>CM048752.1:138582402-139232244 GCA_026315105.1 Locusta migratoria | reverse complement strand
AAAAAAAAAAAAAATACATTGAAAATTTCATTCATATTTTCAGCCACGAAAACGGGTAGCCAAAAATATACCACAGACATTCACTCCATAGTAACAACACAAACAACAACCACCAAAGTTATAATATGAAGGAAAATAAATTAGCTGATAACTGCAGTGATCTCTGAGTAACCATGTAAACATATAATGTCGTAAAAACACTTTGAAAATAGCTGTCCTTTTTAATCAGGCAGAAAATAAAAAATCTGTTACAGGCATATAAGCTAGTCATAATTTAAATAAAATCAGGATCATCTTAAACAAAAAGGACAGAAACAAAAACGACATTAAATGTAAGTGAATTAAATGTATTAGCCATAAAAATTATATATGCCAGCTTATGTAACTGTTGTTATAAATTATCCCGTTTATATTACAGAAAACCTGATGATGGCAATATAAAGCCGAAATGAGCTCATATTAAATCAATAAAGCATTATCACAGCAGTGTGAAAGGTATAAAAGTGATTTAGAATACTAACATTAACTTCGTATGCTGCATGGCGGAGAGAAATTCACACCTTCTTACACCTTCACGCTGAAAAGGCTACATCTACATTGTATCTACATCCACATGGGATACTCTGCAAATCACATTTAAGGGCCTGGCAGAGGGTTCATCGAACCACCTTTATATTATTTTATCTCCCATTCCTTTCTCGAATAGCGCGCGGGATGAAAGAACACCTGAATCTCTCTGTTCGAGCTCTGACTTCTCGGATTTTATTCTGATAATCATTTCTATCTATATAAGTGGGAGTCAACAATATATTTTCGCGTTCGGAGGAGAATGTTGGCGATTGGAGTTTCGTAAGTAGCCCACGCCGCAGCGATAAGCGCCGTTGTTGTAATGATTCCCATCCCAGATCCTGTATCATTTACGTAACGCTGTCTCCCCTGTATCGCGACAATACGAAACGAGCTGCCCTTCTTTGGACTCTTTCGATGTCCTCCGTCAAACCCACCTGATAAGGATCCCACACTGGGCTGCAATACTCCAAAAATGGACGGACAAGCGTAGTGTATGCAGTTTCTTTTGTAGTTCTGTTGCATCTTTTAAGGGTTCTGCCAATACAATGCAGTCTCTGGTTCGCCTTTCCCACGATATTATCTACGTGTTCTTTCCAATTTAAGTCTGAAGTAATAGTAATTTGTAGGTATTTAGTGGAGTTTACGGCCTTCACATTTGATTGATTTATCTTGTAAACAAAGTTTGATTGATTTCTTTTTATACTCATGTGGACGTCTTAACACTTCTCATTATTTAGAATCAATTGCTGATTTTTACACCATAGTGATATCTTATTCAGATCGTTCTGCAGTTGGTTTTGATCCTCAGATAATTTTACTAAACGGTAAATGACGGTGTCATCTGGAAACAACCTAAGACAGATACTTAGATTTCCTCCCAAATCGTTTATGTAAATAAGGAACAGCAGAGGACCAATAACACTACCCTGTGGAACGCCCGATATCACCTCTGTTTTAGTCGATGCCTTACCATCGATTACTACGAACTGTGTCCTCTCTGACAGGAAATCCCCTATCCAGTCGCTAATTTGGGGCGTTATACCATGCTGTTGTTGTTGTTGTTGTCTTCAATCCGCAGACTGGTTTGATGCAGCTCTCCACGCTACCCTGTCCTGTGCAAGTCTCTTCATCTCAGAATACGTTCGTCAACCTACATCCTTTTGAATCTGCTTACTGATTCGTTCCTCGGTCTCCCTCTACGTCTTTTACCCCACACGCCTCCTTCTAATGCTAAGTTGACAATTCCTTGATGTCTCTGTGTCCTTGATGTCCTTGATGTCTCTGTATCCCTTGTCTTAGTCAGGATATGCCAGAAACTCCTTTTCTGCCCGATTCGGTTAAGCACTTCATCGTTCGTCTGTACCACCACATTTGAAAAGCTTGTATCATCTTTTTATCTGAACTCCTTATCGTCCACGTTTCACTGCCATACAATGCTACACTCCAGACAAGTGCTTTCAGAAAGGACTTCCTAACATTTAAATTAATAATGGATGTTAACAAGCTTCGCTTCTTTAGAAACACTGCCATTCTGCATTTTATGTCTTCTTTACTTCGGCCATCAGAAGTTATCTTGCTACCCAAATAACAAAATTCATCTACTACTCTAATTCCTTCAGCATCACCTGATAACCATGCAATTGGATTAAAAGCCGTTTGTGAGGTACGGTGTCAAAAGCCTTCTGGAAATCAAGAAATACGGAATCGATTTGCGAACCCCTGGTCGATAGCACTCATTACTTCGTGTAAGTAAAGAGCGATACTGATTTGAATGAAATTTGTAACAGAGGTAGTTTACATCATGATTAATAATGGGCTACATTCCGTAAGGCACCGTGTGGTGCATGGCGGAGGGTACTTCACAATGGCTCCATATGTTGGCTACTCCTTGATGATAAAAGGGATGGGCAGATTTGAATAAAATTCGCAATGGATATAGTTTATACCCTGCATTAATACACGGGCTACCTTTCGTAAGTTTCCGTAGGTGAATGGCGGAAGGTACGTTACAACCAAGGAGGTTAAAATAAAGTGAGACGGCATTATCTGTGCCCAGTTGAAGCCTGCTCGCCATTTTGGTCTGTTGTGGAATGCTATTTGTCTGTTAAAACTATGCGTTAAGTCGACCCTCTTACTGTTAATACATTGAACTGACCGTCGCTGCAAGGTATGTACTTTCAAACAATATACTTTCTGGAACAAATATCAATAAATAGACATCCTAATGTAATTGTAAAATCATTTGCACTCTTTTTAACAGGTAGTGTATCACGGCAAAAGTGTCCAGTTTACGTCCAGCGGGATTGTTGTGTTGTTGTTGTTTGTATTTGGGAGCCCCTGGTTTTTTGTTTTAATCGTATTTGACCCGAAGATGCGACTCTAAGGGCCGGTTTGTCAATTTCTCGTTAACTTCCAGTTAAGATTTTAACTTATCAGTTAGTGGAGAATTGCGTTTGTCAATGTTTCGTTATGAGCTAAACTGAGGTTAAAGGACCTCAAACTGGCCGTTAAGTTAACGAGTAAAATTCTGCTTGTTACACAGCTAACGACCAGTTGAGTGAGAATCTGTACGAAAACGGCAGGATTCCAAAGCGCTAAAATACCGCAATATACTCAAGTGTGGAAAAAAAAAAAAAAAAAAAAAAAAAAAAAAAAAAATTTATCGAACAAGATAACAGAAGCACTACATGTATGACAAACTAGTGTGGAAAGCAGCTTTATTGTAAATTGATCGTCACATTTCTCGCCCTGTCCATGTCAGTAGCGGTTAGATGAGTTTGATACATTGCAGATACGCAACATAACCTTAAAAATATTGTTGCGATATCAAAATGCAAACTTATGGGTAACGACTAAGTTAGTTTAGTGAGAATCGGTATGATGAAAATGGCTGGAATAAGAGATTTAGTTGACAATGAAGACGATGTCAGTATTTTAGACGATCTAGAGGTCATTGATCCTATAATGCGACCTAGACGTATCATTTTGAATGCTGAGATGATTCAGAATTTTTTACGCTATTTTGTCTTGGAAACGCTATATGAAAAATTCCACGACCAAGAGTCCAACAGGTAGTTACGTATTTTGTAAGTTATCTGTCATAATAGAAAACAGAATACATTATTTATGCCTGCAAGATTATTAATTCAGTATTTGGTTAAATTGTACCACGCTTCTCGCCGGGCTGCAGTGGTTATGTTGGCACCAATGCTAATGACAGCAACTCAGACGACCAATAAATGTCTTTTTGTGACAACTTAAATTAAAACGAATTTTTTTTTTCTTTTTTTTTTTTTCTGAATGGACAAGGGTAGATACAAGAACCTGTCACCCATGGAGTAGGAACAGTATTAATTTTGCTGCGAGTGAAACGAGCAGCAATAACATTTACTCTGTAGCTCGTGAAAAATATTAACACAATTCTACACTACATTGTTTATCTGTTGCCAACATAAGCACTGGAGCCCGGCGAGTAGCGTCGTAAAATTTTCCCCAGTATTTACTTATGCTTGTTGCGCCTAGTGTGAGGCCTAAAATGTGATTCTTTCCTCCGATCTACAGGAACAGTATACTTTTGCCTATGTGCAGGATTGCACTAAGATACTACGCACTTGACATGTTATCGTACTAAGCCCTAAGCAGTTTTACTCCCCTACATTTTCCGTGGAAGACATTGAATTCATTTGCCACACGCGATCATGTCGCTTTTTTCTTCTCCTTCCATGTCGTAGCGTCCGTTTTTTTACATTCCAATGCACCATAATATTTCTCTATTGAGGACACAACACACTCGCACTAACTTCTTATAAAATTCGAACTTCTTTCACGTTTGTTTTCCATAACGCCAAATAACAACTATCTGCTAACTTCTTCCCTGATAGTTAAATAAGGGAAACAGCTGTTTACTCAGACAGCACTTTCATTTGTTTCTATTGCCAACCTAGTCGAAATATATCGCTCCTTCTCGTTTTCTCCAGGTTAGCAAACGGGAGGTGTATCTGGCAATGACAAACGCAATGCACTTAACGAGCACATTTAACTGGACGTTAAAGGCATCTTCTCGTTTACTAACGAGAAGATTAACGAGAGATGGACGAACCGGCCCTAAGTTGCGAAACCAGTCGTCTTTTTTTAAGACAAAAGTAAACAGTTGAAGCGGACCCTTTGATCAATGACCAGATGACCCGGGGAACTTCGTATCACTTACCTCTTGATATAAACCATATTAATTTAAATCATATGTGTTTTAGACCCAATAAAAGGGCATCATCATATTGTCTGAGTATCGGCTTGATAGTGGGCAGAAAGAGTGGGCAAATCACGCACACATGTCCAGGGTAATGTTCGCTTCACATACTTCAAATCAAAAAATATCTTGAATTACACACTTTGTAAAGTATCTTATCCGGTACTTCAGCGCTCAAACTATTATCTCCACACCAGATTTCATCTCGGTAGATTCAGTGGTTTATGTAATGATATATATAGCCAAATCGGTTCAGCCATTCTCGCGTTTTAGCGAGGCTAACGAACAGAAATTCATTTCTATTTTTGACAGTTCATGTAAGTGTGCAGATCGTGTAAAACGAACTTCACTCTTCCAGATTATATTCTTGAACGCACCCAACACAACAACCAAGACATTATTTTGCATGTCTTAAATCTAAAGTTTCCTCGCAATTTTTCCACATTTTATCACGGTTTAAAACCTTCCCTGAACTTCCACGAATGTGACATGAACATTATCCTGGACATGTGTGCGTGATTTGCCCACTCTTTCTGCCCACTATTGAGCCGATACTTAGACTATATGATGATGCCTTTATAAAGCTACTGGGTCTAGAATACATATGATTTCAATTAATATGGTTTAGATTAGGAGGCCAGTGATACGAAGTTCACCAGGTCATCTGGTCATCTAGTCGACCCTGCAACGCTTCGCAATTGCTAATATGTACATGCTTTTTCAGTTTTCCATAAATTTTCCTATTTCCTGGCCAACTACTCCAAACTTTTACTTCACTCAAACCTTCCTCTCGCTTTGAACGTCGAATGCGCAAAGTTTTATCGCAATCAGGTGAATGGTATTCATATTTGATAGAAAAATCCCTTTCCTTTTTTTCCGAATTTTCCAGTTTTCCGGAAAACTTTTCCAAATTTTTATTTCATAAGAACGTGACTCTTGCTTTGAACGTCAAATATGCACAATTTTATCGCAATCAGGAGTATGACATTGATATCACATTGTTAAAAAAAAACTCTTTCAGTTTCTCGAGAATTTTCAAATTTTCCGGGTAACTTTCTTAAATTTTTAGTTCATAAGAACGTTCATCTTTCGTTGAATATCAAATGATCAAAATTTTATCGCAATCGGATGAACGGTTCTCAACGTAGTGTTGACTACATTTAGAAACACAATGAAAAAGGAACTTAGTTCGAATTTTGCGACTTTCCTTTTTAACTGTCTCTATTTCTTTTACTGAAAACTTTTACAAGACCATAATGAAGAAAACGAAAAAGGAATTACTCCTCTCAGTCGTGTTAATAGTCAGCTATAATTCTGAATTCAATCAAAAACACATTGAAAAACGCACTTTCAGTTTTTCTCAAATTTTCCAATTTTCCAGTAGATTTTCCAAAAAAAAAAAAAAAAAAAAATTCACACAAACCTCGTCCTGCCTAGCCGTACTCAAGTGATGCTCTTACCACCATGTGACAAGTGAGTTTTATTCTTAGAAAAAAAAAAAAGCTTGCGGTTTTTCCTGAATTATCCTACTTTCCGGACGACTTTTCCAAATTTTTATTTGATGCGAAGCTTCCTCTTGATTTCAAAATGAAATGTACAACATTTTATCGCAATTGCACAAACGGTATTGACAGTTCACTGGAAAAAGCTGTTTCAGTTTTTCCCGATTTTCCTCTTTTCTGGACAACTTTTCAATATTTTATCACGGTTTAAACCTTCCCTGGACTTACACGAATATTTCAAGACTTGAAATTAGGCAAATCGGTTCAGCTGTTCTCGAGTTTTAGTGAGACTAACGAACAGCAATTCATTTTTATGAAAACCCGGCGCCGGCCGCGGTGGCCGAGGAGACTAAGGCGCTCCAGTCACGGTCTTCACGGCCACTACGGTCGGGGGTTCGAATCCCCCGTCGGGCATGGATATTTGTGCCGTCCTAGTTCGTAAGTAGTTCATAAGTAGTTTGTAAGTTTAGGGACTGATGACCCCGTAGTTAAGTCCCATAGACTTTACAAACATTTGAACATTTTTGAAAACCCGGCATTGCCCGGGTATTTATTTATTTATTCACTCGAACCTTGAGTTAGTACTTTTCCTGTCCACTCTCTCTCTCTGTCCATCTCGTTCTTTCTAAAAACATGTTACATTTATCAGACAATATATAAGAAATCCCAGATAAAACTGTACTTGTTTCGAAGAATCCAATCACGAAATTCAACAATTATGATTGTAATAATATCACAGATGGATCACTTGATGTAATGCGCGAAATGTCAAATCGATTTTTTTTTAAGAGATGTATTAAAAGAAATTTCTTTTTTACTGGTTTATTTATTTATTCTTATATTTCCTTATTCGAATGCTTATGCTTACAGAGAAAGAGCTGAAGACATTGTAGCACGCATAGACCAAAGATACGGTCTGTGGCATGACGTTTCGCTGTTTGTAACCTCCTTGCTATAGAGTCGCACACGTCATCGCTGGCCTCCAGTTCGAATTTTTTAATAAAGAAATGTTCAAATGTTTGTATAGTTTATGGGACTTAACTACGGGGTCATCAGTCCCTAAACTTACAAACTACTTATGAACTAACTAATACTACTAAGGACGGCACAAATATCCATGCCCGAGGAGGGATTCGAACCGCCGACCGTACTGGCCGTGCAGACCGTGACTGGAGCGCCTTAGTCTCCTCGGCCACCGCGGCCCGGCAATTTTTTAATGCTTTGATGACTTTGAAGCACCATATGATGCACCCCTTTATAGCTGTCGTCATTCAACTGCTATGGTGCACAACGGGAGACTTCGGACAACAATTACACACAGACCATTCTCGTTTGCGTTCTGTAGTTTTCGTTGCAGAGCGAAGTATTAACACACACACACACACACACACACACACGTGTAGAATTTTATATACACCGATAACTTTCCATGGCAATATACTGCACCCTTTTATCATTATCAACCCTCAAGCAACAACGCAACCAACAAAAACCATTTTCAAAGAGTAAATATAATTTTCAAAGAATCATTATTGTTCCGCATTTCGCGTTATATTTTTCAAATTGCTAAATATCTATCAGATCGCTATAGAACCGTGCCTAAAGCGTTCCTCAAGTATAAATTAGTAACTGTACAAATATTTAAGTATCTGCGTCTTGCCGTTTGGACGTGAAAAGCGTACACCGAACTGACATTCACATTAATATATACGAGGCGCGTCCAGAAAGTAAGTTCCGTTTGGTAATAAAATAAAATTGTACACAGATGCAGAAGAAATTTTTATTGCACAAAATTCTACAACTCTTAAACTACTTTTCCACATAACTGCCGAAATTTTGCACGCATTTGTCATAGCGTGGCACCAGGTTTTGTATACCTTCTTCATAGAAATCTGCCGCCTGTGTCTTCAGCCAGTTGGAAACAGTTTCTTTCAGTTCGTCGTCATTGGTGAAGTGATGACCGCCAAGGAAAGACTTGACATGTAAGAACAGATGAAAGTCGCTAGGAGCGAGGTCAGGGTTGTACGGAGGATGGTCAAACACGTCGTAAGAAACCCACGTTTCATCTCCTGTGACTATCCGCCTCAGAAATTCTTCGCCGCTTGCAGCACAACGGGTCAAAAACTCAAGTGCACTACCCATCCGTTGTGTTTTGTGTTGCTCAGTGAGAATCTTTGGCACCCAACGTGAGCAAAGTTTACGGAATTTCAGTTGTTTGGTCACAATTTCACGCATCAGTGATCGTGAAATTTTAGAGGAAGTCCATAGCGAGAGCACTAATTGTAAACCTACGGTTTTCCTGGATCTTATCATCAATCACGTCAACCAGATCTTCTGTAACCAAAGGTGGACGCCCACTTCGTTCTTCATCGTGCACATCACTACGCCCGCCGTTGAACTGTCGGACCCATCTTCTCACCATCGAATCACTCATCGCATTTGGTCCGTAAACATCGCAAATTTGCCGATAAATTTCACTCGGTTTCACTTTCGTCGCATTCAGAAACCGAATCACCGACCTGATTTCACAGGCGGCGGGATTTTCAATCAAGGCAGACATTTCAAACGAGCACAACAAAGCGTACGTAACTGACAGCGATCTCCAAATGGCGCACGTTCTTCTCCTTGATACACATCGTCTACAGCGCATGTGCGGAACTGCAGTCGCAGCGCTGCAGCGGAGATAAATGGAAACGGAACTTACTTTCTGGATGCGTCTCGTATATAGATAAATAGCCATCCGATCGCCATAAGACCGTGCCTTGACAATGTTGATTGGAATAAACTCTTTCAAGTTCTGAAGCCAGCAAGAGTAAAATATAGGGAGCGTAAGGTTATTTACAACTTGTACAAAAACCAGACAGCGGTTGTCAGAGTTGAAGGGCATGAAAGGGATGCATTGGTTGGGAAGGGAGTAAGACAGGGTTGTAGTCTTTCTCCAATGCTATTCAATTTGTACATTGAGCAAGCAATAAAGGAAAGCAAGGAGAAATTTGGAGAAGGAATTAAAGTTCAGGGTGAAGAATTAAAAACATTGCGTTTTGCCGACGACATAGTAATCCTGTCAGATACAGCAAAGGACTTGGAAGAGCAATTGAACGGAATGGACAGTGTGCTGAAAGGTGCATATAAGATGAACATTAACAAGAGCAAAACTAAGGTAATGGAGTGCAGTGTAAGAAAATCAGGTGATGCTGAAGGAATTAGATTCGGTAACGAAGCAATAAAGGAGGTAGATGAGTTTTGTTACTTGGGCAGTAAAATAACAAATGATGGTCGCAGTACAGAGGATATAAAATGCAGAATGGCAATGGGTAGAAAAGCGCTCTTGAAAAAGAGAAATTTGTTAACATCGAATATTGATTTAAACCTAAGGAAGTCCTTTCTGAAGGCATTTGTATGGAGTGTTGCGTTGTATGGGAGTGAGACATGGACGATAAACAGTGCGGACAGGAAGAGGATTGAGGCTTTTGAAATATGGTGCTACAGAAGAATGCTGAAGATTAGGTGGGTGGATCGCGTAACTAATGAGGAGGTACTGAACAGAATTGGGGAGAAAAGAAATTTCTGGCATACCTTGACTAAAAGAAGGGATAGATTGGTAGGGCACATTCTTAGACATCAATGAATTTAGCGTTGGAGGGAAGTGTGTGGGGTAAAAATCGCAGAGGGAGATCACGAGATGGATACAGTAAGCAGATTCAGACAGATGTAGGTTGCCGTTCTTATGTGGAGATGAAGAGGCTTGCTCAGGATAGGGTACTGTGGAGAGCTGCATCAAACCAGTCTCCGGACTGAAAACCACAACAGCAACATAGATAATAGTACGATTTGCTGTCACTTGCTGAAATTTGTAATTATTTATGGCAATAAGAGATTGTCAAAAGAGGAAACGCCTTAAAATATACGAGAACGGAATTGACATACAGCGAACTGAATATGCCCTGTGCTTGCAGCTGTGGGCGCCATGTTGGTTGGGTGTGGCGCTCTGTTCTCAGTCGGCTTCATTTCACTGCCACTGTAAGGCCTCTCTCTCTATGTGTGTGTTATTCCGTGCTCGCTGACAGAGGCGCCAGAAATTTGAAAATCAGTGTGGGTGCTCTGTATCACGGTCCACAAATGTTCGAAACCAACCCTCCTGAAAATCATGTTCATGCATTTTTGAATGAGCAATACTTGATAAAAGTAAATAGGCAGTTGTCTGGCCTTTTAAAGACAGAAGGAAGAAGGAGGAGGAAGAAAAGGATAGCATGGCTACATTGAGACTCTACAACAGAGCGGTTTAATTGGCCGAAATGCATATTTCGATATAAGTAACACCCCAAAACTTCTACACTATCAAGGAAATAATTTTTCACTATACACTAACACTTTTTGGGCGAAGCTATTCTTTCTGGCAGAAGCGTTTCGTCGAACACCGTCACCAAGGCTTAAAGAAATCTTTGAAATATTTTGAGATTTTCAAGTCCGACATCAAACTTTTTTGGTCAGTTCCAAGCAAGAGCTGTATACTTCATCGAAACTTTCATCACTTCGAGATAACTTCATGACATCTTTGACAATATTAATATAGTCCGAGGTTTTTTTAATTCTGAGAGAAAAGCATTACAAATTTCAACTGAATCTATAGTTTTTAGCATCAGCGTCAGATTCTGCACGATGAATTCCTGAAAGGACACAATTGAATGTTCATAAATACGTACTGCTGAAAGGTCAAAATGACCGAAGAGCTTCAGGATGAATAAAGCTAGCACAGTGGGTAAAACACGGACACTCATTACTACTCGGTCGGGGATCCGCGTACGAAATATCGTCTCTCGATATGGTCACGTTTTGCATTGCCTCTTGAGTCATAAAGTAGTTTTTTATTTTCCCGATTTTTTTTTTTAATTTATAGAATTTTATTTTCCACCTCAATTTTATGTGGGCGCTCAGCACCCCCAAAAAATTGTTGGGGGGTGAACGAGCCCCAGAGCAGCCACGGAGTCGGCGCCCCTGCTCGCTTGGTTAGCCGCGGTGGAGTAGCCGAGCGGTCTAAGGCGTCTCGCTGCGGAGCGCGCGGTTGCTCGCCGTGGAGGCTCGAGTCCTCCCTGGGGCATGGGTGAGTGTGTGTTTGTCCTTAGGTTAGTCTACCTAGGTTTAAGTAGTTTGTAAGCTACGGACTGATGACCACGCAGTTTTGTCCGATAGATTTACAAACATTTGATTCGCTCGGTTAAAATCTTGCGCATGGTGGAGCGACTTGTCATGCACCTTGCTGCTTGTGCCCCCATATCTCCTCAGCCAAGGGCGTAGATAACGGCCGTCGTATCTACGAAGGTTTCCCAGCCGCCTACGATGCCAGCTGCGCTTGTCTGTGAACACACGTCGAGCCACTTGAACAGGTTCTCAGGCTGCGATGCTGGCCCACCTGGCTGTGCCTGCGCCCCGCTCCTGAAGAAGAGGTCGCCGACGCCACTGCTGTCGACTGCTTGTTCTGCTGCCGCGTAATTTCCAGCTACTCTGATGGCCGAGTGCACCAACCTCGGTCAAAACGCATGATAACCAAGGGTTCCGAGAACACGGTCAAAAGCTAACCGCGGTTAAAACGTCTCTGCGGTGCACCAACGTTCATCTCCGGTCAGCAAACCGTCGTCAGCCAATCGTCCATCTGATCGCGATCAAGTCCGTGTAGCGCAATGGAAGGCACCCGAGTGATGCAAAGGTGTTACTTGAGCTTACCTACATGTGCATTCTCGACTATCTTTGGTGAATGACGACAGTACCACGTGATTTGTATGTACAAGATTGTAAACATCGTAAAATTATACGACGCTTCTCGCTGGGCTGCAGTGGTTATGTTGGCACCAATGCTAATGACGGCAACTAAGATGACCAATAAATATTTTTTCGTGACAACTTCAATTAAAACGAAAATTATTTTCTTCTGAACGGACAAGGGTACATACAAGAACCTTTCAACCATAGAGCAGGTACAGTATTTATTTTGCTGCGAGTGAAACAAGCAGCTATAACATTTACTCTATAGCTTGTGAAATATATTAACGCAATTCTACATTTCATTGTTCATCTGTTGCCAACATAAGCACTGGAGCCCAGCGAGAAGCGTCGTAAAAATTTACCGAATCCGGTCACATTGCAAAGAGAAATGATTATTAAAAAACACTCTAAAACAGGTTTACATAAAATTACATAAATTATGATTCATTGTTTCGAACCAATCAACACAAATGCCATTGTTGTTCACAGCGTATTTTCCCATGTACCGCATGTTCACCTGGTAACAGAAATATACAATTGACATGTTTTAATAACACGAAAGCTTTACGATTATAGTTACGGAACATCTCGTAATTTTTGATTCAAAACTTTTTCTGAATTTGATAGTTACCTTACTGGAAATATTCATTGATTATGGCGCGGCGAACTGCTATTCCTGGCAATGTGTCGTCGCGATATATGTTACTGTTGTCACCAATAAGTATGTTTAATGCACCAGTTGCATATGCTCTTAACGTAATCAACAGTCTGTTCATAGGCGAAATAGGGTTATTTCTATCGGTAGGAAATTCTAACCTGTCATTGGTTTGGTTTAACAACCACCACACTTTCTTTGGAGAAACAAAATCTTTCTTCGAACTTTTTGTCACTGTAATCCTCAAAAGAGTCCCCATTTCCACAATCACGACGTTCTGGTTTTGATCCCGATTTAAATGATCGAGCTAAAATAAATCTTCGTCAGTTCCGTCTGAAACTTCAAAACGCGCCGCCATCTTGACACTGCACGCTCGTATAACGCTGGTCATCTCGACAAAACCGGGCGATCAACTGCCTCGCTTAACTTTGATCGGTGTCGGCGCACCAGAAACCTGAGTTGACCACGGTCAAATGACGACTTGACCGCGATCAACTTTTGACCGAGGCTGATGCACTCGACACTCACGACACTCCCGCAGGTCTTTGTTATACACTACGACTGCAGCGCTTGGTGGCCGGCAAACTACTTTTCTGATTACGGTATTGGATGAGTGCGAATAGTATCGTTTATATCGATTTTTACAGACTTTTCGCTCTAGGGAACGTATGCAGTGCCATAAAAATAGGTAGTCATTTAAAATTAGCTCCACCTTTGTCTTTATTAGGTTTACTGAGATCCCTCATGATGTACGAAACGGTACATTGCAGGACAGTTTGTTTACATTCATCTTGTAGCCTATAGACTTTTGCTGAATAATATTATTTTCTATTAAAAATAAGAAATGGCCAAGAAACACCGGAAGACCTGCGTTTGGCAAAAAGTCGTCGCTTTTCTACTCAGGAACGTTATGGATTGTTCATTACAATTTCAGTAAAATTGATGAGAGTAGAACTCAGGAAACGCATATAGAATGCAATAGCTACAGTATTTAACGTACCATAGCAGCCACCACAGCTGTAGCTGAAGGACAAACGTCAGTTACGTCTCAGATCTGCCAAGAAAACGGAAAAAGCAATCAGACTGTTTTCAACAAAGAAGAACCCAATTCCACAATTGCTGCTACAACTGAACCACAAACGGGAAGAACTTCAAGCCATTGTCTTCTTAAGCTGAAGTAATTGCACTCAAACGAATATGCGCGTATCAGAAAAACGACTGATGCCTAAAAATGTTCGAATCATTAGACTACACACCAAATTGATACGCGTCAAAAAATCTTGTAAGTAGTAAACTCATAGTAAGAAGACACCATAATAGAAATGTATGTTTCTCTTATGTTTATATTCTACTTACTTTCCACGGAATAAGCCGCAAAATAACACATAATCGTAAGTATTTGTTCATGACGAAGTTGTTCATTACACCTCTGAATCAGTTAAATTCGGCTGTTTTTACATCAATGTCTGTGTTATGTATATCTCTTAATATTTTGCTAATGCTTGTAACACAAAAACTGTAACAACTCTTTCGTTAATTACGCACAGAAATAATTATAAACAAACGTCACTACTTGGGCAGCTTGCCCACCGCTAGGAGCGCTAGTGTCGCAGCAACTGTCAGCTGGTAACAACTTTCACAGCAGTGAGGGTCGCGACTGTATATGTTATAGACTGTGGTACTAGTTCATAACGCAGTCATCTGGTCTGTTGGCCACACGGCTACTTACGTCATTCGGCACCGTAAAACTAGCTTTGTTGAATACTTCGCATATATTGAATGTGAACACTATAAAATTAAACACACCAGGACCTATGCACAACTATACGGAAATATGTAAAATATTGTCCTACGACCACCATGATCAGTTCAGCGTCGACATTTTCGTTCTCAAAGTACTGATTCGAAGCAAAAGTAACCATACAAGGAAGAGCTCCTTTTTTTTTTTTTTTTTTTTTTTTTTTTTTTTTTTTTTTTTTTTTTTTTTTTTTTTGTACTTGCCTTTCTTCTTCTCATTCTCTAGCGCTACACAGAGCGCTCTCCCAGACCATAGGCCCTCTTGGAGTACCGTGGTCGATAAGGAGGAGCACTATTTCTTTATTCTTCTCACCCACTCTCTTATCTTCTCCCGGTAAACGCCTCACCGTTCGTTGCTGGACGCGCCAACTGTCAGCTGATAAGCGTGCACTCAACGCTGGAGACGTCGTACCCGAAACGGATGAAATTTCTTCTGCTTTTTACACGCGGCAGTGAACGACAGCTCATGAGTGATTTACGCATGAACAAGGCGTGCAGAAGGGTAATGGAGGCCCTAATCTATGCTTTTCTATCATTACATATGTTTCATTACACAATTTTTAATTCTATCCAAATTACAATTAAGAAATAAAGAAACAAATAATTTAAAAAATTACAAAAACGGCGACTCCCGCTTTCAAGTTATGGGAAGTAAAAAAAAAGAGGCAAAAAAAAGAAAAAAAAACAAATAAATAAAAATATTTTAAAAAAAGAAAAAAAAGTGGCAGTCAGTGCAAAACAAAAAAAAAGTTCATCGTTTATAAAATAAATCTTTTTTTTTTTTTTTTTTACGGACAAATACGGAGAAATCAACAGAGTACCACACTTCAAATATCTTGGAGAAATTATCTCGGAAAAATTTGCACAACAAGAAAGAATACACAAAGCTCGTAAAGGTTTAGGATTAGTGCAAAACCTCTATAATAAAAGATGCTTATCTTTAAATGCCAAAATTAGGCATTACAATACAGTCATTAAACCATCAATGTTATATGCCAGCGAAACCTTGGCACTAAACAGGAAAACTGATCTAGAAAATCTAAAGAAAGAAGAAAGAAAAATAATTAGAAAAATTTCGGGACCAAGATGGACCGAGGATAGATGTAGATTGCAGAAAACATCAAAAATTGAAGGATATTCTAACATAGAGATAGACATGAGGAAAAGACGCCTCAAATTCTATGGCCACATAATGAGACTCCCTGAACACAGATTAACAAAAAGAATTGTAAAATACGTAGATTCTCTTGTTAATGGAGGAGAATGAATCCAAAAAAGTTAAAAAAGATTTGGAATTAGCCAAAATTACTAAAAAAGAAATAGCTGCAAGGAGCAATTTTAGAATAAAAGTTGAAAAGTGGGAGGTTAAACCGAGAACTGGAACAAAATGGAGTGAAGAAAGAAGAACTAAATTTTCTCAAACAATGAAAAACTGGTGGGCAAATAAAAAGAACCAGAAGACCGAGAAGAACGGAAAATGAACCAGCTTTACTTAGCGTCTTCCACATGGGAGCTTTACGACTAATAATAATAATAAACCTTTTTTAAGAGATAGCTGATGAACGTTAGAGCTAGAGCCTAGCTTTCATAGAAGTCCGCCATTCTATAGGTGGGTCTGTCCTTGCTTTGGTGCCTCTTAACCTACACATTAACGTCAAAGTGTATTTATTGTATTGCCGTGGTGTCTGTTGTTTAGGACGTCCGAAAGAACAGACACCACAGCAGTACAATAAGTATTTAAACGCGACGACGCGACGGCGTTAGCTTCAGTTATTTCTACATCTACATCTACATACATACTCCGCAATTCACCGTAAGGTGCGTGGCGGCGGGTACACTGTACCAATACTAGGCATTTCCTTTCCTATTCCACTCCGAAATGGAACGAGGAAAAACAGAATGCCTATATGCCTCCGTACGAGCCCTAATTTCTCTTATCTTGTCTTTGTGATCTTTACGTGAAATGTAAGTAGGCGGCAGCAAGATCGTACTACACTCAGCTTCAAATTCCGGCCCTCTAAATTTCCTCAACAGAAATTCACGAAAAGAACGTCGTCTTTTTTTCCAGCGATCCCCAATTGAGTTGCCGGAGCATTTCCGTGACACTCGCGCATTGGTCGAACCTACCGGTAACAAACCTAGCTGCTCGCCTCTGAACCGCCTCTATGTCTTCCTTTAAACTGATCTGCTGCGGGTCCCAAACACTTGAGCAATACTCAAGACATGGTCTATAAGCATTTTATATGACGTCTCCTTTACAGGTGAAGTACATCTTCCCAAAATTCTCCCAATAAACCGAAGTCGGCTGTCCGCCTTACTCACAACTGTCCTTACATGCTCGTTCCATTTCGTATCGCTCTGCAATGTTACGCCTAGATATTTGAACGACGCGACAGCATCAAGAAGCTCACTACTGATGCTGTATTCGAACATTATGGGATTGTTTTTTCTAGTCTGCGCATCGCATTACATTTTTCTACATTGAGAGCTAGCTGCCATTCTTCGCACCAACTAGAAATTTTGTCCAAGTCATCCTGTATGCTATTACAGTCAGTTAAAGACGATACCCTCCCATACACCACAGCATCATCAGCAAACAGCCGCAAATTACAACTTACTCTATCCATCAGATCATTTATATAGATAGAAAATAACAGCGGTCCTATCACACTCCCCTGGGGCACGCCTGACGATACACTCGTCTCTGATGAACACTCGCCGTCGAGAACAACGTACTGCGTTCTATTACTTAGGAAGTCTTCCAGCCAGTCACAAATCTGTGAACCTATTCCATAAGCTCGTATCTTCGTTAGCAGTCTGCAGTGTGGCACCGCGTCGAACGCCTTTTTGAAGTCGAGAAAAACACAATCCGCCTGTTGCCCTTCATCTATGGCTCGCAAGATGTAATGTGAGAAAAGGGCAAGCTGAGTTTCACATGAACGATATTTCCTAAACCCGTGCTGATTCATGGAAAGAAGCTTTTCCGTTTCAAGGAAATTTTCTATATTCGAACTGAGAATATGCTCCAAAATTCTACATGAAACTGATATCAACGATATTGGCCTGTAATTGTGTGGGTCAGTTCTCTTTCCTTTCTTATACACGGGAGTCACCTGCGCTTTTTTCCAATCACTAGGAACTCTGCGCTGAATTAAAGATTCGCTATAAATGCAAGCTACGTAGGGGGCCAACGCCGCAGAATAGTCTTTGTAAAACCGAACTGGTATTCCATCCGGACCAGCAGACTTTTTCGTATTTAGCTCTCTCAGCTTCTCTACACCGGAAATACCTATTGCTATGTCCCCCATTTCGGTATGGTACATTTGTGCGGTCCTCCTGCGTGAAAGATTTCTTAAAGGTTAGATTTAGAACTTCAGCTAAAGGTTAGATTTAGAACTTCAGCTTTCCGTTTGCTTTCTTCTATTACTGCCCCGGAAAGATCAACTAGTGACTGGACAGTGGGCTTTGACCCGCTTATCGATTTTACATAGGGCCAGAATTTTTTCGGGTTCTCGGAAAGATGTTTTGCTAAGGTATGGTTTTGTTTCGCCGCAGATGTGGTCATACGTCATACCTCGCACGGGAATCCGTAATGGCGAGTGTCAGAGGGCGTGGACGATAGGGGCGCTACAAACATAGCGTGCGACTAAGACGGACGGGAGGCGAGCACGGGTGGCCAAGTGGTCAAGGCGGCCGCTGGACCGAGGCGGGAGACGCGGGTTCGATTCCCGGTCCGGCTCACGTTTTCACTTGTCGCCATTGCTTAACATCAATGCCCAAGTGCGGCCACTGTCAATCCTTTCGTTCCTATCCTTCTTCCTTCCCTTCGGCATTAACTGCAAATTCACATCTAAGCATCAGAGGTCGTACTGCCCGATATTTCGGAAAGGAATCTAGTTAATTCGTCATAAGGGGTAATCCGTCTTATGCTGACTGTAATAATAAGACGGATTACCTCTTATAATCAGTTTTAACAGCTGCTGCGGAAGATGGCCACACATCCAAACATAGCACTAGTTAAATTTGCTTTATACGTAAGGTCCGCCTTGAGCAGACACAATTTTTTTTTTTTTTTTTTTTTTTTCATACATGTTTTAGTTGGCGTTGCAAATTCATCTGTGGGATGTTTAATTCGCACTGTCCGTCAAATTAGTTAATATTCACAGAATATATGACATCAACTGCGATTGGGCAAAGCTGAAAAATTGTACCCAGCCGGGATTCGAACCCGGGTCTCCTGCTTTCTAGACAGTTGCGCTGACCCCTACACCACTGGGGACACAGTGGTCACCGCACCTGCAAGGACTACCTAAGCACGCCTCCCGTCAGATACAAATTCCCAGCTTCGCCCTGCCCACAGTACTCAAACTCGTAATTAAGAAAGTAATTCCCGTAAGAGTAAGGGCTTCAAACTTGCCCACCCCTCCCCACTAACGATAGGCTCATTGCCCGTCACCGGCATATTATATATATATACATGTGGCGTCTGTTCCGAAAGAACAGACGTCAATTCTGATCCTGCAGTTGTTATTATATAATATTCACAGAATATATGACATCAACTGCGATTGGGCAAAGCTGAAAATGTGTACCCAGCCGGGATTCGAACCCGGGTCTCCTGCTTTCTAGGCAGTTGCGCTGACGCCTACACCACTGGGGACATAGTGATCACCGCTCCTGCAAGGACTACCTAAGCACGCCTCCCGTCAGATACAAATTCCCAGCTTCGCCCTGCCCTCAATACTCGAACTCGTAGTTATTAAACTAATTCCCGTAAGAGTAAGGGCTTCAAACTTGCCCACCCCTCCCCAGTAACGATAGGATCATTGCCCGTCACCGGCATATATATATATATGTGTGTGTGTGTGTGTGTGTGTGTGTGTGTGTGTGTGTGTGTGTGGCGTCTGTTCCGAAAGAATAGACGTCACTTCTGATCCTGCAGCTGTTATTATTTAATAGGGCGAAGCTGGGAATTTGTATCTGACGGGAGGCGTGCTTAGGTAGTCCTTGCAGGTGCGGTGATCACTGTGTCCCCAGTGGTGTAGAGGTCAGCGCAACTGCCTAGAAAGCATGAGACCCGGGTTCGAATCCCGGCTGGGTACACATTTTCAGCTTTACCCAATCGCAGTTGATGTCATACATTCTATGAATATTAAATAATAACAACTGCAGGATCAGAAGTGACGTCTGTTCTTTCGGAATAGACGCCACATGTATATAATCAAATTAGTTAATTCGTGTTTGCTGCGCACCTAAACGTAATGCGGAAAGGCTGGCAAACTTTCAACTACCGGTAAAATAAAGTCTTCAACCTGCTTGTGCTGTTACTTGCCAGTAGGCTACCTAATGCAACACAGAACGATAATAAAGACGAAAGTCGTAGTAAACACACGACAAAACGGAGCTTGTCACACACGTTTACTTATGGAGATAACTCGCCACGCTACTTACTCTGTCTGTGTGTTGGCGTACATTATTTTAGTTTCAATGGGAAACGCTGCAAAAGTATTCGGATCGGAGCGTATTTCTGCCCGACTGGTTTAAGATTTCGCCGTTTCATTCATCTGTTGTAGCTGCAGAGGTTTCAATTTTAGCGTAATACTTTTTGACTGGTATTAAACTAACGCCATCGAGTCTAAAATAGAACAATCATATCGGAAATTACGCAGAAAAGTGTTGAAAATGAAGTGTTGCAGGCATGATGTTAAAAGGCAGCTCGCTCGCTCGCCGCTTGGAGCGCTAGTCTAACGGTAAGCAAAGCTGTCTAACGGTGGCAGTTTTTACACCAGCGAGGGTCGCGGCCGGCACGTTAGACTGTGCTAATTCTGTGCACTGGCGGTCTGCCGTCGAGGAACGAAATGCGTTAGGACAACACCATCACCATCGTACACGAGAATCACCGTAAGTTGTACCATACTGACGGACTCATAATGAGGCCATTCGTTGGATTGGCGTTTGAATTTTATCTCGTACGATGTGGCCCATGTCTCACCCAGTTTTAAGCCCTTTCTACGCGGGAAGTGGGAGGTTACGAGATTACCCATAATGCACCGGTCACGCCGTCCGCGTACCATGTAGACGCGTCCACTCGCACAAGGCGCTCGCATACGGTCGCTAGCAGACGGGATAGGGTAGGGTTGGCAGATCTCCGGGCGCCGCCCGGAGTGCCCGGGTTTGGAATGAATTCTCCGGCTCTACGGGACAATCACTCTCATCTCCCGGCTTCAATGTAACCTTCATCTTAACTTTTTTTTTACGACGCTTTTTAAGTACTATGCTCATGTAGCGACGATCTACATCGAACTTAACGTAACTTAAACTAAGGACGAACACAACGTCCATGCCCTAGGGGGGGATTCGAACCTCTGGCGGGAGAAGCTCTTCTGGGTGGCGCGCGATACTTCACAGTACGCGGAGCCGCAAGCGGCAACTCTTGGAAGGCGCAGCTGTCGATGTGAGCAGCTTCGATGCTGCCGCCACGCCGACTGCAGTGTGCCGACTGTCGATCCACAGCAACTGCGGCATGTGAAGGACACCCTTAGCAATATTCCACCGAGGGAGGGGGGATACTTGCTGGGAGGAAGGAGATGATTAGGGTATATATATATATATATATATAAGAGAGAGAGAGAGAGAGAGAGAGAGAGAGAGAGAGAGAGAGAGAGAGAGAGAATTCACGTGTAATCTTGGTGGGGGGGGAGATGGTCGCAGTTGGGGGGGGGGACGAGTCATTGGCCAAGGGGGAGGGAGGCACGTCTGGCCTCCGGGCCTGCCTCGAGTTCAATCTGACAACCCTAGATAGGGTGGATCCTATTCTCACGCGTATGAAAGTGCTTCGCGCATGCGCAGACGACCGAATGGGGAACCCAGATGAAACGAAGCCTACTCGCGAATTTGTTTGAGAATGCCGGCCGCGGTGGCCGAGGAGACTGAGGCGCTCCAGTCACGGTCTGCACGGCCACTACGGTCGGGGGTTCGAATCCCCCCTCGGGCATGGATATTTGTGCCGTCCTAGTTCGTAAGTAGTTCATAAGTAGTTTGTAAGTTTAGGGACTGATGACCCCGTAGTTAAGTCCCATAAACAATACTAACTAACATTTGTTTGAGAATGTCTACTTGTCTCCTGATCAAAACAACGTAGTTTTCCGACTCAGTCGTAAGTTTTTTAGGAAGTGATACTATAGAGGAATTTAATTAAAAATTTAATATAACCTGTGTATAATTTTTATTGAATACAGATATATAGCTGTTAATGTGAAATCCAGACAAATGTAGATCAAAATGTAAATCAAGAAATGTTCACTGATTTAGTCGTCTGTTCTTGGTAGTACAACGTCACGCTTACTTAAAAGTAGAATTTTGTGTATCTTCTACACGTTCATTTCCACTTAGTTATCCGGTTTTCGGGTTACTAGGACAAATTCAGACTTTAAACTACGTCGAAAACCGGTTGTTTAAACAAAAGTCAATATGTTGATCTACCAAGAACCGACGAAACAATCAGTCAAAATATTCAAATTGGGCACACCTTATACGAAATTTTAACTGCAAATCGTCTTTATTGCCATTTTGTAAAATATTTGCTATTTTTCGTGAAACGTGCTGTAGTTAACAGGTGAAATGTTTGTTTTTGGTGAGCATTATTTGAAGCTTTATCATAGTGAACGCTGTATGTATAGACACGTGAGCCTGTTCATCATATACATAGGCGCCTCAAACCGCAGGGGCTAGAAGTATGTAATCGCATTTTATAATGAGGACGTCAACACATGTGAGCGACGTAGTTACGCATGAACTGCACGAAAACAGTTAAATACAGTTTCACAGTGGCAGTCTAAAACACAAATAAATGTTTTAATCATCACAATATAGTATACAGTTTCGAAAAGTGACGTTAACTCGTGGATTAATTTGCTGTAAGTTGACAACAAACCAAGTAGACGCGTGAAGCAGACGTCTCGACAAATGCGAACCGTTTGAACGCTTCTCTGTAGTTGGGCCACAGAATAAGCAGTACACAGAAAGGAAACTCCCGCTGTAGTCTGTCGTCCAAAATTTAGTGCGCATGCGCGGAATCGGCCATCTTGAAAAGCAGTAAACGCGTGGTCACTCCCTACTCTGTGGCGTGGTAATGCGCCGTCTTTGTTTGTTAATTGTGTATTTTAACAGCCTGAATCGCATAAAATCAAACAAGTATTTGGTGCAATGAAAAGAAAGAACTGTGTGTCAGTAGTTGGAGCTGTTCCGTTTTTATTATGAGCAGCAATAAAAGAAAAGGCGGCCGATGGTGTTCAGCACCTAATTGCCGCAATAATTCTCATACGAAAAAGGATATAAGTTTCTTCACCTTCCCAAAACATGCTGAGCAATAAGTGAACGTCGGTATATGTGTAGTGAAAGTTAAATGTTATCAGTTTCGAATGAGAGCAATGTGTGCATAATTATTAAAAGTAGCCTCGCTTCTTCTGTTGACGATAACTCTCGCTGTTGCTGTTGCTGCAGCAGTTCAA
This sequence comes from Locusta migratoria, assembly GCA_026315105.1. Classification (NCBI taxonomy): domain Eukaryota; kingdom Metazoa; phylum Arthropoda; class Insecta; order Orthoptera; family Acrididae; genus Locusta; species Locusta migratoria. The sequence continues at coordinate 139,209,204 of CM048752.1, read as the reverse complement.
CAGTATCGAAATGTTGAAGTACATTTATATGTGTTTAACGTTGCAGGGAATAATACAAAATGAATGACAAAGAATAGTGCGTAAGTAGGCAGGTAAAATTTTACTTACGGCATTGGAGGCGTAGTGTGCTAATGTTGGCAACGAATGCTCTTCTGATACTCAAACAAATAGATTAAGGGGAATAATTATTTTATGCTGTTTGACAGATTCCTCTATATGCCCTTCTCCGATCAGTAAATTAATGATACTGCTAATGCAAATACGACTTTTATACATGCCCAGACGTCATTAGTTCTGTGTAATCACGTTGTACTGCTAAGTCTGACTCAATACTTTGTGCGAATTTATTCGTGTCAAATAAAACCTGGCAGCTGTAAAGTCACTTTCTTGTTTATAACTAATTTCCCAAACATAACTCTGCGTTATTTTGGATTTTTCTAGAGATAAGCACCAAATAAAACCATCATCGATTCCACCGTGCATTTTCGTAGTTGTATTAAAATTTAGGCCTATTTTTTTCGTTGGATTATAATTAGGTGCAAGAAGAGGGCTCAAAACAGATGAGAGCATAATGAAAAGCCGTTTCCTTTCGTAAAAGTCGGTGAAATTAGCTGCAGTTCGTAAAAAGTCCATTTCCAGCCAAAGTACTAAGTACTATAGTAGTTCCGCGTTTACTGCTTTTCAATATGGCGTCGAGCGCAACGCTTGGTAACATACAGATCAAAGGCGCCGCCCCCAGCTTTCCCTTCTGTATGATCCCTGTACTGTGGTTCGGCGGTCTACCGCAAGGGGCGCTGCAGCTGACAACGACTTCCTCGTACGTGTCGCACGTCTCATATACACCCCGTTTACATGGGCTCCCAAAACCGGATTTCGTAAACCGATTTCCCAATTCGGCTTTTGGTTGGTCATGTAAACACTCCAAAATCGATTCTGGAAACCCGCTTCTCTAAAGCGGTTTTCCAGTTCCACAATCGATTTTCTTGCCCATGTAAACGCAACCGTTTTTGAAGCGTTTCTTGGCTTGTCAGATTGTGTTTTTCTTGTTACGAATTTTCGGCACATATGAAAAGAGTGATTTTTTTCTAATGTGAAATAAAAGTATAAATATTAGAGTGAACATAAATCTGTGTATTTAAACAAAGAAAAATAGCTATTGTGCAGACTAAATAAGGAACTGAATCAGCTGTTTTCCAGCCGCCATGTTACGTGGGTTAGGAAATCCGATTCATGCTGTGCCATGTAAACTAGGGTTGGCAGATCTCCGGGCGCCGCCCGGAGTGTCCGGGTTTGGAATCAATTCTCCGGGTCTACGGGACAATCACTCTCATCTCCGGGCTTCAACGTAACCTTCATCTTTTTTTTACGACGCTTTTTAAGTACTATGCTCGATCTACGTCCAACTTAAAGTAACTTAAACTAAGGACGAAGACAACATCCATGCCCTAGGGGGGATTCGAACCTGTGGCGGGAGGAGGCTCGCGCACTGTGGCAAGATGCCTCACTGCGCTCGGCCATCCCGGCCGGCTCCTCTCTAGTAATTATGAATAACTTTATATAAATGTCAATTTCTTATTGCAACAAAACGCTACTTTTCTATTATTCCTCTGAAAACTTTTCATTGTTGCGTCGGTAGTAATCGGCTAGCGCATTATTAAGCAAACACTGTTGCGGCAACGTGTCAACTGGCGACGTCTATTATTTGTGTTCGTTCGTTCGTTGTTTGTTATCAGTTTACCGGCAATTTTTTGAATACTCGGATCGTGTGTGAACAGACAAGTTTACATTAACTCAGATTAGTGAGTAATAACAACGAAATGAAGAGACGATATATAAGTTCGTTCCGTGAAGAATGGTTGGAGGAAGAAAATTATAAAGAGTGGCTACAAAAAGTCGATACTGATGAGTGTATGGGTAAGTGCAGAATATGCAATATCTTATTTGCTGTTAAGTACGACGGAGTGAAAGCTGTGAATAAACATTTACAATCAGAAAGACACAAAGCGAATATTACCACACAAAAGAAGAATCAGTCGCTTCTTAAATTTTTGCCGAAACAATCTGAAACGGACAAAGTCACTGAAACGGAATTAACTTTGACTTACCATGGTGTGAAACACCACCATTCTTACAATTCTCAAGATTGTGGTAATAAGCTATATCCTTATGTTTTTAAAGATTCCTCGGTGGCAACGAAAGTAAGATGCGGCCGAACAAAAAGCGAGGCATTAGTATAAAATGTGCTTCTGCCTTATGCCAAAGATAAGCTGCTAAGCGAATTAAAGCAAATGTTCTGCTTTCATTAGGTTCAGACGCTTCAAACAAGGGCAATAAAAACGTTATCCGATAGATGTAACATACTTCTCCACTGATAAGGGAAAATGTAATGGAGTTCTTGATTTCTACGAAGATGTTAACAAATCAGCAGAAGCCATCTGAAACAAACTAAAATCCATTTTATTGGAAAATGGTTTGACACTAAATAATGTAGTTTCGTATTCAGCTGACAATGCATCAGTTAATTTCGGGAAACACAATTCTCTCTTCACTAAATTGAAAGAAGAAAATTAAAACTTAATCAAAGCCAATCGTTGTTGTCAAATTTTACATAACTGTGCTAAGTTTGGATTCAAGCTTCTAAAATATGATGTAGAAACTCTAGTTCTTAAAATATATTCAGACTTTTCTTCCACCAGGGGGGGGGAGGGAAGGGGGCAAGGAGGATACTTGCTGGGAGGAAGGAGATGATTAAGTTTTTTTTTTTTTTTTTTTTTTTTTTTTTTTTTTTTTTTTTTTTTAGTATTCACGTGTAATCCTGGTTGGGGGGAGTTGGTCGCAGTTGGGGGGGGGGGGGGGGTTGAGTCTTTGGCCAAGGGGGAGGGGGGCACGTCTGGTCTGTGGGCCTGCCTCGAGTTCAATCTGTCAACCCTAATGTAAACACGACAGCGGAAAACGGTTTACGAAAATCGGTTTACGTCTTCCGGCAGTTGTGTTGCATGTGAACGTAGTGACAGAAAGAGCTGTACAGTACGTTAGACCACTAGCTCAGTAAGTGACTGTCCTTCTCTCGACTGCGCACACTCCGTGACGTGGAACGGGCCAGTCCGTTTGCTGGGAGGTGAGGTGGGCAGGCAGGTCGACGACGTGTGCTGCCCGCCACAGCAGCAGGCTCCACTGCACAGCAGGGTCGCCACTACTAGGGATGGCGGTTATCGCTGAAACAACCGGTTTTCCGTTATACCGGTTCTTTTCATCTCCAGTTTAACCGCACCGTAAAAATTGCTCAAGGTAACCGGTTTTTTTAAATAACCGGTTTTTGGTTTTTTTATTGCTATTATTTCCAGGAGAGTTCGACCGAAACATATTTTGCGGCCGAAACAGAAACCGTAATAGAATTTTCGGTTCTTCTAGTTTCGGCCGAAACCGAAACTTACGGAATTTAGTTAAAATTTAGGTACATTTACGTTGTAAGACAAATGACTAGTCTTTCCGTATTTTGCAAGATCCCCTCCCAATACTACGCCTTCTTGAGTGTGTGTAAGCCTAGCCAGGAGGCCGTAGAAGACGATATACGAAGCATACAGATTTACTGGCCTAGTATTTCCATCCGGCAGTTGCGAATATTGAGCCAACCACTCCGTAAGTTAGACTTGTGAGCCAGCGCATACGAATATCTCGTTATATACACAATATATATAAGTTACAATCAGTAAATAAACTTCAATCAGTGCTGCAGAAGTATTTCGCAAAATAAAGTCCGACTAATAGTATGATTGTTGTCAGTGTAAAATTTACGCAAATTGAACTAGGAAAGCTCTGTACCACGTGATCAAAGAATGTTCAAACGGAAGTGAGTTCTTAAGAGACCTAAATGCTTAGGTCATCGGTCCCTAGACTTACAAACTAAATAGTCTAACTTAAACTAACTTACTATAAGTACAACATATACACCCATGACCGAGGGAGGATGGAGGACTCGAACCTCCGACTGGAGCAGCCGCGCAGTCCGTGACATGGAGCCTCAGACCGCACGGCTACCTCGCGAGGCACCACATGATCAATGTTACCTAAACCCATATTGGTTATTAAAAAAGCCCCTCACTTTCAAGGAATCACATTAATAAAACTTGTTAGCATAACAATATGATTATACATTAAAAGTTATTATTCCAAGCTTACATAATAAGTACATGAATCAAATTTAACTTCTCTTCCAAGAAACATTTTGGATGCTTTGTCCTTAAATGACACAGCATGTTTGTAGTACCTCCACCCGTTTTCAGGTTTTTAAAGCAAATGGAGCATTGTACCTCACTGCTAGTACAGTACTTGGTGAAGTACTTGCACACTCGGTATGGTGCCATTTGAGACACAAGCGATGTCTGGCGACGACAGCAAGGAACTGCCGCGTGACCAGACGGAGGCAAGTCTCGTACACTGCCGGTGCACGCGCGTCGTCTAATAGGCCACGCCACACGGCAACAGCTGCGTCGATGCCTCAGTAGCTGCACCAGTCCTCCAGTTCTTATGCCACGCGTTTCTGACTGCCGGGATTGTTCTTAAATTATCACTGATCGCTTTTCTTAGTTACTGCGAAGACCTAATATTTCACAGCAGTGGAAATTTTAGGAATAGCCCTAAATATTAGGGTCTACTAGTTTTAATTTTCTAAAGTTATTTACAAAAAACACATTTGAACCACTACTACAGGAAGTAGTCGTACTGGTCTTTTTACCCGGTTCTTGGCGATAACTACAAAAACCGGTTACAACCGACACCAAATAAGTACCGAAATAACCGGTTATTCAAAACTAAAATACCGGTATCGGTTTTAACCGGTCGGTTTTTCCCATCCCTACACTATACCCGGGCCGCTGAAACTTTGCACTTGACGTTTACAAATAACAAGTGAAGAGCAAGAAGCGCGAGGCGCTAGTCGCTAGGAGCGGTCCAATCACAGAGCGGTAAACACTTCCGGTGTCACGTGACGTGACGTCACAGTTCCCGCGTTGCCGGCTTTGTTCAGTTCTAACGTAAACAAAGTTGTGTATCGTGTTTACCGCGTGTTTATGTTGTGTTTGTGCTTTTTTCGCGGCGATTTGTTTTACTGTGATTTTCCGAGTTCAAGTAATTGGATAATGTAACCGAAAAGACGTTTGTCTAGTGACGTTTTCTGAGTAAGTTCTCAATTTCGTTTGAATAAAAACTTCGAAGCTTATGCTCTTAGCAGGAAGTTCATTCTCGCTTCAAACGATCGGAAAGAAGTTATGGTGCAGTGGGTACAAGAAAGAAATATTGCTGCAGGTATGTCAATGTCAAAACTTCTTTTATAATCGCTCGTGAATCAAAATAAGCCTATTACACACACATATGCAGTGGACGAAATCGCAAAGGAACAGCGTCACAATGAAATAAATCTGCCCCCATTTCACTGCCGTTTTAAACCTACAGAATTAGTATGGAGTGACGTGAAGAATTACTTAAGGAACAATAAGCCTTTCACAATAACAGAGGTGGAAAAGCTGTTCCATGAAGCTGTTGCCAATGTGGCAGCGCAAACAATGGAAGGGATCATGAACAGTTAATGATTTGTCTTGGTGATGACGATTTTGGCAGCGACGACAACAGTGAAGATGGGGAGCTGGATGTAATTGTACCATTGTCGCCGTAAATTGGTGAGTGAAAAGCATTGATTATAAAACGTACAGAGAGAAGTTACTATCTTGATTATTGTTTATTTCGTATCTGTCGTGATCCAATGCTTATTTTCTATATTGCTTTGCTCCGTTATTGAAAGCGTGGGCATTGTTGTGCTCTGGTCTTCATTAATATGCTGTTCATTAATTGCTGCTCAAGAACGAATTATTATATGCACTTTTGTTGCTCAATAGCTTACATTTACGAGATGCAACTGAAAACCGTTTCGTCTGCGGTGTGTATAGAGGCTAGTGTTGCAACGTTGCTAAAGCAGTGTAGCCAACATAACTAGCCGTAACGCGAAACGTCAAGTGCAATGTTTCAGCGGCCCGGGTATATGCAAGTTGCAACCCTGGTAGCTGTCAATACTTACGACACTGCTGCTGGTGCACGAATTGACCTCTCCATTGTGTCCAATAAAGGCCCGTGTGCGGCAGTCCAAGTGGCTCAGTCCCAGCAGCAGCCCGTTGTGTAACTGTCGCGCTGGAGTGCCCGAGCGCTCTAAGACGCCTTCCTGCGGAGCGCGCTGTTGTTCGCTGTCGGAGGTTCCAGTCCTCGCTGGCACATGTAACGATAACACTTACATTTTATGTTTTTGTTTATCTTTGATCAGCGATGCTTATCGCCTCCGGTTCCCTCTGACACGCAATGCAGCTAATTTAATTTCGTTCGTCATTTTTTTACTCCCAAACAAGCGAGAAGACGGAACCGAGATAGTAGTTTTACTCACTCCCTGGTCTGTATCCGATGTGACAACACATCTCACATACCTGTATCCACTCATGTAAGTAAGAATAATGCAAGCTGTTGCTGAAAATATATTATTTAAATTTATCCCTCTCCTTGGGATTGATTTAAATCAAACTCCTCCACGTCAAATATTTAATTTCTTGATGTTTTTGAGCTTCTCGTCAAACGTAATAGTTTAATGTTCAGACGCCATTACAATCGCTTCGCATTGTCTGCAAAATTTCAATGAATCAATCATCCCTATACTATACTTTGCTTGAATTTAGAACCTGCAATCATTTATTTCGTAATTTCACGAAGTCCGATCATTTTTTTAATTATTTTGTCATTACCAGTAACTTCATGTTCTACCCACGGTCACACAACAATGAAAAGGAAGTGAGCAGTCTGAACATCGATCTCCTGCGGAAAGTAACTCGAACATTCACAGATTAAATAAGAAAAAGTTATCATTTCCAGCTTCTACAATACGATGTGCAGGATCCAGCTAGATGCTTTCCGTGAGTCTTATAACGTGCTGTTGCTTGTAGGGAGCCAACTTTAATATGCAATCCGCGGTTTATTTGCTTTAATGTTCATTTTGTGCTGTACTTTAACTAAATTATTTCAAATTCAAAAACTTCGGTACCATCAATTCCTTGTCCAAAATATAATCGCGGAATCTACTTTAACAAATAAGGTATCATGCTAAGCAAGGACAACATTATACACATAAGTGTGTGTGTTGTCCTTAGGTTAGTTTCAGCAGTTTGTAAGTATAGGACTGATGACCATAGAGGTTTCGTTCAATATGTTTACAAACATTTCAACATTATGTGACTATTGTTGGACGTTAGCCTGCTCACTAGTTTCTTAGGCAGGGTTTCCACAGGCATGAATTTCTTACACATGCATTTCCCCACCATCATTCCCTATATACATGTAAGCGTTTCCCGTACGCCGATGTAGGAAACGATATTTACACGACTTTCCAGATGGCTCCTAGTGAAATTTTTCGTGTGGGAGCTGTACACATTTTAGCTGTAGAGATTATACAGAAGTTGAAGAAGAAAAAAATATGTAACGTGCTAATGTTAGCGATGACGTCGGAAATGGCTGTTTAAAAACTGTCAGAATCAGAATAAGGGGCAAAATCTACCGTTTTGGTCACGAAATAAATAATTAATGCTATTCCAGCTCGATGGTGTGCAGGGTCTTGCGTTTACCCTTGTATACTCAGTAAATTGCACTCTCAAAGCGAACATTTCGCTGCCAACGAATCACAGTGTCGCCGCTACCTGACATTTAACCCAATTTTGAAAACCTTTTGAGCCATATGTCTGATACTATACGAAAGTTCCCCTCAGAGCTACTGAAGTCTCTGGGAGAACCAGCCATGACAAAATTGTTTCACCTGGTATGTAAGACGTATGAGACAGGCGAAGTACCCTCAGACTTTTAAAAAAATGTTATAATCCCCATCCCAAAGAAAGCAGGTGCAGACAGGTGTGAAAACTACAGAACCATCAGTTTAATAAGTCATGGTTGGAAAACATTAACACGAATTATTTACAGGACGATGGAAAAGCTGGTACAAGCCGACCTCGGGGAAGATCAGTTTGGGTTCAGGAGAAATGAAGGAACACGGGAGGCAACACTCACTTTACGTTGAGTTACTTTGAGTTGAAGGGCATGAAAGGGATGCATTGGTTGGGAAGGGAGTAAGACAGGGTTGTAGTCTTTCTCCAATGCTATTCAATTTGTACATGGAGCAAGCTATAAAGGAAAGCAAGGAGAAATTTGGAGAAGGAATTAAAGTTCAGGGGGAAAAATTAAAAACATTGCGTTTTGCCGACGACATAGTAATTCTGTCAGATACAGCAAAGGACCTGGAAGAGCAACTGAACGGAATGGGCAGTGTGCTGAAAGGAGCATATAAGATGAACATCAACAAGAGCAAAACTAGGGTAATCGAGTGCAGTGTATGAAAATCAAGCGATGCTGAAGGAATTACATTAGGTAACGAAACAATAAAGGAGTTAGATGAGTTTTGTTACTTGGGCAATAAAATAACAAATGATGGTCGCAGTACAGAGGATATAAAATGCAGAATGGCAATGGGAAGAAAAGCGTTCTTGAAAAAGAGAAATTTGTTAACATCGAATATTGATTTAAGCCTAAGGAAGTCCTTTCTGAAGGCATTTGTATGGAATGTTGCCTTGTATGGGAGTGAAACATGGACGATAAACAGTGCGGACAGGAAGAGGATTGAGGCTTTTGAAATATGGTGCAACAGAAGAATGCTGAAGATTAAGTGGGTGGATCACATAACTAATGGGGAGGTACTGAACAGAATTGGGGCGAAAAGAAATTTCTGGCATATCTTGAGTAAAAGAAGGGATAGATTGGTAGGGCACATTCTTAGACTTCGAGGAATTGTGAATTTAGCGTTGGAGGGAAGTGTGTGGGGTAAAAACCGCAGAGGAAGACCAAGAGATGGATACAGTAAGCAGATTCAGACAGATGTAGGTTGCCATTCTTATGTGGAGATGAAGAGGCTTGCTCAGGATAGGGTATTGTGGAGAGCTGCATCAAACCAATCTCCTGACTGAAGACTACAAAAACAACAAGAACAACACAAAAGTTAAAACATGTATGTTAAATACCATACCAGCTCGTATTAATTTGCAAGGTCATTGGCTGTTGGAGATACTGCACTATATACATTATGTAGAACATTTTTTTTTTACCGTATGTTAACTACAATTAACAGAAGATACCGGTACTTCCTGCAGCAGTAATAAGTGGAGAGTAAGGTTTCTAACTCAATAGTTCATTTTTTAAGGATTAGTCTAATTTATGACAGGTAACTAGTGCCGAAAATGCCGAGTCACTTGTAAGCAATCTTGCATCTACTCTACAGAATAGTGTTTACACAATGTTAATGGCGATTTGAACCATATTATACTCACACAAGATTTTTATGGTGATCAAAGTAGGCCTACTTTTAAATCCACAAAGCCACATATAAATTTTCATTTGATCTAAGGCCTCCGATTTTTTTTCTTCCTTATTAACTACTCACCCGAAATCGATGAAACTGGTGTTACTTCTCGACGTAATCGCCCTGCAGACATAAACATTTTTCACAACACTGACGCCATGATTCCGTGGCAGCGGCGAAGGCTTCTTTAGGAGTCTGTTTTGATCACTGGAAAATCGCTGAGGCAATAGCAGCACGGCTGGTGAATGTGCGGCCAAATTCATTGATGGAGAAAGCCAAAAGTCACTAGGAGCCAGGTCAGGTGAGTAGGGAGCATGTGGAATCACTTCAAAGTTGTTGTCACGGAGAAACTGCTGCGTAACGTTGGCTCGATGTGCGGGTGCGTTGTCTCGGTGAAATAGCACACACACAACCCTTCCCAGACGTTTTTGTTGCAGTGCAGGAAGGAATTTGTTCTTCAAAACATTTTCGTAGGATGCACCTGTTACCGTAGTGCCCTTTGGACCGCAATGGGTAAGGATTACGCCCTCGCTGTCCCAGAACATGGACTCCATCATTTTTTCAGCACTGGCGGTTACCCGAAATTTCTTTGGTGGCGGTGAAGCTGTGTGCTTCCATTGAGCTGATTGGCGCTTCGTTTCTGGATTGAAAAATGGCATCCACGTCTCATCCATTGTCACAACCGACGAAAAGAAAGTCCCATTCGTGCTGTCGTTGCGCGTCAACATTGCCACGCGGGCAGCCTTGTGGTCGTCCGTCAGCATTCGTGGCACCCACCTGGATGACACTTTTCGCATTTTCAGGTCGTCGTGCAGGATTGTGTGCACAGAACCCACAGAAATGCCAACTCTGGAGGCGATCTGTTCGACAGTCATTCGGCGATCCCCCTAAACAATTCTCTCCAATTTCTCGATCGTGTCGTCAGACCGGCTTGTGCGAGCCCGAGGTTGTTTCGGTTTGTTGTCACACGATGTTCTGCCTTCATTAAACTGTCGCACCCACGAACGCACTTTCGACACATCCATAACTCCATCACCACACGTCTCCTTCAACTGTCGATGAATTTCAATTGGTGTCGCACCACGCAAATTCAGAAAACGATTGATTTCATACTGGGCAGGTAAGGAAAACGTCGCCATTTTAAGTATCTAAAACAGTTCTCATTCTCGCCGCTGGCGGTAAAATTTCATCTGCCGTACTGTGCAGCCATCTCTGGGACGTATTGACAATGAACGCTGCCTCATTTTAAAACAATGCGCATGTTTCTATTTCTTTCCAGTCGGGAGAAAAAAAAAGCGGAGGCCTTAGAACTTGCATGCACCTCGTACAGTCAATGATGACTTATTATTAGGCCTATATCGATACAGAATATACGTTTACAACATTAACTTTCATGCAGTAGTATGAACGTTAGCAAGTTAACACTGTTTCAATGGTTGTAAATTCGTTTCGTCACATCAAACGATGGTGTGTTACTGTATGCGTAAATATCTATAACAGGCCTCAAAATTCTAAATTGATGTCCACGTCACATTGTTTATGAAAATTTTGTCACTTTACGAAGTGTTCATTTACTTAGTTAAAGACAAATGTTATTTTTTGGTGTAACGCAAACTCTTGATGTACATAAACAAACATTAATTCTAGATCCGAATGAAATGAAAGCAGGTCGACCTATCGGCAGTTGCGGATAGGGTTGCCAGATTGAAGTCGAGGCAGGCCCGCAGACCAGACGTGCCCCCCTCCCCCTTGGCCAATGACTCACCCCCCCTCCACCCCGCCAACTGCGACCAACTCCACCCCCCCCCCAACAGCGAAGAAAAAAAAAAAAAAAAAAAAAAAAAAAAAAAAAAAAAGTCCAGGCCGCCAGTCGCTGTGTCCAACAATCGGCACACTTCAGTCGGCGCGGCGGCAGCATCGAAGCTGCTCACAGCAACAGCTGCGCCTTCCAAGAGTTGCCGCTTGCGGCTCCGCAAACTGGTCACCAAGAAGAGCGCCAAATACCTAATAAACTTTTGTAGCCACTCTTTATAATTTTCTTCCTGCAACCATTCTTCACGGAACGAACTTGGATATTGTCTCTTCATTTCAGTGTTATTACTCACTAATCTGAGTTAATGTAAGCTTGTCTGTTCACACACGATCCGAGTATTCAAAAAATTGCCGGTAAGCTGATAACAGACAATGAACGAACGAACACAAATAATAGACGTCGCCAGTTGACACGATGCCGCAACAATGTTTGCTTAATAATGCGCTTGCCGATTACTACCGACGCAACAATGAAAAGTTTTCAGAGGAATAATAGAAAAGTAGTGTTTTGTTGCAATAAGAAATTAACATTTATATAAAGTTATTCATAATTACTCGAGAGGTGCCGGCCGGGAATGGCCGAGCGCACTGAGGCGCCTTGCCACGGTGCGCGACGCTGCTCCCGCCAGAGGTTCGAATCCCCCCCTAGGGCATGGACGATGTGTTCGTCCTTAGTTTAAGTTACGTTAAGTTCGATGAAGATCGTCACTACATGATCATAGTACTTAAAAAGCGTCGAAAAAAAAGTTAAGATGAAGGTTATATTCAAGCCCGGAGAGGAGAGTGATTGTCCCGTAGACACGGAGAATTCATTCGAAACCCGGGCACTCCGGGCGGCGCCCGGAGATCTGCCAACCCTAGTTGCGGAAGCTCGTAAGCGAAGGTGGGGGAAGCGACATCGTGCAAGAAAGTTAAACACGTTTGAACTTTCGTAACTCATGATTAACATGGCATGACAGTATGCAAGTTTGGTGTTTCCATGCGTATGTTACTTCCGCGAGTGGTGGTGGGACAATGCACGTGTAGGAAATTCATGTCTGTGGGAACCTGGCTGTACCTCTGGTGAGCAGTCTCGACGTGCGCTTACACCACAGTCTAAGGCTGGTATTACACTATCAAATTATTCGACAAAGAATTGGACGAAAAAATTGGATGAAATATTGGTCATATTTTTTGACAAAGAAATTGGATGAAACGCAAAAGGAGGTATTACACTATCATCCAATATTTTGTCAAATTTGCTTCAAAATGGCGGTGTAATGCTCAGCTGTTGTTTATACTACAGTTGTGTCTGCATTTAGAACACAAGGAGGGAAAAAAGAAACGGAAACGCACTTGGATGAAACCGTGGGTGTCAGAGCGAGATAAATAAAATTTGTTACGGGACCGGGAGCATTTTCCTTTTTTATGCCTTCGGCAGAACAGCCAGGCCGTTCACTGCTGATTATTTTGTCGCTCTTCATCCTTCGCAGTTTGCAATAGAGTAACAAAAAGGCTGACTCAAACAGTGTATACGAATAAGATTGTTAAGTTGATAAAGCAAGTTTCATTAAATAAAGTTTTAAATGGAAAATGTGAGCACTGACAAAGAGGATGATCTAAATTGTTTATGACGTTATTAACAATGTAAGGGGGGAAACACTGCTGATAAAGTAAATAGGCTCTATTTATTTCCTTACAAAAATTGGCTGACGTATTTATATGTACATAGATTCGCTTGCAAACAGATGTCGATGTTTTGAAAGTTGTTTCACTTCCCAGCACTTAGCACACCAAGTTACCAAAATCATACATTCTGAAATCTGCTTCGGCCGTAAATAAGATTTAAGGGTATTACTTCATCAAATCCGATAGTATATAATCACTTTTTTACATCACGGATTGTAACTCAACCTCACTTTCGCCGCAGGGTATTGGACTACGCGAATTGACGTGACGGACAGCGTGAATTGGCCTTGTCGCCTGTTATACAACGCCCCATCTGATTTTTCTAAATCTTATTGTTGTTAGAATACACTACACGAACATTCCACTACTAGCCATGTTTACGAATACGAACGTTATGTCCAAGTAATGTCAGATATTTAACCTCCAAATAAAATAAAGGAAGCTGTATACTACTAGCGCTCGAAGCGGTCACATTTGTCACTGCAGGAAACAGAAGACGAGCGATTTCTTTGATCAAATCTAGGCCGAGGCCTTAGATTGGATGAAATATTGGACGACGTTCCCATTACACTACGTCCAATTTTTCTTTGTCCAATTCTTTGACAAATAATTTGATAGTGTAATACTGGCCGAACATATACAGTCACGACACTCCCACAGATTCTTGTTATACGCTGCGATAGCAGCGCTCCAAGCGGCCGGCAAGCAACGTTTCTGAATACGATAGATGATGAGTGCGAATAGTATTGACTTCAGTATACTTTTTACATTATGGAAATTATGTAGTGCCTTATAAATAGATAATAATTTAAAAATAGCTACCCATTTGTCTTTCTTAGGTTTCGTAAGACCCCTGATAAGGTACGAAACGGTACGTTACAGAGCAGTTAATTTACAATCATCCTGTAACATACAGGCTTTAACTGAGTAATTTCATTTTCTATTAAAAATAAAAATGCCTAGGAAACACCAGGAGACATGCCCTTTACTAGAGAGACATCAATTTATATGCAGGAACATTAAGTATTCTTCATTACAATTCCAGTACTGTAAAATCGGTGAGGGTAGAACATGGGAAACGTATTTAGAACGCAATAAATATGGTATTTAACGTACCAAATCAACCATCACAGCTGTAGCTGAAGGAAAAAGTCACAGACGTGGCAATATAACGATAAAAGCAACCAAACTGTTTTCCAACAAAGAAGAACCCAGTTCCACAATTGATGCTACAACTGAATCAGAAACGGTAAGAATCATCAAAACATTGGTTTTTTTAAACCTAAACTAATTACACTTAAAAGAATGTGTACGTATAAGAAAGACGAGTGACGTGTAAAAATGTGAGAATCATTAGACTCCGTATCGAATTGATACACGTCAAAAACTGGCTGTTATAGTAAGAACAGACCATACTAGAAATTTATTATACCATTATGTTTATATGCAGCCTACTTTCCGCTGCAACTATACACATATTCGTAAGTATTTGTTCATGACAGAGTTCTTCTTTATGCCACTGAATAATTTAAATTAGGCTGTTTTGTATTAATTTCCGTATTATGTTTGTCTCTCGATATTTTAATAATGTTTGTAACGAAAAATTATACTAAGTATTTCGTTAATTACGTACAAAAACGATTATAAACAAACATCAAACAACAACTTTTGCAGCTTGCCCACCGCTAGGAGCGCTAGTGTCGCAGCAACTGTCAGTTGGTAACAACTTTCACAGCAGTGAGGGTCGCGACTGTGTATGTGAGACTGTGGTTACATTCCAAGCGAAAAAGTCTTTCGCAGAGCTACTACAGTACCTGTTGGCAAGAGGCAAAGATCTAAAACGTTCAGGCAGTCCGGGTGTAGAGATGTCGGCAGACGACGTTGTTCTGAGAAAATTAAATTTATCCTGATAGGATCTTAGTTAACCACACACGCTGTAATCGTGACATATTCAGAAACAAACTACCAAATATTGGTGACAAGTAAGGAATAACGGTCTAAGCACACTCCCGGAAATCGCGACATATTCGAAACTAAACAGAAAAATATTGGGGAGAAACAAGAAACATCAGCCTTTCCACACCCTCAGACATCACAACGTATTCGGAGATTAGCCAAATCTTTCTGACCAGCGAATAGTGTAGACCTTAATGTCATTTATACCCATTTCACTTACTGTAGCAGCAATTTAAACGTTCTCATAGTTTTGTCTCCGACCATATTCTCGAAAACGGCAACATATTTGGAACAAAGTCAAATATTTGTTAGAAGGAAGAACACAAATGTCATTGCTGATCGTACCACTGGAAGCGGTAATTTCATTCTCCGTTCTTCCGTCACACATAAAAATCACCAAATCGATGTTACTAACTCCTGAAGACAGCACATAAGGATACCGTACTGAATAACATAATATTGCTGTTATGTGAATAAGATAACCCCAGAAATTGTTGTGGATAAATAACTCCTACAATGTGTTACAAACGATGAAATTAAAAAAAAAAAAATATTTTTATTGGGACGATATTTGAACACAGAACCTCTTGCTTGTTAATACACCACTACAGCAACTCGACACCATTTGCACCTACCCCATTTATATACCACTTCCAACATGTTTGTTACTCAATGTCAATATGATTTAAATTACATTTCATCCAGATCCAGAGATGATTTTTTAATTCATCTTTAATTCGCTGTAGCCCTGAAACGGTTTACTGCGACTTATAAAACCAAAACTCTGAGATATACGGCAAATCAACATGGCGTCTGCGTCATGGAAGGAACAAGTGAATATCATTTTCACGTCACTTTCCAAAGTCGTCGTTCATTGGCTAATGTAGCAGCCAATTTAATTGGAGGGAAAGAAATTTTTGCTTGGGATATAAGAACTCCTGCAGTGTCGCTGAGGTTCAGACTTCGTCCGCTGCAGGCGCCACAAGCCAACCTCATTCTATGTCGCGTCTTTAAGGAAGCCGTATAGGAAAAGAAAAAAAAATGTATAGTCTATGGGACTTAACTACGGGGTCATCAGTCCCTAAACTTACAAACTACTTATCAACTATATTATACTAAGGACGGCACAAACATCCATGCCCGAGGGGGGATTCGAACCCTCGACCGTAGTGGCCGTGCAGACCGTGACTGGAGCGCCTCAGTCCCCTCGGCCACCGCGGCCGGCCGGTATAGGCAAAAACACATAAAAATATCCGTATAGCACAGCCTCTCATTTTGGTCGCTGATGTCGAGAACAATTCATCTTTTAACAAAGATAAAATACATTGTTTCTTGGTATTATCGTATTGTAATTAAGGGGAGAAGTGCATCCCCCGATTAAAAGGGCTAATTGCTGGGTTACAGTTAACATTAAAAGTACAGATTGCAAAATTGTTGTTTTTATTTCAGGAATGGGCATGAAATAAAAACAACTGTTTGGCGAGCTGGACTTTTTTAATTCATCATCATCAGTAGAGACTGATTGTGCCTTTCAGCGTTCAGTCTGGAGCATAGCACCTCTAATAACATTCCTCCATGATCCCCTGTTCAATGCTAACATTGATGCCTCGTCTCATGTTATGCCTTTTACTTCAAAATCATTCTGCACCGAATCTAAGTACTTTCTTCTTGGTCTACCTCGACTCCTCTTACCCTCCGCTGCCGAGCTCATGAGTCTCTTAGGTAACCTTGCTTCTCCCATGCGTGTAACACGACCCCACCATCTCGGTCTGTTCGCTCTAACTGCTTCATCTATGGTGTTCATTCCCAGCTTTTCTTTGATTTCCTCATTATGAACACCCTCCTGCCATTTTTCCCATCTATTAGTGCCTGCAATCATTCTTGCTACTTTCATATCTGTAACCTCTATCTTATGAATAAGGTAACCTGTATCCACCCAACTTTCACTCCCAAACAACAAAGTTGGTCGAAAGATAGAGCGGTGCACTGCTAACTTAGTCTTGGTACTGACTTCCTTCTTGCAGAAGAGACTAGATCTTAGCTGAGCACTCACTGCATTATCTTTGCTGCACCTCGATTTCAGTTCTTTCGCTATGTTGCCATCCTGTGAGAAAATACATCCCAGGTACTTGAAACTGTCTACCTGTTCTAACTTTGTTCCTCCTATTTGGGACTCAATCTGTTTAAATCTCTTTCTCGCAGACATTACTTTCGTTTTGGAGATGCTGGTCTTCATATCATAACGATTAAATCAATTTCGCTTTTTTCCAATATGCTTCCTAAAAATACTAATTGATGCGAATTGTTTTGCGGATTTTCCTCTAGAGCTTCCCTTTTAAAGTTTCTTTCCGTTTTGCAGAACATTCTCTTTTTAAATTAATTGGGAGCGCCGCAGAAATGTTCACAATATTAATTTGCTCGGAAGCTCTGGGAATTATGCATTGAGAAAATGAACACATATTTGAACATCTCATGTAAATCAACTTCGCACCGCCATAACATTCATCACCCACCACACAGCCATGTATTATGTACAGCGTGTGGTATCTGCCCCTGAAACTTTGAAGGGTTGTAGCTCCCAAACTAACAGTGATAGGAATGTAGTTTAAATTGATTTGGACGCAGCTGGTTTCAACGATTCCAATGCATCATAGAAAAAACTATTGTTCCATTAAAAAAATTATATTTTTGTGCTGTAACTCTTTGGAAAATGATACAATAAGCTATGTTCATAGCTCCGCAGAAAGTGTAACATTTCTTATGTTGACCTACCGCATTAAAACTTCCCGTCACCTATTATTTTATAAGTTACAGAGGCAAACACAGTGAAATATGGGTGTCCCAGCTATCTTGTCCTCCCAAAATATCTCTGGAACAATAACAGCTATTGGAAAACAACTTTCACCGGTATCAATGTACGGCTGGGGCCCATGAATGTACATATTTGGAAACATTTTAAGACGAAAGCAAATGTGATCTTTAACACAAACCTATGTTTTTTTCTTTCTTTTTTAAATGGACACCCTATATTTTTTTCTTCAGCAATCCATAGCATGACAAATCACATAAACGACGGCGTTGATTGCATCGCAATATTCCAATTACATCCCGAGATATTGCGACGCGAAGTTGACGCTTGAAATACGCGAAACGAGCGGCTAGCGCACGTCCTGAGGCTCAGGCGAGAACCCCATGCTGCCCGTAATCGCGATGTGATTGACATGCGTAATCGCACTCCATACTTACCAAGAGGTCCGAAACGGTGTGCTGCCATCAACTCGAGATTACGGGCAGCATGGGGTTCTCGCCTGAGCCTCAGGACGTGCGCCTACTTCGCGTCCCAATATCTCGGTATGTAATTGGAATATTGCGATGCAATCAACGCCATTGTTTATGTGATTTGTCATGCTATGGATTGCTGAAGAAAAAATATAGGGTGTCCATTTAAAAAACATAAGTTTGTGTTAAAAAACATATCTGCTTTCGTTTTAGAATGTTTCCAAATATGTACATTCATGGGCCCCAGCCGTACATTGATACCGGTGAAAGTCGTTTTCCAATAGCTGTTATTGTTCCAGAGATATTTTGGGAAGACAAGATAGCTGGGACATATATTCCAGAACATTCCTGAAGTGTACTCTTCATAGAAATAACTGTGGTAACATTCATTTCCTTTTAAACTTCTATACACTTCAATAAAATTCATATGTAGTAATATATTTTAACAAACTTTCTCATTTATTAATATAACATGATCTGTACAGCTTGACACGACAATCGGAACTAACTCATTTTTTCAAAGAATTTGCTCCATGACTTTTACAGAGAGAAAACTATTAATTTCTAAGTAAATGTCTTCTTCGATCACGACGCCACAACGGGCTGCAATTTCTTACGTCGCATGGCGGTCGACTCAGCAATCACATCTTTGTGACGCTCTCGAAGAGACATGAAACAGAGAAACAAAATACAAACTTTTAAGCACACAATTTATAAAAATTAATGACGTTATTACAAAACATTTAATGAAACAAATTATCGTTTTTAACGCTCACCTGACAGACTGAGGTTATAAAGGGCTTTCTTTCTTCCTATCAGGTGTTGCAGTAGTAGTTACTGTTCGTAGCCGCTGTTAAAGTTCACTAACGGTACAATAATACAAGAAAATAATTTGGTGGATCTGGCACATTTAGGTGTCCAGTTAGACAAGGAAAGAAAATTCCGAGACACGACAGGGAAACACACGCCTCACAAGAGGACAAACGAAAATGGAGACAACTTGATAAATTTTTGCAGGAATTTTGAACTGAAAATCATGTCAACACAATTCCAGAAAACTAGTCACTTGGAAATCCCCCAACAATGCTCTAGGAGAATTTCAGATAGACCATGTTGCAATATACATGAAAAATACAAGAGAAATAGATAGAAGACTCGAAAAAGGAGGCGGAACCTGACTTTAAAGTTTAGTGGCAGTAGTAATTTGGAATGAAAGCAACACCTGAGCACAGTATTAACACAAAGAAACTAGCAGATTCCTCTATGACGTTTCTTTCCATGATTATGTTAAGTTGACTGCATGCAGCAGATGAAGCTGTAAAACCTCTTGCTGCGTTGTGTAAAATGATGCTTGGTTGGCATGGAGCAGATTGTACTAACTGAATGACAGTTTAAAAAAAATTTTAAGTTAACTTTCGTGACAAAAGGCTCTTTAAATCGATCGGATTTCGTTTAATTCCGAAGATTTCTTTGCAGGCATTACTACAAAGTCACAGTCATGAAAATTACAAATAATGAGATCTCGAAGTAAATGTAGTAATTTATATATACAAGTCCAACAATGGCTCCAAGCAACATGTTACATAATCAAGATTACTGCTGGAAAAATAGAAACACTTCATGAATTATTAAAAGTGGATCATTTGAAATAAGTAATATTTGTACGTAACTAATTATATTTTCACCATACTTCTGAACAAAAACGATCTCACACACACTTACAATTAATAATGGAGAAGTTCCTGACGTGCGACTGTTCTCAATGAGGTAATAAAGATGAAAGACCAAGTGCACAATCGCGGTATAGGCAGCTCGTAAAAGACAGATGAAAAGCAGAAATATAAGAACAACGTAATTAGCTGACACAGAAAGCTGTGGTCAGCGATAAGCATCCTAAATAAATTATTTATCGAATAAAAATTTTTAATCTAATACTACAAGGTCCTTGACCCACTACAACCAGCAATCACATTTCTGTTCGTCATTCTCACAAATATTTGACCTCTGTTCGAAATCTGTTACCATTTGCGGATATATGGTAGAGATAACCCATAGGTAAACATAATTATAAATTAAGATACCCTGAGACGGTTTTTCTTCTCGAATATCTCCAAGATATTGAATATGAATGTGAAGCAATGAATTAAAATTTGTGATGCGGCCGGGAATCGAAGCCGGACCTCCATGCTTACTAGGCAGACGTC
The DNA here is from genome assembly GCA_026315105.1 of Locusta migratoria. Taxonomy (NCBI): domain Eukaryota; kingdom Metazoa; phylum Arthropoda; class Insecta; order Orthoptera; family Acrididae; genus Locusta; species Locusta migratoria. The sequence goes on along the minus strand of CM048752.1, from coordinate 139,188,855 downwards.
TTACCGTTAAACCACCGCACCACTAACGATTAAGGCGCCTCGGAATATTTTAAGTACGATTTCCCTCCACGTCGCAAACTTTAATGCAACTTCTCTGTTCCAAAGATAATTGCCACTCTCCAACGTATTTTAATATTTACATCCGTTTCCGTATCCCGTGCTTAGTTTAATTTCATTAGGAAGTCCTGGAATATTTTAGAAATACAAAGACGAAGAAAAAAATATGGAAACGGATCACAATCGCCACATCAGGAAAAAGTTGCGAAACTTCGGACGATAAGAGATAGATAATGGCAATCATCTTTGGAACACAGATGCTGCATCATTGGTGCGATGGTCTAACGGTAAGACGTTGCCTAGTAAGCATGGAGGACTGATTTCGAATCCCGGCCGCATCACAAATTTTAATTCATTGCTTCACCTTCATATGCAGTGCCTAAGGTAAACGTTTAATAGGTTACACTGTAATAGTAACAGACACTTAACGTATACAGTATCTGCACAAACAGGAATCAAAAGATGAATAAATAAATTGCTGACAAGTAAAATGAGTGGCAATGACATTTATATTGTTCGTTTCTCAGAAATATTTGGATGTTTATTTCCGAATATCTCATAATTTGAGAGCGAGTGGTTAGACCGATATTCATTGCTTATTTCAATGTCTGGCTGTTTTATTTTCGAATGTGTCACGATTTCTGAAGATGTTAGTAGACCGATATTCGTTGCTTGTCACCAATATTTCGTAGTTTACTTCTGAATAATACGATTCGGGAATTTTTGGTTAACCAAGATCCTATGAATAAAACTTTTAATTTCTTTTGCAAAAGTATAAAGCTTATTCAGGGTGGCATTTGAGACTGGAAATTCCTCCAAAATACGTTACAAATATTCGTTTTAATCATAATTTCGTATTGTCTGCACAGGCTACAAAGTGGCATTACCTATTTCTATGTTTCCATTAAGTTCATTACAGTTTTTAGCATTTCACAAAAATGTTGAAATGTTTGTATAGCTTACAGGACTTAACTACGGGGTCATCAGTCCCTAAACTTACTAACTACTTCTGAACTAGCTAACACTAAGGACGGCACAAATATCCATGTCCGAGGGGGGATTCGGACCCCCGACCGTAGTGGCCGTGCGGACCGTGACTGGCGCGCCGCAGTCCCCTCGGCCACCGCGGCCGGCTTGGCATTTCAGCTTAAACGCATTACTCACTTAGTGAGGCCTGGAGAAAAGGTTAAAGTACTGTGTCCAGTTGTATTCTTACAATACATAAGTGACGCAGCAGATAGTATAAGAAATGCTGCTAACAGCAACATCATACTAAAGGATAAATTTCTAGAATTCATATCAGCAAAAGAAAGAAAAACTCTCCAACCTATTTTCATATTTACATCCGTTTCCGTATTCCAGGCTTAGTTTAATTTCATTAGGAAGTACCGGATTATTTTAGAAATACGAAGACGAAAAAAAAAAAAAAGAAATATGGAAAGGGCTCACAATCACAATATCAGGAAAAAGTTGCGAAACTTCGGACGATACGAGGATGTTCAAAACGTATCTTACCAAGAACGATGTATTTTTATGCTGCCATTAAAGAAGGCAATCCACGAGCACGTCAATTTTGCACAAGACTGTAATCGTAGCAGTAACGATACGGTACGTTAGCTATTCAAATAAAGCGATACACTACCATATCACGTTTGCACCAAGTAATGTTTTCGCGTGTCGATAGCTGTTCCTGCGGGCTTCGATACAGCGCGTGACGTGAAAAGACGTCACGTTTGTTCCAAGTAATGTGAGGAGAATGTTTGCCTATTATTTGAGGCAAATTCGGGACCATACGCGAGCTAGGGCAAGGAAACCTAATTGGGTGATACACCTAAGTTGGCCATATAAGGTAGATGCGCCAATTAAGGCTACCTTAAGGTTTCGCAATTCTTCACCGCCAAGCTAGTCAGCCGATTAACTTGAAACTTCAACTTTCTTAGGAATAGCTCTTGAGCTACTAAGAAAAAATTTTTCTGATCATTCAAAGCAGTGGAAGTATGTTCTAAACTGAAATTTTAAAAAATGGCCTTATTGGGGTACACGGGGTTCCCAATAACGCCACTCCATGTACCCCAACATGGTCACATCTAGAAAAGGAGGGGTTTAGGACTGTGAAATGCTGAATACACAGTCAAAAGCTTTTATTACGTATTAAAAGAAAAGAAAAGAGAAAAATTAAGACAGAAACTAATTATTCCATTTCACAGTTGGGGCAAAAATATTTTTCAACAGTGTCTGTCTTCTCGATCCCGGCACAAAGCTCATGAACTTACAGTCCACAGAGTGAGCAGCGAATCATATCTTCTACCAAGTCCTCAGTGCCGATAAAATAATACCAAGAGTACACATTAGGTTTTAAGGAGGTGTGGGCGGCTTGAGAGCTTTTCTTCAAAGTTTTTGACGTGTTCTGTTGTCCCCGTGCCGATGTTTGATGTTACTCCCGGAGTAATCTTCGGGTTACATTGTTCCCTACGTAATTCAAAGTTTCTTCTCTGGGTGCGACTCTTCTTCATTTTTGGGGTTTTTAAGATGTCGGTGAAGGATCCCCCAGCAGATGCTGGAAGGTGAGCTGACAGTTCTGTTTCAGGAGGCTTCTCACATTTGACTTGTGAGGTCGGTTTGTTCAGTTTCACCTCATCAGCTATATCGGTTTCACCAGGTTCCATTGAAGGCAGAGCGTGCACCTCAGATGTGTCAGCCAGAACGTTACCGTTTTCATCGTCATCTATGGAGTCATCATCCTCCATTACCCTTGTCATGAAATCTTCCACGTCGAAGGTCCGTTTAAGTTCCGGCATTTCTTTCTCAGAGATTTCAATGGGAGCAAAAAATTCAGGCACTGGCTGAGGGCATAGGTCGTGTTGCTTGGAAGACACTAAAGATGGGATAAACAGATGCGAGAGCCAAATTAGGAAAACGTGGCCCTAATAGGGCCAGCGTGGCCTTATTGGTCTACACACAGTTTTCTGCCCATCCCGTGCATATTTCTGCAATCTCTAACAAGCTAATCTCAAAATACCTCAAAGGTTTCAAATCTACAAAAAATATGCTTCAAAAGAATCATCAGTTTATAAAGCAGCCAAAAATTTAATTACTCCAGAACTTAGCAGAAACTTGCCTCAGTAGCTTAACAAAAACCTCCAGAACCAACGTTACACTTCTGCAACTGAATAACGGAAAGCATGGCACTTCTTGTTTTTCATGTGTTACTAGGACGCCGTTTCCGAACATGTAGGTGCTGCCATCCGAGGGATTTGAATGGAAGTTTCTGAAATAAAGGGGGTTGGCCTATCAGGGACTATGGCCTTAACTGCCCCAGCTACCTTATTTTGTTTTTTCTCTCACGACCGTAGGGATGACTCGTGTAGTTGGAGAGAACGCTCATAGATGTCGCAGAGTGTCTCCTTTGCACTGCTCATGTAAAAGAACAGTGCGCCGTGTGTGAGCAGTAATGTTCATTTCTTTGTCAGTAATACCACACTTTATTTAAGTTCCTAAGTATATATCGATGTAAAGAGAATCGGTCAAGTGTATTTCACTCGCAAAACCTTGCAGAAATTTACGTTAAATTTATATTTTTGCTTACTTTATGGTTACTCTTTGTATCGGCTTAGCATTTTCGTGAAAAAATAAGGTTTCTCAAGCACTTTTTTATGACGTGGTCGCACAGGCAACAATTCAAAAAATCATAACTGGTGTTAAGAGTGCTGTATCTAGTTTTCAATGCTCTTATCTGTTAGTGCATCCATGGAACTAATGTATTATAGTGAAAATGTTTTCATACAACCTATCACTAATTTAGGTGGTATCACCAACGTAAGTACCACTATTTATTTTTTTGTCTAATTTATTTGAACTGATCTGAATTTTTGCAAATTTTTATCGTTCAATATGTTCCATTTGACAGTGTAAAAATATGTTTAAAGAAGTATCAATAAATTCATAGTATTTGGAACTTATATTAATGTATCACCAAATTAGGAACCCATACCACCAAATTAGCTGCCCTTATTACCAAGTTAGGTACCTCTGTCAAGCTTTAAGACTGGCCACTTGGTGATAATGGTGGCTTGATTGATGGCATTTCGTATACATTTGTTTAAATAAAATTCTACAAACCTTTTCTAAAAGAAAGAAGAAGAAAGTGTGGGAGGGGGAGGGGGCGGGGCGGCAATTTAGAAGCTTCTTTTCTTTTAGAAATCGTTTGTAGAATTTTATTTAAACAAATCTGTACGAAATGCCTTCAATCAAGCGCAATTTTTGTTTTTATTTTCCAGATCTACCAAGGTTTCGGCCAATGAGTGGCCAGTCTCGTAGCTTTTAATATGTGCTTACATCTAAACCGTCACGTTTGACAGTTAAGTTCAGCATGATAGTACAGATGTAAACATAACTCCAAACATTGAGAATAGCAACATGTGCCCGAAATCTATGTAGATCTGGAAAATTAAAATAAAAACAAAAATTGCGACTGATTGGTAACATTCTCTACTGATTTGTACAAAACAGTCGATGAGCACCAGCTCAAAAATGAAGTAACCTGATTGAAGAAATGTAGCTAATTTTTGAAGAAACAGATCATAAGAAAAATAAAGTTTCCTATTTTGCAATCTTGAAGGAGAAAACTTCTAACTTACAAGTAACGTGCATGCGTAGTACTAATTGTACGTTATGTGAAAAGCACTTACCTATTACATCCTAATTTGCAAGAAATTCTGGCTCACCAATTCTTCTGTTCTTAAGAAACGCAATGAAAGTGCTTCTGACCAATCTTGACTCTCTTGGCCAAGTATTTCTGCAGTTTTCGTTGTAGAGAACGCAACAATACGTATTGTCTGGAAAGGCGAAGTGGTGACGCGGCAGTGCCAGGAACTGCTGTAGGTCACGTGACGAGCTACAGCCAGGCTACGGTTGAACTAGCGTCCAACAAGAAGAAGCAAGAGGCTCACAATAAGTATGTGACCGATGGTATGGATAAATGTATTAACAGGCAGAAAATTCTATGGCAATAGTAACAAGTACGAACTTTGCGAAAACTGCACAACTTTTCAGAATGAAACTTTCACTCTGCAGTGGAATGTGTGCTGATATGAAACTTCCTGGCAGATTAAATTTGTGTGCCGGAACCGGGACTCGAACCTGGGACCTTTGCCTTTCGCGGGCAAGCGCTCTACCGACTGAGCTACCCCGACACCACTCACGATGCCGCCTCACAACTTTACTTCCGCCAGTACCTCGCCTCCTACTTTCCAAACTTCACAGAAGCTCTCTTGCAAACACGCAAGACTAGCACTCCTGGAAGAAAGGATATGGTGGAGACATGGCTTAGCCACAGCCTAAGGGATGTTTCCAGAATGAAACTTTTACTCTGCAGCGGAGTGTGCGCTGATATGAAACTTCCTGGCAGATTAAATTTGTGTGCCGGATCCGGGACTCGAACCTGGGACCTTTGCCTTTCGCGGGCAAGCGCTCTACCGACTGAGCTACCCCGACACCACTCACGATGCCGCCTCACAAGTTTACTTCCGCCAGTACCTCGCCTCCTACTTTTGTCAAACAGAAATGAGCTTGAAAGCTAGCAAGGAAACCCTTAGAAGCAATATTTTGTCTATGGATTTTCGATTTACAAGGTGTTGTTTGGTGCGGACGAGAGGGCATTGTTGCTAAAAGACCACACTTTCTCAGGTGTTGATCAGAATCAAAGCGACCAGTAGTTTACTTGGATGAAATGTGCATTCAGACGCGTTATACAGTAAATAAATGTTGGCAAAGTTACAATGTGCGAGTAGTATTGTCAAATAAAAGTGCCGGTCATTGTTTAATTGTTCTTCATGCAGGCGGAGACAGGTGTTTCATGGCTCAAAAACCAAAACGTCCGACTATCACTCAGAAAAGGGTAGTATAAACTTTCAAAAATACGTCGAAACCCAACTTGTGCCAGACTTACTAGCAATGTCTTCATCCGTTGTGATTACTCGCAGCGTATTTACCCATTCGGAATACTTCTAGCCATTGGAGGTGTCAGTGGCGTAACTATGGGAGGGATGAGGGGGATAAACCCCGCCGGCCGCGGTAGCCGAGGGGACTGAGGCGCTCCAGTCACGGTCAGCACAGTCAATACGGTCGGGGGTTCGAATCCCCCCTCGGGCATGGATATTTGTGCCGTCCTAGTTCGTAAGTAGTTCATAAGTAGTTTGTAAGTTTAGGGACTGATGATTCCATAGTTAAGTCCCATAAGCTTAACAAACATTTGAACATTTGATTTGGATAAACCCCCCCCCCTCCCCTACCCTAAAAAAAAAAAAAAAAAAAAAAAAAAAAAAACAGGAAAGAAATCGTACAACAGCAATCTGGTAAAGGTAAAGATTGGGAACTTGGGGTGATTTACCATAAGCTTTCATTGAATGGGAGTGAATTAATCTTCAATGGGAGTGGTAGATGGTAGTCTGTCAGGAAACTGACTAAAATTTTGCTCGTCAAGCAGATCTATCCCCTCCCCCCAAAGCCAAGTCCTAGTTACGCCACTAGTAGGTGTTGCACATCTTTCACTGTAGTAATATTCAAATATTTTTTTTTTTTTTTTTTTTTTTTTTTTTTTTCGTAATGCGGGAAGAATAAAACACTCGGAAACTGCCATTGAAGCTCTTAGCAAAATTGCTTCAGGCTTAACATGTAACCGCAGTATCGAACATTGCATTCGAATTTCACGATTAGATTTCGTCTTCTGAAAAATTAGTTGTGGGTGAAGGCACGGGCGCGTAACAGGCTGGCAGCTCCACTCTTCAGAACACTGGCAGGGCGTGTGCGCCACACTGCTTCCCCCTCCGTTCCTCCGGCGTAAACACGACGGCGCTGCCACAGTGGCGAGCAAGGAATCAGCCCTCCTCTCTCCCGTTGTTCAACAAGGGTTGCCAGGTCTGGCGATTTTTCGCATTCTTGGCTATCTTTTTCTTAAAATAGTAGCCATTGTAGCTTTCTGGCGACTGGCGATTCAATTTGGCCAGTAAAAGAATAAGTTGGCGATTTAATGGCTACTTCATACAAAACAAATGTAAAGCAATTCCTCTTGAGACATTTCGTCAATGACACCGACCAAAAATCGGTAGAATGCTGACTGAACGTATCAGAGAAGTTAGATGAAATGTCTGCAGGTATGCTATCTTTGATCTGTGGGAGAGAATCACAGAGATGTAAAGAAACTGAACTTGCACACTCATGAAGACCGCTATTGTGAGACGAACTCTTTGCTTCACACTTCCCTGCGATTAGCAATGGTTTGCAGAATATAAATGTGGATGTACAACACACGATAATTTCTCTGTCGTTCTAATGGCTGATTTTTCAGTGTTATTACGAATTCAAAAAATGTTCAAATGTTTGTATAGCTTATGGGACTTAACTACGGGCTCATCAGTCCCTAAACTTACAGACTACTTATGAACTAGCTAATACTGAGGAAGGCACAAATATCCATGCCCGAGGGGGGATTCGAACCCCCGACCGTAGTGGCCGTGCAGACCGTGACTGGAGCGCCTCAGTCCCCTCGGCCACCGTGGCCGGCCCCTGAATTTCAGGATTATTGTTGTCGAGTAACATGACATAATTACCATTAATATAATAAAGTTAACTGATTAAAATTGCGATAATTGACATTTTACTGATGAAAAAGATGGTTATATTTTGGTATTTTATCGATATAAAGATGGCTATATAGTGGCATTTTATTAATAAAAAGATGGCGATATTTTGGCTACTTTTTGTTTAAAATTTGGCGACAGAGCTCTCGAAAAACCTGGCAACCCTGTGTTCAACAGGGGCGGCCGGCAGGTAGTCGAGGCGCCACGCCACAGTTCCCGAAGCCGCTCCTTCCGAGGTTTGGTTTCGTATCTCCTCTTGAGCATAAATGTTGAATTGGTCCTAAAAGAAAAGAAGGAAAAAAATTATAAAAAAGGGAGTCGTCAGATTTGCCACCCCTCAGAAAGTGCCGCCCCGTGCGGCCGCACGTTTCGCACGTGCCTTGCGCCGGCCATGACTGTTAGGTCTGATTTAAATAACCTCAAGTCGACCAAGACGAATCCTAATGCCATGAAATCAGTATTATTATTTCGTACAGATATAAACCTAAGTTGCCTAAGCATTTTTCGCAGAAATTTATGGATAATGAGCCGATTATTTACAGAATTATTGGTTTTATCGCCAAATTAGGTAACTTTACCCTAGTAGCTGTCCCTGCAATCACGGCCCCCGTCAGTCCGCCATTTTGTTTCCTACCTACGTGCATTTTGACTTTTGTCAAAGGTTGTGGTCGTTTCGTCGTTGCAAGGAAGTTTCTCAGCAAACAGTGGCGTAACTATGGGGGGGGGGGGGGAATGAGGGGGATAGAACGCCCCCCCCCCCCCCAAGAACCCCCCCCCCCCCAAAAAAAAAGAGAGAGAAAGAGAGAGACAGAGAGAGAGAGAGAGAGAGAGAGAGAGAGAGAGAGAGAGAGAAAAGTAAAGAAAAAGAAATCGTATAACAGAAATCTGGTAAAGATTGGAAACTTAGGGTGTTATATCATAAGCATTCATTGGAAGGGAGTGAGTTAGTTTCTTCGACGGGAGTGGTAGATGGTAGTCTGTCTGGAAACTGACTAAAATATTGCTCGTCAAGCAGATCTATCCCCCCCCCCCCCCGCAAAGCCAAGTCCTAGTTAGGCCACTGTTAGCAAGTGACCGTATTTTATTTTCGTAAATATTTTCATGAAAGTTTTTAAACCTTTTGTCAATTTCGTAATTATTTAATGCTTCGCTAATGTGGAATCACCACTACTGCTGTTGTAGTTATGGAATTGGACAAAGCTGCTATTACACTTCTAATAGATACGTGTAGTGAAGATTTTTGATGATGGGAATAGCCTGTACCATAGTGAGATAAGTACGTTTTCGCTCAGTCACAAAAACACGTAAATATTCGTTAATAGATATTATCTTTCAAATTCTGAAGTCAGCAAGGGTAAAATACAGGGAAATGAGAGTTATTTACAACTTGTACAAGAGCCAGACCGCAGTTATTAGATTCGAATGGCATGAAAGGGATGCAGTGGTTGGGAAGGGAGTAAGACAGGATTGTAGCCTTTCTCCGATGTTATTCAATTTGTAAATCGAGCAGGCGGTGAAAGAAAGCAAGGAAAAATTTGGAATACGGATTAACGTTCAGGGTGAAGAAATAAAAACATTGCGTTTTGCTGATGACATTGTAATACTATCAGAGACAGCAAAGGACCTGGAAGAGCATTTGAACGGAATGGACAGTGTGCTGAAAGGTGCATATAAGATGAACATTAACAAGGGTAAAACTAGGGTAATGGAGTCCAATCTAAGAAAATCAGGTGATGCTGAAGGAATTAGATTGGGTAACGAAGCAATAAAGGAGGTAGATGAGTTTTGCTACTTGGGTAGTAAAATAACAAATGATGGTCGCAGTACAGAGGATATAAAATGCAGAATGGCAATGGGTAGAAAAGCGTTCTTGAAAAAGAGAAATTTGTTAACATCGAATATTGATTTAAGCCTAAGGAAGTCCTTTCTGAAGGCATTTGTGTGGAGTGTTGCCTTGTATGGGAGTGAAACATGGACGATAAGCAGTGTGGACAGAAAGAGGATAGAGGCTTTTGAAATGTGGTGCTACAGAAGAATGCTGAAGATTAGGTGGGTGGATCGCGTAACTAATGAACAGGTACTGAACAGAATTGGGGAGAAAAGAAATTTCTGGAATACCCTGACTAAAAGAAGGGATCGCTTGGTAGGACACATTCTTAGACATCGAGGAATCGTAAATTTAGCATTTGAGGGAAGTGTGTGGGGTAAAAATCGCAGAGGGAGACCAAGAGACGCGTATAGTAAGCAGATCCAAGTGGATGTGAGTTGTCGTTCTTATGAGGAGATGAAGAGGCTTGCTCAGGATAGAGTAGGGTGGAGAGCTGCATCAAACCAGTCTCCGGACTGAAGACCATAAGAACAACAAAGATATTATAGCAGCATCACGTTTCTATACGTTGTTACAGCATGCTAGAAAGGGAAAACTAGATAGAATTCCACAATTCCTCCGACATTAATGCTCTCATTACCATGCTGTGTGCGTCGCCTTTTTCTTCTTGTCTTCTCTGAAGCCAAGGTCGCATCCAGCATCTATTTCTTCTGCGTCATCGTGCCCGCCTTCTAGTCTTCACCGGTACTGGACACATTTCTAAATGATGTACTACTGGTGTACAACCCCACAAAACAACAACAACCGAGATTCGAGACACATTCAATAGTAGCGTTTACTCTCTCTTTACGTTCTACATCTTCAAATATACTCCGGAATCCACCATAAAGGGTACCACTACTGGGCATTTCCTTTCCTGTTCAACTCCCAAATAGAACGAGGGAGAAAAAGAGTGCCTATATGCCTCCGTACGAGCCCTAATTTCTCTTATCTTGTCTTTGTGATCTTTACGCGAAATGTAAGTAGGCGGCAGCAAGATCGTACTACACACAGCTTCAAATTCCGGCCCTCTAAATTTACTTAACAGAAATTCACGAAAAGAACGTCGTCTTTCCTCCAGCGATCCCCAATTGAGTTGCCGGAGCATTTCCGTGACACTCGCGCATTGGTCGAACCTACCGGTAACAAACCTAGCTGCTCGCCTCTGAACTGCTTCTATGTCTTCCTTTAAACTGATCTGCTGCGGGTCCCAAACACTTGAGCAATACTCAAGACGTGATCGTACAAGCGTTTTATACGCGGTCTCCTTTACAGGTGAAGTACATCTTCCCAAAATTCTCAAAATAAACCGCAGTCGGCTGTCCGCCTTACTCACAACTGTCCTTACATGCTCGTTCCATTTCATATCGCTCTGCAATGTTACGCCTAGATATTTGAACGACGCGACAGTATCAAGAAGCTCACTACTAATGCTGTATTCGAACATTATGGGATTGTTTTTTCTACTCATGCGCATCACCTTACATTTTTCTACATTGAGAGCTAGCTGCCATTCTTCGCACCAACTAGAAATTTTGTCTAAGTCATCCTGTATGCTATTACACTCAGTTACAGACGACACCCTCCCATACACCACAGCATCATCAGCAAACAGCCGCAAATTACAACTTACTCTGTCCATCAGATCATTTATATAGATAGAAAATAATAGCGGTCCTATCACACTCCCCCAGGGCACGCCTGACGATACACTCGTCTCTGATGAACACTCGCCGTCGAGAACAACGTACTGCGTTCTATTACTTAGGAAGTCTTCCAGCCAGTCACAAATCTGTGAACCTATTCCATAAGCTCGTATCTTCGTTAGCAGTCTGCAGTGTGGCACCGCGTCAAACGCCTTTTTGAAGTCGAGAAAAACACGATCCGCCTGTTGCCCTTCATCCGTGGCTCGCAAGATGTCATGTGAGAAAAGGGCAAGCTGAGTTTCACATGAACGATGTTTCATAAACCTATGCCGATTCGTAGAAAGAAGGTTTTCCGTCTCATGGAAATTTACTATATTCGAACTGAGAATATGCTCCAGAATTAGACGTTTTTCGTTTAAACATGCTGCCATAATATCTCGCATGAGTACATACTTAGGGACTAGTACGCTAGGAGCGCATCGGTGGACTATTATCTGTCCTGTCCACTTTCGTTCCTTATTTATAAATGGCTTTTATAGCTCGACCATTCCACCGCGTTCAGTGTGGTTTCGATATCACTCAGTATAATGTGTGACGTGGAAAACTTTCCTGTCCTACCCAAAAGTGTATTCTCTGCGACTTCTGAACCCTACGGTATTGGTTCACCCGGCAGTGGTGTCTCCTAGAATTCTTACGCGAGTGAAATTTGTTTTTAATCAACACTGAATTGTTACTAAGGTTCCAATTATTGTATGTTATTAATAAACAATGTTAATATTATAGTCAAATTTTTATCTGTTAATCATTTATCACGTGCAAGCTATAACTATCGCGTAATAGAATACTTAGTTTCGTGTTTTGTGCCAAAATCATTTGCACTAAAATAAGTGAATAAATAAAGATAACAAAAATATCAATATAACATAGAAACTGTTGATTACATTGCATACATTCACTTGCTGCACATTACAAGGTTACGACAAAAAAAATGTGATTCACGTGCAGGCAGTTTCACACATCCCAGCGGGGCTCAGTGTGGATTCAGCAGCACCTCACGAAGTGCTGTCTGCGACTACAGTTAGAAAAGCACAGCAGCACTAACTACTCTGCAGATACCTGGAATTACTAATGGCCGGTTTGTCAACGTCTCGTTAAGTTCCAGTTAAGATTTCAAAAAATGTTTGCTAAGCTTATGGAACTTAACTACGGGGTTATCAGTCCCTAAACTTACAAACTACTTACGAACTACCTTATACTAACGACGGCACAAATATCCATGCCCGAGGGGGGATTCGAACCCCCGACCGTAGTGGCCGTGCAGACCGTGACTGAAGCGCCTCAGTCCCCTCGGCCACCACGGCCGGCGTTAAGATTTCAACTTATCGTTAGCAGAGAAATGCGTTACACGGCTAACAACCAGTTACATCTACATCTGCATGGGATACTCTGCAAATCGCATTTAAGTGCCTGGCAGAGGGTTCATCGAACACTCCATACCATTCTCGAATAGCGCGCGGGAAGAAAGAACACCTGAATCTCTCTGTTCGAGCTGTGATTTCTCATATTTTATTCTGATGATCATTTCTACCTATGTAAGTGGGAGTCAACAATATATTTTCGCATTCGGATGAGAATGTTGGCGATTGGAGTTTCGTAAGTAGCCCACGCCGCAGCGATAAGCGCCGTCGTTGTAATGATTCCCATCCCAGATCCTGTATCATTTCCGTAACGCTGTCTCCCCTGTATCGTGACAATACGAAACGAGCTGCCCTTCTTTGGACTCTTTCGATGTCCTCCGTCAAACGCACCTGATAAGGATCCCACACTGGGCAGCTATACTCCAAAAAATTATGGACAAGCTTAGTGTATGCTGCCTGTTTAGTAGGTCTGTTGCACCTTTTAAGGGTTCTGCCAATAAAACGCAGTTTTTGGTTCGCCTTTCTCACGATATTATCTACGTGTTCTTTCCAATTTATATCTGAAGTAATAGTAATTCCTAGGTATTTTGTGGAGTTTACGGCCTTCACATTTGATTGATTTATCTTGTAAACAAAGCTTAAAGGATTTCTTTTCGTAGTCATGTGGATGACTTCACACTTCTCACTATTTAGAGTCAATTGCCAATTTTTACACCATACTGATATCTTATTCAGATCGTTCTGCAGTTGGTTTTTATCTTCAGATGATTTTACTAGACGGTAAATGACGACGTCATCTGCAAACAACCTAAGAGAGCTACTTAGATTTTCCCCTAAATCGTTTATGTAAATAAGGAACAAAAGAGGACCAATAATACTACCCTGTGGAACGCCCGATATCACCTCTGTTTTAGTCGATGCCTTACCGTCGATTACTACGAACTGTGTCCTCTCCGACAGCAAATTCCTTATCCAATTGCAAATTTGGGGCGATATACCATAACCACGCAGTTTGATTAAAAGTCGTTTGTGAAGTAGGGTGTCAAAAGCCTTCTGGAAATCAAGGAATACGGAATCAATTTTGCGAACCCTTGTCGATAGCACAAATCACTCCGTGTGAATAAAGAGCTAGTTGTGTTTTGCATGAACGACATTTTCTAAATCCGAGTTGACCTTGTGTCAATAGATCGTTCTGTTCGAGATAATTCATAATATTTGAATACAGGATATGTTCCAAAAACCTGCTGCAAATTGACGTCAGTGAAATAGGCCTGTAGTTTAGTGGGTTACTCCTACTGCCTTTCTTGAATATAGGTGTGACCTGTGCAACTTTCCAATCTTTTGGTACAGATCCTTCTTTGAGAGAGCGGTTGTATATGACTGTTAAGTAAGGAGCTATCGCTTCAGCATAATCAGATAGAAATCAAATGGGTATACAATCCGGACCAGAAGACTTGTTCTTATTAAGTGATTTTTGTTGCTGCACTACTCCGATGATATCTAATTCTACGTTACTCATTACGGCATTTCTTCGTAATTCGAAATCTGGAATATTGGTTTCGTCTTCTTTGGTGAATGAGTTTCTAAAAGCTATGTTTAGTAACTCTGCTTTAGTAGCGTTGTCATCGGCAGGATCGCCATTACTATCACGTAGTGAAGGTATTGTTTGTGATTTGCCCCGAGTATATTTAACATATGACCAAAATCTCTTCGGGTTTTCAGTCAAATTTCGAGAAAGAGTTTCGTTGTGATAAATATTGTAGGTATCTCGCATTGAAATCCTCGCTAAATTTCGAGCTTCTGAGTACGATATCCAATCCTGGGGATTTTGTGTTCGTTTAAATTTAGTATGCCTTTTCCTTTGCTTTTGCAACAGTTCCTGACCTGTTTTGTGTACCAAGGGGGATCGCCTCCTTCTTTTATTAATTTATTTGGTATAAAACTGTCAATTGCTGTCGATACCAGTTCTTTGAATTTGAGCCACATCTTGTCTACACCTACGTTTAGTGTTAGAAACGAGTGGAAGCTGTCTTTAAAGAAGCAATGTATTTTGTTTCTATCTGCTTTCCTGAACAAATATACTTTGCGTTTATTTTTGGTAACTTTGGGACTTTCGATATTCAATTTCGCTACTACAGCTCTGTGTTCACTAATACCTGTATCCGTTTTGATGCTCGTTATGAGCTCAGGATTATATGTTGCGAAGAGATCAAGTGTTTTCACATCCATTTACTATTCTAGTTAGCTCATGAACTAATTGTTCGAAGTAATTCTCAGAGAATGCGTTGATTACAATTTCGGACGATGTTTTATGCCTACCTGTTGATTTGAAAATATAATTTCGCCAACAGATCGAGGGTAAATTAAAATCACCGCCTACTATTATCGTGTGAGTCAGTACGTTTTTGTAATTAGACTCAGGTTTTCTTTGAACCTTTCTGCTATTGTATCGTCAGAGTCGGGAGGCCGGTAAAAGGAACCGATTATTAACTTCTTACGATTATCGGGTACAACCTCTACCCATAATAGCTCACAGCAAATATCAACTTCAACTTCGCTACACGAAATACTACTTTTGAAGGCGACAAACACGCCTCCACCTATTTTGTTTAATCTATCCTATCTGGACACCGTTAGATCTTTTGGAAATACTTCTTCTGAACTTATTTCCGGCTTGAGCCAACTTTCGCTTAAGTGAGAATCTGTATGAAAATGGCAGGATTCCAATGCGCTAAAATACCGCAATATACTCACGTGAGAAAGACCGATTTATCCAACAAAATAACAGAAGCACTACATGTATGAAAAACTAGTGTGGAAAGCAGCTTTATTGGAAAGTGTATCATCATTTTTCTCGCCCTATCCATATCTGTAGCGATTAGATGAGTTTGATATATTGTAGATACGCAACATAACCTTAAAATTTTAGATGCGATATCAAAATACAGGTAACGACTAGTTAAGTGAGAATCGGTATGATTAAAATGGCTGACATAAGAAATTTGGATGACAATGACGACGATGTCAATATTTTGGACGATCTAGAGGTCATTGCAGCTATATGGCGTCCTAGACGTATTTATGTTCGTCCAAATCACTTTGAATGATGGGATGGTGCAGAATTTGTGTCGCGATTTCGTCTTCGAAAAGCCACTTTGGAAACGCTGCATGAAAAACTCCACCACCATCTGAAGAGTCCAACAGTTAGTTATATATTTTGTAATTCATCTGTCGTAATAGAAAACTGAATACATTATTTATGTCTGCAAACTTATTAATTCAGTATTTACGTATACTTGTTGCGCTTAGTGTAAGGCCTAAAATAAGATTTCTTCGTCCGATCTACAGGAACAGTGCACTTTCGCCTATGTGCTAGTTACTGCTTGCACTAAGGTACTACGCACTTGGCAGTATGTTATCGTACTAGGCCCTAAGCAGTTTTGCTGTCCTACGTGTTCCATGGACGGCATTGAATTCATTTGTCACAATGTCGCTTCCCTTTCCTTCCGTCTTTTTTATTTAATTTCAATGTGTCCTTACATTTCTCTATTAAGGACACAAGAGTCTTGCATTAATTTCTTGTAAAATTCGGGCTTCTTTCACGTTTCTTTGCCATAGCGCGAAATAACAACTGGCTGCTAACCTCTTCCCCGATAGTCAAATATGGCGACCAGCTGTTTATTCAGACGGCACTTTCATTTGTTTCTATTGCCAACCTAGTAGAAATATATCGCACCTTCTCGTTTTCTCCAGGTTAGCAAACGAGAGGTGTCTGGCAATGACAAACGCAATGCACTTAACGAGCACATTTAACGAGACGTTAAAGGCATCTTCTCGTTTACTAACGAACAGGCCCTAAAGCCCGTTTTAAACGATTAACGAACTTGTAATAGATTGCTAACAAGTTGCGTTAATGGCGGCCGTCAGTCGTTTGAATGGCTGCACTAGTATGATCGCGCTAGTATCGAAGCGCGATAATTATAGCGATAAAGAAATAGGGCCAGTTCTAAATTCGGTACTAGTGGGTTCACTGCGCATGCGCGAGCTAGTAGCTGTCTGCTGCAGCCACCGCTCCAGTTAGTCCGCCATTTTCCTTCGTATTTACGTATATTTTGCGTTATGTCGAAGTTTATGATCGGAATGTATTACAAAATGTATTTCTAATGACGGCATTCCCACTGTCCGTCACCAGACCGTCACCTAACGTCAACGTCACGTTAAGCTTTCTCGAGAAGATTGTTTTGATTGAACGGTCGTCTGCTGACATCGGAAGTTAACCTATTTTCGTCAGGCGATTTTCATATTGTAGTCGACAATTACACAGTTTGCACGCAAATTTGTCTTATTAATCTTTAGTTTATTATTATACTTTGGTTTAGCGGTAAATTGCAAATGT
The DNA here is from genome assembly GCA_026315105.1 of Locusta migratoria. Classification (NCBI taxonomy): domain Eukaryota; kingdom Metazoa; phylum Arthropoda; class Insecta; order Orthoptera; family Acrididae; genus Locusta; species Locusta migratoria. Next base: position 139,171,834 of record CM048752.1, on the reverse strand, counting down.
TTCATGATGACTTAAATATTTAATTCAATTATTGTCCACCGAGAAGCGAGGTCGTACATCTGGAACCGAAAAATGGTTTATGATTTGCAATACCGTAACAGAAAAGACTGAAGCCAATTGTTTATTTGAATAAGATTTTAATTTGATGATGCAATTTTCATTAAATAGCATTTTAAATGAAAAAGTCAGTCCAAATGAAAGACAAAAATTCAGTTGTGCATGACGTTATTAACAATGTCAAGTGGGCAAATCGTAGTAGATAAAGTAAAGAAGGTCTATTTATGCTCTTATAAATACTGTTTGATGTGTTCATAAGTTTTTTTTTTTTTTTTTTTTCGCTTGGAAATAGATGTGAATGTTTTGAAATGTTGTTTCACTTCCCAGAACTTTACCACACTAAGTTGACCAAAAACATCGATTGCAAGGTTTTCTTTGGCCGTCAATAACACTTAGCTTTGTTTCCTCAATTCCAGTATTAAACTATGACTTCCTACATAACAAATCGCCTGTTATAACCTCACTTTCAACATCGGGTATTACTGTGAGAGTATGTTTATCGTCTAAACACACTGCCACAAGATCTTGCTCCAGTTTGTAGGTCAGGGCTAGTACGCTAGGAGCGCTTCAGTAGACTATTATCGATCTTGTTGACCTTCGTTCATCGTTTAAAAAGGGCTTAAGTGCTGTGACGTGCCATCTACTCACCCAGAGAGATACCTCGTATGGGGTGTACCACACCCCCTACACATCACTGCCGGGTTAGATGACTCGCTTATACGGTCGTCACCATGTTCCATTAACGAAAATATATTTTTATCTTAGAATGTGCCTGGACTTTTTTATCTTCGGGTGAGTTGAATGTCGCTGAAGTGTGACTGGCGAAAACGTGCCAAGCGATTAAAATCTTATCTTCCTGATACCGCCCGTCGTTGTCTCAGTCTGAGTGACGAAACCGCACAAGCCTCGTATCATGTCGCCTCCCTGTATAGCCCCTCCTACGTGTCTCGCGGATTTTTCTCACCACACTCATCCGCTACCAAGCCAACACACACACACACACACATACACTAGCCTTTACCATTTCCCGCGGGTTGCTCTTTCTCTGTCGTAAAACGGCTGAACCCGCTTATGACAGCCCGTAAGACCTCAAATGCTAACTGAACTTTTCGATACCGTATTAATCAGTAATCAGTCAGCTATTGGCCCACTTTACGTTACGGTAGTAACACTAAAAGTGGGCCTTTGCGATCGTCTTCTGACAGCTCGAAATTTAAATGAAAATAACGGCTTAACCATTCATCAGACACGAAAATTGAATAACCGAATTTGTAGAGGAGAAAATTCTCTACAACTTTACTCTCTTATGTTTTTTTTATATCTCGTAGCGTTTCAAAGAAATTTGCAAAAATAACGGCGATTTTGAGATGTATGTCTGTCTGTCTGTCCGTAACGTGTTCCCTGTTTTTAAGACGAACCGTTCAACCGATCAGCACCAAATATTACAGACAAGATTGTAGGCCGCCAGAGACCAGAACCTCCCTTTTTCAAATTTTTCGGACAAAAAATTCGGTAGTAATACAAAAAAAAAAAAAAAAAAAAAAAAAAAAAAAAAAAAAAAAAAAGCCGTTTGTAATATAATTGTAATTGCAAACGAACCGTTCATCTGACAAAAAAATTGAATAACCTAAATGGTAGAGGGGAAAATTATCTACAACTTACCTCCCTTGTGCTTTTTTTTTTTTTCATATGTCGTATCGTTTGAGAGATATTTGGAAAAATAACGGAGATTTGACACCCTCCATTGAATTAACGAAAACCAGCCGTTCGCAGATGTCACGTGACATTCCTCGCCCAGAACTCTCTCTGGCATACGCCATCTTGCGTTGCGTATTTAATGATTTTCTTGTTGTAACTTACACGTTGTCATCTCAAAGCAACGGCACACTAAGGAATTAACAAAAACACATCGTTCTTCTTACGATAAATGATAATCTAGTGTCTACAAATGCCATATTAGCATCAGTTAACAACGGCCATCAATAGTATGAGATTAAAGGACCCATCTTTTGATTGACAGCCGTAGCAAGCCGGGCGCCGTGGCTCAGCGCGCCCGGTCAGAGGGCTCTACGCCCTCTGTAATAAAAAAGCTGAGCCAGGAACAAATCGAGCAAGAACGAACAAACACGAACAGCGTCCGCGACGGACAGAACTACCCATAGAACAAAAAAAAAAAAAAAAAAATAGCGTAGTGGGCAGGGTGCTGGACTGTGACGCGAATGGTCGGTGTTTCGAAACCCGCCACTACCTATTTTCTTTTTTCCTAAAAGGGTTTCATACACTCTTATTAATTAATTAATTATTATTTAGATTATTATTTTGGTCCAAAATGTTTGCAAAAAGTTATGAAACTACAAATCTAAAGTTGGCCATAAAACACGTCAGTGCGATTTTTTTCAGCATATTATCGCATTATAAAGACGCGTTCGAACCCTATTCGTTTTTGAAGTGTATTACGATCTAGAAAGTAGCTCAGAACATTGCTTACATAATTGAAAGGTAGTTTTACGGAGAGAATTAATTACATAAACACTTGTAAAACGTAAAATACGAAAATAAACATGATGTTACATACCTTGTGTGATCTGAGCAGATTAATTGCAATTATTAATATCTATTATTTCACTACAACACTTATGGTGGATGCATACTTATTTCATTATTGTTTTGGAGTAATTCGTGCATAATTTTATATACTTACACTCTTTATTAGTATTAGTTAATGTGCAAAATAAATCAAGTGTAACATTGTGGCATCTTATGATAAACAAAATAAATGATAAACAAAAAATGCACATCTCTCTGGTCTAATCGCGGAAAAAGCACACGTCTAGACCAGGGGTAAACATGGTAACAGGCCACACAAACTCAAGGATGGAACAATAGCCAAAATTAATGAACACATACATCTACATCTACGTGGGATACCCTGCAAATCATATTCAAGTGCCTGGCAGAAGATTCATAAGACCACCGTTATACTATTTTATCTCCCATTCCATTCTCGAATAGCGCACGGGAAGAATGAACACCTGAATCTCTCCGATCGATCTCTGATTTCTCGTATTTTATTCCGATGATCATTTCTACCTATGTAAGTGGGAGTCAAGAACATATTTTCGCATTCGGAGGAGAATGTTGGCGATTGGAGTTTCGCAAGTAGCCCACGCCGCAGCGATAAGCGCCGTTGTTGTAATGATTCCCATCCCAGATCCTGTATCATTTCCGTAACGCTGTCTCCCCTGTATCGTAATGATACGAAACGAGCTGCCCTTCTCTGGACTCTTTCGATGTTCTCCGTTAAACCCAGCTGATAAGGATCCCACACTGGGCAGAAATACTCCAAAAAAGGCCGGACAAGCGTAGTGTATGCAGTTTCCTTAGTAGTTCTGTTGCATCTTTTAACGACATTATCTACGTGTTCTTTCCAATTGAAGTCAGAAGTAATTGTAATTCCTAGGTATTTTGTGGAGTTTACTGCTTCACATTTGATTGATTTATCTTGTAAACAAAGTTTAACGGATTTCTTTTCGTACTCATGTGGACGACTTCACACATCTCATTATTTAGGGTCAACTGCCAATTCTTACACTATACTGATATCTTATTTAAATCGTTCTGCAGTTGGTATTCATCTTCAGATGATTTTACTAGACGGTAAATGACGGCGTCATCTGCAAACAACCTAAGAGAGCTGCTTAGATTTCCTCCCAAATCGTTTATGTAAATAAGGAACAGCAGAGGACCAATAACACTACCCTGTGGAACGCCTGATATCACCTCTGTTTTAGTCGACGCCTTGCCATCGATTACTACGAACTGTGTCCTCTCTGACAAGAAATCCCCTATCCAGTCGCAAATTTGGGGCGATATACCGTAACCACGCAATTTGATTAAAAGCCGTTTGTGAGGTATGGTGTCAAAAGCTTTCTGGAAATCAAGAAATACGGAATCGATTTGCGAACCCTTGTCGATAGCACCCATCACTTCGTGTGAATAAAGAGCTAGTTGTGTTTCGCATGAACGATATTTTCTAAATCCGTGTTGACCTTGGGTCAATAGATCGTTCTGTTAGAGATGAGGGTCGCACTGCCCATTACAGCTTCCATGACAGTAAGAAACTCCACTTACATGAAGAACTCAACGTCAAGAAGTTACTCCAGATGTACTTCAACAAATTCGCGGACAATCGAGTATCCTACGAAATTTATCGTTTAATTTTGGTGACAAAATATAACATACGTTTGGCTACCCAAGAACTGATACCTGCAGCATACGCGATAAATTTCAAGCCAATGTTGCTCAAGTTGATTCACAGATAGCAAGCAGTCACGATGAGATGTTTTTAGAGGATCTGATTTGGAAGAGAAAATGCTTATCTGTTAAAAATGAAGGCTGACAAGTTTTATGAAGTAAAGACGACTCAACGGGGAAAGTGTAGATAAATGGAAAACAGAGTTGCAATTACGATGGATTATCAGAAAAATCTCCCGATTCTCTCAAAAAGTGAGGTTTACTACCGACAGCAGCTATCAGTTTACCCATTGAATATAGGCTACCTTGCCTTGTTACAGGAAAGTCTGTGTTCTATACCTACGGTCAAACCATTTCGAACAAAGGTTCAGATGAAGTTTGTTCAATGCTGTGGCACTACTGTACGGAATTCATACCAGCAGTGTACGTGAACTTAGCATATTCTGAGATTCTTGCTCAGGACAGAACAAGCAGTGGCGTAGCCATGTCACTAAGGGCCCCGGGGCAGAAATGACATTGTGGCCCTCTTTGAAACTAGGCAGGAGCAAAACTACTTCACCAATAGGTCCTTACCTCCCACTGTTCGACATAATAAGACAAACCTAAATACTACTAAGGAAATTATTATGTGTCATGCAGAAGATAATATTCAATAGTAGTCTCCAATACAATTATAACTGTGAAACTTTATTATGCTGTCACGCAAAAATTACTGAGTGGATTTGGATACAGTTTTGCAGAGGGATAGAGTTGGACCTGGGTAGGACATACAGATAAAACGACCCCATAGTTTTCTGAGCTGGTCCATACTAGGTGAACGAAGTCTCAACCGGAAGCTACTAAAAAAAATAAACAATGAAGAAATATTACTTAACCACGGAAACATAATAATAATAAAAATAATTTCGTGTGTCTCATTGGCCTGGTGCAAGTCTTTCAATTGGACGCCACTTTTGTCACTAGCCAATCCCAGTTATCCAACCGGGAAAGGACAGGGGACCTACAACTTAACGCGAAATCCGAACCGCGTGTCGTATCTGGCGACTCCTCATATCGTTGGGAGGTGAAGGATGGGTTACAGCGCAGACTGAAAAAAATTCAAGGTCCAACCGGGTTCCGAACCGGCGACCCTTCGCTTTCCAGTCACACAGACATTTTTATGCTTCTAAATTAGTGCTACAATGCGGCTTTTGTCATTAATAAAGACTTCAAATGCACACACTTCAGCTACACCTGTCTGGAAAGAAGAAAGTGACGAGGATTGTGTACTGTCCTCAGTTACTGCTACTCCCAAACAAAGGAGAAATTTCTGTTACATACTTGTGATATTTGGTGATGTCATTGACAAGCAATATTTCAGTTTTGCTTAATTTATTTGAAGTTGTGCAGACATACGCCAAAAAAGGGGACGAAAAAGGACAAGCTTTCGGAACACAGTTCCTTCCTCAGGTGGAAGGAAAATGGACGGGAACGAAAGGGAAAGGTAATTCACGACCTAGGTCATGAAGGTGGTGTTTCAGGAGTGTGGACGTCAGAGATACTGCATGTTCGTACTGAGCCAAGCCAGAGAGGATATATATAACCAAAGAGGGAAGATCAAGTAGTAAAGAGAAGAGAAGATGAGAGAACTGAATGATGCTGAGTGGTGTAGGAGGGGCGGGGGGTTGTCTAAATCCAAATGTTTGTAGAACTTATGGGACTTAACTATGGGGTCATCAGTCCCTAAGCTTACAAACTACTTATGAACTAGCTAATACTAAGGACGGCACAAATATCCATGCCCGAGGGGGGATTCGAACCCCCGACCGTAGTGGCCGTGCAGACCGTGACAGGAGCGCCTCAGTCCCCTCGGCCACCGCAGCCGGCGGGGGTTGTCTAAAACGTTTTTCATTAAAGGGAAAGATGGACACACACACACACACACACACACACACACGGTGAGAGAGGGGGGGGGGGTAAGGAAGGGATAATGAATAGGTGAGCTGAGGTTCGAGGAAGGGGAGCGGTTATAGTAACGGATTAATGATTAGCGAAGCTAAATATTTGATTAGCGGTGCCCAGCTCTGGACACAATCTTAGGCACCAAGGAATCGTGAATTTAGCGTCGGAGGGAAGTGTGTGGGGTAAAAACCGCAGTGGAAGACCAAGAGATGGATACAGTAAGCAGATTCAGACAGATGTAGGTTGCCGTTCTTATGTGGAGATGAAGAGGCTTGCTCAGGATAGGGCATTGTGGAGAGCTGCATCAAACCAGTCTCCGGACTGAAGACCACAACAACAACAACAACATGCTGAAGAAATCCTATTTGAAGATTATTTATACGACCTATATGTCAGAGGTGCCTGTAACAGCAAACAAAAGCTTCATTAATTTAATAGAATAGAATAGAATCTTTATTAGCCTTTCAATATGTTCTCTATACAATTGGCTTCGTCAGTGTGCTTATTGCATAATAGAAGATATGATTTTTAAAAATATATCTTAATATAATCGTACAATGTTAATACAATGATACAGGTATTAATAATACATTACAATTTTCACAATAGTACAATAAATGCTTATTTTATTTATTTATTCATTTATTTTTATATCTTCATGTGGACAGCGCTACCACTCACAAACAGGCACGCATCATGTTTCTCGTAATGATAGCTTATTGCAAATATTATGTATGTCGCTGTTTAGGAACTCATGGCATACATTTGAACCTCTCTTCTATGGTATGCTTAAAATTATTCAGTGGCAGATCTCTTACTGACTTGGGGAGTTTATTGTAGAATTTCATACTAAGCAACTGATGACTCTTATGTTTCAATGTGAGCCTTGAGTACGGAAGGTCTATGTTGCTCTTGTGCCGTGTATTGTGGGAACGCACTTCAGCTCTAAAATTATTTTTTTATGTTTTCTTTGGCATATACCAGGCAGCTGTAGATGTACATACTGGGAAGTGTCATTATTTTCAGGTCTTTGAAATGATTTCTACAGCTTTGTCTAGGTGCTAGGCCTAAAATGCATCTAATTGCCTTCTTCTTCCATTTGAAGATGGCTTTAGAGCCCACAGAGTTACCCCATAATATAATTTCTTATTGGAGTTGTGAGTGGAAACAAGCAAAGTATACTGAGATCAGTAAGGTTTTACTGACTACACATTTTAGCTTGTGTAGCAGAAAGAGAGTACAGGCAAGCTTGCTGCACAAGTTATCTGTATGTCTATCCCATGTGAGTTTTGGGTCTACGTACAGTCCCAATAATCTGACATTTTTTGTTTCTTGCTCAAAAGTTTTCAAGGTGAAGAAAATTTCTTCAGTTTTTGTTGTGTTTATAGTTAGAAAGTTTGCCTTGCACCAGTCACTGCTCGTTTCAGTTACTACTTCATTATATTCTGCAACATCCTGTAGATTATCTCCATTTGTAATCAGTGTCATGTCGTCAGCATACAATACCTTGTTACATGGCATGTGATTTGAGAAGTCATTGATATATAATGTACAATGAAAAGGAAACGTTAAGATAGTATCAACTAAAATAAGTCTTGCACTGAGAAGTAAACACTGTACCATATAATTTATCAGCATTCACAGCAATAAGTTATGGTATTCTGATTAAAGTCGAGTGAGTACTTTCACATGTATTAGGCGGATAGAAATTTCTTGATAGTAGGACATACACTCCGTTTTGTAGGCTTACCAGTTTTAAATATTTTAGCCCACTTTCAAATCAACTACATTAAATTCTACAATACACACGTTGGTGACCTTTCGCGGGCATCCATGTGTTAGTTTGTAGAGCTAACGGTTTTGGAGGCTTTTCGCTGAGAGAAACAGATTTGCCTGTAGCTAGGGCAAAGAGGCGGAGTAGTTGCGACGAAATATCCTTGTCTAGAGCTTCTAAAAACACAGTCTGGCGCATCCGCCATTTTCATTCCGTGCGTATGCTCAACACAACACGAAGCTTACGCGAACAGTGTTGTTTTGTTCAAGGTTAGCGAAACATTTTGGAAGTGCCGGTATAGAAACTTAGATCGTGCTACTTCGAGCTTGCATTCCGCTCTTGTTTACATCGATATGTGGATTAGACACAAAAATCTCGCGTTTTCTTTACTTATTGCTGTTTGTCTTTTCTGTCCAAATATACACAAAAGGGCAGGAAACGTATACATTTCTGTGATAAAAATCGCGTACTACGTTTAATTCTGCCGAAACTGGTCATCTAGATAAAAGTTTTAAGCGATCTTGGCTTGTATTTGTATAATGTCTGTCAATATGCTAGGTTTGTTTGCCGTCCTCCAGTAAGTGTTTGTTGTCCGCTGTGAGAAATACACCACATCTGATGGTCGTACTCACATTGCCTATTACGTTATTGAAAAAGTTTCAGAACGTATTACAAACACTAAAACTAAAAAGAATATTAGTGTACAGGATCTAAAGTTTACGGTCGTAGAGACACACGGTGGCAATGTTGGCAATAACCGCTGAATGTTATTGGAAAATGTAATCGTATAGAATGAAGGGAATAATCCTTTGTGTTGACAATGAAATAAATAAATAATTCTGTTCCTTCTCTAGGTTGACAGGCTTTTATATGTAACAGTACCCTTGTCTTGTCAGTAATTTAATAATCATTGTAAAGCAAATATTTCGTTGCCAACACTACCACACTACGCCGCCGCAGTCATAAGTAAAATATACCCAGTATTATTTGTCAGTTATGTTATAGTCTCTTATAGATAAGCATAAATATTGACATTTCAAGACACACATATTGTGCTCTAAAACAGTATGTTCTGCGATGTTTTGGTGTGTTAAGAGGTAGTACTTTCAAAAGAGCTGAACAAAAACCTACGTTCGAATATCACAGACGATTTTTACTATTAAATATTGCTTCAAGTCATAATAATAAATAATATTTGCTTACAATACATAACTGTAGGCTCTGTCGGGGTCCCCAGTTTTTGGGCCGACAGTTAATGATACATTTTTCTTCTCTCATAATCTCTCGGGAAACTAAACAGATATGTTATCAACGGACTTTCTATTATAATTGGGTAAAATATTTATGGTTATATCTCATTTTGCAGTACAACAATTCGAAATGTTTGCAGTGGGGTTAGAAAATACTCTAGGTATACAATACGTGATTGTTGGTGTCATATATAGGTTTTGTTACGAAAATAAATCTTGGCAACAATGTTCCTTATTAAGCGACATTCGTTTGTACATTGAATATAAAATACAATTACATGCAGTGTTACGACAGATTCATAGTTTGGAATTGAGCTCTGTGCAAAGAAGACGTGGTGTCATAGTTTATTCATAATGGATGGTGATACACGTTTTGCAAGGGTCTATAGTCTCAAACAGGCTTTGGCAGATTTAAAAAGGACTGACAGTGATAATGAATCAATTTTTGGAAACGAGGATGATAGTGATGCTGATGTAGAAATGATAAAGGAAGATGTGCAGGTCGGAACTGAAGTGAATGTGTGTGACTATCGAGAAGATGGTAAGGGCATTCAGTAGTGATGGGACAACCGACTGTTTTTAACAACCGATTGGTCAGTCGGTTGTTTTTTCGTTCAGTCGGTTTTTTCAGTCGAATGAAACAACTGAATGAAAATAGTCTCTGTGGCCGTATGAATGTTTTCACTCTCTGGCGGGGTCTGAGTGGTTTCAGTCGATGCGAAACAATCGAATGAAACCAGTCTCTGTCGGTTGCAGCCGCTATATGAATGTTTTCACTCATTCAGTGGCTTTGAGTGGTTTCAGTCGATGCGCGAGCACCGAATGAGACAAGTCTCTGCCCTTTATATGAATGTTCTCGGCATTGAGTGGTTTCACTTGATGCGATACAACTGACTGGAATAATTCTCTGACGGTTTCTGTAGTTATATGGATGTTTTCATTAATTCACCGATTTGTGTGACTTTATTTGCTTACTCCTTCAGCCTTTTCGGGTATAATTGAACCGTGATTCAGTATGAAACTTTCTTAGAGACAAATCTTATAAATATAGCAGTGTGTCCGTGTGTGTGTTTCTATTGCATGCAAATCTGCAGTTTTGTTCCAATCTTGATGAAATTTTGCACACTTGACCTTCAAAGCAAGAGAAGCGTCACTGTCTACATCAAATTTAATTCGGTACATGGCGGAGGGTACTTTATTTACATGCTAACTTCGACAAAAACCACAATTTGGCTGCGATCTTGATGAAATTTTGCACATTTGACCTTTATACCAAGGCGAAGGTAACTGTGTACAATAAATTTCGTAGGAGCATGGCGGAGGGTACTTTACCTACTAACTTCGACAAATTCGGTTTGTATTCGAATTTTAATGATATATTTCGCTCTTCACCTTCAAAGAAAGAGAATGGTCACCGTCTATATCAACTTTAGTTCGATGCATGACAGAAGGTATTCCAGACTTTGACGCCAATATAGAGTTTTAATCCGATCTTGATGAAATTTTGCACACTTGACTTTCAAAACAAGTGGCATCTAAGATGGCGCAGGGATGGAATAAACCTCCACACCGTTTCACCGATAACCACAGAAATATCTGTGACAAGAGTGAATAATTATGAAACTTGAGATGAATGTTTTCATACACTGTTGACGAATACAGACGCGCTGAAGGAAATTTACAGCACTGATAAATGTTGTATGTCTTCTCGTACTCCTTCAAATTAGATGGAATTAACAAAAATATTTTTTAAGAAACATTATTATACAAAATACTGTAAACTTTTTTTACAATATCTAATGTTTTAGTGATCTTCGAATTTGAATCTAGCAAATATGCTCAAAGTTAAAATACTTAACTCTGTCCTACTAGTACCTTAGATACGTATGAACAATAAGCCGCAAACCGCACGTTTCTACCTGTTCCCACTTTGGAGATACACATTAAACTTGTAGCGATCATTTTGGAACACCCTGTAGTTTCCGCGCTTCTTTATTGAGACAACAATGGGCGATGGCACGTATGGCCCCGCCCCCCTGGCCAGACACTGTTGTGTGGAGTTTGGCGAGGCGCGCGCCTGCTGGACTATAATAGCGCTGTCAGCAGTGGAGACGCGAGCGAGGCAGCACCCCACCCGCTCCTCGCGGCACTTCGTGGTCGTCGGCAACTTATGTTCTACAGATTGTGGCTGTCTGCGACAGTAGCCTGATCGGGCCCAGATGATCGGCGTTTTTGAGGTATGTGGTGGGCAATCAAAGTGATCGCAGGCCTGCTCCAGCGATATGTCAAAACTTACTGCCTGTTTTCACTTGAAAAGGAAGAATGAGTAATTCAGTCAATGTACAAAACTACAAAAGTTTCGCATGTTTTCATTCAGTTGTTCCCAGAGACTACTTTCATTCGAAAAAAAAAAAAAAAAGAAAGAAAACTAATAGTAATCCAACATAGTAAAACTACGACCGACTGACTGTTTCATTCGGTTGATACCACCGACTGGTTTCACTCAAAAGAACGAATGAAAAGTCCAACCGACTGAATCAGTTGTTTCATTCGGTTGGTCCCACCGACTAGTTTCACTCAGAAGAATGAATGAATAATTCAACCAATACGAGAAACTACAACCGAATGATCGATTTTTTCCAACAACCGAATGAATCGATTGTTTTCATTCGATTGTTCCCATCACTAGCATTCAGGTATGTAGTGCATCTACTTTTGTGTCTAAAAATGGACATATATAACACAATACCATCTGATGTGCGCAAGCAGGTTTCAAGGAATGTAATACTTGAAACTACTCATATTCCATGTCACATTGAACCACAATTACAGACAAGGGCAGACTGTTTGAGACATTTTATCACCAATCACGTGCAGAGTGTAACAGTAATGCATACCAATAATCATGCAAAAGATAATAATATTATGTACCCAACTCTTGAACGCTGGATTGAAATGGATTGACACTTGGAGCGAATAGGAGTGTATTTCTGATAAAATTCCATGTGAATGATGTTACACACGATACTAATAAATTACAGTATTAGAACATAGTCTGTGGTTTATGAATATTTTGTGGTAAAATAATTTTTTGAATCAAAAGAACTAAACAAAACATGTATTCTTATTTGAAACAAATGTAGTAAGTAATCACAAATTATATGTAACTTAATTATATGAAGAAATTGTGAAGTTGTAATATCGACTTTCTGCATATGTTTCTCAATAAATTATATTTACTTTTTATAGACATATTCCAGTTTTTATCTCCATAAAGTCGCTGGAATCACTTTGGGGTCAAAAAAGACTCCAGGCATACAATTTGCCAGGGTTAAGGGACTTAACTGCGGGGTCATCAGTCCATGAACTTGCAAACTATTTATGAACTACCTTATAGTAAAGAAGACACAAACATCCATTGCCCGAGGGAGGATTCGAACCCCCGGCGGGTAACGACCTCGCGCTTCGGAGCGTTGTGCCTCAATGCGCTCGGCCACTCCGCCACGGCCTACGTTCTGGATTCGTTCGTCTCAAATGTCCTAGGTATCGCGTCAAACAGAAACCGACGACATCAAATCAACTTGCGCAATTGATATAAAATTAAAGAATACTTGGTCTATAATAAGTATGTAATAACACTGATTATTTGTAATCTCCTTTTGCTTTAAGATAGAATTTGTTACCGCTGCCAAGACATTTCACCGGTATTGCGTCGTGCATAAAATCGGTCACTTTCCTTTGTCCACATCACACACGAGCAATTTAGAAAGCAATTAAGTATTATTCCGAACGTCTCTGAGTCACCAAAGTCTGGCATGAACTATGTTTTGGAGCGGTTGCACTAATTACCGTATGTTGATTAATATGTGCAAAATGTGGAAAGAAATTTAACTTGCTTCGGAATGCTTTTACCCTGCAATAAGCTACCTTATAAAATATGTTACATTTTAAATGTATGTGAAGTGTGTGTTGTGAATTTTTCCAGTCAGTATTAGCGAAATAAAATTCTGGAAACCTCTTACTTGTTTGTTAACAAAACTGAGTAAGTAAATGGTGAAAACTCCCTGAAAATGTATTTCTGTTCACAGATTATATTGGCCCAGCAATAAATATTACAGCATTGACTTATTTAGAAGTAGTAAGTATTTTTCATAGCACAATTAAAAATGTATGGAGAACTAAAAATGTCTGAATGCAACGTAATAAAGACAAGTTGTAATTTCGTGACAAATCTGTGTCTTTGAAGTCTCATTTCTAGAGAGTATCGAATATATAAAGCAGAGTGTCCGTATATATGTACGTGTTGCATACAAATCTACAGTTTTGTTCCAATCTTTATGAAATTTTGTACACGTAATCTTCAATCCATGAGAACGGTCGCCGTGTCAGAATCACATACGATATATAGTTCACGAGATATGTTTTGTGTCCCAACTTCGTCGGCGCTTTTGTGTCCCAGCCTCGTCGTAGGTGTCGGTGGCCGAGTGGAATGAGCCCGACACAGGAACAAAAATAGCACGCTGGTGCAGGTACGGAGGGGAGCAGCCAGAAACTATAAACACTAGAGTAAATTAGAGAGAGATATATATTGCACAGAATGTAACAATACTTAACTTTTACATAGTACTGCAGAATGTTGATACATAGTTGTTAGAGGCCTGCCTAGTGCCTGTACGATAGCAAAGTCTTCACTGGTGCCGATCTGATTACGAAGGTCCTAACTCGTTGCTATCTCAGTCCGAAGTGACCCGATGTCTTTCCGTGGTGGCCACGAGCGGGGTTGCAGCAGAGGGCGCTCGTGGCTGTCGTCGTGAGAACGCCGCGCCGTGCGTGCATGGCGGCGCGCGGCGAAAGTAGGTGGCGCGCACTTTGTACTTGTGCGACACCACAATATGACGTCATAAACAATGAGATGCGCAAAAAACTGCTGCATTTTGCGACAATGCTGCTCATTTTCTCCTAAACCACTGGACCGATTTCAACCAAATTTGGTACACACATTCCTTACCGTAAGATAACAATTGCGGCAGGGTTAAGAATCACATGCGGCACATGGTTCAGAAGATATGACGTCATAGGTATCGCAAAAAACTGCCTCATAATGCGGCGAGACTTTATAAACACGCTACATGAGAAAGAGACTACTTAGCGACTTGCAACAAACTTTAAACGTAGTTGCAAACATTTATTAAACTTTTTCTCGCTGACAACCATAGCAAAATGACGAAAGGAAAAAAGTTTCTCGCTTAGTACTTTTCTGCTGTTTATGGAGTAAAACTACGGCATTCGGTATGACGTTACAATTTATAATATGTACACTATAGATTGCAGCAGCAGGAAATTTTACAGACAGTATACACACGTATAGTTGAGTGTACCTTCTAAATGGTATCACAGTACGACATAAGGTTCATCAGATTTGAGCACATGAAGAGTAATGTTCCGCTGTCTACGGCATTCGGTATGAGGTTATGAATTTATAATTTCTACACTACAAATTGGAGCCGCAGGAAATTTTACAAAGAGTAGATACACATATAGTTGAGTGTAGCTTCTAAATTGTATCGCAGTACGACACATAGTTCATGAGACATGAGCACATAAACAGTAACGTTCGTGGAAAACCGCCCCATCAGACACAAAGTTTTGTTCTATTTCTCCTTTACTACTAATTGTATTCACAAGAGATTTTGCAGACATAGAGCCCTTATACAAATGAATATATACCTGAAAAATGCAGTGGCAACTGGTGATAATGTGCTAATGTGCTGCAGCACACTGTAAATATTTTACTAAAATTATGCCATTTCTCTTCAAATGCAAACGAGAAATCGCTGTAAAATTACATCCTTTCTCTTGGAATGCGAGCCAGATATCACAGTAAAATTACACCAGTTCCCTTCCAATGTGTATTAGGACGCCAGTAATAAGGATGAAAACGCATTGTGGAGCGCTCTCGCCGCGATAGCTGGAAACCAGCTCCGTGTGCTGAAGTGGGATTCAGCCGCGCTGGTACGTGCGCAGAGAGGCGGCGCAGTCGCCTGCTCGCTAGTGCGCATGCGCAGACGTGACGTCAGGCCTGGCGGCTCGTGTGTGCTGAGACCGACTGCAGCACCAGACCAATATTTCTCTCCGCGCTGCGTGTGACGGCTGCGGAAGAATAGTGTATGGCGAATGCTGCGGCATGCAGAGTCAAATAGCGCGCTGGCTCAGGCGTCTTGCGCGTTGTCTCTCAAACCTACCTGTGTGAGGCTCGTATTCAAATACCTCTGAGTCCAAATTTTTAATTTCTGTAAATAAAATTAATATTTTTTAAACGTTATATCTACTACCTGCAGTGAATACGCAGCAGTTGGCAGCGCTGTTATAGATTCCCTTGAAGGTCTTACTGTCAAAACAGTATTAATTGATATTTAATTAAAGGCAATCATACAAAGGTGAGATGAAGAGGCTTGCTCAGGATAGGTTATTGTGGAGAGCTGCATCAAACCAGTCTCCGGACTGAAGACCACAACAACAACAACAACAACATACAAAGGTTGACTTTTTATTTCAGTATATTTTGTTTCTCGTTTTTTTTTTTTAATATTGTAGCACACTCGCCAAATTTTGTACGTGCCGCCTCTGGGAAAATGGCAGGAATAAATAAATAAATAGCCGGGCAACGGCGCGTCTTCTGCTAGTGCTTGATACCGCGGAGTAGTCCAGCTCCACCGCTTCCTGCCGACCCCTAATATGTGCCGTGTGTCGCCACTGCTGTAAGCAAGACTTTTTCCTTCAGTGGGGACAATTTCTAGGTAAAATTTACAACAAGAAATGAATTTTTCCTCAAACAACTAGCCCACAGTTGCCTTCACAAAGTCACCTACAACTTCTTGGGACTCTAACACTTTGACTGCCGGCCCTGTAAACTGTGCCATTTCTAAGAAAGCCACGTGTTTTTAGCAATATTTAGTATTTAGTATTAGAAAAAGTAGACAACATTTAAATGTGGTAATAACCTTTTCTGAAAGCCTTGGACTTCTTCTTCCTGATTACCTACTTTCAGTTTTTTTGAATGTTTACATCGTTTTCCACATATTTTCAAACAATGTCATTTTTTTGGGAAAAAGAAAAAAGTTTACGGAAATCATTAAGTTTTTACATCATGCTTGTCGTAGTAGAAAAGCTTTTATTCCACGTTCAATAATAAAACACTGATAAAAACACTTATTACATATATACACGCATTATTTTCACACAGTGTAATTTTTTATTTCTTATTGTTTCGTATGATACAATGTAAAACATGGTTCTTTGCACATTGCGATTTTGCACTCACTGCACTGGTATGATGTGTCTTTTCTTACTGCCTTTCCAGTTTGCTTTTTTCCTCTGGTGGAGCATACTTTGCACATCCTTTGAATTCTACTTTTACCTGTGGGAGGTGGAATTTTTTCTAGAAAATGCTTTCCTGCAGATAACCTGCTCAGGTGGCATCCATCGGAAGTTGGTTTGGGAGTGCCGTCTTCACACATTGGCAATTCTGCACACGACACCTTTATGAACTTGGATAGAGGCATCTCCTCAGCTTTTATTTTGTTATGGAGAATAATTGCATATACCAGGCACCATAAGGAGACAGTGAAATGCAAGTTTCTTCCACCATTTCACTGTTCTATGTTCGAAAGCCCTGTATGACATCCTTTGATCGGACAGACCTTCTTTTTGTTGTACGCCACAACACAAGCAGGTTTTTGGTTTTTGTTTACATCTTCTGTCTTCATAATTATATCATTTCTGCCCTGTGTCTTGTACTTAGCATATATACATATCTTTTGTCTTTCCAGCACACAGCCAAAAGATTTCCACTCCTCCGGAATATCTGTTCCCTTCTTCGTATGTTGGGTGATTTCAAAGCCTGAGGCATTTCCTTCCAGTTTTTCATTACAGTTCGAACAAGACGTGTCTTCTCCTTTTCTAACATTCTACTTACCCCTTGCGGCACAATGAAGAGATGGTGAGACCGTCAATGGACGGGATTTCGTATTTACAAACGTGAAAAATCGAATTACGTCAATTGACGGGATTGGCAGTTAAAGTGTTAAAGCAAAATATGACGATCTGCAAATTTTGAAGCAATTTTGTGGTCCAGAAACTCAACAATACTTCACTTCATTACCAGTTGGCGAAAACAATGATGAAGATTAGTGAGACAGCGTTTCATAATATTATAGACTTTCTAACTCTGAACTTAGTTTTTTCCCCTATTTATATATCACAATTAATGTTAATGTTTTGCATGATTAAATAATAATTTGTGTGTTATATATACAGTTGAATAATATGAGAAAAACTCTTTCTCCATAACAAAACTGTAACAATAGTTTCTATGCTTTTAAAATAATATCAGGTATTGTAAGTACTTTGATAATAATTTTACTATGCAAATTCTTTATTTTCTTGTATTAATTTTTTCACGCTTTCTAAATTATTGCAAGTATATCTACTATTAGGTCAAGATGAAATACTGCATTATTGAATGTAGCCTGTGTGACAAGTGTAAATGTATTAAACATAAGGACAGGCATTGAATTAAAATTTGTGCTGTGGCCGGGTTTCGAACCTGGGACCTCCTACTTACTAGGTAGGTGCTTTAGACCACTCAGCTAATACAGCGTTGCAGCCAAAGCGACTACTGTCTTTTAGCACGATTCCCTCCACACCACAGTTTAACTCTGCATCATGTTCCTTGTGAAATGCATATCAAATTGCCAGGGCTCTCCTACACTGGAATAGCACCCCAGCAAAGAACGCGAATAGGAACTATCCCACCTTGTTCCTCAGGCCAAACTGATATAAATATCAACAAATAATACATATCCCAGCCACAGCACAAATTTTAATTCAATGCCTCTCCTTATGTTTAATACTTTTGGCATAACAAGACAATGCCTGCCGCAGTGGCCGAGCGTACTGTGGCGCATCACTGCAGACGCACGGCCACTACAATCGGGGGTTCGAATCCCCCCTCGGGCATGGATATTTGTGCCGTCCTTAGTAGTAGCTAGTTCATAAGTAGTTTGTAAGTTTAGGGACTGACAACCCCGTAGTTAAATCCCATAAGCTCTACAAACATTTGAACAAGACAATGTTGTCTCAAGGATATGTATTATTTGTTTATAAGTGTAAATGTGATGCACTGGTAATAGCATTCACAAAAAGAGTAATTCTTCAGTTTCTCCCGGCGTATTTGATAATCAAACTATCCACGGGTGTACTGCCGGTCTATAGTGCCGTCAGGCACAACGTTTCGGTGATCATACATGTCGCCATCATCAGGTGAACTGACGGACTGAGCATCTGAAAACGTGCCGGCACGGAGATCTGCACGCTACGGGAACTGGGTTCTAGCCCGGTGGCTATAAACTTAGAAAAGCTTGGGAACCAGCAATTGGGTTAATTTAGAGTAAATCTAGCAAACGTAACGTAGTGACGACCACGACGGACAGAGCCCTCACAACGCCATCGCAATCGGTTCCACTGCGCGGACCATGGAGGGGGCGCTCTGCGGGCTGAGGGTATTTAAATGGCCCGCCACCGGGCTAGAACCCAGGTCCCTTCGAGCCGCCGTAGCGTGCCGATCTCCGTGCCGGCGCATTTCCAGGAGCTCAGTCACCTGATGATGGCGACATGTATGATCGCCGAAATATTGTGCCCGTTGGACACTATAGACTGGCAGTACACCCATAGATATTTTGATAAGCTTTTAAATGGACTTTCATGTGAGGCGGCAGCCCAAGTACTGACGCACACCGCTCTGTCCGCAGCTAGCGCGATGCCGCTCTCCGACTACAAGGAGCTGGTGGGCGCGCTGGCCAGCTACGCGCAGATCGCCCAGATGCTGGCCGGCTCGCTCATGTGCTGGGAGTTCCACCGCAACGGCACCACGCGGCCCACGCCCGCCACCATGTTCGTCATGGGCACGGCGCTCAGCGTCGCCATGCTCGAGTTCGCCCGCATGATGGGCGACGCAGCCATGCTGCGCGCCAACTGGGTGGGCCTGGTGCTCAGCGTCGCGTACCTGCTCTGCTACTGGTACTACTGCGACGACGTGCCCTGCTTCTACCGGTCGCTGGCCACGGGCGGCGCGGTCGCCAGAGGCCTGGTGGCCTACGCCCGCTTCGAGGACCCCGCGCTGGTGGAGCACCGCTTCGGGGTCATCCTCACCGGCTTCTTCTTCTTCATGGTGTCGCTGCCGCTCTTCTCGGTGGGGGAAATCATCCGGACGAAGAACAGCGCCAGCATCCCGCTGCCGATGCTCGTGCCCGGGACCGTCGTCTCCTCCCTGTGGCTGCTCTACGGGGTCATCATCGACAGCGGCTTCATGATCTTCGAGAACGTGGTCGTCCTGATCCTGTCGGCACTCCAGTTCGCCCTCGTCGTCATCTACCCGAGGAAGGCGCCACGTCTCGAAACGAAGAAAGCAGATTGAAGGTCCGCTTACTAACTGCTTCTTCATTGTTGTATTTTGTGACACAAAGGTATACAAACAGTTATGTTCCTCATCTGTGGATTTTCACATATCGTACAATTTTGGTGTTGGACAATCAAATGTAGTGTATCAGATAGCATAAAGAAGCAACTTTGGATGATTTTCCATGGATACAAACTTTCAATATTTTAAAGTCAATATTTGCTCATCTCTGAAGTGGAGTGGCTGAACAGAGGTATAAATATGGGGCTATGGCTAACAGGAAGTCACAGTTCAATTCTAGGATGAGTCTTTGGTAATTGCATGTCACAGATTCATACTGCTAACAGTATTATCTTTTTAATGACACAAAAGTCCCATCCACCCATAGGAGTGTGGTATACACATCATTCCTCCAGTTCTCAAGTCTATCCTATTTCGTTAAGTAAAACTACATAATTTTACTTCAAGACTGCACAAGTTCTTAAATTTTTATTGTATGTGCTATAAAACAGACTACCTATAACTTAGTTGCACATTAATCTACTCCAAACTGTTTGGTAGTTCATGATAAGCAAGTATTTAATGTATTTTGATCTGATGTCTGAAAATGTCCAAGGACTAGAAATCTGCTTTTACGTTAATATGATACAGTGAAGCTACTTCTGTTAAGTAATAGATTTCAGTTTCTGGTTCTCCAGTCTTATTTGATGCTACCAAAAGCCTTCAGTGACAGCCAGTGAAGTGAAAGAAATGAAATAATTCTGTCACAACAAAAAATAACATTTAAAATGCGAAATAGTTGGAAAATTAGTATAATAAAATATATAAAAACTATATAAGTTAATAAGTAAAATTGGCGGAAAATTATGTTGCATTTAAAAGATATTTAACAATAATTGTTACAAAGAGACATTATTATACCTACTGCTGAGTTTTATAAATATGTACAGTATTATCATCCATCAACAATAAATCATTTTTAAATAAAGTGTTTAAAACTACTTTTAGCCGTTTGTTTAGTTTTAAAAACACTCTCCCATTTACAAAGTTCACAGGACTTTCTGTCTTTGTATGATGTGCAACATATCAACTGATACACAAAAAGTACACGCGTTTAAAGTAAATATTTGCTGACCATGTACTTTAGTGAGTTTTACTTGTATTTACATTGTACACATTCTCTGTGTAAATTTAAAGAAACTGTCTACCATTATCCTTAACTGACTTGCAAGATCATATAATATTTATATGCTTCCATACCAGGCATCATACTTCGTTAGTGGTAGGACAATATGAAGACCTGGAGGTAGTTTCATCTGTAGCGTAACATAATTGCTTCCCAACAGTGTACATCTGTCAGTTCTAGGTGTGTTCATACAGTAAATACATTTCATGGTTACAGTTTCCCAATTATAGGTCCTTACAGGATATGTACAGATATACAAAACAAATAACCCTTATTTTATGTTTGAAAAGTTTTTTTTTTTGCAATGTCTAGACAGACTGCCCCAAATACTGTATGGCTGAACTATTTATCATCATTTGTTCCTCCCAAAACAACAGATGCAGCTAGAAAGTAGATAAATGTTTCAGTTAACTATCTTATTTTAAATTCCAAGAATCTTATCCTTTTTAATACCATCTTGAATGCAGTTATTCAGCCAAGTTTAGCTATGAGAATTTTTTCTCATGTATTCTGTATCCATCAACACTTTTCATTTTAAATTAACAGCGTATGTTATAACTTACATGAGTCACCATTTTCTATGCTATATTATGGGAATGAGTTCTAAAGTCTAATATAAAAATTCATTAATAACTTTATTTAAAATAATTAAACAAATTATTTGGTTGGACTGTCTTCTTTTCCAGACTAGTTTTAGGAAGAAGAGTAAAATCACATTTTGTGCAACAAATCTTAAAATATTAGGAGTGAAAGAGGAATTCTGACTGATATCTCAGCCAGAACTGTCACAGTCTATAACAGACTACTTTTTCATAATAGTTGAAATGCATATACTATACATAATTCTTAACAATATGGAAAAAAACTACTTTCGATTGTATGCAGTGATTAAATCTACTACCAGTTATGGTGTTTTCATTTTCCTGCAGTTTCATTATTTTGCCATTCCTTAATTTTACTGGTGTAATCTTAAACATTTGAGTTTCATATGTGCACTGTTTTAATTTAAAAGGCACTACATAGAGTTTGAAGGGTTTTGTGTAGACCATGTCTGTCTTCCCTACTTAACATGTAGCAACTTTAGTACAGAGTAAAAAAAAGATAATGACTAAAAATAAAAACCACAATGTATTAAATTGAAGAGTGAGTAGGCACATGATCTATGCTCTGGTTGTCAACGTTTTTGGGTGACACTAAACCACCCTTCTCACTTGGAAAATTCACCTAAAAGCATGCTTATTTTTGTTAATTTATTTTTTACCAATTTCTTGAATTTTGTAATTAAGAGTTTCAAACAGAATCATTAGAAAAAGAACAAGACACAATTAACTTGTCATGCCTCAACTGGATTTGAGGTCACTTTCTCAATAAGTAGATCTATGGTGAATATGAACTTCGAAAAGAAGTTTTGTAATGCTCACGCATGAAAATATTATGATAAATCTTTTCAAATCATTAAAAAAATCCAACGTTTAGTATTTTCTTAATACTAATGTTTCAATCCTAAAGTTTTAT
This sequence comes from Locusta migratoria, assembly GCA_026315105.1. NCBI lineage: Eukaryota > Metazoa > Arthropoda > Insecta > Orthoptera > Acrididae > Locusta > Locusta migratoria. Next base: position 139,149,401 of record CM048752.1, on the reverse strand, counting down.
AAATAGTTGTGAATAAATGCATTGCCAATTTTGAGTGAGTGCCTACAGCATTTTACAATGGTTTCTAAAAACTGTTATGTCCCACTAGTACCAAACGCAAATGTACACAATTTAACAATAGAATGCAAAAAATTCTGTGGCAAAGCCTTGCTCTTCGGGTATGCACGATATAGAGTCAAATTGGTATGTCAGAACATATATAACAATTGTGAACATCAATAAACATCTGATTTTTTATGATGAATTCGCCAATTCCATGCTGAAATCTGGTAGCTGCCTAGAATAATTGGTACGGGCGGATTCTGCGTATTTTAAATGACGAACACACACAGCAGATGTTACTTGGCTGAGTAGTGGGGTAATGCTGGTATGGGAACTGTACAGTGTTGCCATACATGCACACACTCCCTCTATGATACAACCAGAAAACTGTAGTGGCTCAGTAAATGAAGGTGGCGAATTCACAAATTGGAACTGGAATTTCCAGTTCCACAACAAAATGGCCAAAAGGGAAATCCCAGGACTGTGTCCCCTGCTCCCCTTTTCCCTATGAAAGTTGGAAATTTGAATTTTGAATATTCCTTAACTGCCGTTAGCAATAGCTCATTTCTTTGCAGGAAAAAGTTATAATTTTCACCACACTTTCCTCCACTATGAAATTGACAGGAAACCTAGTCAGTCTGCTCCAAGGGCCAGTCGAGTGAGGATGTAGTTACAGTACCATAAAAGACGTAAGTATTGTTTATAAACGTTCAAGGACAAATGTTTAAACATGTCAAACATTTTGGAGGGAACTATGTTTGCATTAACAATTCCCCCCTCCCCAAAAAAACTGATTTATCAGAAATCGTCTGTGACCCATTTACATAAGCTGGCAGTGGCCGAGGTGCCACTCGACAGCCGAGAGTTATAAGGCAGCTTAGAAGTATGAGTATATAGCAAGAGGTGAAAAAAAGGGCGAATTAAAACATATAAAAGAATATAAAATCATGAATGCAGTAAAAGACATGGAGCATAAAAACACACACATTTAACAGAAAAATACCTAGCAATAAAATACATAGCCGATAAGATGTAAGATGAAACAGCAACGAGAACGAGACTACAAAGTGAAGCATGAAAGTGTTGCGAGGCTCGAGAATAATTACACAGGCAAGGGGTTAAATATTGTGCTTCATGTGGATGTTTCTAAAAATTGAGATATGACAAAATATTCTCCTCCTTGCATGCTATTGTGTGGTAAAATCTTGTTTCAGTACCTCAAACCATTTATAAGATGTAAATGATGTGAAAATTTTGTTAACTAACACGCAGTATCGGGATCAAGTGTTTTACATACCAACCAATATCTCAAATTTGGTGATAGTGACCTTGTGACGTTAGCTAGTTCTAGTTCGTAGCCTCCTGTAGATTCTCGTGGATCGGCACTCTCGGTAACGACTGGCTGGGGCAAAACTAGTCTACTACAAATAATGTAAGGCGACAAGCAGAATGGTAGTTCATTGACACTTTGATGAATCACTAGTGCCTAATTGTCCTATTTTATGTCCAGTGTACAAATCTCGTCAATAATAGTCACAACTCGATACCTACATTCCAGATGCCATTAATTCAATTCACACAGTTCGTGTGTGGAATACTCATGACCTGACAAAAGTTCTGGAGGTATAAATTTAATCGCAGCACGAATATTAAGAATCAGTTTGTAGTCACTATAGAAACACTTTCTACACAACTAATACAGAAGAACTTTGACATAATTCTTCAAAACCGGAGTTCAGAATGACGTGAGCACTGCCTCCTATCAAACACAAAACAAGACTACATTACACGGAGCTGAAGCACCCTATTTATATTTTTGGAACAATGTCTCTGAAAATTACAATTTGTTAATTAGGTAAACTAATTACTAGGGATGGGTCGAACCCCAATTCTGCCGAATCGAATCTTAAATAAAAGATGTGCCGAATTCCGAACCCATATCAAATCTTCCGATACTCGAACCCAAATAATCTGTCAAGTCAAATACATGTATTTAAAAAGAATTACTAGTCTATCACAGCCAGTGATGAAAACACAGGCTTCTGGGATGGATCCCAAATGTGAATATTACAGCAAAATTTAAGAAATTTTCATTTAGAGTTTTATTTTAAATCTTAAGGGTTTTTAATACCTCCCTCCCATTAAAATATTTGTATGAAACATTAAGATATATGTTGTTTAGATGATCTAAAAGATACTAAGAAACTTTCTTCACTCTATTACAAACTGTTCCATTTAGATGAAATAAAATAATAATTGATATAAAATAAAGATTTTTGACTTACCTAAAGTACAGGCTTGTCGATAGAAACACGAAACACACAAAAACACACAACCATTCGAGCTTTCGCCACCAGTGGTGGCTTCTTCGGGAAAAAGAGGGAGGAAGGAGAGGAGAAAGGGAAGGATTGGGTTTTAAGGAAGTGGAAAAGGAGCCATTCCAATCCCAGGAGTGGAAGGACTTACCTTAGGGGACAAAAAGGAAGGTAAACAAATACACACACACTCACACATATCCATTCCAAACACACATTCATTCGACATGTGTGTACTTGTTATCGCTACGAAGACATTTCAGAACTGTGAAAAGTATTTAACGAGTAGATTGTGCATTCCTGATTTATTTATTCCTTCAAACATTTAGAAGTAACTTGTCTGCTCAGAATTTATATTCGTAGAAGATTTAAAAATCAGTAATAGAAGTCAGTTGCCGCGCTTCATTTCTAACTATTCTCGTTCAGCATAAAAATAATAAAATGTGATACGTATATTCTCCCGCATCCGCCTTTGTCTTTTGGGTTTGTTAGGCAGACGGAATTTAAATGCGGCAACAGCTAACATAGAAGATTAGAAGGCGTAACCTTTACTTTGTATTATTCTTATGGCGAGGAACAGTCTGTTGCCCCTAATAGAAAAGCACACAAGTTGTAGCACACAGGCAGTGGTTGTAGCGTCAGGCATATTGATGCCACACAGGCTTACCGGACTTTTACGTACAGACTTCCCCAAGAACCACAACATTGCCGAGGTGGGGTGGCTTGCGTGCCTCAACGATACAGATAGCCGTACCATAGGTGCAACCACAGCGGAGGGTATCTGTGGAGAGGCCAGACAAAAGTGTGGTTCCTGAAGAGGGGCAGCAGCCTTTTCAGTAGTTACAGGGGCAACAGTCTGGATGATTGACTGAGCTGGCCTTGTAACATCAGCTAATGTGGCTTTGCCACACAGCTACTGCGAACGACTGAAAGCAAGGGGAAACTACAGCCGTTACTTTTCCCGAGGACATGCAGCTCTACTGTATGAACATATGAGGATGGCATCCTCTCGGGTAAAATATTTCGGAGGTAAAATAGTCCCCCCATTCGGATCTCCAGGCGGGGACTACTCAGGAGGATGTTATCATCAGGAAAGACAACACTGGCATTCTATGGATCGGAGCGTGGAATGTTAGATCCCTTAATCGGGTAGGGAAGCTAGAAAATTTAAAAAGGGAAATCGATAGGTTGAAGTTAGATATAGTGGGGATTAGTGAAGTTCGGTGGAAAGACAAACAGGATTTTTGGTCAGGCGAGTACAGGATTATAAATACAAAATCAGTTGGGGGTATTACAGGAGTAGGTCTGATGATGAATAAGAAAATAGGAATGCGGGTAAACTACTATGAGCAACACAGTGATCACATTATCGTAGTCAAGATAGATACGAACACCGACCATAGTAGTACAGGTTTATATGCCAACTACCTCTGCCGATGACGAGGAGATCGAAGAAATATATGAGGAGCTAAAGGAAATTATTCAGACAGTTAAGGGAGAGAAAAACTTAATTGTGATGGGAGACTGGAATTCGGTAGTAGGACAAGGAGGGAAGGGAAGATAGTAGGTGAATATGGGCTGGGCAAAAGGAATGAAAGAGGAAGCCGCCTGGTAGAATTTTGCACGGAACATAATTTAGTTATAACAAACAACTGGTTTTTAGAACCACAAAAGAAGGTTGTATACGAGGAAGAGACCAGGAGACACCAGGAGATACCAGATAGATTTTATAATGGTAAGACATAGATTTCGGAACCAGGTTTTACAGTGTAAGACATACCCAGGGGCAGATATAGACTCTGACTATAACTTGTTGGTTATGAACTGTAGGCTGAAACTGAAGAAACTACAAAAAGTTAGGAAAATAAGGAGATGGGACCTGGATAAATTGAAAGAACCTGAGGTTCTTAAGAATTTTAGAGGGAGCTTTAGGCAACAATTGACAGAAACGAAGGAAAATAAAACAGTAGAGGAGGAATGGGTAGAATTGAGAGATGAAAGGACAAAATAGGTAGGAAGGAGTTAAGGTAGCAGAGGACAAAATAGGTAGGAATCCTTGGATATCACAGGAGATACTAAATTTAATCGATGAAAGGAGAAAATATAAAAATGCAGTAAATGAAACAGGCAAAATGGAGTACAGACGACTAAGAAATGAGATTGACAGGAAGTGCAAAATGGCTAAGCAGGAGTGGCTAGAAGGCAAATGCAAGGATGTAGAAGAATGTATAAATAGGGGAAAAATAGATACAGCCTACCGGAAAATAAAAGAAACATTTGGAGATAAGAAAAACAGCTCTATGAATATCAAGAACTCTGATGGAAAACCAGTTCTCAGCAAAGAAGGGAAAGCTGAAAGGTGGAAAGAGTATATAGAGGGGCTCTACAAAGGAAATGAACTTCGAGACAATATTGTAGGAAGGGTAGAGGATGTAGATGAAGATGAAATAGGAGATACTGTACTGAGATTAGAATTTGACAGAGCACTGAAAGACCTAAGTCGCAACAAGGCCCCTGGAGTAGATGATATTCCCTCAGAGCTACTGAAGTCTCTGGGAGAAACAGCCATGACAAAATTGTTTCACATTGTGTGTAAGATGTATGAGACAGGTGAAGTACCCTCAGACTTTAAGAAAAATGTTATAATCCCCATTCCAAAGAAAGCAGGTGCAGACAGGTGTGAAAACTACAGAACCATCAGTTTAATAAGTCATGGCTGCAAAATATTAACGCGAATTATATACAGAAGGATGGAAAAGCTGGTAGAAGCCGACCTAGGGGAAGATCAGTTTGGGTTCAGGAGAAATGTAGCAACACGGGAGGCAATACTCACTTTACGGCTTATCCTAGAAGATAGATTAAGAAAAGGCAAACCTACATTTCTAGCTTTTGTAGATTTGGAGAAGGCTTTTGACAATGTTGATTGGAATAAACTCTTTCCAGTTCTGAAGCAAGCAGGAGTAAAATATAGGGAGCGTAAGGTTATTTACAACTTGTACAAAAACCAGACAGCAGTTGTCAGAGTTGAAGGGCATGAAAGGGATGCAGTGGTTGGAAAGGGAGTAAGACAGGGTTGTAGCCTTTCTCCAATGTTTTTCAATTTGTACATTGAGCAAGCTATAAAGGAAAGCAAGGAGAAATTTGGTGAAGGAATTAAAGATCAGGGGGAAGAAATAAAAACATTGTGTTTTGCCGACGACATAGTAATTCTGTCAGATACAGCAAAGGACCTGGAAGAGCAATTGAATGGAATGGACAGTGTGTTGAAAGGTGCATATAAGATGAACATCAACAAGAGCATAACTAGGGTAATCGAGTGCAGTCTAAGAAAATCAGGCGATGCTGAAGGAATTAGATTAGGTAATGAAGCAATAAAGGATGTAGATGAGTTTTGTTACTTGGGCAGTAAAATAACAAATGATGGTCGCAGTACGGAGGATATAAAATGCAGAATGGCAATGGGTAGAAAAGCGTTCTTGAAAAAGAGAAATTTGTTAACATCGAATATTGATTTAAGCCTAAGGAAGTCCTTTCTGAAGGCATTTGTATGGAGTATTGCCTTGTATGGGAGTGAAACGTGGACGATAAACAGTGCGGACAGGAAGAGGATTGAGGCTTTTGAAATATGGTGCTACAGAAGAATGCTGAAGATTAGGTGGGTGGATTGCGTAACTAATGAGGAGGTACTGAACAGAATTGGGGAGAAAAGAAATTTCTGGCATACCTTGACTAAAAGAAGGGATAGATTGGTAGGGCACATTCTTAGACATCAAGGAATTGTGAGTTTAGCGTTGGAGGGAAGTGTGTGGGGGAAAAAAATCGCATGGGAAGACCTAGAGATGGATACAGTAAGCAGATTGAGACAGATGTAGGTTGCCGTTCTTATGTGGAGATGAAGAGGCTTGCTCTGGATAGGGTTTGTGGAGAGCTGCATCAAACCAGTCTCCGGACTGAAGACCAGAACAACACAACAGTAGCTTTTAGATGAGACTTCAAATGAACGGCAAACTAAATGCAGAAATATAAAACAATTTTATTAGGCTTATAATACGAATTTTACGAAACGTTTATAATAGCAACTAGATACTGGTATGGTAATTCTAAGTCACTATCACTTGCTTCCTTGTTATTCAGTTCCTTCGTACTACAGAGCATCATCCCTAGTACAATCTACTGCATTCGATACCTAACTTTTTAAATGCCTGCTACACAGTCTGATTGGGAACCCACTTCCACGTATCATCATTCCATTGGCACACCTGCACGTTTTACACTTTTCGAAAGGCAGTCAGTGTTTAAGCTGGACCTTAAACGATTTATTGAAACAGACATCAAGTAGTTGTTGAATTGATATCATCCTGCCTGGATAACACACGATTAGAACTTTTTATCCACATAATAAATAACTTTCTTCTTGAAATCCCAGTGGTTCATTACAGTTCACGTATCCCAGCACTTCACAAAATTCGACGAAATAATACTCAAGATCAGAATGAGGCAACTCGTGCAAGAATCCTAACGCCTTATGTATTGTTGATATTTACGTAAAGAAATGTATTTTTGTTGCTACCAGTACTAATACCTGAAACGCTGCAGTACTGAAGTTCTATTATTTCACTTTATTTATTTATTTCACATTATTTATTTATTTTACATTATTTATTTATTTTATTTATTTTTATTTATTTGATTTACATTAATATTATTTATTTTTTAAAATTTATATTTGCACCTGCAAAGCAAGTTTGTGTAGCAGTGCTTATAATAGACGGGAAACGTTACTTGTGGCGGCATCTAGCGCTACTTTCAGAACTTCGTTCACTTTGTTCTCGATATAAACCGCAGACGGTTTTTTGGATCCGAAACACCGGAAAAAAGTACAGCTCAGATTCGTATAAATACACTAGATTGTAGTGGTTTCTCCTGAATAAATTCAGAGTGAGATCGTTTTGTTTTATGATGTCACGTCTTTCAGCGGATCTGTGGAAAATAAAGTAAATAACACAAATGAAAGTGCACTGTTATGCAAATTAGAGTACAACATTCATAACTGAAGTTTTCCATATAATACTTTGGATTCGGGATACAGTAGTATTCGACCATTGAGCATCGAATCTCTACTCCGAAACAAAGTGTTCTAGATTCAGCAAATAATGGATTCGCCCAAACCACTTGGACACAACCCTACTAATTTCAATGTAAAAGTAAACAATTACATGTAACTGGCTATAATAAATGGTAACGTTAATAATAATGAGTAAATTGATATACAAGTCTGTTATATTAAAAGTGCTTCACCTTAAAATATAGTAAAATATGCATGTAAACAATAATTTTCTTGAAGTCTGAGGGTACTTCTCCTGTCTCATACATCTTACACACCAGGTAAAACAGGTTTGTCATGGCTGGTTCTCCCAGAGACTTCAGTAGCTCTGAGGGAATATCATCTACTCCAGGGGCCTTGTTTCGACTTAGGTCTTTCAGGGCTCTGTCAAATTCTTCTCTCAGTACAGTATCACCTATTTCATCTTCATCTACATCCTCTTCCCTTCCTACAATGTCTCGAAGTTCATTTCCTTTGTAGAGCCCCTCTTATACTCTTTCCACCTTTCAGCTTTCCCTTCTTTGCTGAGAACTGGTTTTCCATCAGTGTTCTTGATATTCATAGAGCTGTTTTTCTTATCGCCAAATGTTTCTTTTATTTTCCGGTAGGCTGTATCTATTTTTCCCCCGTTTATACATTCTTCTACATCCTTGCATTTGCCTTCTAGCCACTCCTGCTTAGCCATATTGCACTTCCTGTCAATCTCATTTCTTAGTCGTCTGTACTCCATTTTGCCTGTTTCATTTACTGCATTTTTATATTTTCTCCTTTCATCGATTAAATTTAGTATGTCCTGTGATATCCAAGGATTTTTTGTAGGTCTTGCCTTCCTACCTATTTTTTCCTCTGCTAGCTTAACTCCTTCCTACCTATTTTGTCCTCTGCTACCTTAACTATTTCATCTCTCAATTCTACCCATTCCTCCTCTACTGTTTTATTTTCCTTCGTTTCTGTCAATTGTTGCCTAAAGCTCCCTCTAAAATTCTTAAGAACCTCAGGTTCTTTCAATTTATCCAGGTCCCATCTCCTTATTTTCCTACCTTTTTGTAGTTTCTTCAGTTTCAGCCTACAGTTCATAACCAACAAGTTATGGTCAGAGTCTATATCTGCCCCTGGGTATGTCTTACACTGTAAAACCTGGTTCCGAAATCTATGTCTTACCATTATAAAATCTATCTGGTATCTCCTGGTGTCTCCTGGTCTCTTCCACGTATACAACCTTCTTTTGTGGTTCTAAATTATACAGAAATTAATCAAGGTAGAATATTCCTAACATTAATTGTGAAACATAATAATACCTACATTAATATTACACAGATATAATTTAGCATTATCAGAAGTACTACTTACCCTAATATCTGAACTATAACGATGCGCCTCTGGCATGAACTAATAATTAATATTTGCTAATTAAACAAATCTCTGCAACGCCAAATAATAGAAAATAACTTCAGCTGGTCCTATAAGAAAAAAGAACAACAAAAGTTTTGGAAAATAAAATGATAATTGACTAATTACCTATTATTATGCAACAGTAAGGCAAGCAGATGGGAATAAACACCAACATGCTTCATTATAACCTGATTTCATCTTCAAAGAATAATTCAATACTTTAGCTACATTTCACCCACAGGAACATAAGACTTAACTTGCACCAAATGCAAATTCATAGTGACCTATTTTTCAAGCAAAATTTTCAGATTTTTTGCAGTTCTGTATTCAATCCATTAATATGACAAGAACTGTAGCCACTAACAAAATAGTAGACAGATCATCACGAAACTGAAAAGTGCAGCCATAAAGCGGACAAGAATCAATTCTTCCTCACAATCACTTGACAAGTAATGCAGCTCGGCCAGCTCACATGCCTTGGCGCTCACCCAACCAAGCCAGCCTGCACGACTCTGCTCTGAACCTTACATTTGACAAGTTGGGAGTGCTCGCTTGCCACACCTCTTACTTCACAGTGAACTGACATGCGTGCCAACCAGGAAACACACGACAAACCGTCCATACTCGGCGAGTGTGGCCTTTACAACATGACTCGTCACACTGTCCCTTCTACTCGTCAGTGCTTTCCAAGTATTTCTTCGTAGTCCAATTCTACAGAAAGCAATGTCATTCCTTCACTCATCAGCACGAGACATACCGGATTGTAGATCGTTGCCTCTCCAAGTTGTCACAGATCGGCACTCTCGGCCACTACAGTCGGCGTCAGCTACGAAGGCGTCCCAGATTTCAGCCTTCTGTGCATCCCCTTCCATTACTGCAATGACAGCCGATAACGTTCGCTCTGTAGGAGCGTGGCTGGCCGTGAGTTACTCAGTGGGTCGCATGAATAAAAAAAGAGCACATGCTCCACAGAAGATTCTCAGAGCAAAATAACGTTCTCTGAGTAAGTTCTCAATTTTGTATAAATAAAAACTTTGAAGCATATGCTCTGAGCAGGTAGTTCATTCTCGCTACCTCCCCTCCTACTCGAGTAAGTTCTCGGCGTGTCATGTCCGCCACAGATCAGCTGCCCAATCGTGTATTTCTTTAAACTAGCCCACTGTGGCAAACTATTAAATGTACAAATATGGAGTAGGCATCGACGTGTTCAGAAAGAACTGTACTGTGTTTAGATATTAATTTGTTGTGAAGGAGCATAGTATTAAGACTAAATATGCACTTTATACGAAAATGTATTCTGCTGGCGATACAAAATATTTGTCATGTGAGAAACTCATTTGTTAATGAAGTAGGGTTAGCACAATTTGCGAACGATATAATAAGAATGCATCACATATTCATCTTTTACAACGTGGAATGCTGTCGGAGTGTTCTAACATGAGATATTCCTTACTTGTTGTTAAATATGACACCCAACGGGTTGCTCCTAAGCGTTAGGCCATGCGATTTTGAACAAGAAGCAGGCTTCTAGGTACGTAATTAATCAGTTATTAATTTTTCTGTCGTGTTTACTTACTTCTAACATAACATAAGTTACGACTACGAAGTCAGAAAACACATCATAAATAGGCCAACCGGTGTAGATAGAAACAGTACTTCAGTAGGCCTACCTGGTATTGCAGCAATATTTATTTTGTGATAGAAACTGTGAAGTCCTAGGATACACTTTATTTGGAACTAACATCATAAGGTCTTACTAATAGACCCTATTTAAAAACACAATATTATTTTGCTATGTAGCTGTTTACAACTGTAAATATACACACCAAACAAATGGGTGAAACACGCAGCTGAATCAATTTGTGTGTCATTTTTATGTTGGTAATGAAAAAATACCTCTTACATCACTCTCGTCACTATATAAAATGCTGGAAATGTCACACGATTTTTCTGAAGGAAGATACTCACCAACAAAATGTTTTTATTTGTATTAACTGTTTAGATCCCCTCATATTTCATAAAGACTACACATAAAGGAACTTGTTTTCGCCTTCTAAGTAACAAAATTGTTGTCATTTTTATTATAAACCTCAGTAATACGTAACCTTAATAGAAGTTACTCAGCACGGAGTATGCCATAGAGCTCACTCCAGAAATCGGAGAATGTTCTCCGGTCATGAGAAACTTCTGTAGTTTTACTCATATGAAATTGGAGAATGTTGTCTGCTGTGAGCAACTTCTCCCACCATGTTACTCACCCCGAGAACATACTCGGCTGAAGTATATTCTCAGACTACCTTTATTCATGCGAATCTGAGTATGTTCTCTGGAATTCAGAGTATAAAGCAGATACTCCATTTTATTCATACGGCCCAGTTTTCTCCCGCAGGCTGCACTGTTGTCGCTCGGCCGTAGCTCCTCCCCTCCTCGCTTCCCCAGTTGCTCCACCTCTATGCACGCAGGCGCCTTCTTATATGACGTCAGGTATACTGGCTGAAATTCGATGGGACGAAACTAATCCACTACAAATAATATAAGCGACTCGTAGAACTGCAGGTCGTTGACACTTTAATGATTCACTAGTGTCCAATTGTCCTCAATTTATGGCCTCATTAATAAAAGTTACCACAACCCAGTATGCACGTTCCACACATCAATAATACAAATTTACACAGTCCATGTACGAAATACAAACGTCTGACACGCACATCTTATTGTGACACGAATATTGATAGTCCATTCGTAATATAGGCAGAAACACTTTCCACGCGACTAACACTGCAGAACTTTTACTATAATGGTTCAAATTACAGGCCAGCATGACGCAGATTGTGTGTCAGCTACAACAGAAAACAAGACTCCCTACTGGCGTGGATTGTACCTCAAATCAAGGACGAAATAACACTCATTTACATTTATATCATCCAAACAATGACGCTGAAAATTACATATTGTTAATTATGTACATTAAATTAATTATAATGGAAAAGTTAACAATTACATTCAACTGGCTACAGTAAAAAAAAAGCATAAAAAATACTGAGTAAGTTTATATACAAATTTCAGGTAAATTAATATTGTCTCACTTGAAAATACAGTAGAACCTTGTTTTTACACTTTTCAAGGGAATTCACTAAAATGGTGTAAAATGCAGGAAAACAAAGTGCAGGAAATAAAGTTTTAAATGGTAAAATATGCTTACTGGATCAGCCTTACACGTACGTAGTTTATTTGTGATATATGTACATAACAGACATCGAAATACTCACCAGGAAGTTTATTATACAATAAAGGTTATCCAATTTTTTTCTATTTTAAGTGCAGGGGAGAACTGGTAATTTTAAGGAAAGTAGAAACTTTTGACGTAATTGCATTCATTATAATCGAGGGCACCGCTATTTTATGCGCCAGGCAGAAATGGTAATTTTATGGGAAGTAGAAAGTTTTGATGTAATTTTATTCATTATAATTTAGGACACCGCTGCTGGGCTATGTAAAACATCTTCAAAATTAACTGAAGCGCTTCGATAGATATCGTTTGGACGTCGCTGCCAGGCTATTTAACACATCTTCAAAACTACTGCCTTTTACCAGCATTAATTATTTACTGTATGTAGTAAAACTCCTAAAGTTCCATTCTTTTTGTATATTAGATAATCTATTTGCGTTCTCGAGTGCAAACATATGCATAAGTATTTTTGTAACATTTGCATAGGATCGGCATCTCACACTATTATTGCTTTTTTGAGGTTGTGAGCATTATGATACCCAACTTTGACAGATAACGTTCTTTATTATTCAGAAATTTGTATCACAAAAACAATGCAACTCTTTATTCTAAAATCAACAAGCAACTGGTTCCGATTGAGTACACGCCAGGCACTTTGGCAAAGAAGCTGGTGGAAAGAGGAACTATACCACCTCAAATCAGCGTGTTGTAAGTCAACTATCTGCGTACTGTCAACAACGATACATGAAATACACGTTTGAATAAATGCAAAGTGTCAAGAAACTCAACTGCAAATATATTTTAAGTGCAAATATAATAATGGAAAGTCCAGGTTGGAATAAATAATATAGTGAGGACAGTTTACTACTCACCGCAAAGACGTGGCGACGAGCTGCGACAGGCACATACAAAAGACACACACATACAACACATTCAGCTATCGGCCATGGCCTTCTTCAGAAATAGAGCACTCACGCAATCACACAGGCACACAACACAGTCATACTACCATCACCTCCGACTGCCACACTTCGAAGTGTGTAAACTGTCCTCACTATATTATTTATATTTTAAGTGCTATACTTTAAGGGAAAGCCATGCTAGCGTCAATTTATGTAGATTATGTCATTTTTTCTTAACGAACATGCTTTCGAAAAGAGTAAAATGCAGGAAAAGTGTAGATATGTTAACACAAAAGGAAATTTGACGGGACTGACAAAAAATGGTGTAAATGGCAGGAAAACGTAAAAACCAGGAACGTAAAAACGAGGTTTTACTGTATATTTAAATAGGTTTTTAAACAATCACTTCTGAATAAACGTTAATTATACAAGAACTATTGAAACAACTTTCCTAACATTACTTGTGAAACATAACAATACCTACTTTAATATGATGAGAAAAGAATTTAATTAGTTTTAACAGAGATAGTAATTAGCCTAATATATGACCTACAACAATACACCTCTTGGATGAACTAATGAATATTAGCTAATTAAACAAGGCAAGGCAAGGCAAGAAAATAACATCAGCTAGTCACATTAGAAAAAAGAATAACAAAAGATTTGGAAAAGAAAATGATAATAGACTAATTACATTCGTACCTATTATTATGCAACACTGGTATCAGGAGATTCAGTAATGCAAGCAGTTGGAAATAAATCCCAACATGCTTCATTGAAAGTACAGCAAACCTCATGTTAGTCTGTGAAAATTTTATTGCAGCTTTTCAGCAATGCAACAGTCCCAAACGTAACTCCATTGTAATTATAAACGTACAAACCCTGAGACTGTTTTGCATCTCGAAAATGCCAAAGACATTAAACTTAAAGGTGAAGCACTGATTCCCGGCCGCATCACAAATTTTAGTGCAATGCTTCACTGTTGTCAGGCTGGTGTTCTATTCCAGTCACCCTGTGGCTGCAGACGTTCGGGCAGCAGGATTGCAACACCACAGGAAGAGGGGGGGGGGGGGGGGGGCAGTGGTGATACAAAAGTTTCACTAGTGCCAGAGAAGCCTAAAGTTTGAGTTTTTATTTTCCTAATCAGTTCATTTTGTCTGATAAATTACATTACTTTGGTACTTCTAATGGGAAGTACAATTTCATTTTGAAAGATTTTGTATTCAGGTAATAGGAAAGCTCCATTGCCTTAGAAACAATGTACCAACCTAGCCTCTCTCTTTTTCCATTTAATTAACTAAGGATTAAGAATATTTTATCTATCCTTCAGAATTTAATTTTGCAGCCATATGTTAATCGCAACTAAGCAGGTAATGCTGCTGATGATGACCGAAGGTAAAGCAGTCAACAATCCGAAGACTGGTTTGAACACCACAGTGCTTTACTAGACACGGTTTTGTTTGGAGGTGGTACGCCATTGCCTTCCTCCGACTTTCAAAATTACTTATCCAGTCAGTTGTAGGGGGACCTACAGTTTAACAAGGGTTCCGTACCACGGTGGTACTCAGTATTTTTCACGTGAGCAGTACTGCCAGAGATGAAAGAAGTGAAAAGTGACAGATAAAAATCCTAGGACCTGGTGGGGATAAAACCTGCAACCTTAAGATTAGTAATCCAGCAATTTACCACTGTGCTACCAAGTAGCACTGACAATGATGATTATGAGGATGATAATAATAACTAAATCTAGATTCAAATTTTCATTTTTGTTGGTTTGGCAATGCAGTAATTAAAAGTCCAAACAAAACATGATTTGTAGCCGAAACTGAAACTGTAACAGAATATTCGGCTCCTCTTCTAGTTTTGGTCGAAACCAGAACCATGTAACTGAGTTAAATTTTACGTTACACCCCAAATCACTAATTTCACATTTTTGCGAAATCGCCTTTCTTTACTAAGCCTTCTTGAGTGCATGTAGCCTAACCAGGAGTCCATAGAAAAACGACATAGGAGGCATACAGATTTACGGGCCTAAACTTTCCATGGGGCAGTTGCGAATAGTAAGGCAACCTCTACTTACATTGCACTTGTGAGCAAGCACGTATGCATACCTCGTACCTGTTCACAGAGAGGCAATGTTTTCCCCCAATAGTTCTTATAGCTGAAAACATAGTTAAGTTGTTGCGAGTAGGTGTTCTCTTAAAAATAAAGTCCGGGATTCGAATTAAGAAACGTTTATTGCTGAAGATTCTGTAATACAAAAATAACATTTACACTTTGCCCTAACAGTAATACTTCAGCAAAATTGTGGACACGGTCTCTGCATGGCAGAGACTCAGATAAGGTCCTGGCGCCTACAGACACACAACCAGCCAAGACCTTGAACATACTTTGTAAAACTTTGTTGGACGTTCGGATCTCTTCGTTAACAGTTTCACTTTTCATTTGTTTATTACGGAAATTACATTTAAGCAAAGTAATGTAGTAGTTATATAGTGCTGATGACTAATAGGCTTCGTTCCTGCCAGTAAATCAACTTCAATTGGTGCTACATAAACTGTCACAGTTCCAAATTCCAGCACGATTGTTGTCAGTGTAAATTTACGCAAACTGAACAGGAAAAGCTTTGTACCACATGATCCGTGTTTCCCAAAACCATATTAGTTATTAGAAAAAGCCCTTCACTTTCAAGTAAATACATTAATAAAACTTTTAGCAGAACAATATGATAACCTGTTCCATTAAGTACAATACTGAATAAGTTAAATTGTTAAAAACACAGTATAAAATATCATTATACAATATTATTGTGTTATATTGTGATTAACACCACACAATTTTTATGCACATAGAATTCATCCTGAATGTGACCCGACTTCATGCCTAAGTACACAAAAGCTACTTTCTGCCAAGCCAAAGATTCCGCTCATTTCTGGCCAAAATGGAAACTGCAGCCAAAACCAATATTTCAGACAAAACTGCTCAAAACTAAATATTTGGTCAGTCCTTTGCAGTAATCATCAAATATGAATCCATAAAAAAAACTTAATTTCTCACATTTTTTTTATGTGAGAAATGACACCTAACAGAAACATTATGATAGTGTCCATGGACAATGCTGACATGTTTATCAAATGTTCAAATGTTTGTAGAGCTTATGGGACTTAACTACAGGGTCATCAGTCCCTAAACTTACAAACTACTTATCAACTAGCTAATACTAAGAACGGCACAAACATCCATGCCTGAGGGGGGATTCGAACCCCTGACCATAGTGGCTGTGCAGAACATGACTGGCGCGCCATACACTGCTCAGCCACCGCGGCCGGCTACATGTTGATAACACAGCCACTTGCAAAAATTCCACACTGCCCTAAAATGCGTGTTTGGGTATTACCAACATAAATGGCCGACTACGATACTAGTTAGCATATGGATTTTCATAATGAAATTGTACAGGCTTGCTTGTATGAAGGCAACAACGGCAGTGATGACGAACAGCTGTCTGTATCTGTTGTGGTCTTCAGCCCGGAGTCTGGTTTGATGCAGCTCTCCACCCTACTCTATCCTAAACAAGCCTCTTCGTCTCTTCGTAACGACAGCAACCCGTATCCTTTCCAATCTGCTTACTGTATTCATTTCTCAGTCTCCCTTTGCGATTTTTACCCCATACATTTCTCTCCGTTTCGATATAATATTTCTGACTAGTCTATCCCTTATTTTAGTTAAAATATACCAAAAAGTCTTTTCCCTCAATTATGTTCAAATTTAAACACGACATGCATGGCAAATACAAAGCCAACGGCTGATCTTAGCTAGTTTGGAAAGCCAGGCAGAAACAGCTTCAAGAAAACTAATGCTGGTGAAATATGTATGTGATTGTGCTGTACATAAATTCTGAATGACAAACAAATCCGACATACAAAGTAACTAAATTTCTTTCAATGTCTGGTTAACATCTGTGAGACTATAAATTTCTCTGTTTAGGTGAAATGCATGTAACATGTGTTAATGTGTTTTCCATGATATCCAGGTTTTTATTTTTCAGACAAAGACCTCTCAGACAAACAATGTAATGGTATAAGAGTCAGGCCCGGCCTGTGCAGCAGGAGGTAACAGGAGGAGTGACGGACAGGTCGCTGGCTCGCACTGCTTTATTGCAGACCCCTACACAGGTCTGGTAACTTGGCCCCTCACAGCACTGCGTGCAGTCACAATAATTTTACAGAGGAAAAGCATCGGTCCAGTTCCCAGATCGGCAGCTGCCTCTCGACGTTTCGCGACGGGACGGCACGGCGGGACGCGGAGCTCGACGTATCCGGTGGCAGCGGCCGCAGCGGGCGGCCGTACCGGCGACACCGTCACGGAAACGACCCTCCGGGGTGCGACATCAGGACCTGGCGACGGCACGCACTTCGGAGCCCACCATGTCGAGCGCCCGCTGCCGGCTCGAGTCTGCAATGCGACCGTGTAATGCCACGTTACTGCAGTAGATTAGATTACATTCACATTTTCAACATTTCTAGATTCATAAAACGTTTAGTTATGCTGACTGGTGTAGTGAGGATTTTCATTATTCCTCACAGCATCAAACAACTCAGTTTTAGAGGTATATATTACTGTTAACATTCAATTCTATGTAAATTTCATTTGTATTAATGATATTAAATGAAATATAGAAATTTATTTCTTCTGTTTTGTGTTCACTGAGAGCAACGCAGGCCATCAACTCTTCACCTCTGTTGCTGGCACCAACGATGCGCAGTATCGCCGGCTGACATTAGCCGGCAACAGCCACTGACGAGAAGATGGAGAGACTGTTCCCCGTCTCTCAGACTCTTAAATACGACCAATAAAAGCATTTAACAATCTAAATGAAACTTATATGAAAAGATTTTATGCCATTTCTTTATGAAGTCCCATACGATAAACACAATTTCATTGGTGTGCATGTTGAGTATTCACAAGTAATAGAACTTTAAGAATCGAAATTATTGTGTATTCTTAACATTAATTGATCTTCAAGGTGAATTATTTTCAATGTATAAATATCTATTTATGCGCCCATGATCCAATTTTGGAATATGTTATGGACGAATGCAATTTGATTGTATACAATATTTTATTACACATTCAAAATCTACAATATTTGTCAGATGCAGTGATGCACCGTTCGAGGTGTGGAAAGAGCTATCACCTCAACCGAACCGACAAATCTACAGTAGCAGACACTTGTTTTTCAACTAATGAAGTTGATGTACTTCTTGTATCCACACAATAAAGAGCGATGCCAAACTTGTCAACTAACATTGCAGACGACAGCAAAAACACATCAACAATGCTGTAATGTGTAAACAGTGGACACACCAGTGGCAGGGACAGATGCTACATCCAGAATCCATCACCAAGCCATGACAACTCTTCTGGAATCACGTGTCTGGCACACTTTTTGAGCCCTCAGCATACGAGTCTGTGACCCTGGGAATGTAAGGCGACAAACAAAATGCGAATGACACTTTGTCTGAATATAATGAGTGTGAATCAGATGAAATTTTTTTGTATTATAAGTCTATATTTCAGTCACTGCAAGTTGTAGTGTATCAAACAATACATGCTCTCTGTGCTTCTACAAGATGCCCAAATGAAGTAGTTTTATGTATGATGTGATTCTTGAGTTTGTCCCAGCATATTTCATAATCGAAATACCCACGGGTGTACTACCGGTCTATAGTGTCCAATGGGCAAAATATTTCGGCGATCATACATGTCGCCATCATCAGGTGAACTGACGGACTGACCTCCTGGAAACACGCCGGCACGGAGATCCTCATACTACGGTGGCTCGAAGGGAACTGGGTTCTAGCCGAGTAGTGGGCGATTTAAATATCCTCGGACTGCGGAGCGACCCCTGCGTTCATTCCATATACCGGCGCACTCTCGGGGAAAGTCGCCCGCATTTTGAAGAAACACCAGGTTGGAACTGTCTTTTGCCCACCAAATAAAATTCGTGCACTGGTGGGGAGCGCCACAGATGATCTCTGTTTGAGGAAGGCCGACATGTACCAGATTCCGTGTCAGTGTGGAAAGTCATATTGGACAAACGATGCGTACCATCGAGGATTGATGCATTGAACACCAGAGGCACACACGATTGATGTATCCGAGCAAGTCAGCGGTCACTGAACATTGTTTGTCGGAGAAGCATGCGATGCAGTACGAACACACTAGGAATCTGGGACTGCGTCGTTAGAGAGGCCATTGAAATTCGCACAAGTGACAACATCATAAATCGTGACTGTGGCTATAATCTTAGCAAAACTTGGGAACTAGCGATTGGGTTAATTAAGAATAAATCTAGCAAACGTAACGAAGTGACAACCACGGCAGACAGAGCCCTCACACCGACGTCATCTCAGACACCGTCGCAATCAGTTCCACTGCGCTACCGAGGCACGGGGCGCAGACCACGGAGGGGTCGCTCCGCGGGCCGAGGGTATTTAAATGGCCCGCCACCGGGCTAGAACCCAGGTCCCTTCCAGCAGCCGTAGCGTGCGGATCTCCGTGCTGGCGCGTTTCCAGGAGCTCAGTCCGTCAGTTCACCTGATGATAGCGACATGTATGATAGCCAAAATATTGTGCCCGTTGGACACTGTAGACCGGTAGTACACCCTTGGATATTTTGGTTTGTTTTTTGTATATTTAGGGAGGCCCTTTCAGGACTGTTACTGTCCTGGGCTTGTTTATTCCACAGGTGAAGGCCCAGACAGGAACCTTGCAGAGTTACTGCTTAATTATGACCGTGCTGGTAGCAGTTCACTGCCCTTTAGCTGATTATACCGAGTGTGTGGTATACCAGCCTACTTTAGGATGTAGAGGACCAGCTATGCTGTGCCTCTGTCAATGAGTGTGGATCCTCTTCAGTTGGATCCTCAGACTCCGTCACAGAAGTTCTTACTGCAGGAACAGAATGCTGGAGAGAGCTGAAATATCCTTCAATACTACTTCTCAATTTCTATGGAAGGAGAAGTCTTGACATGCTTTTATGCTACACAATAACCTTCATTTATTGCACCATGTTTATACAAAAGAGAGAGTGCAATATTCCACACATGTCTCTGACTAACAAACTGTACAGAAAATGAAAACCAGAATCATAACAAACAAATGAATGTAGGTTTTTAACAATGAAAATAAATGTATTCAGAGAAGTCCTTATATCTTCTTTGACTTGCACAGAACTTCACACTTTCAGTATTATCTGCGCCACTTGCTGTATACTGCCTGGCCATTACACCTGTCCAAAAGGAAAAATCCAGGGCAGTACCAGTCCAATTCTATATCTAGTTAACCTTAAATAAACAATTAATGATGAAAATTCTCCTCAGAGATGATAAATATTGTTGAAACAAGATAGGTAAGTACTGGCCAGCCATTCTTTGTGCTGTACCGCCGATAGTAACACAAATGAAGAAACAGAAAAAAAGGGAACAAAAAGGACAAGCTTTCAGAACACAGTTCCTTCATCAGGTGGGAGAGAAGGGAAGAAGAAAGGATGGGAACGGAAGGGAAAAGTAATTCACGACCTAGGTCACGAGGGTGGTGTTTTGGGAGTGTGGACGTCAGAGATAATGCATGTTCGTACTGAGCCAAGCCAGAGAGGATGTATATAACAAAAGAGGAAAGATCAAGTAGAGAAGAGAAGATGAGTGAACTGAATGATGCTGAGGTGTGTAGGAGGGGCGAGGGGGGGGGTTGTCTGAAATGTTTTTCATTAACAGGGAAAGATGGAGACACACACACACACACACACACACACACACACACAGAGAGAGAGAGAGAGAGAGAGAGAGAGAGAGAGAGAGAGAGAGAGAGAAGGGATAATGAATAGGTGAGCTGAGGATGGAGGAAGGGGAGGGGTTAGCGTAGATTTAGGCCAGGGGGGTGGTGGGAGGAGAGGATATGTTGGAGGGCAAGTTCCCACCTCCGTAGCTCTGAGGGACTGGTGTTGGTTGGTACTATCCAAATGGCACGTGTGGTGTAACACGTGCCCAGGTCCCTGGAGTTATGCTGGAGGGCATGTTCTGCCACAGGATATTGGGTGTCCCCCAGGCGAACAGTCCGTCTGTGCCCATTCATCCGCTCAGCCAATTTGTTAGTAGTCATACCAACATAAAAGGCTGAACAGTGGACACATGTCAGCTGGTATATGACATGTGTTGTCTCACATGTGGCCCCGCCTTGAATCGGGTAGGTTTTTCCTGTGGTGGGGCTGCAGTATGTGGTAGTGGGAGGATGCATCGGACAGGTTTTGCAGCGGGCTCGGTTGCAGGGGTAGGAACCGTTAGGTAGGGAGGGTGGTTTTGGGATGTTGTAAGGTCGAACGAGGATGTTGCGGAGGTTGGGAGGACGGCGGAAGGCTACTCTGGGTGGTGGTGGTGGTGGTGGTGGTGAACATGAGGGACCAAACAACGAGGTCATCAGTCCCTTCAACCTCAAACTGTATACGCCACGGAACCCAACGAAAAATAGGTGAAAGCCAAAAGACCATTACACTAGGAAGTAAAATCGACTCGCCAACAAGATTAAGACCAACCCAGGGCAGCAAATGCTACAGTGTCCGCTCCCACAGCTCCGGAAGCGACCTCTACCCTAAACCACAAGTTACTAATGGCACAGTGGTCAACGTATCACAGCTCCAGAGCAGGGAGAAATAAAACTACATTAAAATGTAAAAGAGTGGGGGACTGGTGGGTATAAGGCTCTAAACCCCACAATCAGCCAAGAATCACAAACCCACTCACCCCGACCAAGCGAGTCCTAGAGCTGACAATAAAATCTACTTTCACGGAGGAAGGCAAGGACGCGATCAACCATCCGTGGGTCATCCGCCAAAACTAAAGGCAATGCAGGCGGTAGGCCATAGTCGCCACGAAGTGTCGAATGGAGAGGACATTCAGTCAGAATATGAGACACGGATTGTACGGCTCCACAATCACAATGTGGTGGATTGTCATTTCGTAAAAGAAATCCATGGGTCAGCCTGCAGTGTCCAAGACGGAGGCGAAAGAGGACAATTGATTCTCTCCGGGAAGGGCGTAAAGATGAACTCCAAGCTGCAGTCGTATCTTTGATGGTGCGGAGTTTATTGGAAGGGGCAGTAGCTTTCCAACTGCTATCCCTTGAGGAGTGAAGCAAAGATCTGATCTGCACCCGCAGATCCGCACCCGGAATTTGAAAGGGAGATGGGCAGCAGGTAAATGCCGACCTAGCCAACCAGTCAGCCTCTTCATTCCCTGTAATACCAACATGGCTTGGCACCCAGAGAAAGGTAACGGAGCAGGCAGCACGATGAAGGTCAGCAAGGAGATCATGGATGGAAATAACTAAAGGATGGGAGGGGAAACAACGATCAATGGCCTGCAGACTGCTCATGGAGTCAGCACAGATTAAACCACGTTCCACGGCAGAATGTTTAATAAAACAGAGGGCTCTATAAATCGCCATCAGCTCTGCCGTAAACACACTGCATGCCTCTGGCAGAGAATGGCATTCCGCCCCAACAGGAGATGTAAAAGCATATCCGGAGTGGTCCGCTGTTTTCGAGCCATCAGTGTAGAAGATAGAGGCTCCCTGAAACTCTTCTAGTACTGGGCGTACCGAAACGCCGAAAGACCGTGGGGTAAATTAAATCTTTTGGGCTCTGGAAGAAATCCGCCCGAATTAGTGGTCGCGGCACCATCCACGGAGGTGTGCGTGCAGTAAAATGGGGGGGGGGGGGCGCAATCTAGGGAAGGGAAATGGAAATCCCGGTGAAGAGAGGCAGGCCGCAGTCCGACGGGAAGGCCCGCCCGCGGCCGGGTATCAGGGGATCGAAGCCCTTCATATACAAAAAGAACCTGGTAAGCGGGATGATCAGGATATTGCCGGATGGCAATGGCATAAGACGCCAGAAGCTGATGCCGCCTGACCTGAAGAGGGCAGATTCCCGCCTCAACAAGGAGACTGTCGACCGGGCTAGTCGGGAATGCACCTGTAGCCAAGTGGACACCATAATGGTGAACCAGGTCTAATAATTTCAGGATAGAAGGGGCTGCCGAGCCATAAACTTGACACCCATAGTCCAATCGGGACAAGATTAGAGCCCGATAGATACGGAAGATAGTTGTTCGGTCTGCACCCCAAGATGAATGAGCAAGGAAACGTAGGGCATTAAGTTTCCTCATACAACTAATCTTTTAAGTGGCGAATATGGGGCACCCAAGTCAATTTTTTGTCAAAGAGAAGACCCAGGAAACGATGATGTGCTACAACTTCCAGGCGCTGATTACCCAAGAACAGTTCTGGATCAGGGTGAACTGTAGTACGACGACAAAAGTGCACCACCCTCGTTTTTGATGAGGAAAACTGGAAACCATGGGACGTAGCCCACACTGAAGCCCGCCGAATGGCGCTCTGGAGCTGACGTTCAGTAGAGGCTACTGAGTAGGAGCTGTACCATATGCAAAAGTCGTCGACAAACAATGCCGGGGTTACCAGTGACCCAACAGAGCTCACCAACCCATTGATAGCGATTAGAAAAAGTGTAACACTTAACACTGAGCCCTGGGGGACGCTGTTCTCCTGTATCCGAGGGGAGCTAAAGGAAGAGCCAACTCTGACACGGAACAGGCGGAGGGATAAAAACTGATGGATAAAAATTGTTAAGGACCCTCTGAGACCCCAGTCGTGAAGAGAACGTAAAATATGATGACGCCAAGCAGTGTCGTACGCCTTATGAAGATCGAAGAAGACTGCTACCAGATGATGTCTTTTAGAGAAGGCCTGTCTGATCGCAGTCTCCAGTCGAAGTAAATGGTCTCAATAGGGGATCGTCCCTCCCGAAACCCACACTAGTAGGGTGAGAGAAGTCCCCAGGATTCAAGAACCCAGCATAATCTGCGGGCTACCATCCGTTCAAGTAGTTTACAGGGGACACTTGTCAGGCTTATTGGTCGATAACTGTCCAGCGCCGACGGGTCCTTGCCAGGCTTGAGGGCAGGGACCACAATACTCTCCCTCCACTGGGAGGGGAACACCCCTTGAAGCCAAATACGGTTAAAAACTTTTAGAAGAAATTGTCGTTGTGAGGGGTTGAGGTGTTTCAGCAATTGATTATATGGATATCGTCAGGGCCAGGTGCTGAATCACGAGAAGAGGAGAGGGCCAGCGATAGCTCACAGTCAGTAAAAGGTTCGTTATATGGTTCCACCTGGTGAGAAGTAAAGCCTAATTTGAAGGTTTCGGCCTGGTGTTTCTAAAGGAGAAAGGTCGCCGGATATGAAGTTGTCGCTGATACATTGGCGAAGTGAGTTGCAAGATGTTCTGCAACAACAGATGGCTCTGTGCAGACCCCATCAGGCAGGGCAAGACCAGGGCAAGGCCAGCTACCTTGGATAGATCGGAGCATAGCCAACACTCTTGTCAAAGGGACAGAAGAGCCCAACAAGGAGACAAAATGCTCCCAGCATGCCCGCTTACTTTGTTTGATTAAGTAACGAGCTCTGGCACGCAGACGTTTGAAATTTAGGAGACCAGCGAGGGATGGGTGGCGCTTAAGATGTTGCAAGGCCCTACGGCGCTCGCGAATGGCTGCGGCAACTGTTGCATTCCACCAAGGGACCGGCCGGCGAGTAGGAGGGCCTGTCGACCGGGGAACAGCGGCGTTGGCAGCTTGGGTAATCATGTTGGTCATTTGGCTTATATCATCATCTATACAGCCTGAGGGGGAAGATGGGAAAACAACCTGGGATGTATATAGTGGCCAATTAGCACGACGGAAAACCCAGCGGGATACCCTGGCTCGTGGTAGGTGTGAGGGAAGTGAAAGGATCAACGGAAAGTGGTCACTATCGCAGAGGTCGTCATATGCCGACCAGTGAAATAAAGGAAGGAGAGAAGGAGAAGTGAGAGAGAGGTCTATGGCAGAAAAGGTGCCATGAGCGGCACCAAAATGAGTTGGGGAACCATCGTTGAGAAGGCTTAGATTGTGGTCAGCAAGAAACTGGTCTATGAGGCGGCCCCGGCTAGATGTATAAGCACTGCCCCACAAAGGATGGTGGGCATTGAAGTCCCCAAGGATGAGGTAAGGGGGGGGGGGGGCGGAGTTGCTGAAGGAGGGCCACTAAGGACGCGAGTGTAGGTGGCCTGTCAGGGGGCAGGTAGAGGTTGCAAATGGTTAATGGAGTGTCCAAGTGAACCCGGACAGCAACCACTTCCAGTGGAGTTTGGAGAGGAATCCAGGTACTGACAATATCTGTCCGGACCAAAGTACAAACCCACCAGACGCCTGGAGGGAACCAACCCGGTTCCGACAAAAAGCACGGAACCCATGGAGGGTCGGTGAATGTGCATCCATAAACCTCGATTCCTGCAGGATGACACAGGCCGCAGAAGAGAGAGAGATTAGCTGTTTAATCTCCAAGAGGCGACGGTAGTAGCCATTACAGTTCCATTGGATGATCACATCACGAGGATCTAGGCGAGGAAGCGAATGGCATAATGTCTGTCACACCGCTTTCTCAGCGTCCGTCACCAAAGAAGAAGGGACAACATCCATAAATAGCTGATCAGCCTCAGGCTCAATGGGATGAGCGAGTTGCGAAAGCACAGTCGGCACCTCCGGTGGTACCGGAGGGGCTTTATCTTGTAACTTTGGTTTCTTCTTCTTCTTCTTCTTCTTCTCCTCCTTCTCCTTCTCCTTCTCTCGTGTGGGACGGGCAGGACCTGCCCCAGAGAGAGGACTTTTGTCAGTTAGGTCTGGTACTGACGAAGATCGGGCGACCTTTGAACTCACTGACTGGGAGTCCGATGGCCGACTGGAGGTCGAAGGTCTCCGATCTGGGGAACGCAGGGACGGAAGGCCCTGAGATAGGGCACAGTCACCGGCAGGCGACGGAGAAGGGGTGCACTTCTCCAGCTGGGAAGGGGTGGGACACAAAGGGAGGGCTACAGGAGCTACAGGGGAGGGAGATGTGAGGGAGGGGTGGGGACGGGGTGTAGGGGGGAGATGGGAGTGGGAAGGGGAGGGTGAAAGGCTAGACGATAACGTCGTAGCGAAGGTCGTCGCCATCTGCACGGGATGCGGACGTTCCTATTTACTGCGGGCCTCAGGGTACGTCAAACGCTCCAGGGATTTGTACTCTTGTATCTTCTTTTCTCTCTTGAACATAGGGCAATCTGGCGGCCGTGAAGAGTGGTGTCGATGACAGTTGACGCACACCGGCGGAGGAACACAAGGGCTCCCCTCATGTAGTGGGCGTCCACAATCACCGCATACTGGGACTGCTTTACAGCGAGAGGACATATGACCAAACCTCATACATCGAAAACACCGCATGGGAGGTGGAATGTAGGGCTTCACTTCACATCGATATATCATTATCTTGACCTTCTCTGGGAGTGTCCCCCCCTCGAAGGCCAAGATAAACGCCCCAGTATCGACGCGGTTATCTTTTGGTCCCCTCTGAACGCGGCGAACAAAATGTACACCACGCCGCTCGAGATAGGCCCTAAGCTCCTCATCAGTTTGGAGGAGGAGGTCCCGGTGGAATATCACACCCTGTACCATATTCAAGGATTTGTGCGGGAGTATTGTTACTGGAATGTCTCCAAGGGTGGTGCAGGCGAGCAAAGCTTCAGACTGGGCCGCCAAGACTGTTTTAATGAGCAATGAGCCAGATCTAAGCTTACCCATAGATTCCACCTCACCAAACTTGTCCTCTATGGTCTCGACAAAGAACAGCGGTTTGGTGGTAGTAAAAGTTCCTCCATCAGTCCTCGAGCAAACCAGGTAGCGAGGAAAGGGTTTTGCTCCTAACCGGCGAGTCTGGCCTTCCTCCGGAGGGGTAGCAAGCGAGGGAAACATCCTCGTATCTGCAGTAGCAGCATTAAACAATCTCTTCCTGTCTTCAGAGACGGCCGATGCACGACCATTTTGGAGTCTAACTCTTTTCATAGTGCTAGATGTCCGCCCCGGTGTCACCCACTCCGAAACCGGGGCTCTCTCCGTGGGCACCACCCAGCCTCGGCAAAGGCCACCTGGCACGATGGCCATTGCCGGGAGTTCCGATACCCCCGAGGACAGGCATCGACTCTTCGGCTCGCACGGAGAGGTCGCAGCTCAGACACCAGTAGTGTGATCCCTGTGGTGTCAGGGGGCTCAGCCAAAGGGTACATAACAGCCCCCCCCCCACACGGACTGGCTACACGTGCTGGGGACCTAGCGGGGGATGGGGGCTACAGCGAGGAAAGGAAGTGGAAAGGAAAGGACAGGACCCGCGTCGTAGGGGCTAGGTCGGGAGTTCTTCCCCAATTGGCTCACACATTATCGGACAATTTTGGTACGGAAGGTCAAACCCCGAGGGGGACCACACTGGGCCAAAAACCGGTGTACACAGCAGACAAAACCAAAGTGCAGGACAATCGGTACCATGGGATAGCCAAGCCGTCATCCAGAGTACCACCGAGAGACGGGGTTGGAGAGGGTGGGAAGGAGGAATTGGGATGGGAAGGAGGGGGAACTAGGAGGGGTAATGCAGCCTGGGGAAAGCAAGAAAAAAGGCTGCAATGGCTCGGGGACCCGTGCCCGCCACACACGTACCCACAAAAGAGCTGTGGGCCCCCTGGGGGGTCTGGGTGGTGTGGGAAGAACAGTTTGGAGTGACGGTCTCATCTCAGGGCATGACTTGAGAAAGTCATAGCCCTGTTTGAGGAATTTGTTGAGGCATTCCAGGCCAGGAATATCCTTTCTTCTTCCCTTCTTTCCCACCTGATGAAGGAATTGTGTTCCGAAAGCTTGTCCTTTTTGTGCTCTTTTTTTTCCTGTTTCTTCATTTGTGTTACTATCAGTGGTACAGCACAAAGCTAAGTACTGGCCAGCCATTCTATCTCATTTCAACAATATTTAACCTTAAATAAATACCTTGGTCATCTTGTATTGGTACTGGAGCACGTAGTGTAACTCGTTACACTACAACCTTATACTGAGAAAGTTGGAGTTTACGTATCTCTCTCTTCTGATCTTAATTTATACGGAAAAGAAACCCGCACAATTTTAAAAAACTGGAAGAACCTTATTTAGAGGCACTGAGTAGCAGGACCTCCATATACAAATCTCAATGACCTGGAAGAACACATACTACAAAGCAACTCAATAATAAAATCAAAAATATGTAATGGTATTCCTGAAGTAGGTGGAATTACACGGTCCCATCGTAAAGTCAATCGTCACTGCATAAGATGTATATTGAAACATTATGCTTGTGTACATGTACAGATATGACCACCTCAACCTTTCACAGAGATGGTCAAATTCACAGATGGTCACACAGCGACTCAAAACTAGATATGTAATATAAAATAATTGCAACAGATTCTAATTATCTTTCAGACTTTTGAAAATGCTGAGCATCTATTATTGAAAATGGAATCAAACCTCATAAAATCGTTGTGCAAGATGATACCACAATTTTGATGCTCTACTGATAGATACCATGTGAACATTTTATCAGAGCTTCTTCATTTTCAAAATTAACTTTCTGCAATGATGATTTTATGTTGTGTAAAGAAAACTGAGAGTGACTATCAGGGAGGAAAAAAAAAAAAAGTTAGATTTTTGCTCGGCTGAAGAATTTACATTACTGTTAAATTTCTGGGTTATACAGTCATGCTCGTAGAAACACTTCTGCTCCTGACGTTTCGTCCAGAGCTGCGCTGGACATCTTCAGCGGTGCTTCTGGTACAGTGAGTCTTGTTGACTACAAGACTCACTGTACCAGAAGCACCTCTGAAGATGTCTAGCGCAGCTCTGGACGAAACGTCAGGAGCAGAAGTGTTTCTTCGACCATGACCGTACGACCTAGAAGATTCAACAGCAACTATTCCAGCTGGTCGTGATGGCCTTCACTGCGTGAAATGACATTACCTTACTACAAAGTGAAATTATCTCAGTAACATCTGATTTAATTAAACTGCAATTCCACTTCTGTTCATCACCATCTTTATAGTCTCTTTCCAAGACACTACCTTACACTGCAAGAAATAATAATTAGTACACTCTCTTTGAGTTTTACAATTCACACAAAAATTAGACTTAAAACAGTGCGTATGTAGTGCATGAAATAATTACATTTACAGATCAATAGCTCACGTGGCACCAGCAGTCTGTCTGTGTGTCTTGTAGCCTCCAAAGGCAGCAACACAGCCGCCAATTCTGGCATCTGTTTGCTGATACGTGTGGTGAATAATACCTTGGGCTACATTATTCCACGCCTACTCAACGACTTCACGTATTTCTGCAAGAGTTGTGGGTTGAACAAGTTGTACATTAGTTGTCATTCTGTCCAGAGATTGTGCTGGATAGGGAAATTGCTGGAAGTTATAATAGGGCAGCCCATCACCAGCAGTAATTGATACAACCCAGTGGTCAACTGCAGTTGAGAGTGTCAGAGATTTTTGTCCAATTCTAGTTTACACAGACACTGTCTAAGCTCTGAAGTAATGTGGCACAGTGTGCACGTGAATTATCATAAACTTCATTATCTTGAACAGGGTAATACACTGAGTGATTGTCAGACTAAACAAGATGTCATGACTTTGTATTTCACTTTGTAAATAATTTTTTTGCATTTAATAGCATCATTAAACTAAGTTAACAAGACAGTAAAATGATCTAATAGAATTGTCACCTTAAAAGATACAAAAATTAAAAAGAAAAAGCCTCACTATCATTGGTTTAACAAATATAGTTTTAGAAACTTCGAGAGATTCCAATAAGAAACAATTACATAAAAATAGTGATACGATGTAAATAAATAGTTCACTTAATACATTAAAATGTCGCACGAGGAACTTTTTTAGTAGCAATTTTGATTACTTACACTATCAATTGCAATTAGAGTGTTTCTGTAATCAAGCAAACATCAGATATAATAGTTTTGTAGATAATTGTGTATATTACGTGATTACATGGTAGCAACAAATTTCATCATTTCTGTAATTAGTTCAATAACAGGACATCTTTCCTATTGTTATAGTAAACAGGTAGTTGGAGTTTACAGAGGAAATAAAAATATGTACAAAGTTTCATAAGGTATTCACGATCAGTACATTGTGAGACATTATTTAATCCACCCCTATGAATCGCAGACATTGCCGAGGTAGGGTGCCTTGCGTGCATCAGTGATTCAGACAGCTATACTGCAGGTGCAACCACAGCGGAGGGACTTCCAACCGGCCATGCTGCACAGCTGACATAGCAGGTGCAACTGTCAGTACGTCAACTATCCCCCAGTCGGCATCTGCAGTCATCAGATCAAAATCTAGGTCATCTTTCCAGGTGTCCATTCTTTTGACAATGTAGGCCTGTTTGCTTTGAGCCCTATATTATACCTTGTACTGGGGCCAAAATAACTATTTTACATCTTATCTTAATTATATATAAAGCAGCCAGAGATGGGAACTTGCCCTTCAGCATATTCTTTCCTCCCGTTGCCCACCTGGTCTCAACCTCCGCTAAATTCGAATTCCCACCCACCATCTTAACATCTTTGCCTTGGTTCTCTGGACAGAGCCTCTGCCTCAAGTGGTATCTCTGTCTAACTTCTTAACTTCTTTGCTGTCTGCTAGGCAGACACACTATAGAAACCAAACAAGTGTGTAAATATTATAGAGGAAAAATTCCTAACAGGAAAAATATACGTAAAAAATAGATGAAATCCACATACCAGGCGAAGGAGCACAGGCAATGATAGCAACAAATAAACACATAGACACACACACATACAAACGCAAGCTTTTGCAACCCAGTTGCTTCTTCAGGCAGAAGGGAAGGAGAGAGAAAAGGAAATGAGGGTTTTAAGGAAGGGGGTAAGGAGCCATTCCAATCCCGGGACAGGAAAGACTTGCCTTGGGGGAAAAAATGGAGGGTAAACAAATGCACCCACACCCACACATTTACACAGACACAAGTACACTTAGGCAGACATACTGTAGAACTGTAGAAAGCAAAGAAGTTAGAAGTTAGACAGAGATGCCACTTGAGGCAGAGGCTCTGTCCAGAGAACCAAGGCAAAGATGTTAAGATGGTGGGTGGGAATTCGAATTTAGCGGAGGTTGAGACCAGGTGGGCAACGGGAAGAGAGAATATGCTGAAGGGCAAGTTCCCATCTCCCGAGTTCTGAAGAATTGGTGTCGGTGGGAAGTATCCAGATAACCCGGACGGTGTAACACTGCGCCAAGATGTGCTGGCCGTGCACCAAGGCATGTTTAGCCACAGGGTGATCCTCATTACCAACAAACACTGTCTGCCTGTGACCGTTCATGCGAATGGACAGTTTGTTGCTGGTCATTCCCACATAGAACGATTCACAGTGCAGGCATGTAAGTTGGTAGATCACGTGGGTACTATCGCAAGTGGCTCTGCCTTTGATCGTGTACACCTTCCGGGTTACGGGACTGGAGTAAGTGGTGGTGGAAGGGTGCATAGGGCAGGTTTTACAACGGGGGCGGTTGCATGGGTAGGAGCCAGAAGGTAGGGAAGGTGGTTTGGGGATTTCATAGGGATGGACTAGGAGGTTACACAGGTTAGGTGGGTGGCGGAAAGACACTCTCGGTGGAGTGGGAAGGATGTCATGAAGGATGGATCTCATTTCAGGGCGTCTGCTCCAGTCCTGAAGCTCTGAACCAGTACACCAATAACCTAATAAAAGCTTTCACATCCCGCAGCTATCCTCCTAATCTGGTAGAGAAACAAATTGCCAGAGCCACTTCCTCATCCCCCCAAATTCAGAACCTTCAACAGAACCCCAGAAGTGCCCCTCTTGTCACCGGATACTTTCCGGGACTGGAGCGGACTCTGAATGTGGCTCTCCAGCAAGGATACGACTTTATATATATATATTATATGTGTGTGTCTGGCAGGAGTCGTGCTTAGGTAGTCCTAGCAGACGCAATGATCACTGTGTCCCCAGTGGTGTAGTGGTCAGTGCACCAGCTTAGAAAGCGGGAGACCCGGGTTCGAATCCCGGCTGGGTACACATTTTTGGCTCTGTTCATTCGCAGTTGATGTCTTATATTCTGTGAATATGAATGTATTAAGGTTAGATATCATTTGTATCTTGATGACTACCTTTATTTGTTTGCATACTGCAGTTATTATTTTGTGCATTATACATGAATAGTAAAGTTTGTGGAAAACTGCCCCATCACACATCAAGTTTTAAGCTATTACTTCTTTTCTACTAATTCTGTTCCAAAGAGATTTTACAGACATACAGGTCTTATACAAATGAATATATACCTGAAATATGGCATGAATGAATGAATAAATAAATACCTGGACAATGCTGGGTTTTCAGCTAGTAACAATATAAAACACAGCGCAATGATTGCAGCAGAGTTGGCAAATCACATGACTGCTGTCACAGTTGGCTCAACCTCTGACTGGGTAGAATAAGCCTGTGACAGGACTGGATGGGTGAATTGGTCTCACATCGGGTTCTTCCACAATGATACGATCCCTGCAGTGGGCATTTGGGATTGGATTAGGGAAGGACTATGGACTATGACGTGGAGGTAGGATGGGCAATAAAACATTTTGGGAGGGGTCAGAAGGATCTCAGGCAGGGTGTCTCATTTCAGAGCACGATGACAGATCAAGCCCTGACAAAGGCCGTAATTTAATTGTTCTGGTACAAGATGGCATTGGATGACAAGGAGAACACTTCTTTGTGACTGATTATTGAGGGTGGAGGGAAGATTGGTGGTGTGTGTGGAGATATGGCACAGGAAATTGTGTTTGTCAACTAGTTCAGGAGGGTAATACCTGTCCGTGAAGGCCTCTGTCGGGCCTCGGGCATAGTGGGAAAGGGACTTCTGATCACTGCAAATTCACCATCCGTGCGTGACAAGGCTGTACGGGAGGGATTTTTTGATTCAGAATGGACAGTAGCTGTCAAATTGCGGGAACCGTTGGTAGTTGGTGGGTTTGATGGGGACAGAGATGTGAGGTGGAGGTTAACATCCAGGAAGGTGGCATTCCAGGTTCAGAAAGAGAAGTGAAACTAATGCGAGAGAAGTAGTTTAGGCTGTGAAGGAACAAGGACAGTGTATCCTGTCTCCGAATCCAAATTATGAACGTGAACCAGATCAGGGGTTTGGGTTCTAGGAAGGTTTTCTTTAGACAAACCATAAATGAATTGGCACAGGAGGGTGCCATATATGTGCCCACAACTGTGCAGCACAACAAGCGTGCGCAGCTCACCGGTGGCGTCGGCGCCCTCCTGCGGCAGCAGGTCGAACTGCTGGTGGCCGGCTGTCGGCGGCGCCCCCGCGCCGTCCGCCAGGAACTGCAGCTCCTGCGCCGACAGCCGCTCCCCCAGCTGCCGCAGCGCCGACAGGATCTCTCGCTGCAACACCCACTCACTCTCTGCACTGTTTGTCTTACGTACCACATCACACTATACTCCGGATCGAATCCTCTCCCATAATCTGACGAAGACCTGTACAGCCAAATTGTTAATGAAAAATGCTCAACAAGTGCATTTATACGATTAATTATCCAAAACAGTGATATGGGTGTAAAAGTTTGAAAGATCACAATGAAGGAAAATAAATTATTATTATTATTATTATTATTATTATTATTATTATTATTATTATTAAATGAAGGTTATGAACTTCTACAAAATTTATGATAGCATGCTTACTGACACTCTCAACAATAAATGAACCTCTCATGACATATGAATGCATTAGAGAAAATGTGACTGTTACTGCAAACAAGGAAAAATGAACAAATTTGACAGAATGATGTGGCAATCACTTCCTCAGAGCTCATTCAGATAGTTTGGAGCACACTAAGAAAAAGGGGGGATTAAAAAATAAATTAAAAACAGGAATATCGAGAGTCAGGTAGAAGGCAAAATTACACTCGAGGGAGTAATGGCTCAACTGGCACATTTGGGACACGACAATAACTACTGAGCACAGCAAAGCTACCCCGAGGCCTCGGCAGGTTTCTGAAATACCTATCCACAGGCTACACAGATTCTGTAAATTAGTTTTGAAAAGAGATAGATTGGCTGGCCAGTACTTACCTTTGTGCTGTACCGTCGATAATTACACAAATGAAGAAAAAGAAAAAAGGACAAGCTTTCGGAACACAGTTCCTTCATCAGGTGGAGAGAAGGGAAGACGAAAGGATGGGAATGGAAGGGGAAGGTAATTCATGATGTTCCCTTCTCTCCCACCTGAAGAAGCAACTGTGATCCGAAAGCTTGTCCTATTTCGTCCCCTTTTTTTTCCTTTTTCTTCATTTGTGTAACTATCGGCGGTACAGCACAAAGGTAAGTACTGGCCAGCCAATCTATCTCTTTCGAAAAATAATTTAGGAGAATTTCCATCATTAATCGGAGATTCTGTAAATTGGCAGCCATGGGGTTACGGACAGATCTAGCCCCTGACGGGGCACCCGGCAGTGTCGCACGGGCTCCAGATGCGGCAACATTTCTGGCCGAGACATCCTCTCTCGTTCACTACTGTGCAGGTCCAGTCTGTACACTACGATTACAAACAAAATATTAGCCCGTTACGAAATTCCCCTGCACGGCAAGCATTTGGGAACGCAGGAATCCACACTCTCGTGCTATCACCGGTCCCCCGGAAGCCCAGGTAATGTACAATACTGGCCCCACTCGTTTGCAGGTGTCTCATAGTGAATACGGTGAGCAACTCTTTGTCATAATAAGAATTGCAATACTTCGAGCGGGAGGTGCTTTCCCATTGACCTGTAGTCCAATTTTTCCGTCACCTGCAATTGCAAGTGACGAAACTACTGGGCTGACACACGTTCACTTGCAGGTCCCGTGTCGCCGAGCTCCTCTTTCGACACTATGTGAAGAACAGTAAGGTCCGAAAATATGTACTCTTTATGGAATTTTGGAACCCCGTTTTTACACTTTTCAAGGGACTTCAATGAAATGGTATAAAATGCAGGAAATAATGTTTTAAATGGTAAAATACACTTACTGGATCACCTTTGCATTTTTGTAGTTTGTGATATATGTACATAACAGGCATCAAAATATTTGCCAGGAAGTATAGTAAAGATTATCCAAATTTTTACCATTTTAAGAGCAGGGCGAAACTAACAGGTAATTTTATGGGAAGTAGAAATATATGTAATTTCATTCAGCATAATCTATTACTCAGCAAGCCTTTAACCGTCAGTAATTATTTACGTTGTAAAACTGCACAAGTTACATTCTTTATGTATTTTTCAGTGTTTCGCACAACACTATTCGAGTGTTTCGCACAACACTATTCGAGTGTTTCGCACAACACTATTCGAGTGTTTCGCACAACACTATTCGAGTGTTTATTTGCGTTTGCATAAGGTCAGCATCTCACTCTATTATCGCTTTTTTGGGGTTTCAATGCGCAGAAAACCACATACAAGCAAACTATAAGTCTCACCGTTCATGTCACAAAAAATACTTAGATAAATATTTGCATTTCAGAACAAGAATAAATTCTTGAAATGTGTCATGCAAAGTGTGAAAAACTACCAATTGCGTAAACAGAGCCAAGCTGACAATCGGTGAGGTGGCTGATGGGATACTATACTCCCATCAGCCATCACGCTGTAAATCAACTAGGCATGTACTGCAAACAACGAAATGCAAAATATACGTTTGAATAAATGCAAAGTGTCAAGAAACTTTCTGATTGGTTTAACAATAATGGCTTAATTGTTAATAGTGGAAAAACTGTATGTATAAACTTCCACTTAATTCCATTCTCCTCCCAGAAAACTAGCCAAGTAAAATTTAATAATGATGTGATTGAAAATGTAATTGAAACAAAATTTCTGGGTGTGTGGGTTTAACAGAATTTAAAATGGGACACACATATATACAAGTTATCAAACAAACTCTCACCACTGTGCTATGCATTAAGAGTATTGAAATCTACAACAAGTAAATGCACGGTAAAGCAAGCGTACCATGCACAGTTCCATTCTTGCTCCACTATGGAATCATCTTCTGGGGAAATTCACCTCACAGTGCAAATGTATTTAAACTACAAAAAAGAAAGCTAAGAATAATTTGTGGACTTAAAAAGATGGAATCATGTAAACGTCATTTTATAAAACTTAATATTCTAAATGTCTCATGCCTATTCATCCAAGAAACAATTTCATTCACCAGAAAATACCTCATAAAAACTAGAAAATTAATCAAAAACAACAATATTCACAGTCATAATACCATAGGACAATCAAATAGCCATCAAAACTTTTCAAGGACATCATCATATCAAAAAACTATAATTCATCTTTGTGTTAAATTATACAATAAAATTCTGGATCAAATAAAGCTTGCCCCAGAGTCAGTATTTAAAAAGAAACTAAAGGCATTCCTGACAAAGCACTGCTTCTATTCAGTGTAAGAATTCTTAGAAATTAAGAATTGAAGTGTCAAATTAAATATATTAACAATTGTTTATGTCTGTATTATTGTATTAAATTTTGAGTGACTATTTGTGTGATTATTGTGTAAAATTTTCTTCTGACAATCCATTTCATAGTGATGCATTCCATCAATAAGCAGTTTCTCGATTCTCATTCAAATCTCAAAATTTAAATGTTATGAAACTTTGTATATCTAGATTATAAATGACTTGTCGTATATCATGTGTACTATATATACAATATATGATCCACAGGATAAATAAACAAACTTGACTGCTTAACTTTTATAAACACAAACCCACGCCATAGTCGATTTAAGTCAATTACGTCATATTTTCTTCACGAACATTGTTTCAAAAAGCATAAAATGCGGGAAAAGTGTAAATATGTTAATGCGAAAAAGGGGGATGAATTAACATTGTTGTCGTAGGAAATTTGACGGGACCAATAAATGGTGTAAATAGCAGGAAAACTTAAAAACGGGGTTTTACTGTAATTTGTTTGGTTGGTTGTACATTACAGTTGCAAATTATTATTATTATTGCAACAACATTAACTGAACCTGATTAAAAGTTGCAAAGTTTTAGTCTACAAATGACAATAATTAATCTGGAAGAAACAACATCCTGTTGCTCCTAATTGTCAACTGAAACTTCATACTCTCACGGCTTCAGAGCTGCATTAAAAATAATTAGCAGTAGATGTCTTCAGGACCTGAACAATGCTGCAAACCATACCAGCACCGAGTTACAGGGAGGCTCAGTGGCAATGGCAGGGTCCCTCACCTTCTCGCCGGCAGCCTCCGGCAGGCGCGACTCGATCTGCTGGAGCCGCTGGCGCAGCTGCGCCGGCTCGCGGCGCGCGAACATCCGGATCACCTCGGGAGTCCGGAACGCCGAGCTGATGGCCGCCTGGGTCGCCTGCGACACGAGTTTCGTAAATTGGCACTTGTGAAACTTATTAACTTCACTCGTAAATAATGTGGAAACGTAAAATTTAACAATGTAAAGTCCAATAATATAATGACGATAGATTACAACTTGTCATAAGTACAATTGCCGAATTACCGACAGGCACACAGAAAAGACTGCAGTTATAAAACTTTATAGCCACTAAAGGGAACTACCAGTTGACTTGGGAGTGAGACAGACTTGAAGCCTACCCCACCCCCAGTGTTAAGTTTCCTGTACACTGAGCAAGCTGTGAGGCTAACCCATGAGAACTTTGGAAATGGAGCTAAAACCAGGGAAAGAAATCAACAGCAGACAATTTGCAGGTATTGCCTTTGCTTCCCACCCATTAACTTGTACCTCTACATAGATAATCAGTAAGGTGGATGGTGGAGGGTACCTCATACCACAACAAATCGTTTCCTTTCCTGTTCCACAACCAAAGATGCCTCAGTAACAGCTCTAATTTCTCTTACATTTGTTATCAAGATAATTGTAAATTGGCAGCAGCAGAATCTTCTGCAGTTTCTTTCAAATTCAGGCCCTCTAAATTTCCTCAACAGTTTCACAAAAAAAATAATATTATTTTTTAATGAGGGTAATTCAAAAAGTAAGTTCCATTTCCATTTCTATCCGCATCAGCACTACGATCGCAGTTCCGAGCGTGCGCGGCAGTTACTCCGACTCGAGTAGAAGACATGTACGCCATTTTCAGATCACTGCTGCTGACGAGTGCTTCTTTATAATGTCAGCCATAATTGAAAATGCCGCTGCATGTGAAATCAAATCTGTGATTCGTTTTCTAAATGCAAAGTATGAAAAACCACAGGAAATTCATCTGCAAATATTCGAGGTTTACGGACAAAATGCTACGAGTGATTCAACGGTTAGAAGAAGGGTTAGACTGTTCAATGAAGGACATGATCAAGTGCACAATGAAGAAAGAAGTGGACACCTATCTGTGGTTACTGAAAACTGGTTCACACAACTGAAGAAAAGATTAAGCACACTTAGTGCCCTTAGTACTAAAGTCCCACAAATATCACGATCGCTAATTCATGAAAGAATTAGTATGGAGGCATACAGGCATTCTTTTTTCCTCGTTCTATTTGGAAGTGGAATATGAAAGGAAATGCCTAGTAGTGGTACAGTGCATCTTACGGTGGATTGTGGAGTATGTGTATAGATGTAGGTGTAGAACATGGTTGAATACACTAGCAGTGACCTTCTATGAAGAAGGTATACAACAACTTTTGCCATGCTATGACAAGTGCCTACAAAATTTCAGAAGCTATGTAGAAAAGTAGTTTAACAGTTTTAGATTTTTATCAATTCATATTTTTTTTTTTTTTTTTTTTTTGCATCTGTAGACATGTCTATTATATAAACAAACAGAACTTACTTTGTGAACATACCTTGTAATAATAAATAAAGTTGTTTTTTCTCCAAGAATTCTCATTACAGTTACCAAAGCATCTCCACGATATCATGTTGACCAAACCCACCAGTAACAAATCCAACCACTCGCCCATGAATTGCTTCGATCTCTTCCTTTACACCAATCTGAGGGTATCCCGAACACTTAAGCAGTACTGAAAATCGATCACACTAAAAATTTTTCCTTCTCTCTCTCTCTCTCTCTCTCTCTCTTTCCCCCCCCCCCCCCTTAAACCTTCAGATAAACTCCCCCTCCCCTCCTATTTAGCAATAAAATGTACAAAATTTGTGAAATATTATAACATTAACGTATACATCATAATACATAAATAATCAGAATGGTATTATCTATCTATATGCATTATCCTTTACAAATGAACCACTTTTTCCTGAAATTCTCCCATTAAATCAAAATAAATTGTCTGCACTCCCCAAACAGCCCTTACACACACATTCAATTTCATATTGTTCTGCAACATGACACCTAGATATTTAACCGACACAAATGATGCTGTATTCAAATATCATGGGATTATTGTTCTTACTCTTCTGTATCACCTTACATTTTTTTACATTCAGAGTGAGCTGCCATTCCTGACACTAACTAGAAATTTTGTCGTCGTGCATCCTACAACAGTCATTCCATGGCAAAACCTCCCAAACATCACACCATCATCAGCAAACAGCCACGTATTACTACTTGTGGTGCCTGTCACATCATTTATGTATATAAAAAATTATAATGGTCCAATCACACTTCCCTGCGGCACTCTTCAAGAACACAGATGAGGACAACGTACCGGGTTACATTACTCAATAAGTCTTCAAGTCGATCAGATATCTGGAAAACTGTTCCATATGATCGTACCTTTGTTAGCAGTCTGCAGTTAAGGACCATTTTCACATACCTGGCACATTTCGTATCAACTGAATTTGTCTTACTTGTCACTTCTTAGTCCAGGCAATGAAAGCATTGTAGAGTGCATGGAATGTGTGAGAATTTTTGATTTCAGGACTTTGTTAGGGATAGTTAGGAGGTGAATATACTAAAAGCCACCACCCCTGGGAAGTGAGCTAAAACGGAGAGGGGAGTGGAAAGGTACAATTTTTTGGTTTTCCGCTTATATCTTGAAAACGGTCAGCTTTAGGAGAAAATTGTTCCAAATAAAAATGAAGGATAATTGAATTTACTATAAAATTGTTTCTATACATATACGTCGAATTCTCAACAGTTTTCAAGATACACGTTACTGAAAATAGAAAATTTCGGAAAAAATCATCTTTAACTCACTAATTTTGTCTAGTTTTCTTATAGTGACTCACTTGATCGTTTCACAGAAAGAAAATTGTAAAGCATTAAATTTCCTTCAATTTGATATGCACATTTTCTAACTTATCTTCAGCCAATCAGAAGTTACATTATTTATAAGATGTGTGCTCAGTTTTGATGTCCCTCCAGAAACAAGGGTTTTGAGGGACTGTAACGTTTTTACCTTATGAAACGTGCTAGCACGGTAAATAACAACAGTTGAACTATGACAAGAAGCTACTTGCAATTGAAACAGAACACCTTTTTATAAATGTAGCTTTTCTGATAATATTATGAATCATACAATTAAAATATTTACGAGCACTAAAAATGATTAAAACAAAAAAATTCATTCAACATAACATCTTCATTTTTCTGAGGCGGAGGAGTTGAGGCTCATTTATTGTTGCCTGCAGTGGATATGTCGATATGTCGTCAGCACCTAACGCCTGAGAGAGGGTTAACAATGGGGAAGCCCCCCGATGAACATCAAAGGCCTGACACTGGCTGGGGGGGGGGGGGGGGGGGTTGGGGTGGAAAGGAGTGTTCTCACTTGCTTCCTACTTCAGTTCACTTCAAAAGTTCACCAACCGTAGAGAAAGTGTGTGTGTGTGTGTGTGTCAGCTTTTCAAGATCTTTTTTTATTCATTTATGAAAATGTTGACTGTGTAGTGCGTGCAATGGCTACTTGCTGTTTTGTGTGTAATGAAACAATAGATGGGCCAGATGTTTCCACAGTAACAAAAAAAAAAGGAATACTATCACTCATCAAAGCTGGAATAGAAAGGGGAGATAGCAATGGCTCATCTTTAGAAGGTTTGGACATCCTTCTGATTCATTCTAAATGTTGAAAAAATTCAATCAGGTTGTACTGGTTATATTAGATTTTTGAAAACCAATTGTCTTGGGAGAGGTTGTACAGTGGTTTTTAATGGATACTCTGACATATCAGAGAGTATAAAAGCAGCTGATCAAAGTCGGCAATATCATCTCAGGAGGTGTGGGGAAATGAATGTCAGTCTAGAAACTAAAATTATAGTGAAGCAAGAGGATTTCCTCTCCAAACTTAACAATAAGAATCAGCTGATAAACCTGTTGATGATGCAACTACAGAAAAATGGGATAAATGCCTTCAAGCTTCAGGTGATGCTGACATTGATATTGTGGAGACGGCTACAACAGATAACATAATTCCTCGATTGCCATTATTGGAGGGGATGTTGACTTAGCTGTTCTCTTAATAGCAAAATCTCCAACTGATTGTAACATTCTGCTTGTAGAACCAGGAAGAGGAAATTCTTCACAATAGCTGCTGCAGGAATTGAAAATGAAGGAAAATGTCTATTTGTTATTCTTACATGCATTTACAGGCTGTGACGCAACATCCGTAGCGTATTGCAAGAGTAAAGTGGGGTTTGTCAAAATGCACCAGAAGTCCAAAATCATACAACATGCTGCTGAGATACACGCCAACATTTCTTCTTTCCCCAACTCCATTGAGACAGTGGGAATCACTCTATAATGGTATGGAGCTCCAGCCACCACAGAATCCCTCATCGAGTTGTGCTACAAGTCAAAAGCAGCGGGGAACACAAAGCCTAATCTCTCAACTCTCCCTCCAGCTGAAGCAGCTGTTAAGCAGCATGCATTCCGAACTTACCACCAAGTACGCCTTTGGTTAGGAGAGGAACCTAAAGGTGGAGCGCCGAATTGGGGTTGGGATGGCCAACTAGTTTGGAAAGTGTCAGAGTTAGATGCTGGCCCTGACGAAATCTTGAAGATGATTTTTTATCGATGCACAAAAAGGATGTGACAATGGCAGATGTGGGTTCAGTAAAGCGTTATTAAACTGCTCTGTTACATGCCTGAACTGCAAGGGCAACTGCAACAACGCAGTCGGAATGATTATTACTTCAGGATGAAGATGACGACACTGACATTGAGACTCTACCAATATCGTTGAACGACGTCTCCACTACAGACGAAGATGAATGAACCTTGATTATTCCTCCTCAGAAAAATGAAGATGTAAAATGTAAACTTTCACAGCCAAAATGGTCAAAATTACTAAAAATTTCCGGGCTGTTATGCCGTGGTCTAGTGGATTTACTATTAAAACCAAACGTTTCATCCCCGACTGCAGAGGACATTATCAAGGGGGATCGTGGCACTTTTGGATGTCTGATGCACACCCTGGTTTGCTACTGAATGAAGTCAAATTCCGTTTACAAGGGCTCGCGTGCAATGGTGTGACGTCACATGTTTCTGATATGCGCGTGCAATTCGTCGTTGCCAATTACCTCCGTCCGTTAATGCCGTCCCATGGTGGAAGACTGTTACATTTCTTCTTCAAAACCGGAATCTAGATATCATTTAGTTTCACGCCCTCCTGCATCCTATCGAAATTATTGGGGTGTTTTACAATTTCTATAGCCTCTCTATACAGTCTTTCGTGGTATCCATTTGTGGCTGCTAAAACTTGAGTCTTATCAAACTGAATAAGGTGGTCCCCTGGTTGAAAAAGGGGAACTGTAGAAGGGGAGAGATTGACAGATCAGCTGTTGCTGAACATGTTTTTCAACCAGGAGAACACCTTATTCAATTTGATAAGACTCAGGTTTTAGCAGCCACAAATGGATACCACGAAAGACTGTATAGAGCGGCTATAGAAATTGTAAAACACCCCAATAATTTCAATAGGATAGAGGCGGGCTTGAAACTGGATGATATCTGGATTCCAGTGTTGAAGAAGAAATGTAACAGTCTTCCACCACGGGACGACATTAACGGACGGAACTGCGCGCGCATGTCAAAATCGTCTGATGTCACACCACTGCGCGCGAGCCCTTGTAAACGGAATTTGGCTTCAGTCAGTAGCAAGCCAGGGTCTGAATCGGACATCCAAAAGTGCCACGATCCCCCTTGAGAATGTCCTCTGCAGTTGGGGACAAAACGTTGGGTTTCAATAGTAAACCCACCAGACCAAGGCATAACAGCCCGGAAATTTTTAGTAATTTTGAAAAATGAAGATGTTGCTTTGAATGCACTTATTTTTCATTCTGAATCATTATTAGTGTTCCTAAAAACTTTCATTGTATGATTCATAATACTGTAATAAAAGCTACAATTATGAAAAGATTTCAATTGCAAATA
Organism: Locusta migratoria; assembly: GCA_026315105.1. Taxonomy (NCBI): domain Eukaryota; kingdom Metazoa; phylum Arthropoda; class Insecta; order Orthoptera; family Acrididae; genus Locusta; species Locusta migratoria. The sequence continues at coordinate 139,106,059 of CM048752.1, read as the reverse complement.
CCTTCTTGTCATTGTGAAACTGTTGTCATTTACCATGCTAGCACGTTTCATAAGATAAAAACCTCACAGCCCCGCAAAACACTCATTTATGAAGGGACATCGAAACTGAGCACACATCTTATAAATTATGCAATTTCTGATTGGCTGAGGATAAGGTAGCAAATGCGTATATCAAATTGAAGGAAATTAATGCTCTACAGCTTTCTTTCTGACAAAATTCTAGGCCTAGGTACAAAGACGGACACACTGGATTTCTTGCCTAACACCAAACCACATAAATGAGTTAATTTAACAAATGTTTTACGTTACACTTGCAAGCAATAAAATGTTTGAAAATATTCTTACAGGTTGTTGGAATTTCTTGAGTATTCTCATTATGACACACCAAATGAAAGTGGCCCCTAGCAATTGGGACACCGTTTTATGCATCTCAATGTTTACTATGTCTCATTTCTTTCACTTTGCGTCACATATTGACATAATTTTGCAGGTACATTCAGTGATATTATGTATAAACCTTCTGTGAAGTGAAGGAGTATTCAATTTATCATCATATCTAATGCTCAAATATTACTGTAGAAACAGTAAACTTTATTTTTTAGAAGCATATGTTGCTTACTAACCACAAAGACATCCAATGAGCCACAGAAAGGCTCAAATAATAGAATAAAACTTCTAGTTATCGGCCATTAAGGCATTTGCCAACTAGAGAGAGAGGAAAAAAAAAAAAAGAAAGAAAGAAAGAAAGAAACACACACACCGGCCAGAGGAGGCAGTCTCTCTCTCGGTGTGTGTGTGTGTGTGTGTGTGTGTGTGTGTGTGTGTGTGTGTGTGGTGTTTTCTCTCTCTCTACAGCTGGCAAATGCCTTAATAGCAGATAGCTAGAAGTTTTATTCTATTATTTGAGCCTTTCTGTGGCTCATTGGACGTCTCTGTGGTGAGTAAGCAACCTATCCTTCTAAAAACTATTCTTGAATCCTTCTTGGAATTTCCACTGTACATAAACTTTATCGAAAGTTGTCAAGTTAAGTGTTCTTATCCCGAAATGCTGGATTCATTTGTAACGCCAGTTACGCTTCGTCAGACACACGGTTAAACTTTTAACATGAAACTGTGCCTATTAATGAGTAGATTATGACAACAGATTAAAATATAAAATTCAGTCAGTAATTGTGTGAAATATTGAATATGCAGAAGGCAAATAATAAAAAGTTCTGGCTGGGTCAGTCACTTAATAATATAGATTTCTAGTTATGAAGGCACCAACAACAAATATATCTGAAGTGGTGAACTAGTGATGCCTACAAATTGTGATTTGCCAGAGGGGGAGAGAGCAAATAGAAGGCATTTGAGGGATCCACTACGATTGAGACATTGAATTGCAAAGATTGTGGAACAAAAATTATATAAATATGCAAATAGTAAAATTGAAGTACCGATTTTTAATTATTAATTACTAGCTGAAAACCCAGCGTTGCCTCAAGTTAGTACTTCTCCTATTCCTTCACAGTCTGTCCATCTCCCTTTTTCTAAAAACATGTCATATTTATCGAAGGATATATAAAAAAATAAGGCTGTCTTGCGTAATGTATAAAATTATAAGTGCAGTATCCAAACAAAGCAAGATAGTAATCAAAATACAAATTACATATAAAATTTGTACAATCTCATATTTATTGATAATATAATAATAAGGACAATTCACAACTCACAGCAAAGACGTGTCAACGAGCTGCAACAGGCACATACAAAAGACGCACACATACAACACTTTCAGCTATCGGCCATGGCCTTCTGCAGAAAATAAAACACTAACTCAATTACACAGTCGCACAATACAGTCACACAAGCGTCACATCCGTCTGCCGCACTTCGAATCACGCTCTGCGGAGCGTAAATCAGGGAGGAGAGGGGAGGGGAGGGGGGATAGGAAGGTTGCGTCACGGTGGTGGGGACGAGTAGAGCACAGCGTAGGCGAGAGTGACGAGATGCAGCTTAGGAATGGAAAAAATAAAATAAAATAAATATAGATATAAAAGTAAAATGCACACGTGCCACGTGCACAAACTCAAACACGCACACATGCGTGCCACTCAAAATAGGAGACGTTTAGGATAGAGAGGTAGGAAATAAAAGGTATGGAAAAAGGAAGTTATCATAGAATGAGGTCTGGTTGATTTCGGGATCGGAGAATGTATGTAGGGATAACTCCCATCTGCTCAGTTCAGAAAAGCTGGTGGTGGATGGGAGGATCCAGATGGCCCGGGTTGTGAAGCAGCCATTGAAATCAAGCACGTGCTCTGCTGCATGCTGTGCCACAGGGTGGTCCACCTTGTTTTTGGCCACAGTTCGGCGGTGGCCATTCATCCTAATGGACAGCTGATTAGTGGTCGTGCCAATATAGAAAGCTGCATAGTATTTGCAGCACAGTTGGTAAATTACGTGGCTGCTTTCACAAGTGGCCCGGCCTCTGATAGGGTAGGATAAGCCTGTGACAGGACTGGAATAGGAAGTGCCGGGTGGGTGGATCGGACAGGTCTTGCAGCGGGGTCTTCCACAAGGATACGATCCCTGTGGCAGTGAGCTGGTTTTCGGGGTGGCATAAGGATGAAGTAGGATGTTGTGGAGGTTGGGAGGGTGACAGAACACCACTTTAGGAGGGGTGGGAAGGATCTTGGGCAGGATGTCTCTCATTTCTGCGCACGAGGATAGAAAATCAAAACCTTGGTGAAGGATGGAATTTAGTTGTTCGAGACCAGGGTAGTACTGGGTGACAAGGGGAGTGCTCTTTTGTGGTTACCGTTCTTATGAGGAGATGAAGAGGCTTCCTCAGGATAGAGTAGGGCAGAGAGCTGCATCAAACCAGTCTCCGGACTGAAGACCACACCGACAACAAAACAACAATGTGCACATTCATAAGAATAATGAAAAAAGAAATTTTGTTTTGTTACTTCCTAAACCTAATAGGTCAATTTTTTGGCAGAGTATTTGGACTTTGCATACACTCACCAGCTGCATAGAGGCGAGCGCGTCCACCAGAGTCATGTCCCCGGATATCATCTTGGAGAGCGACGCGTTGAACTCGCGCAACTGCTCCATCGTCTCTTCCTTCGTCTCTTCGTACTCGTCAGCGTCCAGTTCGTCCCTGAGGTCGTGAGAGCATATTCACTACATTGTCTCTGGTTACAGTTTATTGTGGCAAAAATAGTTTTAAAAATTATTCCATATATTCAGAGTGAACAGACATTCTTAAATAATAATTTGTTTCCTGTTGTCAGTTTATCAATGATGTCCACCTTGAAATCTGCTTGAAACTTGTCTACCATAAGAAGAAAGTAGCATTGTCAAGAAATATAAACATCACAGGAAACTTGCTGTGGGAATTAGAACACTGTGCACAGCAACATTATTACTCTCGCAGTGCTCACCGTATCCCGTATCATTAGTTCTGTTTGACAATGCCTAACTAATTATGACAACAGCCGTACTGTAAGGAGGCACTCCACAAAGTAAGTTACATATACCAGCACATGCAACAATAATGTGTTGTTGTGCGTTTCCTGCAGGCAGTTCTTGTGCACCTGTAATGGCACGGTAACTGAGCACATGGTCCACCGTCTGGGTATGTGGGTCAGTAGAAAACTCATGGGCAACAGACTGATAACAAAATTATAGTGGGAAATGGACCAAATACAATGTTTCAAACATCTGTAATGAAATCGTGCCAACGATTTCACCGAAAGCTCACAGATACGAGTGACTCTTGCCAGCACGGAAGGCCATGAAGATTAGCCACAAGATAGCGATGTCTACACAACCAAAAGTTTTCTAACAGTGAGGACATGCTCAGTTGCTCTCAGAGTTTCCCCAGGGTGGAACTTCCAGTCACAGTTTTAGCATTTTTCCCCCCAGACATTTTGAGATCTAAAGAGTAAGTAAACAAGAGATATATGAATCAACAGAAATTGTCTCCTTTACAGGATTAGTTACATAAAGGGTAAATAAAAAGCACTGTTAGTTAAATGATTTCTATACTCAGTTCAAAATAACAAATTTTCAATTAGGCCTAACAGTAAGTTTTGCTCATTCTCCCACACAGGATTTGTAAACTTCCCAGGAAAAGTAATGTGCCAGGTTGGACAAGGAATATGATGTATTAAATAAACATTGCAGATTCACAATAAGCATGCAGCACTGGAGCCCTCAGTGATAATTCAAATTCACATGCAAAAACCAGTCAAAATTGCTTTGGGAGAGAAGTCAATTCCACTGCAGGGTATCTCCATAAACAAACCATTTCATCCATTGAGCCAAAAGCAAGATTTTCCAGTTTCTCTCTCCCCCCTCCCATTTCCAGGACACACTTTTGGTGGCTCCTCAACTGAGAAGGAAATTTATACCAGATACTTTCTAGGAAAGCAAGCTCTCATATGCTAGCTGAATATCACGGGATGTTTCCAGAATGAAACTTTCACTCTGCTGTGGCTAAGCCATGTCTCCACCACATCATTACTTCCGGGAGTACTAGTCTTTCAAGTTTCACAGGAGAGCTTTGGTGAAATTTGGAAAGTAGAAGTTGTGGTGCGGCACCATGAGTCGAGTCGGTATAGCTCAGTCAGTAGAGTGCTTGCCCGTGAAAGGCAAAGGTCCCAGGCTTGAGTCCCGGTTCCAGCATACAATTTTAATCTGCCAGAAAGTTTCATTGCGGGATGTGCTTCTGCTACACAGCCACACTTACAAACAACTGTGCACCACCTTCCGTCAGCACATAGTTAAAGCTACAGAATAGCCCCATTTAAGAAAACCTGTACAACTGTGCATAATATTCAACCCCCACACTGTTAATGCTGCAAAACAGAAAATTTTGATTCAAGTCTGAATTGGTGAAAACCCTGTGTTTTTTATAATTGTATTTTATTCACTTTACAAATTTGCAACAGAAAATTTTGTTTTCTGAAGCATAAAAATGTTGTAAGTGCCTCTTAGATGTAAGTCACAGGATATTAAGCAGATGGATGAAAATTTCAAGAAAATAGGATTAACAGGAAAAGTACAAAAATTAGAATGGGAACAGTTCAGCACTCTTAATCCTCTGGGGGTTGCCATTTAAAAACTTCGGCAAGTCAAATAATTATCAAATATTTGTTTCAATACAACCTTCTGAAATCAAGACTGTTTCTCGACACAAATAAACGGGGATTGCATTTAGATATTTCAAAATTAGGTCAGCAAGTGTTGAGAATCTTCTCCACTTCTAAGGTGAGTATTACTGAGTTTTAGTTGCTTAATAACCGAGACAGTGAATCCGATTACTTAGCCAGTTCGTGTAGAAGACGTACCTCAACTGCTTTAAGTGGTGTTTAGATAAGAAAAATTTACTAATAAGTATGTGTACCTTTTTGTAAGAACAGACAGCTTTAATTACAAACTGTAGAAAGTCATTTTCACCTTAGTTCCCAAGCCACCTGAATTTAATAGAGATGAGGAACATTCTCTTTCAGTTTCGAAGAGCTGAAGTGTGGACAAGGTGACTCAAGATTAAGAACACTGTTCTCCATCACTTTCTGGCTCCTCATAAAATTAATTTTCAGCTCTAAAAAAGGCACTGGCAGATAAAAAGCACACACAACAACAAACAACGAGTTACAGGGAAATTGTACAAAAGAACACTACCGACAGAAAGAACAAATCACCACCCTAATACTTGATGACTGTGTTGACAAGTCTGTGCGTGCCACTTTCAGGTTCGGGGCAGCATCAATAAAAATAACATAATGAGGGTAGGTTGCAACTCGCCATAGAATTGGCCACTGAAACACAGACAGGTACATACACTCGCACAACTTCAAAGTTTAAGCCACAGCCCTTTTCAGACAATGCACTCACTCCATACGCGCACACTCGCATCCAAGACTAACATCTCCAGTTGGTGCGACTCAAGACAACAGAATTTTGAGCAATGTTGTGCCATCAAGTTTCGTGGGGATCTGCATGAATGAACTTGGATAAGTAGAAATGGGACTACGAGGAACATTCTTTCTGAAGAGAGTTTACCGCTGGCACAAATAATTTTTGGAAGGCCAAAACACATTAAAGTCGTACCTCGCTCAGGGTGACATTCAGCTTCAGGAACTGCCAAAAATATATGCGCGGCGGGGGGGGGGGGGTCTTGGGAGATCAGACTATCATCATTTAACAATAAGGATAATTAATGAACTCAAACTCTTTCACTATTCATCAAATGTTTAACGGAAACTCGCACTTGCAATAGATCCATATCAAAATGGCGGTGAAAAATCTCTCAACCGAGCAGGACACTTAGAAATGCATGTGCTCATCATCTTAAGAGGATTTCCAATGACCACAAATAGTACAGGTGTGTTATTGCATGTTTTAGTACAATCCTGAAAAAAAAAAAAAAAAAAAAAAAAAAAAAGGGCTACAAACTGGTACACCAGGACATTTCCCCTGGTCAAATAAAAGCTTGAATGAGCAAAACGAAAATGAACATTGCGCTAGTTTGCTTTTTTTGACAATAGGGTTCTGTTATAAAGAAGCTCACGAAGATCTGGCAGAGCAGAGCAATAACAAATAGCACAAAGATCCGGCTAGTTGAAACACTCGTGTTTTTCTGTCTTCTTTTATGGCTGTGAATCATGGACGCTCAAGGCCAGAGACAAACAACGCATTGATGTGTTTGAGCTTTAGTACTGGCGTAGAATGCTACGCATAAAATGGACTGAAAGAGGAACGAATGTGTCCATTATTGATCAACTGAATATCTCCAGACGCCTTTCTTCTCGAGTTGATGAAAAAATTCTCCAATTCTTCGGCCATATTGTGAGAAGAGAAGGAGAAAACCTAGAAAAAAAAAAAATAATCTTACAAGGAAAGATGGAGGGCACAACACCAAGAGGAAGAGCAGTGAGCAGATGGAGAGACCAAATCAAGAAGGTCTCCGGTCTGCCTCTTCAGCAGGCACTGAGAGAAGCTGACAACCGTCTGGAATGGAGACGCTCGGTTCATGGGGCCACGACGCTCAGCAATGAGCACAACGACTTACGATTATATGATAAAGAATTTACTCCTCCAGAATAAACTGTCACTCAAACATTTTACAAAATGTGCCTCGAAAGGCTCAGGAGAAGTGTGAAGCACGTGAACTCAACCACTGCAGTCAAGTGATGGCTGCAACATATATCATGGCCACTCCCATTATAGAATTTTTCACCTCAACAGGTCTTGGGGGGGAAAAAAGAAAAGAAAATAAACACTTTGGTGGCAGCACTTTGGGTTCGTGACAGTTAGCAAGTAAACACCTCACCATTTCAGTAATCATGGATCAGTGGAACAAACAACAGCGTGAATTAGGCATAAAAATGTTTTTATAAAAACAACAAGAGTTTGGTAGCGGCGCAGAGGACGTTTTGACATTTTTATAACTGAGAAAGTCATAATGCCATTCCATCGAAACTCATAATAAAATGTTGGATTAATAACACTGAAGAGACCGGATCTGCCCTCAAGAAGAAACAAACAGGATTACAAGAAGTGTGCATTCTCCAGCAAAACACTGATGATGTACGCAAGCCCACGGCTTTCGAGTCATAAGCAAGAAGCACTGGCTCGAACGTCCCTGCTGTGTTAGCTGAATCCTTCACCTCTATTTAAAATTTCTTTCATACAAGCTAGATATTGTGCAACAATTGAAGCACTACAATTACCAGTTATGATTGGGATTCTGTAAAAAAAAAACAATAACGACGAACTTCTCGACAAATTGTGGATGTCATATGAGGCACATTTTAAGCACAGATTATGCGAATAAACAGAACTACCGTTACTGGGCAAGCACAAATCCTAATGATGTTCACGAGTGCCCTTTACACACTAGTAAAGTGACACTATGTTGTGGTGTTTACTCACATGTGATTAGTGGACTGCAATTTTTTTTTTTTTTTTCACAAATGAACAGGAAACACAAGTTAATGCTTATCATTAGATGGAGATGTTACGAACATTCGTTACACCTGCATTTAACAACTTTCCAAATTTCAAGAAGCCTGGTTTCAACTGGTTGGAGCAACAACACCCATTGCACGCCAAGCAATTAGCATGTGTGTAAGAATTGTTGGGTAAACATGTGATCTCACGATTGGGTAACATTCCCTGGTCTTCAAGATTGCCAGATTTATCTGTTTGTGATTTTTTCTTGTGAGGCTACCTGACCTTGACCATGAACCCTGGACGAGTTAAAACAGAGACTTCAGGCTGAAATTCACAGTATATTTCATGAATGTATTCATACAGGACAACGCGATCTAAAGGACGTAATTTTTGAAAACTGGTAAACGGCATATTTTGTCTTCATCATTTTCTCGATTTGCAGCTCTTATTCTTGCAGGGTTTGCAGTAAAAATTTCTGGGTATGAGGTCCACCTGATATGCAAAATACTGTTTTATTATACCGAAACTAGTTTCAGCACCTCTTTGCCATCATCAGTGGGTTTTCCATTTATTTAATGCTGTGAAAAAATACATTGATTTTACTGCTGTACTGTGTGTGTAATAGTAGAGTAGTAAAATCAATGGATTTTGTTTCACAGCATTAAATAAATGGAAAACCCACTGATGATGGCACAGAGGTGCTGAAACTAGTTTGGGTGTAAAATACAAACAGCGCTTTGCATATGAGGCGGGTCTCATACCCAAAGACATATCTTGTAAATGGCAAAGTCATAAGATTTCAATTAGTATGAATTAAACTTCTTTCCTTCATCACGTTCAGTTTTATTGGATTGCAGAAACGTTTCCATTTTTTGAGTCACCCTCTATTTATACACATAGTGAATCCGTAAAGATGAAACTTTATCTTTCTGGCAGACAACATAAGGTAGAAATACAGCACGACAATAGAACCTGCTTTCCACGATACACTTAAGTTATCCAGATGGGTGTTTTTGCAGCAATCTGTCGTTATTTCTAAGAAACTGCTTTATTTGGCAGATCTAGATTTCGGCAAGTGACTTGCCATTACCAATGCTAAATTAACAAGAAGGAATTGTCTGTATACATGCATTATATGAAATATAACATTGACAAATTAGAAATGAGTCAATAAGATGTACTTTACATACCGTACATTTTTTATGTTAGCATGTTATGCATGTGCATTGTACCTCATAGATGGTGTGTAATACCTTGTTTACCACAGTTAGATGTAATGCTATAGCTAGTGAAGTGGGTTACAACATGTGAAATGGAACTGTATGCAACAATGAACCGTATGCAACAATGTAAAGATTTAAATTAACTGTTTGTTTGTTTATGACTGGTCTTGTAAAATATGTCGTAAAATAGTTAATACACTGCCAAAGTATTTATGTAAATCTGTTAACTACATACAGAAGTTTCTATTTATAGTTATGTATTCATACAGAAATGTGTCAGTGGCTGTGACATATTGGGAACGAAAGAAGATCTACTGCGTCCCTCCTGGGTCGAATTCTTGTTTATTGTTACACAAACTATTCTCAAATAATTCCCAAAAGGTTGTATTTTTCATAGTAATTTGGTCATAAGTAAGTTATGTCTTATGAATCTTTGGTGGCAAAAGATCTCAAGCTCTTCATGTAGATCGAGAAATCTTCACTTCTCATCCCTACGCAGCAACCTCACATTACTAGTTATGCTTGGTATCTGGTACTTTGTTTCAAGCAGATGGGCTGCCATGCTTGATCTCTCAGCTTTATGGAAGGCAATCTGATGACACTTCAGTTAATTTTACAGCACCTAAAATGTTCATGTTACTCCCAATTGTTTGTAAAGGATTTATAATACCTCTTATGAGCATCACACATGATGTTCATTGTATTGCCAGTTTTATTGAAAGACAAGAAAGCTAATTTAGAGCAGGTATCAATGATAACAGAAAAAAATAGTAGAATGGCTTAGTGATAATTAAATGAGAAGAAAAAGGTATGGATACGGTTTACAGACATAATGCAAAAAGGCGGAAGCAATATAATAGGAGAATTAGCAAAGAAGCTAACGTAATTTTTCTTAGAAATATGGTTTGATGATCATTAAAGATGTGTTGAGTTTTTGCAAAAATGACCGAGTAAACAATGTTGTACAGAAACTGCCATAATGGAACAGTGCTATCTGCTTACTATGTGAAAATGTCTAAGCAGTAGACTAGTTGTGATATCACTATCTTTGGGGAAACTCGAGTCCAGCAACAAACAGCATTGAGGAAAAAAGATACCTGATCACAAAGACATGGAGCAGCTACAGAGAAACAATTGAAACAGTTTGCTTAAAAACCATAACAAAGGAGAAATACGTTACTGCGAGACTCTTTCGCACTGCCTATAAGGTTGCAAAATAGAATCAATCTTTCAACAGCTTTGAATCAGAAATCAATGTCCAAGAGCTCAGTGGATTAAATATGGGGTGAATTCTACATTCCAATAAAGCTTGTGTCAATATCATTAACCACAATAGTGCAGAAATGTGAAAACATGTTGTACAGGAAATTTTATACTTTTCCTTGAAACAAAAAGTAATTGTTTCTTAGGATGTAATTGGTAACGGTTATAAGGAATGAGGTACTGGGCTCGGAGTCTGAAGGACGTTGAGAAAGATACTGTTCAAGTGCAGCAAGCAAGACCGTGGGCGCGTGGGATATTGGTGTACAGTGAAGTGGCATCAATAGCGACAAGTAAGGATCCAGGAGGTGAAGGAATGGGAATGGTGGAGTGGTTGGTATCTCAGATGTGGGAAGCTACATTTCGAACAATTGGTTAGAGGTGCTAATCAACAATGGCTGAAATTCTTTCTGTGGGAGTGCAGTAACCAGCCACAATTGGGCGTCCAGGATTGCTATGTTTATGGATTATTGGGAGCGTGTGAAATGTGCGTGTGCAATGTGTTGTCAGGGTAAGGACGGAGGTGGATTTGGGGGAGATTCTGGGAAGGGCCATAAGATTTTGTCAGGCTTTTGGGATGGGGTCATCCTGGCACAACTTTTAGGTGGAGGAATCAAACAATTGGCGTAAGCCTTGTGTCACATAATCACTGTGATTCATTACAAAAAGTGGTGGCTGTGTTTTCTTCCGCCGAAAGGTTGGTGTTCTTAGAAAGGAACTTGGGAAAGGATGATGATGTCAAGTTGGATGTGAGGAATTTCTGGAATGTGACCAGAGGGTGGTTAGGTGGGAGTGAGGAAGGGTCACGGTTGGATGGTGGTACAAATTGAGACGGGCAGGGTTCAATGTTGCAGTTAGATTGGCTTCGATTCAAGGGATTGGTGGCAAAGTAGTTTTTCCATCGTAGGGATCAGCAGAAGGAGAGGCAGTCTTTGAAAAGTTCAATGTGGTTTTGAGTCTGGGGCTGAAGGTGAGACCTTGTGTGTTTTGTGTTTCTATCAACAAGCCTGTACTTTAGGTAAGTCAAAAATCTTTATTTTATACTATATATATATATAAAAATAGAAAAGAGATGACTTACCAAAAGGACCGGCTCGTCGAGAGAAACAAATAAAATCACACACAAACACACATACAAGCTTTCGCCACCACTGGCAGCTTCTTCAGGAAAAAGAGGAAAAAAGGGGAGGAAAAGGGAAGGATACGGGTTTTAAGGAAGTGGAAAAGGAGTCATTCCAATCCCAGGAGTGGAAGGACTTACCTTAGGGGAAAAAAGGAAGGTAAACAAATACACACACACTCAGACATATCGAAACACAAACACACCTAGACAGACAAATGTGTCTGTGTGAATGTGTGGGCATGTGTGCATTTGTTTACCCTCCATTTTTTCCCCCAAGGTAAGTCTTTCCTGTCCCGGGATTGGAATGGCTCCTTACCCCCTTCCTTAAAACCCTCATCATTTCCTTTTCCCTCTCCTTCCCTACTGCCTGAAGACGCAACTGGGTTGCGAAAGCTTGCGATTGTGTGAATATATAGTTTGCTAGGAATTTTTCCATCTATAATATTTGTATTAAAAATAAATAAAATATGTTTGAAAGCAGCATGGAATATCAAAAAAAATTAAATATACCTGCACAAAACAGATAAGACCATTCCCTTAGATTCTAAAGTATTAAATTAACACTTTAGAAACTGTACAGACTACACCCATTCCAGCTGCGACAAACGTTCAGCTGCAGAGAAACTACTGCCCCAAGAGAAAAATATAGATTCATTCACATGTCTCACAATATTATCAAAGCAATTGTTAATATTTTTGTGAACAAAATATTTGTTCTGTGTACAGTGGAGTGAACTAATGTTTATATATTCCTTGCTTGTTATAAATGGTCTGATGTATCTTATGTTATATGTTCCGTGTTAGTTGAAATGTGTCTTGCTGAATGGATTGGAACACATGAAGTATAATAAAATACATCTTCCTAAATATTCTTTTCATCAACATATTTTGCTGTGTAAATATATAAACTAACAGGTTATGGGCCCAGAACAGTTGACTTAAAAATAAGTTTAACGAGTGAGTGGAAAAAATGGGGTAAAAGTGCTTGATGCCAGTAATAATTTGCAGTAATTATATTGAAACTGTGTAAAATGTCCACAGCCCAAATACCATAGATTGAGAAGCTCATGGGTCTAGAAAATTATGCATCTTGGAAATTTGCAGTAGAAGCTTATCTGCAGTTAGATGAGCTCTGGAATGTTATTGATGGAACCTTAAAGTCTACAGATTGAGATTCCCAGAATAAGGATTGTAAAGTAAGGTCCAAATCTAGTTGATCCTGTAAATTATGCACATATAAAAAAGGCTAGGACAGCAAAAGAAGTGCGGGAAAATCTAAGAAGAGCATTTGAAGATGGTGGTTTGACCAGGAAGGTGGGTTTGCTGAGAGATCTCATCACTACATGTTTAAATGAATGTATAAATGTTGATGAGTATGTAAACAAAATCATCACCACTTCAAATTGCCTCAGAAATATAGGTTTTGATATTGGTGAAGAATGGATTGGTAACTTGCTGTTAGCAGGACTCCCTGATAAGTACTCCCCAAAGATAATGGGCCTATAGAGTTCAGGAGTACCAATTACCAGCGATAGTGTAAAAGTCAAAACATTGCAAGATGTTAAGAATGTACAAGAATATCCTGTTCAGGACAAGGAAATTTCGATGTTATAAATGCAAAAGAAAGGGCCATTTTGCATCACAATGCATGCAAAAGGCAAGTACAACTAAGGATCCAGAAAGGAAGGCAACTAAAAAACTTAAGGGACTTACTGCATATTATTCTCATGGTAAAATTGAAGATAAAAGTGCAGATTGGTATCTGGATTCAGGGGCATCTATGCATATCATGAAAGACCAGTCAATTTTACATGTTGTTTCTCTTAAAACTCATGTTTGGCATTTCAACAGTGAATGGTTCTCAATTACAGTGTGAACTAGTAAGAAAAATAAACTTGAATTCGAATGTCGAATGGTGAATCACAAGATATTCCAGCAAATGATGTAGATTACTTGAAGAATATTGCTACAAACTTGCTTTCAGTAAGTGAAATACTGAATAAAGGCAACAAAGTAATTTTTAATTCCAATGATGCAGAAATAATTGATTGCAGTGGTAATGTGATAGCTAAAGCAAGTAAAGAAAGAGGTATTTATAAATTAAATGTTCTGCAAGTTAGAAATAGTTATCCAGTATATTCTGCAAAAGATTTCTTATTCCATCGAAAATTAGGACATCTTAATAGAAGAAGTATGGTCTTGTTAAAGGATATGAGCGCAGGGGTACATCAATGTAAGTGTTATAACTCTCCTTCTGAAACATGCATACAAAGAAAACAAGTCAGATTACCTTTTAAAACAAGTAAGTCTACTAAGCTTTTCCCGCTAATACACACAGATCTCTGTGGGTCTATGGAAGAGGAATCTATGGGGAGCAGTTGTTATTTTCTAATCTTCATTGATGACTTTTCAAGGTATACACATGTATATTTTCTTAGAACTAAGGACAAGGTGAATGTCATATATTCGCTAGTTTTCATGCCAGAGTCGAAAAGCAGACTGGTAAGAAAATAAAAGTTCAGTCACAGAATGGTACTGAATACGTAAATAACCAGTTTAGGCAACAATTAAATGAATCGAGCATCAAACTACAATTTGTTATAATCCTGCCCACAATGGAGTAACAGAGCGGGCTAACAGAACAATTATAGAAAAAGCAAGAAGCATGTTATAGGATGCAGGATTACCAGAACACTATTGGGCATAAGAAGTATCACCCGCAGTGTATCTAAATAACAGATCACCTACTAAAGCTGTACCACACAAAACTCCATATCAAGTTTGGACTTGAAACAAACCTGCTTTAAATCATTTAAGATTTTTGGGATATGTTGTTGTTGTGGTCTTCAGTCCGGAGACTGGTTTGATGCAGCTCTCCACAATACCCTATCCTGAGCAAGCCTCTTCATCTCCACATAATAACGGCAACCTACGTCTGACTGAATCTGCTTACTGTATCCATCTCTTTGTCTTCCTCTGCGATTTTTACCCCACACACTTCCCTCCAATGCTAAATTCACAATTCTGTGATGTCTAAGAATGTGTCCTACCAAACTATCCCTTCTTTTAGTCAAAGTATGCCAGAACTTCCTTTTCTCCCCAATTCTGTTCAGTACCTCCTCATTAGTTACGCGATCCACCCACCTAATCTTCAGCATTCTTCTGTAGCACCAGATTTCAAAAGCCTCAATCCTCTTCCTGTCCGCACTGTTTATCGTCCATGTCTCACTCCCATACGAGGCAACACTCCATACAAATGCCTTCAGAAAGGACTTCCTTAGGCTTAAATCAATATTCGATGTTAACAAATTTCTCTTTTTCAAGAACGCTTTTCTACCCATTGCCATTCTACATTTTATATCCTCTGTACTGCGACCATCATTTGTTATTTTACTGCCCAAGTAACAAAACTCATCTACCTCCTTTATTGCTTCGTTTCCCAATCTAATTGCTTCAGCATCACCTGATTTTCTTACACTGCACTCCATTACCCTAGTTTTTCTCTTGTTAATGTTCATCTTATATGCACCTTTCAGCACACTGTCCATTCCGTTCAATTGCTCTTCCAGGTCCTTTGCTGTATCTGACAGAATTACGATGTCGTCGGCAAAACGCAATGTTTTTAATTCTTCACCCTGAACTTTAATTCCTCCTCCAAATTTCTCCTTGCTTTCCTTTATAGCTTGCTCAATGTACAAATTGAATAACATTGGAGAAAGGCTACAACCCTGTCTTACTCCCTTTCCAACCACTGCATCCCTTTCATGCCCTTCAACTCTGACAACCGCTGTCTGATTTTTGTACAAGTTGTAAATAACCTTACGCTCCCTATATTTTACTCCTGTTTGCTTCAGAACTTTAAAGAGTTTATTCCAATCAACATTGTCAAAAGCCTTCTCCAAACCTACAAAAGCTAGAAATGTAGGTTTGCGTTTTCTTAATCTATCTTCTAGGATAAGTCGTAAAGTGAGCATTGCGTCCCGAGTTCCTACATTTCTCCTGAACCCAAACTAATCTTCCCCGAGGTCGGCTTCTACCAGCTTTTCCATCCTTCTGTATATAATTCGTGTTAATATTTTGCAACCATGACTTATTAAACTGATGGTTCTGTAGTTTTCACACCTGTCTGCACCTGCTTTCTTTGGAATGGGGATTATAACTTTTTCTTAAAGTCTGAGGGTACTTCGCCTGTCTCATACATCTTACACACCAGGTGAAACAGGTTTGTCATGGCTGGTTCTCCCAGAGACTTCAGTAGCTCTGAGGGAATATCATCTACTCCAGGGGCCTTGTTTCGACTTAGGTCTTTCAGGGCTCTGTCAAATTCTTCTCTCAGTACAGTATCACCTATTTCATCTTCATCTACATCCTCTTCCCTTCCTACAATATTGTCTCGAAGTTCATTTCCTTTGTAGAGCCCCTCTATATACTCTTTCAACCTTTCAGCTTTCCCTTCTTTGCTGAGAACTGGTTTTCCATCAGAGTTCTTGATATTCATAGAGCTGTTTTTCTTATCTCCAAATGTTTCTTTTATTTTCCTGTAGGCTGTATCTATTTTTCCCCTATTTATACATTCTTCTACATCCTTGCATTTGCCTTCTAGCCACTCCTGCTTAGCCATATTGCACTTCCTGTCAATCTCATTTCTTAGTCGTCTGTACTCCATTTTGCCTGTTTCATTTACTGCATTTTTATATTTTCTCCTTTCATCGATTAAATTTAGTATCTCCTGTGATATCCAAGGATTTTTTGTAGGTCTTGCCTTCCTACCTATCTTGTCCTCTGCTACCTTCACTATTTCATCTCTCAATTTTACCCATTCATCCTCTACGGTTTTATTATCCCCCGTTTCTGTCAATTGTTGCCTAAAGCTCCCTCTGAAATTTGTAAGAACTTCAGGTTCCTTCAATTTATCCAGGTCCCATCTCCTTATTTTCCTACCTTTTTGTAGTTTCTTCAGTTTCAGCCTACAGTTCATAACCAACAAGTTATGGTCAGAGTCTATATCTGCCCCTGGGTATGTCTTACAATATTTTTATTGAATATTGTGAAGATTCCAAAGGTTGCAAATTTATAAATCATGAAAACAAAAGAGTAATAACTACCAGAGATGTGGTATTTTTAGAATCTAGTGAAAATGAAGAATTTATTAAAGGGTGAAAAGAAATGTGTATTTATCAATACTGAAGAAAATGTACAAGAACATGCAAGGGCTACAGAAGAAAAATTTTTGCAGGATCATTCTGATATGTTTATTGAAAATTAAATAGATGATGAGATTCAAGAAACTCCAGTGACAAAGCACATTAATTTACAGCATTCATCACGTACAATAAAACATAAGTTGTATCCAGATTACGAGACTTTCGTGGCCGCTCCAACATTGAACGATAAAACTCTGACAGAGCACACCTCCGACAGTAGACAAAGCCTTGGACAGTACAAATGCAGATGATTGGAAGAAAGCAATAGAAAACGAATTGCAGTTTTTTTCCCCAAGAATGATACTTATGAATGGATTAATATGCACCACAAAGTAAGAAACCATTACGAGTCCTCAGAATTAAAAACCCTGGAGAAGCAATACCTAATTTTAAAGTTCGTTTGGTAGTAAAAGGTTAATCCCAGAAAGAGGCAATAGACTGTAAAGAAACATTTTCACCTGTAGTGAAATATGCTTCTTTAAGATTTCTTCAATCTTTTGCTGTAAAAGAAAATTTGTTAATCCACCACATGGATATAAAGACTGTATATCTGAATGGAGAATTGGAGGAAGAAATTTTTGTGAGTCCACCAGAGGAAGCCAAGAAAGCACCTCAAGAAAAGAATAAAATTTAGCACTTAAAAACCTTCCTATTCCCTCTCCCCTCCCCTCCCAGATTCGCCGCAGAGCGTTATTCGAAGTGCGGCAGCCGGAGGTGATGGTTGTATGACTGTGTTGTGTGCCTGTGTGATTGCGTGAGTGTTCTATTTTCTGAAGAAGGCCATGGCCGATAGCTGAATGTGTTGTATGTGTGTGTCTTTTGTATGTGCCTGTCGCAGCTCGTCGCCACGTCTTTGCGGTGAGTTGTAAACTGTCCTTACTTTATTATTAATTCCAATCTGGACTTTCCATTATTATTACAGAGACTCAAGCACTAATGAAATATGACATGTATCATACGTGGAAATATCTGACTGCCTTCGGCGTGATACAGTGTGCGTTTATGCTTTTAATCAGTTTCTTAAAATGTCAGTTTCCAAATACAAAGCACATTTATTACTTTTCAGAAACAGAAAGAACATGAATTTCTTGCTAGTACAACACATGGTAAAGGAGCTTGTGATGGAATAGCAGTGACTGTAAAGAGATTAGCAAGACTTGCCAGCCTCAAGCGACCTAACGAAAATCATATTCTGACATCAAGACAGTTGTTTGAGTGATGCAAGCAAAATACTCCATGTATCTTCCATTATACATCAGTTTCCCATCATAATGAAGATTCAGCCAAGCTGAAACAACGTTTCAAAAATACAAGGACAATTCCAGATACCCTTAAGCATCATTGTGTAATACCTGTTAACAAAGGTTTATTAAGGATGAAGACATATTCTGCTTCATCATTGAGTAGAGAAGAGGCAGTGATTGCTATGGCGAATCGGTAATTTCCTAGACCTCGTGTACATCGAAGAAAACGGCGTTGCAATCGATATATATTGAATGTTCGATTCTTACGCCATGGTTTATGTGGCGACAGATGGAAGCGCTGGTTTTGAATCGTATCTTGTGTAGTGTTTACTGAGTGATATTTCGTTGTGCTATTCATGCTGTACTCTTAGGTTCCTGCCTAACCACATCCTTTATAATCCTGAGAAAGTTATAATAAATGGATTCGCTACCATTGATGATTTAGTGTTTCTGAACCGGAGATTCGGGCACTACGCGCCCTCACGTACTAAAAAAAAAACCTTCTTGTTTAACCTATACCTAACCTTCTTAAGGCTACGCTACAGATCACTGTTTTAAAGTAAAAGGTAGGGTAGGTATAGGTTAAACAAGTTTTTTTTTTTTTTTTATGTGAGGCCCAAATCTCTGGTTCAGAAACGTTAAATTGAACGTTAACACCATATCGAACATTCGATATATTTCGATCGCAACGCCGTTTTCTTCGATGTACACGAGGTCTAGGAAATTACCGGCGAATCAAATGCTGTTAGGAGATATACATGGATTTGTTGCCTGTATGTATGAGAAAAACCAGACTGCTGTTGTCAGAGCTGAAGGGCATGAAAGGGATGCAATGGTTGGGAAGGGAGAAAGAAAGGGTTGTAGCCTTTATACAATGTTATTCAATTTGTACATTGAGCAAGCTATAAAGGAAAGCAAGGAGAAATTTTGGAGTAGGAATTAAAGTTCTGGGGGAAGAATTAAAAACATTGTGTTTTGCCGATGACATAGTAATTCTGTCAGATACAGCAAAGGACCTGGAAGAGCAACTGAACGGAATGGACAGTGTGCTGAAAGGTGCATATAAGATGAACATTAACAAGAGCAAAATTAGGGTAATGGAGTGCAGTATTGGAAAATCAGGTGATGCTGAAGGAAGACCAAGAGATGGATACAGTAAGCAGATTTAGACAGATGTAGGTTGCCGTTCTTATGTGGAGATGAAGAGGCTTGCTCAGGATAGGGTATTGTGGAGAGCTGCATCAAACAAGTCTCTGGACTGAAGACCACAACAACAAACAACAGCCTATGCCTATTTTCTTCTTCCATGTAGCAACATGTTTTGGGCTAATTCCTCACCGAGTTTTGTTATTAATAACCTAGAATCTGATAAAAAAGCAACAGAATTGTCCATAACTACACTAGGAGAAAGGATGATCATGTATTTTACTATGTGTAAAAATGAATCAGCAATGAACTAGAGATATATTGGAATAATGTCACATGTGAAATTGTTTAGTACTTTGATGAAAGCCACCTAAATAAAAGCATTAGGAAGACCATTCTTAAGCAGTTTAACAGTAAACAACACTCAAATAGAATGGCGTAACTGAAGACTGGGATACCATCCGTCAGCTTTGACCCACGACGTCGTCAGCATGTCGGAAAACCGTTATAAGAGACGTCTTAATACTTCTGTATTGTAGATAATAAATAATCTGTAAACATCAGCCCAAAAATTCGCCCCCTTGGCGCTCACACGCGAAAAAGAAAACCACCGTCAACCTAGATCTTACCATCAGAGTGAAGCTACAAATCACTTTTTAAACCCAAAACACTAATATATACCTATGTTCTGCTTTATAAACAAACTACTGTCTTTAACTCCGCCGCCATATAATTACTCAGGCCTCTACACACACACACACACACACACACACACACACACACACACACACACCACTGCACTGCAGAGACGTCATGGGTGAAAGTATCCCTGTTTTCAGGTGAGCCAATAGAAGTGTACATAAGTGGTGAAGAAAATGTCTTTGGTTTACACATTTAATGCATTCTAAAATAGGGCATGCATGTTGACTCATGCAATTTACCTAAGGTCAAATTTTCAAACTATATATTAGCAAATCTTACAAAGAGACAGTTATTCTAAGATGACATACCATGTTTAACTTTCCTTCCACCTGAATTGTGAAATAAATTTGGGGGGAAACAACAAAGGCAATACTCAACAAGCTGCTGATAAAAAATGGGAGTTAGAAGGATCACTTCTGAGGTAAAATATAAGGAATCATACAGTGGGAGACCTAGATGTTTAGTCCCCTCAAAACAACAACAACAACAACATACAGTGACCCATTTCCAAAATCAGATCGCTGAACATAAACATGCATAATATATAATATATATAGTAGGCTACAGTATTGGACATAAACGAGTGCACAAACTGCACGGTTACATGTTAAAAGAAAATATCGCAATTAGGCCTAGATTTAGAACTGCAAGTGCTTTGGGGAAGAAAAGGTAGCAGTGCAAACCATTTTCGTGTGATTTAAAAAAAAATGCTAACGTGGTAACAAAAAGAAGGTATAGGCTATATGCAGTAAAGCATTCGGGTAATTTTGAAGAGACATAACACAGCGGCAGCCGCGAAGCGATATACGTTCTACAATTAGCTACCTCTGTCTAATAGTCTTGCCCCCTAACATGAAACAAAATTATCAAAAGATTAACAAATACGATCATAATACAAAAACAATTCAAAAAATTTGTGCTGGTCGTAACTCTGCACATAATAATTGTGCTGTCTCGACCGAAGTAAAATAACTAGGCCTACTTCTTAGTTTTATCTATGGTTTCCAATTAACTCTGATATAGATATATATTTCGTGGCTATTCTACCTGCATTCCTCCAGATCTGCAAGCTGCTGCACTAGCCTCTCCAACTGTGCTTCCAAGTTTTGTTTTAATTTCTCAGTTTCCACCTGGCCTCTCGAAGTCATTTTGCAGTTACGTGATTCAACAAATCCGATTACGGCCAAATCGATTACGGTACCGTACCGTATACTCAATCCAAGCTTATCTTCCAACTAACTTATGTTTTGCACAGACCGACTTGACAGTTCTTGAGGGTATCAACACAGTTGATGCATCTCAAAATGCGATCTCCGGTTCTTTAACCACACATGAACACTATTTATTCCACGCACCAAAGAACTTGCACTATATACCAATTCAAACTTGTTTTTTAAGTTGATTAGCAATTAGCATCCAGCCACTAATCAAAAAGAAATAAAAGCACAAAGTAATCCGTGAAGTTTCCTAAAATTATAGTCCTTCGCGTAATTATAATACCAAATTCCAACCCAAGTGATTTATTTGCTGTACAGTTTGTTACATAATTACGTCCTGTGATATCTCAATGTGTATATTTTAATTGTATATCGGCTCTTTACAAATCGTATTTAACAAATAACAGACAATAAGTAAAATGTTTACAAACAGAGAATACTATGTACTGTCTTTGGTTCTTTTTCCGAAACCAACAGGTAGCGCAGGTATTAGGATTTATGAAAAATAAAAACACCACAAAAAACAATTTACCAAAAAAATACAATAAAAGCCTTATATTTAAATCGAGTAAAAGATAAGCAAACTTGGGCGATTGATGTTTTGTACTCAATTCTGAATCTCAGTTTTCACACTGCCTGACACCTTCCCCCTGTAACCGGTAGATGGCATCCACATGTATTTTACAACTTGTGTTTACGCTTGTATTTTTTCCACGCGGTGTACCGCGTGTTTTTCTTCCGCTAGTAAATAGAACCCCAGGCGGCAAAACACTTGTGCCGAACGAGTACACATATTCCGTGTTATGATCTTATTTGTGTTACAAGAACTAAAAGAGTTGAAAATCAAGGATATTTCAAGACCGCTTCACAGGTGCGAATCCTCTCACCCCTTGCATCTAGGAGCGAGGGTTCACGAATGACTCACGGAAACTCACGAAGAGATCTCCAACAAGATTGTGTTAAGGTACCAAGGATTCGTTAAAAATTAAATAAATATGCCATTGTTTGTGTTTATAGTGCCTCGCCGTTGTAATTAAATGAGTTATTTCACTCGGAACACCAGTGTCACCTCGATACATTGCTCAATTTTTCAGGAGTTAATTCGAAATATCACTTGCGAAACGAAAGGTCCTTGTATGAGGACTTCAAACGTACGACAATATATGCTGCCATGAGCATTCCCAAAGGCAAAAATCACCAAGGGATACCGAATCATCAAGGATTTAGCCAGCAACGCTTCGCTCACCCGACGTTTCCATTCCAGCAGGCCAGCGCCGCCTCAAAAATAGTCGATTGTCGCCTGAACGGTAAGTGCCAAGTTTGAGTGATGTGGCTTTACAATCCGCAGCCAGCGAATTCAACTTTCACACTCGGTAAGATGCAAAGTACTTGCTGTTTTGCGTTGATTATTCAGTCAGGTGAAGGGAAACGAGCCTATCACTCCATTGCTGTGACGAAATCTTCGCTTCATTTGTTTGCAATCCGCATTACTTCATAGAAGTGCAAAGATTTTGAGGTTAAAATCTCATACCGACGAAATAGCTTGTTTATAGCTGGAAAAAGGAAATGATAGATTTAAAGAGAGGACTGAATAAACGCTTGTCAACCATGTGAAATACTGTAATTATTGTCACTGCTGTGTGTCGTATTCGAAGACAAATAGAAAAGTGGGTGTGCCCTTGTAATACGTGAAGTAGTATTTTCATACTGATTTTCATCGTACATTGCGATTGTATCAGTCGACAATAATAATTTATTTAAATAGGAGAGGATTAATATCCATCTGAATGTGACATGCGTCGTAGTTAATCAGGATTTATATATGCATGTTAAATGCAAAACATTATGGGTATTCACATTACAGATTTGAACATTTCGGTCGTGATAGTGAAATTGTCTTCAGAATACTTTTACGTTGTTGTTTACAAATACGTCCTGTTTTTTTTTTTTTTCCGACAATGGCCATTGACATTAGATTGTTGTTTCGGTATTGTTTTTAACTTTGTCAACTCAGTTATCATGTGATAGGCAGATAATTAATGCACTTGTATGTTACTGGTACTTTTCGAAATATTTTGTGGGTTTGATGAGGTACCTTATTTCTTATTTCCAAGCTCTAATGCAGTGATTACATACTTCTTTGGAGACAGTCTCAATAATGTACATGTCATCCTGGTGTTACTTTTAAAACAATGCATTGCTTGTAATATAAAGAATGACCTTGATTGTTTCAATGAAACAAAACCACAGAAAAATTTCGTACATGGCATTCTCTTTTATTCAAGCCAATAGTTGTTTTTAAAAAATATGTTTAGTTCTTGTGGTAGATTGATCTGTTAATTCTAGTGGATCACCGAAGTACTATCTCAACTGCAACCAAATATCCTTATGTAGGAATTTAGTTGAATGCGCCAGTGTTAAGGTGTTGTTTTCAAATACTTCCAAATGAGTGGGAACCCTTTGTTTCGTATTTTTATTCTATATCCGCCGGTGTAATAAAACTCTTCTATTAGAATCCGATAGTCCTAGAAACAACAAGACGAATATGTTTTTTGATATCTGATTCCGATGGCAAACAGTTTTGGCCAATTCAGCTTGAAATAATAATATTAATGCGTAGATTTCAAAAAAACATATCATAAAGTCTCAAAATAGTTTTCAAAATCTGGAAGAAGTCTTTTGTAAATGATAGAAATAATTTATTCCATGTTAATAAAATATATTTTCCACTATTACAGTCATTATATTATGAAATTATCTTAATACTGTGTTGTATTATCACACTTTGATAGAATTGTTCTCAGAAAGAGATTTGGTTGTGGAAGCCTAGAATGTCATATTCTGTACTCATGAGCTGCTGCATGTCCTAGTGTTACATTCAGTTTTGTGATAAATTTGATTGTGGTGTGCCCTTTAGCCAAAGCACTAACAAAATGCTGAAAGTTTGTCTAATTTATTGAAATGGAGAACTTGATATCATTTGCAAACTTTTCACCTATAAATGCATTGTTGGGGCAAAAAATGTATATTAGGTTACTTGGATCACTGACTTCACATATCTCTCATATATAACGGAGGTCAGTTTTTAACAACTTACATCATTAAATGATTAATGGGCAGCTAAATATCATTGAATAAGTTATGTAAAAGTGTGATATCACAAGCTGTTACCCAAGGAACACTTCATTGTTTTCTTTTTGCTACAGTTCACAGCTGTCAAATATTGCTGAAAAAGTTATAACAGTTGCACTCGGGATGCATATTATTTGATAAGAGACATTATGCAAAACTTTTAGCCAAATTCAACACAATGGTTATTTTAAACTGTAGCAGGTAATATGTCAATGGGTATATGTAAGGGCACGAACTAAGATGAATATGTATTGTGAGATAAACAACTTGTTAATTCTAGTTCCAATGACTTGTTGCCATTAGCCAATTGTGTGACAATGCAAATGTTTTGTCATTAAATCTTTGTTCTATGAAGACAATTGAAGATACAGACCAGACTCTGTCAAACATAGAGCAGGAACAGCGGTACCAGTATTATTTATTTACTTCATGGGGTGTGTGAGGCACTAATGAAGTCATTCTATGTGGTCTGGATTTCTAATATTAATATTTTGGCAATGCTACTCAGGCAAGAATTTAACCTATTAATAATAAGATGATACTTAATGTTGATATTATGATTATGCAGTAATATACATAGTAGCATGTGGCGCGCTTGTTTAAATTAATCAATGGTTTGTCCAGACGTGTATTGCATTCAGGAAAATTAGACCTGTGGGGAACATGTCTCAGCATTGTTTCTCAATTTATAACTTAGTATAAATTTTGTTAATAGCATTTGTGTGTGTTTGTATCTTTTGGCAAAATATAAGATGGGGCTGTCTGTGGTCTTATGAAATGTGTGTTGCTAATGTCTGTCATGAACAAAGATTTGTCTAACTAATAGCATTGTTATAGTGTAACATATTGGATTTTAGTATAGGCCAATATGCCTTACCACAACTGGGTTATCTGCTTTCACATTTGTACATTTTTGTCAACTCTCAACCAGACTGTTGCTTCTGATCCTAAACTTAATCTTGGGCTACGGAACAGATCAGGCTTCTCAACAACCAATTTTTCACATTGCCCGGATGTCACTGTCATACTAGCAGAGGTGCTGCCAACATTTGTGCTATCAAGAAGAGTAGTACCAAGAATGGCTCATAATAAAGTTTAGTCTATCTTTCTGTTCAATGAAGTAACTTATTATTTTTATTTATTTCAGGATTCTGCTTTAGGAAGTCAGTGTCTGTATAGGCCTAACTACATTAATTGTCACTTTCATATTGAAATTTCTTCGTATTCACATCCTCATAAAAGTGTGTTGTGTCAGTTGTATTATCAAGTGAATTGTAAAATGGAAATCAATTTGAAATGGGCCAACAGTGTGGCTGAAGATAATCTACTGTCCACAGGGGAGGGGGGGGGGCAGTTTTCAATTTTGTTCAGATCAGTATCTGCAGCTGAACTGCATGTACAGCATTGTGAGCAACCATCCACTGCCCTTCCCCCATCCTCAATTACTTTAACCCCTATCTCTGATAAAATGCAAACAACACTCTTTTCTTCAATATTTTACGGCACAATTCCACCTGTCTGCTTTGACCCATGGCGTCGTCAACATGTCGGAAAACCTGTATACGGGATATCTTTATACTTCTATATTGTAGATAATAAATAATCTTTAGGTATCCTCATAAATTACAGATAACAGAATGTACCATCGATCACAGGTCTCAGCCCAGAAATTCGCGCCTTCGGCACTCACATGCAGAATAAAAACCTCTCTGTTAACCCATAAATTACCATCAGAGGAAAGCTACAGATCACTTTTTAAACACAAAATATTAATCTCTAATCTGTTTTGTTTGTAAACAAACTGTCGTCTTTGGTAAAATTTTACGATACTTCTCGCCGGGCTCCAGTGCTTATGTTGGCAATAGATGAACAATGAAGTGTAGAATCGCATTAATATTTTTCATGAGTTACAGAGTAAATTTTATTGCTGCTCGTTTCACTCGCAGCAAATTTAATACTGTGCCTGATCTATGGTCAACAGGTTCCTGCATGTACCCTTGTCCGCTCAGAAAAAAATAATTTTTGTTTTAATTGCAGTTGTCATGAAAAAAACATTTATTGGTCATCTGAGTTGCCATCACTACCATTGGTGCCAACCACTGCAGCCCGGCGAGAAGCGTCGTACAATTTAACTGTCATCTTTAACTCGGCCACCACATAATAACTCATGCCTTCTGCAAACACGCACGTACCTCAAAACTAATGCACTGCGATGACGTGACGGGTCACAGCTGACAGGTGGAATTGCGTCCAATAAATTACGCCTCTTTTCACTATGAAGTGTGTCAGCAAGAAAAGTCACATTCAAAGCATAGCAGTGATGCATGTATTATTGACACATATAGCTCACAGAGTTAAGCTTGGTGTGTCAATAATGTATGGATAAGTAGCAGCTCATTGCAGACATAATTGCTGAGCTGCAGACAGGCACGTAAAATAGATCATCGCATTCACACAACTTTAATTTTCTGCCACAACCTTCATCAGAAAAAGATACACAT
This sequence comes from Locusta migratoria, assembly GCA_026315105.1. Lineage (NCBI taxonomy): Eukaryota > Metazoa > Arthropoda > Insecta > Orthoptera > Acrididae > Locusta > Locusta migratoria. Next base: position 139,079,360 of record CM048752.1, on the reverse strand, counting down.
TCATTCACACAATCACTTGGGCATAACTCATGTACATGATCTCTGGCTAATATGTCGTATGTGCACGAGTTATTTGTAAATGATTGTCTGACTATACATATAATCTATTGCTGCTGATGGCTACGGCCGAAAATAAAAGTTGTCTATTTTGTGATTGGTTTTATCTATGTGCCTATCTGGAAACCAGCAATCGTATTTAACGCGAGTTGCTACATACCTTAATGTGGGTCATTTATAGTACACGATTCCACCCGTCGGCTTTGACTCATGACGTCGGCGTTGTGCTGTCATCACAAGTGTGGTAGTACAGAGATGTGTTTATAGGTGGCGTGTGTAAGTATCTAGTGTCGCTCTCTTCAGGTGGATGTTATTTGGGTATTTTGTTATTTCTGCTTGTGTTGATGGTAGTTGATAATTTTTGCGTAAGGTTCAGATAATAGATTAAGATTTGGCATTTAAAAAAGTGATCTGTATTTCATTCTGATGGTAAGGTATAGTTTAACAGAGAGACGGTTTGTTTGTTTGTTTTTTTTTTTTTTTTTTTTTTTTGTAAGTGAATGCCGAAGGCACAAATCTATGGGCCGAGACCTGTGATATAATCTGTAATTTATGTGGATAACCACAGATTACTTATTATGTACAATACATAATGGCTCTTCTATCTGTCAGGCTGCAAATGACAACACACCGTAGAACTCCCCTCAGATCAACAGCTGTGTCCCGCATGTCACACAGAAGAGGATCATCTGTTTAAGATTTTTGGCAACAGTAGTGTAGCTTAATCATTCTTACTTTAATGTATTGACTCACTTCTGGCTCAAATTAATAAATAACCTCTTAATATAATTACTTCAGTACAGTGTAATTTAATGTGGATACATCATATCAGTCTTGTGCTTTTCTTCACGTTCATCTCGTAACTTATCTTCGAGGCAATATCCATTCTGTTAAAGTACTCTTCAAAGGCTTTTTTCGTCAGCTAAAATGCAATTTAGGTGCTGGTGGTGTCTACCTTATGTGCAGGTGTTGGTAGTGTGATAAATTGTGGAAGGTGAAGGCAGCCAAGCAGATTTGATATTGATACAGCCTTTACTTTTATCATTTGTAAACAGCTTGGTGTTGCAAACAAGTATATTTTTTTATGGGCAAGATCAATATTGGTCAATACATCGGTGTAACATTTTTTTTTTTTTTTAAATCGTGCTGCTTTGATTGGAAATTAGTCTGTTAAATGATAAGCAATATTTTTCTTCTGGTTGTTATCTGCTCATACTTGGCCCTGTGACAAGACAATACTGTTGCTGTGTTTAAGCAAGCCACAGCACAATTAGTTTTGCTGAATAAAATGTTCTCACTCTCCTTAGTGACTAGATCTGAATGCACTTTCTTCATTCACAATCTGAGAGCTATTTGTGTTCCCAACAAAATTGTATGCACTTATAAGCAGTAGATAGTTGAGAGATTAATCCACACCATGTTGGATTGTTTGGTTGGCCGTTTGGAAAAGGGGGACCAAACTGCTGTCATCATTCCCCCGGTGTGGAGGGGAAGGAGTAATGATAGGAAAGGAGGGGAAGAGAAAGGAAATGCAGTCCAGGATGAAAAGAAGGAAGAAAGACTGCATTAGCTTGGTGCCCTGCTCACCAAGCATGTCCCCCAGGAATTACCGCGAGCACCCTGAGGCACGTGTAAAGTTCTTCTTAAATGATGAACTAAATGGAATAGAGTGATAATAAGTTTCGTTAATGGCGGCAGTTCAGTCGTTTGAACAGGGTCACTAGTACGATTGCGCTAGAAACGGAAGGCGATAATCGTAGCGGTAAAGAAATAGGACCAGTCTTAAATTCGATACTAGTGGGTTCACTGCGCATGAGCGAGCTTGTAGCTGTCTGCTGCAGTCACTGCTGTGATCAGTCTACCATTTTGCTTCCTAGTTATGTGTATTGAACTTTTGTCAGAGTTTGTTGTCATTTCATTGGCGCAAGAAACCTTCTGAACAAATGACTGTATTATAATTTTTATAAATATTTTTATTAAATTACTGTATGGTGACGCTTTACAGTGTTGATATATTTATCAATATTTTTTCGCAATAGTGAATTTCTCTTAGCATCTCTGTATAAGTATAGATGTTCTATCAAATGGTGACATGTGAAAATTTGTGCCAGGCCGGGACTTGAACCCGGGGTTTCCCGCTTTTCGCGAGCGGTCGCCTTAACCACTAGGCTACCCGAACACGACTCCTGGACTGTTCCAAACTTCCATATGCCATACTGATTGCACTTATGAGTCAACTACATTCATGTGTCACCATTTGGTAGAACATCTATACCTTATACAGTGACGCTAAGAGAAATTCGCTATTGCGAAAAATATTGATAAATTTTCATTGAAGTTTTTAAACCTTTGTAAATTTCATAATTATGTAATGATGCGCTAATATGAAATCACGACAACTGCTGTTGTAGTTATGTGTTGTGGCACCACCATTCGCCATGACGCCGGCGGTCTACACACATTGTTGCGCCACTTGCGATAACTCGCTCCGCGTATTTCGACCGACTAGGGTGCCTCGCGTCTCGTACTTCTTTGCCTTGTGCCCCGCACTGGCCAGTCAGATGAAAAGGATCGGCTAGATAGGCCCGTGCACCACAGGGACTACAGCAGTACAGCGAGGGACAGTTCAGTCTAGCAGTCTACGAGTAAACTCCACAGCACATCAGTATAACAGAGTTCTATCATCAGCGCGCCAGCCGTCTGTGTTAGCTCAACCTGAAACACTACTATTGACTGATGGAAGAGATCATTGCAGAATTGTGTATTACTTATTAGTACGACCTTGCCTCAACGAGCACATCTAAAGTTGAGTATTTCTTTCTTTTGTCATGAAAGTATGTGTGAACTAATCACTTCTTTCAGTTGCAGATATTGTCCACAATCCTAGCTAGCCATGGCCCACCTCTCGAACCTACCATACACAGTAGTGCATCCTGAGGAGACAATATTATGGAACGGAACATACCTGCCATTACACTTTCGATAGAGGCATATAGTGAAGACCCCTTTTTAATGTTGAGAATAGCCTGTATCATAAGATACTATTTTTTTGCTCACAGTCACAGAAGGTCCTAAATATTTGTTAATAAAGCTTAAAGTTACAGCAGCATCTTGTTTCAGTATGCCACAAAGAAAAAAAAAATAGACATCATTCTGGAATTCATTTGTATTCCCTGGCATTAATTCTCTCTCTCTACCATTCTCTATGCTTCACGGTTTTCTTCTCTTCTCTGAAGCTACGGCCACACCCGGCACCTATTTTTTTCTTCGGCTTTGTATCCACCTTCTAACAATGAAAGCCAATGCAAATGCAATCGACGGTATGGCTACGTTTACCTAATTTGTGCTCATTTCCAGAAAACATGCTACTGATGTACGACTCTGCAAATCAACAACAAACGAGACTTCCAACTCGTGACAAATTCGCTAGTAGCTTTTACTCTCTGTTTAAGTTTATCGTCTAAACAAACTGCCGCAAGATCTTGCAAGAGATTATAGTTCGGGACTAGTACGCTACGAGCGCTTAAGCAAACTATTATCTACCTTGTCCACTTTCATTGATTGTTTAAAATGGGCTTAAGAATAAGGATTATAAAAGGCAGATTGCACTGTTGCTTGCTCATTGTACAGAAGGTATAACATGGAGAACAGGTTACAAACCTGCAACCGCTGCATCATTTTCTTATCTCAGAACTTGCATGCGGGTATCCCAGTCTGCGTAGTTGTAAGTTATTTCCAAATTTAGAACATCTATAGATTTATCTACCTGTTTTCTAACATACAGCTGCAGAGTCAGTATTTCCTGATCGTGTTTCTATGTTTTTCTGGAACTGAAACTGAAGATCTGTTTTTCCAGCAAAGTTTGCTGCACTTAAATACTTGCTGTACTATTTGAGACACATACACTCTTACACAGACAGAAATTGACTGCCTGGGATGTTCTCCATTTTTGACTCTCTTGTCCTGCCTCGCTATAATGCCAGATTGATGAGAAATATTAAGAGTTGCTCTAAAGAGGATCCGAAGCTAGTGTACTTTCACTGCACTGTCTTCAAAACTGTGAGACTTTTGTTCGATTTGGCGTGCGGTAAAAAGGAGTGGCCAGTACTAGAGTCTTTCTACTGATCCAGAGTTTGGCTGATAATGAAAAAAATTCTTTCACATTTTCTAATACTCACTTTATAAGATCATCCTATTTTATACTTTAAAAAAATTACACAGGCTCAGATCTGATACATTCACCGTTACTGTCATCCTTATATTCTGGCTGATTCTTTCTCTCTGTTTCTGATATTATGTTACTACCGTCCACTGTTTAGAGCACAGGCTTGAAAATTTATCCATGTCCAACTGCCGTTTCTTGTAGTTTTTCAACTGTGATACTGTCCTGCAGACAACAGCATTGTCAATGTCGTATCTTTTACTGTTGCTGATCCAATCTGATGAATTATGTAACTATACTGGAAGCATTAAAGGCAGTCATCCATCTGAAATTCGGTTCGCACACGTCGGTGTTTTACTAAGCACGGTATGCTGTTGCCTTGGTTTGACCCTTCGAACTGATTTACTTGACCAGTTATAGGGGGACCTAAATTTTAATGTGAATTTCTGACTGTAGTGTAACTTGACCTTTTACCCATCAAAGTATCTAAAGGTGAAACAAGTGATAAGTAACAGATAAAAATCCTGGGACTGACCTAGCGACATTTCGATTAGTCTGTCACTTTCTCGAGGCGGCCAGTCCTCGGCAACGCACTGAGCCAGCACTCGGCCACCAGTAGCTGCATCAGACACAGCTGCACCGTCCTTCCTAATTAGCCTACAAACTCCATTCTGCTGTTGTTGTGGTCTTCAGTTCAAAGACTGGTTTGATGCGGGTCTCCACCCTTCTCTATCTTGAGCAAGCCTTTTCGTCTTCTCGTAAGAATGGCAACCTACATCCACTTGAATCTGCTTACTATACGCGTCTCTTGGTCTCCTCTGCTATTTTTACCCCACACACACCTCTTCAATGCTAAATTCATGATTTCTTGATATCTAAGAATGTGTCCTATCAATTGCTCTTCCTTTTAGTCAAGGTATGGCTGAAATTCTTTTTATCCCCAATTCTATTCAGTACTTCCTCATTAGTTACGCAATCCACCCACCTAGTCTTCTGTAGCACCACATTTCAAAAGCCTCTATCATCTTCCTGTCTGCACTGTTTATCGTCCATGTTTCTCTCCCATACAAGGCAACACTCCGCACAAATTCCTTCAGATGTTAAAAAATTTCTCTTTTTCAAAAATGCTTTTCTACGCATTGCCATTCTGCATTTTATATCCTCTGTACTGCGACCATCATTTGTTATTTTACTGCCCAAGTACCAAAACTCGTCTACAACCTTTATTGTTCTGTTACCTAATCTGCAGCATCGCCTGATTTTCTTAAACTGCACTCCATTACCCTTGTTAATATTCATCTTACACACACACAAACACACCGACATTTCAACACACTACTAGACACTTACCTTTTTAGGAAATCAAGTATTTGTTGGCAGGCTGGAGTCACATCAGTTACTAAAGCTTGCAGGCCGTCTCGTCCTATGGAATAACGCACTGGTATGAATCACTTCCCTTTCCTGACATGACACAGCACTAAATTATGCTTCAGACGCAAGATTTTGAGTGTTTATGCATTTAACATTTACCCTTTTCATATGTTTACGTATACTGAACATTATTTCTTTGCTTACAGTGTTTGAAAGTCTCTCTCTCTCTCTCTCTCTCTCTCTCTCTCTCTCTCTCTTTCTTCCTCCCCCCAAATTTCTGTGGGATGTCCTGAAAGCAGTTGGCAGGCTAGGTGTGCCCCACAGGGCTCCGGACGCCTACTCCTGCTCTATATCATAGTAGCAAAGTGTTAAACAGCTCTTGGGGAACAGGGAAGAAGGTGGACTCCACTTGTTGAACTACATGATTTTCGAGATTTAGTGTATTAATTAAGGTAGCCTATTTTGTGAATTTATGCTGAAGCAGAATTGGCATCCCCATGTTCAAATATTGACTACTTCCCAGGAAAACGGTGACCAGTAAGGAGGGTTAAATGTAGTTTGAGTCCACGAGTGGTGTTTCGTGTGTAGACATTGGCAACGGTGCTGCAACCAGTCGGGAGTCGTGTTCGTCCAGCCAATAAGAAATAGCTTTGCTCTTTATGGTTTGTAAACAAACTGGCGTAGTGGATGTGAAGACCTTTAAATCGACATATTGCATTTCAATAAATGTGAAATTTATATTTACATTCTGTAATGGAGATTGAGTGTAAGATAATGACCTGACTGTACTATGTAGTCAAAATTATTTTCTCCGGTGATTTTAATTGTGGTATTTGCATGACTTGGAGCCTTTACGAGTGCAGTTACTTTTACTGAGCGTTTCTGAACTGGAGATTCAGGTGCTACTAAGAGAAAAAAATCTTGTGTAAACTATACCTAACCTTTAAGGCCTGTTGTTGGTTTTGAAACTACTGATAGTGTGTTAAAGAATAGTCTGAAAGTGTGGTGGTGACATCGCGTAAAAGAGTGTTCTGTAGCTAGCCTTAAGTTGGTTAGGTATAGGTTAATCAAGACTCTTTATTATTACGGTTCAGAACCGGAAGTTCGAGATACACAGATTGTTCCAAATTATGCAACATCTGGTTTTTTTCTTAGTGAAGTGAACACTAATTTTAATAACATTCATTACTCGCGTATTGCATGACACTGTAAAAATTATTGTCAGTCTTGTTACTTGAGAGAGAAACATATATTTCAATTTACGTTGCAAGAAATTATTAAATCTGAACGGAAAAGTAGTGTATGTGAAGAAGGCGAAATTCACAACACACGAAACGTCGAGTCTTATTGGCCACCGGTACGCCGCTCCTGATTGGTCGCCTTCACCTGCGTCGTTCCATACTGTATTGTAACTACTTCACCACGTGTATATTGTGTGCGATACCTCACCTGTCCCCTGATCGTTTGTCGCAGTGTATTAAGTTGCCCCAATGGTGAGGTTGTAGCTTCGTAATTTTTGTATTGGTGCATTTGTTTCCAGATTCCAGTCACTTCTCTGCTTATCGATTAGTAACCATCATTTTGATGTCGTTTAGGCAAATGTAGGAACAGTTGCCGGGGTCATTGAGACATCGACATATTTGCCATTTTACGTCTTCGTGCAGGTGTAGGTCAGTGTTTCCAAATTAATAAGTGCCACTTGCTATTATTAAGAATATGGTATTCATCTAGAGCTGCAAATAAAGAAAAACCGCTACAAAAATCTAGAAGAAGTTTTGAAAATCAGTCAGTGTGTGTAGTTGCACAAGTGTTAGCCATGCTTTAGATTGGTATTATTCGTAAATATCTGACATGTATCGTTATTACTGCAGATAATTTGAGGACTACACTTCCTTGGGACAGGAGGCTCCATTATCTTGTCTGCTCTAAGCAACGTAGTGTAATGTTGGGACTCCAGAGTGCTGTAATAGGCGCAGCCCCTCAGAGCTGGTAAGCCTTCAGCACTCTCTGGATTTCTTTCCAGAAAATGTACATTATGACCCCCACCCCCTCCCCTCCACACACACACACACACACACACACACACACACACACACAACCTCGTGCTTGCTTCCTGCTGAGAGGCAGAAATCGGCAAAAGGGCTCGGTGTGCAACGTCTGCTGAAAGAAACCCAACTGAGCACGCTTGCCACAGGTTTGAACACACTGCACTGCATCTCACCCGTACACAGAGCTGCCTCGGACACTGTGTGACCTTAACAAGCTCGAGCAGCGCCATCTCGAATCACTTGGAGGACAGCGCAGTGCGGAGGCTCCGAGAACACGGCTGCGTGGGGCCTGCTCTTGCATTAATTTGTAAACTGTGTTGCCTGTTTGTCCAGTGCAGCAGACTTAAAATTACCGCATTGGAAAAACTATGAACAAGCCCCTTTTTTTTTTTTTTTTTATGAATATGCAAGTAGTCATATATATATGAAGATTACTTACCAGGCGAAGGAGGTAGGTGGTGATAGTAGCAGAAATAAATAAAACTCACGCGCGCACACACACACACACACACACACACACACACACACACATCTGGTTAGGTGTACTTGCGTCTGTGTAAATGTGTGGGTGTGGGTGTTTGTTTACCCTTCTCTTCCCCCCCCCCCCCCCCCAAGGTAAGTCTTTCCTGTCCCGGGATTGGAATGACTCCTTACCCCCTTCCTTAAAACCCTCATCATTTCCTTTTCCCTCTCCTTCCCTTCTGCCTGACGAAGCAGCTAGGCTGCGAAAGCTTGCGTTTGTGTTTGTGTGCGTTTGTGTGTGTGTGTGTGTGTGTGATTTTATTAATATATTTGTGCTAATATCACTTCCTGTGCTCCTTCGCCTGAGAAGTAATCTTTATCTTATATAAAAATTTCCTGTTAGGAATTTCTCCTCTATAAAATACAAGTACCGTAGTCAAACAAATTTTCTTAGGTGAGTATTAACTGTATCAGCTTCACTCGTCACACCTTATTTTCTGCCCTCAGTCTGTCGAGAAAACACTTTAAAAATACAATAATTCCACTATAGAGACGGCATACACAATGCTTCTTTTTTAGGAGAGGCAGAGAACAGAAAAAGCGCAAAGATGATCAGCTCATTTTGTATTACCACACAACAGGGAGGAGATACAGTGTGCAAGTTGTGGTGGCAATGATTGAAACAAAAGAATGTTTTACTGTAGCAAGACATTTTTACAAAATTTTAATCACCAGCTTTCTCCCAATAATCCAAAAATGGGGAAAAATGATGATCATAAGAAGAGAAATCTGAGCTCAAAGGGAAAACTGAACAAGTTTGCTTTTCTCATCTTCAGTGTCTCTCTCTCTCTCTCTCTCTCTCTCTCTCTCTCTCTCTCTCTCTCTCTCTCTCTCGCACACATTGCTGATAGTAGGACCAGACAAATATGATATTTTAATCTGCCGAGTACAAAAATACTAGGATATCACTTTGGTATTGTTTGGTAAGGAGTTTATTGTGTAACACTTTCCATATTATCTGTAAGATCTTATCACGTAACAGTCGTCCCTATTATCTGTAAGACCTGATACTGATCAGGTAGAAGACGTGCAGTGACATGTTTTATGTGATGAAAAAATTAACTTTACTGATCACAATAAAATTATAATACGCTGGTTACCAGTTCAAGTTTGTAAACAAGCTGCTTTACATCTTTAGTAATAAGTAGGAAAATTACTTTCATGTAACACACACTTTAATAACGAACACTATATCAAGTACTTTTAACATGTAAAATAATAAACTTACAATGCTTAAAAACACACACACACAGAGTACCAGGCTACTAAGTGTAACTCAGGAAAGAAACGACAGAGGCTCACAGTGCTGCTGACAGGCACAAAAATAGTCACATTCACAGAACTTATATTTCTGCCATGGCCTGCACCAGGAAAAGAAAATTTAAATAGTGTGAATGTGATTGCCTATTTCTCGCACCTGTCAGCAGCTCAGCGAGCCTCTTTAAGGTGAGTTGTTATCTATTTTCCATTATTGACATTCCAATCGGATTTTTCACAGTTCAAATAAATGGAAGGTATGTTTCAGTTAATTTCGACAATCTTTGTAATGTATAATATTATTATTAAAATTTGTGAAAGTGTAACAAATTATAACTAAAGCAAGTTTACCAAAGAATTAATACCTAAGTACAGTGTAGGCCACTGTATTGTTACTGTCAATAGTAGAAGTTAGCCAGAGCAGGCCTGATAACATTAAATACTTCAGTAAACAAAGCTCTGTGTGTGCTTGTCGGTGCCTACTGAGGTTTACCAGCCATGTTAACATTTAAAAAATGGCAACAGAATCACCATACAAATATGAAAACCACAATAGCTTTATCAATGGCTCATCATAATCAAATCAGTGCGGCTCGGTAGCACAGTGGTGGAATGCCAGACTACAAAATCCAAATGTCGCTGGTTAGATCCCTGCCGGGTCCTAGGATTTTTAACTGTCACTTTCTACTTCTTTCACCTCTGGCAGTATTGCTCGTGTGAAAAATACCGAGTAGCGCCGTGGTTCGGAACCCACGTTAAACTGTAGGTCCCCCTATAACTGGCTGGGTAAGTCAGTTCCAAGGTGGGACAAAGGCAACGGCATACCACCTCCAAACAGGACCGTGCCTAGTAAGGCACTGTGGTATTCAAACCAATCTTCGGATTGTTGGCTGCTTTACCTTTTATTACCATCATAATCAATAATTTATTATTATTTTATAATTTTAAATAACAGCAAGAGTTCCTGTCAACAGCACTCTGTCATCTACATTGTCTACTAAGGCTTTTTCATTGTCATCATTTGACTTCTATACTGGTGCACGATTTTTAGCAATAAATTCTAAATGTCAGATTCAATTAGTGATGGTAATTCTCCACAGAGATGATAAATTATTTTTCAAACGAGATAGATTGCCTGGCCATTACTTACCTTTGTGCTCTACTGCCGATAGGACAGCCGAAGGAGGACAATAAAAGACAAAGGCTTCGTTCTTCAGGTAGGAGAGAAGGAAGGAAGAGGGAATGGGAACGGAAGGGGAAGGTAATTCACGTCCTAGGTGTCGTGTCGCACAAGTATGAAGTGCGCGCCACGTACTTGCGCCGCCATGCACGCACGGCGCGGCGTTCTTATGACGTCAGCCACGAGCGCCCTCTGCTGCAACTCCGCTCGTGGCCACCGCTGTATGGCATCGTTCACTTGGGAATCAGATAGGCAGCAGCTAACACTTCGGAATCAGATAGGCACCAGGGAAGACTTGGCTATCTGATAAGCACTAGGAATCATCCGTAGTAGCTAGTGCTAGTGCTAGTAGCCTCTATCTAAACTATGTATCAGCATTCTGCAGTACTGAGCTATGTAAAAGTTAAGTACTACTAAGTCTCTATGATATATATATATATATATATATATATATATTAAAAAAAAGGTAAAGCAGTCAACAATCCGAAGATTGGTTTGAACAGCACAGTGCTTTACTAGGCATGGTCCTGTTTGGAGGTGGTATGCCGTTGCCTTCCTCCGACCTTCGAACTGACTTACCCAGCCAGTTATAGGGGAACCTACAGTTTAACGTGGGTTCCGAACCACGGTGCTACTCGGTATTTTTCACATGAGCAATACTGCCAGAGGTGAAAGAAGTGGAAAGTGACATAAAAATCCCAGGACCTGGCGGGGATCGAACCCGCGACCTTTGGATTTGTAGTCTGGCACTCTACCACTGTGCAACCGAGGCGCACCATGAAATATATATCTCGTTATAATTTACTCTAGTGTTTCTAGTTTCTGCTGTCCCACTGGCTGTTCACCTCCGAACCTGCACACGCATGCATCCTTTATTCCTGTGTCGGTCTCTTTCTACTCGGCCACCGACACCTACGACAACCGGCGGAAACGAGACACAAAAGTGGCGACGAGGATGGGATACAAAAGTGGCGACGAGGATGGGATACAAAAGTGGCGACGAGGAAGGGATACAAAACTGGCGACGAGGGGTGATAGAAGAACCTGGGACACAAAACTAGGTCATGAGGATCGTGGGAGTCAGACACACTAAACTCCGTTCACCGAGACGGAGCCATGCCAAAGAAGATATATATAACGAAAGAGGAAAGCTCAAGCAGTAAAGAGAAGAAAAGATGAGTGGACCAAACGATTGTAAAGGGTGGAGGAAGTGGTTTATCTAAACGGTTTTAGATTAACAACATAGATTTAGGCCAGGATGGTGGCGGGAGGAGAGGATATGTTGGCGGGCAAGTTTCCCTGTCCGTAGCTCTGAGGGATTGGCGTTAGGTGTCAGTTTCAAAACGGCACGTGTGGTGTAACACGTCGTGCTGGAGGGCGTGTTCTGCCACAGGATATTGGGTGTCCCCCAGGCGAACAGTCCGTCTGTGACCGTTCATCAGCTCGGCCAATTATTGGTGGTCGCGCCAACATAAAAGGCTGCACAGTGGACACATGTCAGTGGCTTCTAATTAGCGGTTTGTTTTGGTTAAAACATGCAACCACCTGCTTTTATGGGTGGTTTTTATTCCATAACTAGTTTTCAAGCCGGCCGAGGGGACTGAGGCGCTCCAGTCACGGTCTGCACAGCCACTACGGTCGGGGGTTCGAATCCCCCTCGGGCATGGATATTTGTGCCGTCCTTAGTATTAGCTAGTTTGTAAGTTTGGAACTAATGACCCTGTAGTTAAGTCCCATAAGCTATACAAACATTTGAACTAGTTTTCAAACCATTGCAGGTCCCTAATCAGTGGATATGTTACAGGAACATTTATTATCTTCCACCAAGTGTAGGTTTTTCCACTGTTCAAAAATTCTAGTGTGCTGCAGTAAAGCAGTAAAAAAAGGATAAAACCAAATTTGAATACGCGTTATATCGAAAGGTGTTTTTGTGGCTCTAAGAGTGCCACAGAGGCTAGTAAGCACGAGCTCCCGGGTTCGAACCCTGGCCCCGACCTAAAATTTGTGTGTCGCTGTTGTATGTTTACAGCCGAGACTCAGAAATGCCAATTAACACGTTCGCTGCGGTCAGCTATGCGGGCCACTAATACTCTAGGACAGAGGTCGGCAACTAATCTTGAATGTGGGGTTCCGATACTTCTGAAAATTTTTTTCGAGGTCTGCAAGTAAAACCACATATTCCTAATCAATTTTTTTATTTTAATTTCCAGTCTCAAACTAGTACGAAATACAAATTTATAATAATCCAGTTAAATTTATATTATTTGCTATTTATTTATTTTTATTTACACTCACAAAAAGTATGAAATAAAATGTGTAGTCGAAGTTCTATTGAAAAATCCAGTACCGGGTCTTGCATTAAACATACTATTTTTTTTTATTTTATTTTATTTTATTTTATTTTTTTTTTTTTTTCACTAAAGAAGTATGAAATTCAATGAACTGTACGTATTTGTGATTTTAAAAAAAAAATCAATGCAAAAAATTACATTTGCGGTCTTGAGCCAGTTTCTTAAAGTTAGGTTCACATGTGGAGCAGCTAAAGCGAATAATGTCTTCAAGGTGGGCGGCCGTTAATCTTGAGCGATACTTATTTAAATCAAATTGGACAAATATATGTGGAGCCAAACATAGTAGCCAGGTAGATGGCTAATGTTCAGTAATTTTCTTATTTCTCCGGGACTTTTCACTCCATAATTTGCCAGTGGATTCATTTTTATATGTTTTCAATGAAATGTCTATTATCTCCATTTGGAGTAAAGGCTTTGAAAGGAGGAACAACTTCGCAGCGACATCCATCCGTTCTGCTGCTGCAGAAACTTCCAAATGTGATTTTTATAAGAGCAAAATAATGGTGTTTAAACGGATGTGCCCTGACCGCTTAAACAGAGTCTTCAGAGATTGTCAGAGTATGAAGTGTACTTGTAGAACTTTCTTGGCCATTAGATAACGTTCTTGTGCCGTATTCGTGCGTACAGGGCTTTTATGCGCATCTTGCTCCGTTCTGCAGCCACTGCCTTCGCGATAAATACAGACCGTAGCATACAACTGGTGGGAAAGCGGTCAGCTGTTTCATTGAGGCGGTGGACGGAGCATTCGAGCGTTTCTTTATCTTACGTTTCGTGGTGTTTTTTTTTACTCGTGTAATGCCTAGCAGCTGCTGTATCCCCTGTTGCCAGTCTAATTACTATGTAGGGAAATATGTTCCAGTGTTTTCCTTCTGATGAAGTGAAGGGGTAAATTTCGATTAACAAAATTCCGAGGGAAAACTTGGTAGTGGCAAAGAACACAGGAGTCTCCATCCAGTATTTTCATGATAATCAAATTATTCGTGAAACCAGAGCAACTCGACGTAAGGGTAAGTAATTAATAATAGGTTGCTACAAGCCTGGTTATCGTTTTGTGGGTTCCGTTCTACTCGTTCCACGTAAAAACGTTAGATTTGGAAAGTGATGCTCCTTGGGATATCAACACCATTTGTACGATTGCCATAAAATTTTGCACATTTGACGTTCAAAGCAAGGGTACATACATATTAGCAATTGCGAAGCATTGCCCGGTCGATTAGTAACAAAGAAGTTTTCAAGGTGGTATAGGCGATGTTTTTATAGCAAACCACTAAAGACGAAAACAGGCAGGAAAAAGTTAAGTGATACGTTTTCGCTGGTTTCTACTAACACGAGTGCTCAGCGGAACCAACTAAACTGAGTACTCAGCTAGCGAACGCGCTGCTTATAACCGGTACCCGCAGTAGCGTGTTGATCGCGGAAACAAAAAATGTTCAAATGTTTGTAAAGTCTATGGGACTTAACTACGGGGTCATCAGTCCCTAAACTTACAAACTACTTATGAACTACTTACGAACTAGGACGGCACAAATATCCATGCCCAAGGGGGGATTCGAACCCCCGACCTTAGTGGCCGTGCAGACCGCGAGTGGAGCGCCTCAGTCCCCTCGGCCACCGCGGCCGGCTATCGCGGACACGCTTATAAGCGAGTGCCGCAGCGAAGATGTCAAAACCTTTACTCCAACAGCAGCAGCACATGTCGGCAACAACAGCCCCCGCAATTCTTCGCGTATGTTTACACAATGTGGTAATGGATGGATTACTGTGGCTGTGGTGCGCTATCCGGCTGATAGCGTGAAAGCAGCTACTGGGTCGGAATCCTTTAATAACAGAGGTGTAATTGCTTTCCGTACGTATCATGGTGGACAAGTATTCAGAGAGGATGTTGGAGCGTCTTATTTTACATCTGGTTATGCTTTTACTTTACGGACACGTAATCACACGAAAATAAATGAGCAAGAAAGTGCTTGTGTTTGGGTTAAAGGTGCCGGTAGATGTGCTAAAGTAAAATTTACTGGTGATGTAACACATTATTACCTTCGACGGTTTGCTATAACGGGAGGAGGTACGTGACCTTAATTCAGAGGAAGCTTTCTGCGCCGTTCCTGTCGGCGCAGCGCACACTTGGCACTGGCGGCTGCCCGGCTACAGGACAGGTGGATGACGTCACGGCTGTGACGTCACCGCCACCGCCGCCGCCGTAGAGCTCGCAAAACCGCTACTCAGAAAGCCATTTCGCTTCTGGCTGCTCATGTATACACTCTAAAATACCGGGCGATCAAAAAGTCAGTATAAATTTGAAAACTCAATAAATCACGGAATAATGTAGATAGAGAGGTAAAAATTGATACACATGCTTGGAATGACATGGGGTTTTATTAGAACAAAAATGTTCAAAAAATGTCCGACAGATGGCTCTGGGCAGCACATCCGTGACTGCGCATGGAAATCGTGTATAAAGGCTAGTTTACACGACGCCACTAGGTTTCATGAAACTGCGCTACTGGCCAGTGCGCATGCGCGGCAGACGTTCGCGCAACTCAACCTTCCAGGTGTTTTTAAGGTTAGGCGATAACCAATACAGCACAAAACACAACATAATGGGTGGAAAGGAAGAAATAATTCGGTTTCTGAACATATATGCGATACATAAGTGTTTGTGCCATTTTAACGAAGAAAATTTCAGGAATAGGCAGCGGCATGTTGCTGCTCTTGAAGCAATTATTCGGGAATTAAATATTTATGGGTTGACGATTAGTGAATTGCAGACTAAAATACATCCAATTCGAAATACCCATACATACGAAGTATGGCAATTGTGGATTTTTGAACACGGTACAGGTACTGTAGAGACGAATATCTACACGACAAGAAACGTAATGCAATTAAATTAATTTCAGTTCTGGTAACAGTGCTTCACGCATAACAGTATCTTGTCTCTTTATTGCATTAGTAACTCTGTTTAAAAGGAACGTAAACTGCTCTGGTGACATTCTGAGTTGATTAAAATAACTTATAGGGTCTTCGATCACAATTTCTTTCAGCAAGGTTGCTGAGCAACCGACCTGACGTCTTTTTTTAATCCAGTCACAAACCCAAACACGTTTCTTATTCTTTTAATGTTTAGTCTTACGCAGCGACTTCACACAGGGAATCAATAGCTCCACCACAACTCTTACAGCTACCGAAACTTTCATTCTACGGCGACTACGGCACTCACAAAACAACGAAACTGAAGTGTATAGTACTGGTGCCGTGTCTACAGACACACACGAAACCAGCTGCGCGCAACGAGTGTCGCAACCTGGTGTCATCGTGTAGACTTGCCTTAAAAGGAGCTGTAATGAGAGAGAGAATCAGATGCTCCAGCAGTCGCAGCATGTTGACGTTACCTGAAAAGGCGCTTTTACTGAAGCTGTATTATCAGAATGGGTAAGGTGCTAGTTCAGCGTTACGATCCTATCGCCAAAGGAACGGGATTCGAACGGGTAAAGGTTCGTTGACAAATGCAGCTGTGGCGAAAATGATTTCTAAGTTGGAAGCCACGGGTTGTTTAGACGACAGACCCCGTAGTATCCGACAGAGCACAAGGCGTAATGCTGCTGAGACAGTTCAGGGAGAAATGGAGACTGTGGCGGGTTCGTCTGTGCACGGGAAGTCAGCGCTCGTGCAGTCGCACGTCGCACCGGCATTCCACACACTACTGATTGGTTGGCAGTTAGGCATACTCTCCGATGCTATCCTTACCAAATCCATCGGCATCATCAACTGTTACCTGGTGATTTAGTGAAGCGGAGGGCATTTGCGGTGTGTGTATTTCAAAAGATGGCGGAACATGACGATTGGTTGAGTAACGTGTTGTGGACCGACGAAGCTAATTTCACGCTCCGAGGGTCTGTCAACGCCCACAACTGCAGAAGTTGGGCTACCGAAAATCCTAGAACTGTCGTGGAAACTCCACTGCACAATGAAAAAGTCACGGTACGGATTGGATTTACCACATCTACCGTTATCGGGTCTTTTTTCTTCGAGGTACTGCGTGATTCTGGTTTTGTAACTTCTACGGTGACGGGTGAGAAGTACGCCGATATGTTACAGAATCGCATCATCCCCAGCCTGGCTGATAGACACCTGCTGGAACGTACGATTTTTATGGAGGATGGCGTTCCACCCCATATTGCTAGACACGTGAAAGATCTCTTGGACGCGTCGTTTGGTGGTGATCGTGTACTCAGCCGCCACTTCGTCATGCTTGGCCTCCCAGGTCCCCAGACCTCATTCCGTGCGATTACTGGCTTTGGGGTTAACTGAAGTCACAAGTGTATCGTGATCGACCGACATCTCTAGGGTTGCTGAAAGACAACATCCGACGCCAATGCCTCACCATAACTCCGGACATGCTTTACAGTGCTGTTCACAACATTATTCCTCGACTACATCTATTGTTGACAAATGATGGTGAACATATTGAGCATTTCCTGTCAAGAACATCATCTTCGCTTTGTCTTAATTTGTTATGCTCATTATTGTTTTTCTGATCAGATGAAGCGCCATCTTTGGGACTTTATATATAAAGTCCATGTAATTCCAATCATGTGTGTCAATTTTTACCCCTCTATCTACATTTATCCGTCATTTATAGAGTTTTCAAATTTATATTGGCTTTTTGATCACTCAGTGGATTCTGGAAGTGCGCTGCTAAAAAGTTGTTTTGCACTTCCACCATTGATTTGCGTAGTTGCGTAAAAGTCATTCCGCCTTCCTCTGCAAAAATTTTGACATGCGAAGATCTTACCATTTTCGTTTTGGAACGAGATTCGGACTGTGTGTCGGTGTAAGGGAGGAGTGAATGCTTGTGGCAGAGTGGGCAACCTCTACCTGCTGGTGATAAACGGAAGACTCGAACTGGGCAACTGTCCCCGGTGTGCAAGCACGAACCTGGGCAACTTCTACCCGCCCCGGTCAGACTGACAGAGACACACGAACCGGTGGGGCCTGGCATCAAGTCGGCGTTCCAGAACATCCGAAACGTGTTCTATTGCGATCTACATCTTCATGGGATACTCTGCAATTCACCTTTAAGTGCCTGGCACAGGGTTTATCTCCCATTCCGTTCTCAAATAGCGCGCGGGAAGAAAGAACACCTGAATCTCTCCGTTCGAGCTCCGATTTCTGGTATTTTATTCTGATGATCATTTCTACCTATGTTAGTGCGAGTCAACAGTATATTTTTGCATTCGGAGGAGAATGTTGCCGATTGTAGTTTAGTAAGTAGCCCACGCCGCAGCGATAAGCGCCGTTGTTGTAATGATTCCCATCCGAGATCCTGTATCATTTCCGTAACGCTGTCTCCCCTGTATCGTGACAATACGAAACGAGCTGCCCTTCTCTGGACTCTTTCGATGTTCTCCGTTAAACCCACCTGATAAGAATTCCACACTGGGCAGCAATACTCGAAAAATGGACGGACAAGCGTACTGTAAGCAGTCTCTTTAGTAGTTCTGTTGCATCTTTTAAGGGTTCTGCCAATAAAACGCATGATTGATTTAGCTTGTAAAAAAGTTTAACGGATTTCTTTTCGTACTCATGTGGACGACTTCGCACTTCTCGTTATTTAGACTCTCAAATTTCAAATTTTTGTATAGATTATGGGACTTAACTACGGGGTCATCAGTCCCTAAACTTACAAACTACTTACGAACTAGCTAATACTAAGGACGACAGAAATATCCATGCCCGAGTGGGGATCCGAACCCCCGACCGTAGTGGCCGTGCAGACCGTGACTGGAGCGCCTCAGTCCCCTTGGCCACCGAGGCCGGCATTTAGACTCTCTGGCAATTTTTTACACCATAGTGATATCTTATTCAGATCGTTCTGCAGTTGGTTTTGATGTTCAGATGATTTTACTAGACGGTGAACGACGGCGTCATCTGCAAACAACCTAAGAGAGCATTATGAATGAGTGGTTGGTCGTGTAGAAAGATGGAATCGCCATCCCAAACTGCTCTTCAGCAGTGGGAAGCAGGAAAGTGTTAAACGACCAATGTAGGCCTGTGCTGTGATAGTGGCTCGCGAAACAACAAGCTTTAGAGTCCCCTCCATGGAAAACACGTCGACACCGTAACACCACCGCCCCCCGGTTTCACACTCTCGGCCCCACACTCGATGGCAGATGCGTTGCCGGCCGCGGTGGCCGAGGGGACTGGGGCGCTCCAGTCACGGTCTGCACGGCCACTGCGGTCGGGGGTTCGCATCACCCCTCGGACATGGATATTTGTGCCGTCCTAGGTAATGGAGTGCAGTGTAAGAAAATCAGGTGATGCTGAAGGAATTAGATTAGGTAACGAAGCAATAAAGGAGGTAGATGAGTTTTGTTACTTGGGCAGTAAAATAACAAATGATGGTCGCAGTACAGAGGATATAAAATGCAGAATGGCAATGGGTAGATAAGCGCTGTTGAAAAAGAGAAATTTGTTAACATCGAATATTGATTTAAGCCTAAGGAAGTCCTTTCTGAAGGCATTTGTATGGAGTGTTGTATGGGAGTGAGACATGGACGATGAACAGTGCGGACAGGAAGAGGATTGAGGCTTTTGAAATATGGTGCTACAGAAGAATGCTCAAGATTAGGTGGGTGGATCGCGTAACTAATGAGGAGGTACTGAACAGAATTGAGGAGAAAAGGAATTTCTGGCATACCTTGACTAATAGAAGGGATAGATTGGTGGGACACATTCTTAGACATCAAGGAATTGTGAATTTAGCATTAGAGGGAAGTGTGTGGGGTAAAAACCGCAGAGGAAGACCAAGAGATGGATACAGTAAGCAGATTCAGACAGATGTAGGTTGCCGTTCTTATGTGGAGATGAAGAGGCTTGCTCAGGATAGGGTATTGTGGAGAGCTGCATCAAACCAGTCTCCGGACTGAAGACCACAACAACAACAGTTCGTAAGTAGTTCATAAGTAGCTTGTAAGCTTAGGGACTGATGACCCCGTAGTTAAGTCCCATAGACTATACAAACATTAGAGCAGATGCGTTCACCGGCCATTCTCCATGCCCACGCCCTGCCATCGGGTCGCCACGTTGTGAGCCGTGATTCGTCACTCCACAAAACGTTCTTCCACTGTCAGTAGTCCAGTGTTTACGCTGATACGTCGTTTGGCATTGACCTGCGTTATTTGTCGTTTATGGGCAGCCGTTCCACCATGAAATCCAAGTTTTTTCACCTTCCGCCTAAGCGTCACAGTACTTGCCGTGGATCGTGATGCAGTCTGGACTTCCCGTGTGATGGTCTGGACAGGCGCCTGCCTGTTATATCACACTGTGTGACCTTGTTCAAGTGTAGGGGGTCTCTGCCAGTCAGCGTTGCCAGACGTAGGGAATTTTCCCTTCACGTAGCTACTTTTAGGCATTAAAATCGTGTAGGGAAATTACATCCAAAGTTCCCCAACGCGTAGGTACTTCGGAAAAATTTTACAGTCGCCGACACAGGCGGGTATGAAGCTGACCAATTGTGGCAAAGTTTGAAGTAGCCAATAATACTTTAGACGGCATGCAGTAGTTGTTTTCTGTTCCGACAATATTAATTTGAAAACTTTGTTTCAGGCACTTAAAAATTGATGCGGAATATGATTTCAATGTATATTAGTGGAATGAAGACTCGGTTTGGAAATGGTGTTAGACAATGTCACCACAAGAAAAAATCATTGTTTCAATGAACGAAAGACGTATTACCGTATTACCTTGACTCGACTTATTTATTTACGTCAGGACGATATACTAGTTGGTGCTTGTAAAAGAGAAGATCGTGACAAGAAAACGCTAAAACATTTGCGGTAGCCAACGTTATAATGAACAAAGCGCTAGATATCCGTTGTCAACATAGCACTACTCTTAGAAAATCGAATCATGTAGAGTGACGGACTTCCTTTTTTGTGCGGATTATGAACTAAATAATTACTGCTGTTCCTACTTTTGTGTCCCAACTTCGTCGCCGCTTTTGTGTCCCAGCCTCGTCGTAGGTGTTGGTGGCCGAGTGGAACGAGCCCGACACAGGAACAAACATAGCACGCTGGTGCAGGTACGGAGGGGAGCAGCCAGAAACTATAAACACTGGAGTAAATTAGAAAGAGATATATATTGCACAGAATGTAACAATACTTAACTTTTACATAGTACTGCAGAATGTTGATACATAGTTGTTAGAGGCCTCCCTAGTGCCTGTACGATAGCAAAGTCTTCAATGGTGCCTATCTGATTCCGAAGGTCCTAACTCGTTGCTATCTCAGTCCCAAGTGCCCGGTGTCTTTCCGTGGTGGCCACGAGCGGGGCTGCAGCAGAGGGCGCTCGTGGCTGTCGTCGTAAGAACGCCGCGCCGTGCGTGCATGGCGGCGCGCGGCGAAAGTAGGTGGCGCGCACTTTGTACTTGTGCGACAACACACCTACTCTATGGTTGATAGAGTCTCGATGAATCCTTGTGCGGTCAGTAAGTCAGTTATCTTCGTGTAACAGTGCACTCGGAATTAGCGGCATATTTGGGGAAACTAATTAATGCTGTTCCTCTGTATGGTTGACAGGTTCTTGGTGTACCCTTGTCCGATCGATAAATCAGCAACCCTCTTGTGACAGAGCACTTGCGTGGCACCATCACAGCACAGGCCTGCACTCATGATTTCAGCACCTTCCTGCTTCCCACTGCTGAAGAGCAGTTTGGGATGGCGATTCCATCTCTCAACACGATCGAGCACTCATTCATAATGCACTCTTAGGTTGTTTGCAGATGATGTCATTTACCGTCTAGGAAAACTATCTGAAGAGCAAAACCAACTGCAGAACGATCAGAATAAGATATCACTATGGTGTAAAAATTGAAAATTGACTCTAAATAACGAGAAGTCCGAAGTCGTCCACATGAGTACGAAAAGAAATCCTTCAAACTTTGTTTACAAGATAAATGAATCAAATGTGAAGGCCGTAAACTCCACTAAATACCCGGGAATTACTATTACTTCAGATTAAACTGGAAAGAACGGATAGATAATGTCGTGGAAAAGGCGAACCAGAGACTGCGTTTTATTGGCAGAACCACATGTCTTTTCTTCAAAAATGTTTTTCTTCCCATTGCCATTCTGCATTTTACGTCCTCTGTACTGCGACTGTCATATGTTATTTTACTACCCAAGTAACAACACTCATCTACCACCTTCATTGTTTCGTTACCTAATCTAATTCCTTCAGCATCGCCTGATTTTCTCAGACCGCATTCCATTATCTTTGTTTTGCTCTTGTTAATGTTCATTTTATACGCTCTCTTCAACACACTGTCCATTCCATTCAACTGCTCTTCCAGGTCCTTTGCTGTCTCTGGCACAATTACAATGTCATCAGCAAAACGCAATGTTTTTATTTCTTCACCCTGAACGTTAATCCCTATTCCAAATTTTCCCTTGCCTTCCTTCACCACCTGCTCGATGTACATCGGAGAAAGGCTACAACCCTGTCTTACTCCCTTCCCAACTGATGCTTCCCTTTCATGCCCTTCGAGTCTAATGACTGCGGTCTGGCTTTTGTACAAGTTGTAAATAACTTTCCTTTCCCTGTATTTTACCCCCGCTGACTTTAGAATTTGAAAAAGTGTATTCGAATCAACATTGTCATGAGCTTTTTAACAGTATATGCAATTCTTTTACAATGTTTGTCGACCCTTTTACATTTCTGAATCTTTTGCCGCGGTTGCGGCAACGTACAAAATATTGCCCGCGGCTAAAAACTGGATGAGGCGTGTAGAGCACAATTCGATCGAGTGTTAGGCCCTGCGCGTTGTTCATCGTAATACAAAACACTGGGCAAATTTCCAAATTCCGTTGTTTAAAAGAGAAGGGCATTTTAAATCGGATGATGTCCAATGTGTGCAAGGTGACAGCATTCGCTCGCCAATGTTCACGCCATTTGAAAATGTTCAAATGTTTGTTAAGCTTATGGGACTTAACTACGGGGTTATCAGTCCCTAAACTTACAAACTACTTATCAACTACCTTACACTAAAGACGGCACAAATAGCCATGCCCGAGGGGGGATTCGAACCCCCGACCGTAGTGGCCGTGCAGACCGTGACTGAAGCGCCTCAGTCCCCTTGGCCACCGCGGCCGGCTTTTGCGAAGTTCAGTTCATTATTTTTTTCAGACATCCTGTTCACAGCTTGGCTTAGGCCTACATATTACATTGTTGACAGTCTCATGTAATTTAAACAATAAACTAATGTGAAATAATATAATTTAAAAACCAGTAACTGGGTAAAGCCAGCTGCACTCATGCATCACATAAAAATACAATCAATAGACCTTAGAATAACTACCTAGTTGGTCTAAATAATATCAAGAAAAGCAACTTTACACACACTGTGTGTCGTGATATATTAACAATCTATCAAAATTAAAATAAACATTTGCTATTTTCTTTACTACCTATTTCAATACAAATCAAACAAGGTTAAATTCTTAACGTTACACACATCGTTACTCGTTTTTGGCGTCCATACTTGGCATCTGGAATTTGGAAGCCATCTTTTACGCCAATCTGTGTTTCAAGAAAACCGATAAAACTTCTAGCGACCATGTCTGTTATTATTTGAGCAGTTTGGAGCGGCACAACCAACCACCTCTCATTGTGAAACAATAAAATCACAAACTGTTGGCTGATTCACTTCGCTGCACCAGACAAAGCATATAACTGTGTCGTCAGATTGGGATTCAAAATGGCGGATTGTTCAGCTCGGTATATCTGGTGCTTTAGTTGTGACTGTGACGTCATCACGAAGCTTGCCTAGCGTGTCACTCAGCTCACCTGCTGTGAGGAGTTCTTATATCCCCATCAAACATTTCTTTCCCTCCAATGGAATTTGCTGTTACATTAACCAATGAATGTCGACTTTGGAAAGTGACGTGAAAACGATATTCACTAGAGCACTGTATAGTACAAGCAGAACAATCCTCCATTGTCAATCCCACGTTAAAAAAAAAAATGTTCAAATGTTTGTAGAACTTATGGGACTTAACTACGGGGTCATCAGTCCCTAAACTTACAAACTACTTATGAACTACTTACGAACTAGGACGGCACAAATATCCAAGCCCGAGGGGGGATTCGAACCCCCGACCGTAGTGGCCGTGCAGACCGTGACTGAAGCGCCTCAGTCACCTCGGACACCGCGGCCGGCTCGAAAGCAATTCTTAGTTACCGTAAACGTATGTCCACATACCGTTTATAAACCAGAAAATACGATAATTGTAATGTATTTTGCCTGTTTGTGGTAAATATTGAGAACGGAAACATTTCACAGCTTCTGAATATATAACAGTGTTACACATTTTTCTGACTATTAGCTTCGTCGCATACAGTGAGTGATACCTTAATAATTCAGTAATAAAGACAATTTGCAACTCTCCGCAAAGACGACGCAACGAGCTGCGACAGGCACCAAAAAAAAAAAAAAAAAAAAAAAAAAAAAAAAAAAAAAAAAAAAAAAAAAAACAAACCACACACACACACACACACACACACACACACAACACTTTCGGCTACCGGCCGTGGCCTCCTTCAGAAAACAGAACAGTCACGCAATCACACAGTCACACAACCGGTACTTGGAATGCTCTATTTTGTGAAGAAGGCCGTGACCAATAGCGGAAAGTGTTGTCAACTCCGTCCACCGAGGCGAGCGACGAGCTGTGAACACTGAGGCGCGTCACCAGGGGTGGACAAAGCAGCGACGCTCGCTCAGTTTCAGGTGTCAGGTGGTCGAGTGTTTTGTTATGCAGCAGTGGTAATGGGTGTTCATCTTAAAGGACCAGGTGCTGAATAGTAACGGAAGCATTAGTGTTTACAATAACACTCAGCATTCATAGTCTATGTTTTCCGCCCACTTTAGGTTACGGTAGTAACACTAAAAGTGGGCCTTTGCGATCGTCTTTTGACAGCTCGAAATTTAAATTAAAATAATGGCTTAACTATTCATCTCACACGAACATTGAGTAACCGAATTTGTAGAGGAGAAAATTCTCTACAACTTCTCTCTATTATATTTTATTCATATCTCGTATCCTTTCAAAGATATTTGCAAAAATAAGAGTGATTTTGAGATGTATGTCTGTCTGTCTGTACGTAACGTGTTCTCTGTTTTTAAGACGATCAGCACCAAATTTTACAGACATGATTGTAGGCCGCCAGAGACCAGAACCTCCCATTTTCAAATTTTTCGGACAAAAAATACGGTAGTAATACCAAAAAAATCGTTTTTAATATAATTGTAATTGCAATCAAACCGTTCATCTGACACAAAAATTGAATAGCCTAATTGGTAGAGGGGAAAATTCTCTGCAACTTAGCTCCCTTATGTTTGTTTTTTTTTTTTTTTCATATCTCGTATCGTTTGAGACATACTTGGAAAAATAACGGAGATTTGGCACCCTCCATTGAATTAACGAAAACCAGCCGTTCGCAGATGTGACGTGACATTCCTCGCCCAGAACTGTCTCTGGCATACGCCATCTTGCGTTACGTATTTGATGATTTTTTTATTATAACTTGCACTTTATCATTTCAAAGTAATGGCGCACTGAATAATTAACAAAAACACACAGTTCTTCGTACGATAATGTAGTGTCTACAAATGCACATATTTTCATCAGTTAACAACGGCCATTAATAGTATGAGATTAAAGGACTCATCTTATGATTGGTAGCCGTAGCGTAATAGGTAAAGCGTTGGACTATAGCGCTAAAGGTCGGTGGTTCGAAACCCGCCACTACGTAAGTTTTTTTTTCCTATAAGGGTTTCAGACACTCTTATTAATTAATTTTTTTATTATTTACATTATTATTTTGGTCCAAAACGTTTGCAAAACTTAATAAAACTACAAATCTAAAATGGGCCGTAAAACACCTCAGTGCGATTTTCGTTTCTTCTCATTAGTGTCAGGTAAGAGTAACCTTATGACATCCTTCAATTTGAGTCCACCCAAGAAGCGATCAAAGAAGAAGTAATAAAATTCTTCAGAGAAACACATGGTTCCTAGCGTGTTAAAAAGCAGGCGTTGTGTCCACAACAGTCAATGACTGGTATTGTTATGAAATGGACGCTCTCTTTCAAGCCTCCAAGGGAAAAAACAGTGAAAAAAGAATTACAGCAAAGCTTTCAGAACGTCTTGATGACTTCGACTGAAATGCGATACGAAGAAAAGTTTTTCGTAAGAAATTTCCAGCCGCGGTGGAGTAGCCGAACGGTCTAAAGCACCTCGCTGCGGAGCGCGCGGTTGCTCGCCGTGGAGTTTCGAGTCCTCCCTGGGGCATGGCTGTGGGTGTGTGTGTTGTCCTTATGTTAGTTTACCTAGGTTTAAGTAGTTTGTAAGCTACGGACTGATGACCACGAAGTTTGGTCCGATAGATTTACAAACATTTGAACATTTTTGAAGAAATTTCCAACACTTGACAAAGTGCTTGTTGTGGTAAGCGAAGATGCAGAGTTGGGATATTTTCGGATAAAATCACGTTATATAAAGTATTAACAGAAATTAATTTTAAATGTTTGGCGTCTAATAGCACTGCTGTTTAACAAAACACTCGACCACCTGACACCTGAAACGGAGCGAGCGTCGCTGCTTTGTCCACCCCTGCTCACACGCCTCAGTGTGTTTACAGTACGTCGCTCGCCTCGGTGGACAGAGTTGACAACACTTTCTGCTATTGGCCACGGCCTTCTTCACAAAATAGAGCATTCCAAGTACCGGTTGTGTGACTGTGTAGTGTGCCTGTGTGATTGCGTGACTGTTCTGTTTTCTGAAGGAGGCCACGGCCGGTAGCCGAAAGTGTGTGTGTGTGTGTGTGTGTGTGTGTGTGTGTGTGTGTGTGTGTGTGCCTGCCGCAGCTCGTCGCCACGTCTTTGCGGCGAGATGTAAACTGTCTTCATTACTATATTATTAATTCCAACCTGGACTTTCCGTTATTACAATGATCCCTTGGCTGGATTAAGCAATACGACAGAATCGTCTTTCAAAGTCAAGATGAGACAGACCGCTCATCTCTAGCGTGTTCTAAAATTCTGCTGAAACAAACAGCGAACCTAAGTCAGAACCGAAGACATGCTTCCTGCAATGGCAAGAACTGGAAGTGAACTTGAATGTGAACTAATAAGAGTCCTTCACAATCAATGAATGCAAGTGTTTAAATGCGCAAATGAAAGACCATGATCCGCTGAGCGTTCTTAGATAAAAAGGACCTGCGCATCTTAATTAGAACCGATCGACATAAGGAGACAAGGAAATCGCGTATAAGTATAAAGGAAGGCGAGAGCTAAGTGAATTGTGATACTTAATGACAAATATGTGGACGAACGCCTTTCGTTTAAAACAAAAATGAAGGAAATCGGCGGGATTGAGCGGCCTGGCCGACTGGCTTCAGTTTTCGTAGTTTTTATTTTATTTCTGTATAAGTCTAGATAAAAACCAGCGTTGGCCGGGTATTTACCTACTTTTAAACTCTTGCGTTAGTACTTCCCCTATCCCTTCTCCCCCTGTCCGTCTCCTTTTATCTAAAAAATAATAAAAAATATTCAATTAACACGAGGATGGAAAAGCTGGTAGAAGCCTACCTCTGGCAAGATCAGAAAAATCAGGCGATGCTGAAGGAATTAGATTAGGTAATGAGATAATAAAAGTGGTAGATGAATTTTGTTATTTCGGTAGCAAGATTACTTGTGATGGACGAAGTAAATAAGATAGAAAATGCAGACTGGCTATGGGAAGAAAAGTATTTCTAAAGAAGCGAAACTTGTTAACATCTAATATTAATTTAAATGTTAGGAAGTCCTTTCTGAAAGCATTTGTCTGGAGTGTAGCATTGTATGGGAGTGAAACGTGGACGATAAGGAGTTCAGAGAAAAAGATAATAGAACTTTTGAAATGTGGTGCTACAGTCGAATAATGAAAATTAGATGGGTAGATCACGTAACGAATGAGGAGGTGCTTAACAGAATCGGGGAGAAAAGGAGTCTCTGGCATATCCTGACTAAGAGAAGGGATAGATTGGTAGCACACATTCTGAGACATCAAGGAATTGTCAACTTAGCATTAGAAGGAAGCGTGTGGGGTAAAAATCGTAGAGGGAGACCGAGGGACGAATACAGTAAGCAGATTCAAAAGGATGTAGGTTGGCGAATGTATCGTCAGATGAAGAGACTTGCACAGGACAGGGTAGCGTGGAGAACTGCAGCAAACCAGTCTGCGGACTGAAGACCACAAGAACAACAACAACCATCAGTCATAATGTTTTCTCCGTAAACTGCACAGATCTCACGATGAATTTCGATCGCTTTTACCACTAAGAAACCTTATAACAGGCCGAACTTCACAGTTGGCGGGACTCAGGGTTGTTGGCATTTCAACAATCACTACAGATCGTGAACAAGGAAGAATCAGAGTGTATTGGCGTCATTAGGTAGTCAACACTTTGTCGGTACCCAGTGCGCATAAAATTATCGAGATATGTTAGCACGTCTCCTTTTAAGTTTCAAAACAGTGGCGCGAGGAGAGCGGTGCCCCCCGGAAGAAACGGCGAGATTTGTGGGAGTGTGACGTAAACAGCTGCCAGCTGGAGCCCTGCGGCCGAGTGGCCAGGGGGGGGGAGGGGGGCGGAAGCGGGAGCGTTCAACCCTGCAGGCGCAGGAAGGCCGTGACGTCACGGCACACGGCGCGGCCTTGGCGGTGTAGTGGCAAACAGCCGCCGGTAGGCGCGCGCTGCGTACAGACTGCCTAGCTGCCGATCTGTATCTGTAAACGTGAATGTCTGTTGGGTGTGCGTTTATCACGTCTCAACCACAAGACATAGAGAGCTAAACATTTGTACAGTTGCTAATGTCTACCCGGGGAAGGCTTTACGTACGGTTTTATGACGATGACGATCGGATAGCTATTTATCTAGTAAGTAAGCAGTCAACAATCGGAAGATTGGTTTGAACACCACAGTGCTTTACTAGGCACGGTCCTGTTTGGAGGTGGTATGCCGTTGCCTTCCTCCGACCTTCGAACTGACTTACCCAACCAGTTATGGGGGGACCTACAGTTTAACGTGGGTTCCGAACCACGGTGCTACTCGGTATTTTTCACATGAGTAATACTGCCAGAGGTGAAAGAAGTGGAAAGTGACAGATAAAAATCCCAGGACCTGGCGGGGATCGAACCCGCGACCTTTGGATTTGTAGTCTGGCACTCTACCACTGTGCAACCGAGGCGCACTAGCTATTTATCTATATCTATAAATGTGAATGTCTGTTCGGTGTGCGTTTATCACGTCTGAACCAAAAGACATAAAGGGCTAAAAATTTGTACAGTTACTAATGTCTACCCGGGGAAGTCTATAGGCACGGTTTCATGGCGATCGGATACCTATATATATATATATATATATATATATATATATATGAATGTCTGTTCGGTGTATGCTTATAACGTCAGAACGACAAGAAGCAGAGACTTAAATATTTGTACAGTTACTAATTTGTACAGTTACCTGAGGGAGGTTTTAGGCATGGTTTTATAGCGATCTGATAGATATGTAGTAATTTGAAGAATATAACGCGAAATGCGGAACAATAATTACCTTTTGAAAATTATATTTATTCTTTGAAAATGGTTTTATTGGATGCATTGTTGCTTGAGGGTTGATAATGATAAAAGGGTGCAGCATATTGGAACGGAAAGTTATCGGTATATAAAATTGTACGCGCGCGCGCGCGCGCGCGCGCGCGCGCGCGCGCGCGCGTGTGTGTGTGTGTGTGTGTGTGTGTGTGTGTGTGTGTGTTAATATTTCGCTCTACAGCGAAAACTACAGAACGCAAACGAATAGTCTGTGTGTAATTGTTGTCCGAAGTCTCCCGTTATATACCACAGCAGTTCCATGCCGATAGCTATAAGGGGGTGGAAGATATGGTGGTTGAAAGTCGTCAAATTATTAAAAAAAATTCGGACTGAAGTCCAGCGATGACGTTTGCGACTCTATAGCAAGGAGGTTACATACAGAGAAACTGATGTCACAGACCATATCTTTGGTCTATGCGTGCTACAATGTCTTCAGCTCTTTCTCTGCAAGAATAAGCATACGAATAAGGAAATATAAAAATAAATAAATGAAGTATTAAAAAAGAAATTTCTTTTAATACATCTCGTTAAAAAAAATCGATTTGACGTTTCGCGCATTACATCAAGTGATCGATCTGTGATATTATTTCAAACATTATTGTTGAATTCGTGATTGGATTCTTTGAAACGAGTGCATGTTTACGTGTGATTTGATCCGTACTACTTACTTTCCTGATAAACGGTAAGTGCATAGACTTCTGAAATCTGATAGGAATATTTTTCAGTTCCGGTGTATCAGCGACATTTCCAAAAAATGACTGAAATTAATTGTATTAATTGTTTTCAAAGGTTTGTATAGCTTATGGGACTTAACTACGGGGTCATCAGTCCCTAAACTTACAAACTACTTACGAACTACCTAATTCTAAGGACGGTACAAATATCCATGCCCGAGGGGATACTCGAACCCCCGAGCTTAGTGGCCGTGCAGACCGTGACTGGAGCGCCTCAGTCTCCTCGGCCAAGGCGGCCGGCTAATTTAATTGTTATTTAATGTTCGTAGATAAATGTGCATTGCGTTACTTGACACATATTACAACAGTAATAGCACATAACCAACACGCGAGCGGAGCCGCGGGTTTAAGCTAGTATAAAATAGAAATACTGATTATACTTACACAGTGCAGAGCGGATAGTTATTTTCTATTGATTTATTACAGGTTAAGACATTGCCTCAGAGCTGCTGCAGTCTCTGGGAGAACCAGCCGTGACCAAACTATTTCACCTGGCGAATGACATGTATGGTATAGGCGAAATCCCCTCACACTTTTAACAGAGATGTAATAATGGCCGTTCCTAAGAGAGCAGGCGCAGACTGCTGTGAACATTACGCAGTCCAGTTTAGTAAGTCACGGTTGCTTGCGGAACGAGACAAAGGCTGATAGATGCTGACTGCCGGCCGCGGTGGCCGAGGGGACTGAGGCGCTCCAGTCACCGTCTGCACGGCCACTACGGTCGGGGGTTCGAATCCCCCCTCGGGCATGGATATTTGTGCCGTCCTTGTCTCAGCTAGTTCATAAGTAGCTTAGGGACTGATGACCCCGTAGTTAAATCCCATAAGGTCTACAGACATTCGAACATTTTTAGATGCTGACCTCGGGGAAGGTCGTTTCGGATTCAGAAGAAATGTCGGAATACGGACGCCTTACTCACTTTACGACTTACAAGGGGAACGGCAAGTATGGTAGAAACGAATTTTGATGGGTCTCAGGTATGTAGTTCGGGAATTACTCCAGACCACCAAGCTAAAATGATCTGATCCAATGCGCCTTTCTTTCCACAAAAATAGAGATCGTGTAGCGCGTAGCAGCTATACTTGCAGTAAGTCACCTGCGTACGTGAGTCAACGTGGTGTAATTAGAAATGTGTTCTCCTGTCTCACAGACGACCCGAGTTCAAATCCTGCTCAGCACTTTTTTTTCCAGTTGTCCGACGATTGATTGTTGGTAATTATATGCTTTCATAGCCAGTCTTATGTTAAGGCCGGATCCACACATTGGACCCAACGTTGGCGCCAACAGTGTTGCTCCAATGTGTGGATCGGTGAAATAGCGTTGGAACCAACGTTGGCGCCAACGTTGGTACGGCTCCGTTGCTTGTCGGTATTTCGGCCAAACATCAAAGGACGTTGGGCCAATATGGGTACGTCGTCCACACATTGGCGCCAACGTTTCATTCTGTCTTTGTCGCCTGCTCATCTCGAAACTGTTACTTTCTTCGTTCGTTCTTCGTCGCCATTTTAAAGTTTCGAAGTCTCTGTAAATATTAGAACTGTATCAGAAAGTGATTAATTTGAAACAGAAACCTCAAAAAACGAAATGCCACAGCAAAACTTAGGCGCTAACTGTGAAATTAAAAACTTTCAAGACTTTCGACACACTCCATTACTGAATTTAATTTTTAAAATTAACAGTACAGTACTTAATATTTCATGTCAAGCTTTAAATATCGTTCTGCAAACTTCAAGCACTACTAGTGATATCAATTACATGGTTATTTAAAAAGGGAAGTGTAGGCTTTTAATATTGTCTCCTTTAGCAAGAAATCGAAGCGTAATACGAAAAGAATTGCATCCATCCAAAACATCTCTCTTTTTTTTTTTCCAAATCATTTAAAGTAGCAGGTCAAAGTTTTTATAAAGTGTATCGTTTACTTGTAGCATATTTTACAAAAAATAATGATTTCGTTCCGTACTTAAATGTTCGGTAGGAATTGATACACCACCCCACATCTTTTACATAAGTTTCCTAATTTGATTTACAATGACAAAATGTAATTATTCACACTCAAAAGCGTTAATGCATTGGCCGCGATTTGTGCGTCAGATATGATTTCGTTGGCTCTCGACGAATTCAACTGAATATTGGCTCCAATGTGTGGACGCTGCCTCAAAAATATTGGCCAATGTTGGCGCCAGCGTTGGTACCAATGTGTGGACGCGGGGTAATGCTCGAGTAATTGGTCATGATAAGAACTTACGTTAATTGCTCAATACGTTATGTATTGCGTGCTATTATTTTACTTTATTCGTTATGTTACGGCGACTGAAAGATGAGTAAGCGGCCTGTAGTTACGAGCTGTAACATTTACAGTCCCCGGCCCCACTGTTGTAATACAGTGGAATGCAGCGTGCGCCCACTCGACGCGTCCCAGCGGATTATTAGGCTGCGGCCAGGCGGCTAGTCATTCGTAGCGTATCCTTCACCTGTAACTGTACTCACCCGATATAACTGTACCTTTGTTATAACAATTGATAAACTGGGGAAAAGGAATATATTATACACAGTCAATCGTCGGAAAAGTGTAAAAATAGAGAGATGCAACCAGGATTAGAACTCGGGTCGTCTGTGGACAGGAGAACACATTTCTAATTACACGACGCTGGCTCACGTACCGGCTGTGATTTAGTGCAGGTATAGCTGTTACGCGCTGGACTTTCAAGTCGATTTTCGTCTAAACAAAGGCGGATTCAAATAAATCCTTTTGGCTTGGTGTTCTGGATAATTTCCCGCACAACATCCTGCGACCCATCAAAACTCGTTTCTACCGTACTTGCTGTTCCCCTCGTTAGGTTAAGCAAAGGCAAACCTACATTTCAAGCTTTTGTATATTTGCAGAAAGCTTGAGGCACATGTCTAGGCAGTAGGAGTAACCCACTAAACTACAGGCCTATTTCATTGACATCTGTTTGCAGCAGGGTTTTGGAACATATCCTGTATTCAAATATTATGAATTATCCCGAACAGAACGATCTATTGACCCAAAGTCAACACGGATTTAGAAAATATCGTTCATGCGAAACACAACTAGCTCCTTATTAACACGAAGTGATGGGTACTATCGACAAGGGTTCGCAAATCGATTCCGTATTTCTATATTTCCAGAAGGCTTAGAACACCATACCTCACAAACGGCTTTTAATCAAATTGCGTGGTTATGGTATATCGCCCCAAATTGCAATTCGATAGGGGATTTCCTGTCAGAGAGGACACCGTTCGTAGTAATCGACGGTAAGGCATCGACTAAAACAGAGGTGATATCGGGCGTTCCACAGGGTAGTGTTATTGGTCCTCTGCTGTTCTTTATTTACATAAATGATTTAGGGGAAAATCTAAGTAGCTCTCTTAGGTTGTTTGCAGATGACGCCGTCATTTACCGTCTAGTAAAATCATCTGAACATCAAAACTAACTGCAGAACGATCTGAATAAGATATCAGTATGGTGTAAGAATTCGGAATTCACTCTAAATAATGAGTAGTGTGAAGTCGTCCACATGAGTACGAAAAGAAATCCGTTAAACTTTGTTTACTACGTAAATCAATCAAATGTGAAGGCCGTAAACTCCAAAAAATACCTAGGAATTATTATTCCTTCAGACTGAAACTGCAAAGAACACGTAGATAATATTGTGGGAAAGGCGAACCAGAGACTGCGTTTTATTGGCAGAACCCTTAAAAGATGCAACAGAACTACTAAAGAAACTGCATACACTGCGCTTGTCCGTCCATTTTTGGAGTATTGCAGCCCAGTGTGGGATCCTTATCAGGTGGGTTTGACAGAGGACATCGAAAGAGTCCAAAGAAGGGCAGCTCGTTTCGTATTGTCACGATACAGGGGAGACAGCGTTACGGAAATGATACAGGATCTGGGATGGGAATCATTACAACAACGGCGTTTATCGCTGCGGCGTGGGCTGCTTACGAAACTCCAATCGCCAACATTCTCCTCCGAATGCGAAAATATATTGTTGACTCCCACTTAAATAGGGTAGAAATGATCATAAGAATAAAATACGAGAAATCAGAGCTCGAACGGAGAGATTCAGGTGTTCTTTCTTCCCGCGCGCTATTGGAGAATGGAATGGGAGATAAAATGTTCAAATGTTTGTTAAGCTTATGGGACTTAACTACGGGGTCATCAGTTCCTAAACTTACAAACTACTTATGAACTACTTACGAACTAGGACGGCACAAATATCCATGCCCGAAGGGGGATTCGAACCCTCGACCGTAGTGGCTGTGCTGACCGTGACTGGAGCGCCTCAGTCACCGCGGCCGGCGAATGGGAGATAAATAGTATAATTGTGGTTCGATGAACCCTCTGCTAGGCACTTAAATGTGATTGCAGAGTATATCTTCATTATGTTTCATGTAGAAAAGAATACAATTAAGATATATTAGAATATAGTTAAAATATACTTGAAGTATTTGGCTTCATAACTTAATAATTTCAAGAAATAAGTAAACAAATCTTTTTGATTTATGAATAGTATTAGGAAATATTGCACACAATTCATAAAGAGTGAAGGTTTGTTATTGTAATTGTTGCAATGATTTATTAACTTTAAAGAACGTACCATTGACTGGGATTCGTCTTATATGTCTGAGCGCTGTGACCTGTGCGCTCTATCTAAAAAATGATGAATAGCACAAAAAACTGTTACAAACAAAAATTGTAGATAATTTCATGCTCTACAACTTTTATCAGAGGTGCAAATACCATTTAACGCATAGGAAGGGAGATATTAGGGAAAAACTGATTTTCGTGACCTTTGACCTTTAACATGTTAAGACGCGGACACGAGATTTTATGAGACTTTTGACACATCGTTTAGAATGCCGAAACAAAGGCTGGTGCAAATATTGAGCTTGTTAGCTCTCATTCCTAGGTGGAACGCTAATGTGACCGGACCACTGGGAGACGGTGCGGCGCGGCGGTGTTTGGGTGGCGGCCACGTGGCGTGCACGTGGCGCCCCGGTCGTTGACCCTGGCGTGGCGGTATCGACCAGCCAGGCGAGGTGGCACGGCGCCCGAGGGTCGGTGGGGTCAGGGGGGAGGTAGTAGTGGGGGGAAGTAGCAGTGGGGGAGGTAGTAGGAGGTGGGGGACTGCCCGAGGACGCCATGTTTTTACCAGACCTGGCGCGCCGCTGTCTGCTGTGCGCGTCTCTCCACTGTGGACTGTCGTAACCCAGATACGTACCTGCCAGCTTTTACGGTTTATCCGTAACATTTACGGAAATTGCATCATTTCACGGTTTTACTGATGGTAGGTGTTATTTTACGACTTGCACAAAAAACTGAAACGTTAACTGTGGTGTCGCACAAGTCCAAAGTGCGCGCCACCTACTTTCGCCATGCACGCACAGCGCGGCGTTCTTACGACGTCAGCCACGAGCGCCCTCTGCTGCAACTCCACTCGTGGCCACCACTGAACGACATCGTTCACTTGGGAATCAGATAGGCACCAGAAGGTTGAGAAGGTTCAGAGAAGGGCAGCTCGTTTTGTTTTATCACGTGACGGGAGGAAAAGCGTCACGGAAATGTTGCACGAATTGGGGTGGAAATCATTAAAAGAAAGACGTTATTCATTGCGGCGTGATCTGTTTGCGAAGTTTCAAACACCGACTTTTAGTTCTGAATGTGAAAATATTTTGCTAGCACCCACCTACTTAGGGAGACACGACCATCCCAATAAAATAAGAGAAATCAGATCGAAAACGGAACGATTTAGGTGTTCTTTCTTCCCGCGCGCTATTAGATAATGGAACAGTAGAGAAAAGTTATGAAAGTGGTTAATGAACCCTCTGCCAGGCACGTGAATGTGACTTGCAGAGTATCTATGTAGATGTAGTTAAGACTTGGCTATCGACTGGCACTAGGTAGGCCTCTAGCTCAACTATGTATCAACATTCTGCAGTACTGAGCTATGTAAAAGTTAAGTATTGTATAAATTCTGTGCAATATATATCTCGTTCTATTTTACTCTAGTGTTTCTAGTTTCTGGCTGCTCCCCTCCGTACCTGCACCAGCGTGCTATCTTCATTCCTGTGTCGGTCTCATTCCACTCGGCCACCGACACCTACGACGGATCCGAGACACAAAAGCGGCGACGAGGCTGGGACACAAAATTAACGTTCGATAATTACACCACATAAGTTCAATCGATTGTTTGTGTGGGTCGAAGATACGTGTACGATAGTCGAAAATTTATTCATTGATCTGATTGGTAGTTTTAACTCTGATGTTCGTTACGCCGCGTTCTGTGGTGACGGCATTGGAATTGAATTTAAAGGCGGGGCAACAGTTCTTCAAGTTTTATGTGGATCTCAGGTGTCGACAGGCTCTGCTCTGCGAATTCAGAGAAGTCCTGATGAGTCAGTTATTGGCATTCAGACCTGTCTACATTATCGATTTCCAACATACAGATAAATACCATTTCTTTCATCAATAAGGAAGTGCCGGCCGCGGTGGCCGAGGGGATTGAGGCGCTCCAGTCACGGTCTGCACGGTCACGACGGTCGGGGGTTCGAATCCCGCCTCGGGCATGGATATTTGTGCCGTCCTTAGGATTAGCTAGTTCATAAGTAGTTTGTAAGTTTAGGGACTGATGACCCCGTAGTTAAGTCCCATAAGCTATACAAACATTTTTGAATAAGGAAGTAAGGTCTGTGACTGAATAATTGCGTTTGCACTCAAGGTGAGACAAAATTGAAGATGCACAGTTTTCTTCCATTCCTATTTTCTTGGTAAAGTTTTCCTTATGCAAGAGGGAAAATTAGGCTGTAGTCGAACTAGCATATCATTTGCAGTGTGTGTTATTATTTCTTGCCTTTAAAGAAGTTTTATTGTGTAAAACCTTTTTCAGCTATATCACATCTGCTTAATTTATCAAGTAAGTTCGGTTTTGTACGCTCTAAACGAATATTCACCGTCCCTAGTGCTATTTAACGTAGATTTCTTCTCGATATGTTCGCTTGAACAATGGCCTATGACGTATGTAGATACGATTACATTATTGTATTTTGTAACCCTGAAAAATCATTTTCTTCGTCAAGCCGGAGTATGTGGAAATTATTTCCCAGATTTTTTGCGGCACGTGAGTTTCACTGAAAGCGCTTTTCAAAAGTTGGGAGGCATGCAGATAGAGCTGCCGTCCTTCAAGGAGGGCGAGAAAGGCAGCCTACTTTTTTATTCTGGTCTGCAAGAATTCGTGTAAAGTGTCATCTTTTATTTCTTTGAATCGCCTGCTCCCACTGCAGATTAATTTCAGCTTGTATTACCGATTGCCAAGTGGTTGGATACAGCTGCAAAGTTGAGGAACATACAGACGATACTGAAGACTTCCTCGTAGTTGGCTTTACATTTCTTGAACTTTGTTCAATTTTTGAGACATTTATATGTATATATTTCATCTTAAATGTTGTTTTAATAATAATGATTCATCAGATTAAAATTATAAAACATTCAGTTTGACGTCATTCCAGAAATAAGGGCTGTATTGCAAAACTAATGGCGTGATGGTGAAAAAAAATCACTTATAATGATTTTGTCCAGTCATATGAAGGTAATTATTGGATTCAGAGAAAAAATTTAACCAAAAAATAGTTCCGCGCTATCTGGTTTAAGGGCTTACGGCAGCGATTTAACTGTACACTGACATACAGTTTGTATTATGATAGCCGCTGCTCCTTTTTTACACATCTTCTGTCGATCAGGCGATGCCGAAGGAATTAATTAGGTAACGAAACAATGAAGGAGGTAGATGAGTTTTGTTACTTGGGTAGTAAAATAACATGCGATGGTCGCAGTACAGAGGATATAAAATGCAGAATGGCAATGGGAAGAAAAGCATTTTTGAAAAAGAGAAATTTGCTAACTTCGAATATTAATTTAAGGGTAAGGAAGTCTTTTCTGAAGGCATTTGTGTGGAGTGTTGCCTTGTACGGGAGTGAAACATGGACGATAAGCAGTGCAGACAGGAAGAGAATAGAGGCTTTTGAAATGTGGTGCTACAGAAGAATGCTGAAGATTAGGTGGGTAGATCGCATAACCAATGAAGAAGTACTGAACAGAATTGGTGAGAAAAGGAATTTTTGGCACACCCTGACTAAAAGAAGGGATCGCTTGGTAGGACACATTCTTAGACATCGAGGAATCGTAAATTTAGCGTTGGAGGGAAGAGTGTGGGGTAAAAATCGCAGAGGGAGACCAAGAGACGCGTATAGTAAGCAGATTCAAGTGGATGTGGGTTGTCGTTCTTATGAGGAGATGAAAAGGCTTGCTCAGGATAGAGTAGGGTGGAGAGCTGCATCAAACCAGTCTCTGTACTGAAGACCACAACAACAACAACAACAACAACAACTGTCGGTCTGTTTACGTGAATTTACGTCTTTTTCGTCTGTCGTTGACGATAACCTCACAACTTCGCGATGAATGTTAATTTGATGAGGTTTATTGACAAGCAGACCACATCGGTCTGGATTTTAGAATATATATATATATATATATTTGATATGTCAAGTTCAGAACTTAAATAACAGTCAGCCAAAGCCATTCGACGCAACTCTCAAAAATTCTCGAGAAAATCGACTTTGAAGTTTCCAGGAGACGAAGTTTCGCAGGAGAGCTTCTGTGAAATTTGGAAAGTAGGAGGGGAGGTACTGGCGGAAGTAAAGTTGTGAGGC
This sequence comes from Locusta migratoria, assembly GCA_026315105.1. Taxonomy (NCBI): domain Eukaryota; kingdom Metazoa; phylum Arthropoda; class Insecta; order Orthoptera; family Acrididae; genus Locusta; species Locusta migratoria. Next base: position 139,040,260 of record CM048752.1, on the reverse strand, counting down.
GGCATCGTGAGTCGTGTCGGGATAGCACAGTCGGTAGAGCGCTTGCCCGCGAAAGACAAACGACCCAGGTTCGAGTCCCGGTTCCGGCAGACAATTTAATCTGCCAGGAAGTTTCCGACATTGAAGTGCCAATAATTAAAACAGCTCTGGCATCTGTCACTATAGCTCAGGTGGTAGCATTCTGGCTTTACAACCATAGGTTCATTGGTTCGAATCCTGCTGTGGCAGTTTTTCTATTGTTATTATTTATTCGAATACTTACACAATTTTAATATCTAATGGTTATTTATCTATTTTCGAAAAATGCAGATTTTTTATTCGTAATTTTCTATATCTTATAAAAAAAATCCTTTATAACGATAGTTTCAATTAAAAGAAAACATAAGCAACATTTTTACAGTATTGGGTAGTCTTTAAGTTTGTAAAGAGGTTAGAAAATAATCTCTATAGCTAATAATGGCTTTCCTTTTTAGGTAACGACAAGGTGTTCAGCTCTCAACATACACACAAACAAAAACAGACAACACATGGAATTAAAAATCCAAAAATGTTTTATAGAACTGAGTTTGAAAACGGGAAAAAAAGCCCGTCACAGTGGAAATCGAACCACTGACTGTAGAGTTATGAGGCCACAACCGTACCACTTGTGCTACGCCTGCACACACTGCAACTGATTGAATAACTCATACTTACGTGTACCTGCAAAACTTGAAATTCTGTTCTCTGGAGAATTTTTGATAGTTTCGTCGAATGGCTTTGGCTGATTGTTATTTGAGTTCTGAACTTCACGTACCGTAAATATTTAAAAATTCTAAAATCCAATACCGATGCGGTCCCCGTGTAAGTGTAATTAATAATTACGTAATCAATACGGACAGCCAAGAGAGATGCCTCGTTGTTCCTCTGTTCGCTATGGAATGCATGATGATTGTGTTGGCAACGAATGAGGGAAGACGGAAATAGCGCTGAAAGGTAACTGGGAAGGCGCGGACCGCAAAGGCCACTTACAGAAACCAGCGACTGTTCCTCTCTGTGTGAAATGAATATTTTCTACTGCCCCCCGCCCAGTGCAAGAAAGGCAGTGATGAGAATCGGTATTATTATTACTGCCTGTGCAATGGTCGCGTGGAGTAGTGACTGGTTCCGTAGTAAATTCGTGATGTCAAGGTCGTGATTTGCAATGCGGTAAGGAGTAAACTTCTTAAATAGTCTTTTCTTTTTCTTAGTTCATGGTTTTGGCTTGTGACATGTCGTTGTGTAAGGTATGTTTTAACATGGCTACGACACCTCCCCCTCGACTGTTTATTATTTGCTATTCACAATACTATAATTGCTTACGGGATGTAACATTCGTTGTGGATATTCGTTTACCTATTTTGAGTCAGTTTCAGTAGAGATAGTATCTGTATTTTTTCGCATTTTATGTGACACTGTGTTCCTAAAAGTATATTCAGACTGACGTTTTTGGTATTTCCCAGAGTAGGAAAATGTTATAACATCTACAGGATCACAATTAAAATGCGTTATATAGTGGCGGAAACGATAATGTTTGTATAACTTAAGGGACTTAACTACTGGGTTATCAGTCCCGAAACTTACAAACTGCTTACTAATTAGCTAATACTAAGGACGGCACAAGTATCCATGCGCGAGGGGGGATTCGAAACCCCGACCGTAGTGGCCGTGCGGACCGTGACTGGAGCGCCTGAGTCCCCTCGGCCACCGCGGCCGGCAAAATGATAATATTGTACTAATTCCAGCGATGTATAAACAGACAGAAAATTCTGAAATAGCATCTTTTGTTTGACATACATTACATGAAAGTCCTCTCTTTCTTATTAACGAACTGCAAATTGTTGAAGTTACCTATGCATCGTAAAATATGGTATTAAAATTCGACAGTCTTAGAAACTGTTTCAAGACACTTGCTTGCTTATAAATTTATTAGGCCTGTATGAACATAGACGAACACAAACAATACCCTCACTACGTGATAGTAATGGCGATTCTGCCGATGACAGCGCTACTAAAGCAGAGTTACTAAACATACCTTTTAGAAACTCATTCACCAAAGAAGACGAAACCAATATTCCAGTTTTCGAATTACGAACAGATGCCGTAATGAGTGACGTAGAAATAGATATCATCGGAGTAGTGCAGCAACTGAAATCACTTAACAAGAACAAGTCTTCTTGTCCGGATTGTATACCCATTAGATTTCTATCTGATTATGCTGAAGCGATAGCTCCTTACTTAACAGTCATATACAACCGCTCTCTCAAAGAAGGATCTGTACCAAAAGATTGGAAAGTTGCACACGTCACACCTATATTCAAGAAAGGCAGTAGGAGTAACCCACTAAACTACAGGCCTATTTCATTGACGTCAATTTGCAGCAGGGTTTTGGAACATATCATGTATTCAAATATTATGAATTATCTCGAATAGAACGATCTATTGACCCAAGGTCAACATTGATTTAGAAAATATCGATTCCGTATTTCTTGATTTCCAGAAGGCTTTCGCCACCGTACCTCACAAACGGCTTTTAATCAAATTGCGTGGTTATGGTATATCGCCCCAAATTTGCGATTGGATAGGGGATTTCCTGTCAGAGAGGACACAGTTCGTAGTAATCGATGGTAAGGCATCGACTAAAACATAGGTGATATCGGGCGTTCCACAGGGTAGTGCTATTGGTCCTCTGCTGTTCCTTATTTACATAAACGATTTAGGGGAAAATCTAAGTAGCTCTCTTAGGTTGTTTGCATATGACGCCGTCATTTACCGTCTAGTAAAATCATCAGAACATCAAAACCAACTGCAGAACGATCTAAATAAGATATCACTATAGTATAAAAATTAGCAGTTGACTGTAAATAATAAGTATGAAGTCGTCCACATGAGTACGAAAAGAAATCCGTTAAACTTAGTTTACATGATAAATCAATCAAATGTGAAGGCAGTAAACTCCACAAAATACATCGGAATTACTATTACTTCAGATTTAAATTGGAAAGAACACGTAGATAATATCGTGGGAAAGGCGAAACAGAGACTGCGTTTTATTGGCAGAACCCTTAAAAGATGCAACAGAACTACTAAAGAAACTGCATACACTACGCTTGTCCGACCATTTTTCGAGTATTGCTGTCCAGTGTGGGATCCTTATCAGGTGGGTTTGACGGAGGACATCGAAAGAGTCCAAAGAAGGGCAGCTCGTTTCGTATTGTCACGATACAGGGGAGACAGAGTTACGGAAATGATACAGGATCTGGGATGGGAATCATTTGAACAACGGCGCTTATCGCTGCGGCGTGGGCTACTTGCGAAACTCCAATCGCCAACGTTCTCCTCCGTATGCGGAAATATATTGTTGACTCCAACTTACATAGGTAGAAATGATCATCAGAATAAAATACGAGAAAATACGAGCTCGAGCGGAGAGACTCAGGTGTTCTTTTTTTCCCCGTGCCCTATTCGAGAATGGAATGGGAGATAAATAGTATAATGGTGGTTCGATGAACCCTCTGCCAGGCACTTGAATGTGATTTGCAGAGTATCTCATGTAGATGTAGCTGTAGAGATTTTGTAACCGATAGCAACAAAAAGAGAAACTCGCAACCAAAATCTGTTGGTCGAAGAGGTTTGTGCTTGTCAGACAACTCGCAACTGAATACGCAGAAGAATAATCGTCATAACTGAGAATGTTTGCCGGTAATCCCCAAGCACCGGTGCACATCGAAGTAGCGGTGTCTGCTGGTGTGAGCCAGCGATATATCTCGATCTGTTCGAATCGCACAATCGACTGTTGCTAGTTGTAAATACGAGTCCTTATTTCGAAACGTAGAAATTGTCTCTGGCGAATGAGAACTCGCTAGCTGTCGGCCGATCAGATGCTTTGTGTTTCTTAACCGGAGATTAACTTCTTGTTTAACCTATCCCTAACCTAACTTTCAGTTAAGAAAGTTATCTGTAGCGTAGCCATAAGAAGGTTAGGTATAGGTTAAACAAGAAGTTAATCTCCGGTTAAGAAAGACTCAGCATCTGATCGGCCGACAGCTAGAGACAATTTGTTCGTGTCGAAATAAAAGGACTCGTATTTACAACTAGCAACAATCGATTGTGCGATCCGATAGGTTCGAGATATATCGCTGGCTCACACCAGCAGACGCCGTTATTTCGATGTACACCGATCCTTGGGGATTATCAGTTTCTCGAATTTTTTTATTAGAAAAAGTACGTAGTAAAATTCAGCATAGTGATACTAATCTCCGAGAAGCCACAGCTACAGAAAGTAAACTGCAGGACGTGTTGCACCTTCTTAGTACTGGGTGTAGTCTAAAGACCTTCATTCACCTCTTTCGAGTAGCAAATTCAGCTACAAGTACATCATCACCATCAGTAGAGACTGATTATGCCTTTCAGCGTTCAGTCTGGAGCATAGTACCTCTGATAAAACTCCTCCATGATCCCCTATTCAATGCTATCATTGATGTCTCGTCTGATGTTATGCCTTTTACTTCAAAATCATTCTGCACTTTCTTCTTGGTCTACCTCGACTCCTCTTACCCTCCGCTGCTGAGCTCATGAGTCTCTTAGGTAACCTCGCTTCTCCCATGCGTGTAACATGACCCCACCATCTCAGTCTGTTCGCTCTAACTGCTTCATCTATGGTGTTCATTCCCAGTTTTTCCTTGATTTCCTCATTATGGACACCCTCCTGCCATTGTTCCCATCTATTAGTGCCTACAATCATTCTTGCTACTTTCATATCTGTAACCTCTACCTTATGAATAATGTAACCTGTATCCACCCAACTTTCGCTCCCATACAACAAAGTTGGTCGAAACATAGAGCAGTCTTGGTACTTACTTCCTTCTTGCAGAAGAGAGTACATCTTAGCTGAGCACTCACTGCATTAGCTTTGCTGCACCTCGATTCCAGTTCTTTCGCTATGTTGCCATCCTGTGAGAAAATACATCCCAGGTACTTGACACTGCCTACCTGTTCTAACTTTGTTCCTCCTATTTGGCCCTCAATCTGTTTAAATCTCTTTCCCACAGACATTACTTTCGTTTTGGAGATGCTGATCTTCATATCATAATCCTTGTACCTGTGATGGAGCTCTGAAATATTAGTTTGCAACCTTTCAATCGAATCCGCCATTACAATTAAGTCATCCGCATATGCGAGACTACTTATTTTGTTTTCACCTATTTTAACCTCGCCCTGCCAGTCTACTGTTTTCAACATATGATCCATGAATAGTATGAACAACAGTGGTGACATGTTACAGCCTTGTCTTACCCCTGAAACTACCCTGAACCATGAGCTTAAATTGCCATCTACTCTAACTGCTGCCTGACAGTCTACGTAAAGCCCTTTAATTGCCTGCAGAAGTTTGCCTCCTATACCATAATCTTGAAGTGCTGACAGTAGCTTCCTCCTAGGGACACGGTCATAAACCTTTTCCAGATCTATGAAACACAGATACAACTCCATGTTCCACTCATAGCATCACAAGTACTTATCTTACGTTTTTAATATTCTGTTTAATGTCTTTCTTCTGAAGCGAAGATCTTCTTATCGTGTTTGGCAGCTCTGTGATTCTGGCTGCTTTGGTCCCCTTATTTCTGTACAGTGGATGGGTGGGTGGATTAGTTGTCAACCAAACTGTCAAGGTCATCAATTGCCCGGTGGGGAAGCGGGTAAAGGAAAGGTGATGCAGTCCAGGGAGAAAAGAAGGAAGGAAGACTGCGTTAAGGCTAGTGTACACGACGACACTCGTTGCATGAGATGAACTGCGCGCAGCTCCTTTCGTGTCTGTCTGTAGACACGGCGCCAATGCTATACACTTCAGTTTCGTTGTTTTGTGAGTGCTGTAGTCGACGTAAACTGCAAGTTTTGGTAGCTATAAGAGTTGTGGCGGAGCTATTGCTTCTCTGTGTGAAGTCACTGAATAAGACTAAACTTAAAAAAGAATAATAAACGTGTTTAGCGTTCGTGACTGGATTAAAAAAAGACGTCAGTTCGGTTGCTCAACAACCTTGCTGAAAGAAATTGTGATTGAAGACCATAGAAGTTATTTTAATCAACTCAGAATGTCACCAGAGCCGTTTACGTTCCTTTTAAACAGAATGCAATAAAGAAACAAGCCTGCGTGAAGCATTGTTACCAGAACTGAAATTACAAATTGCATTAATTTTCTTGTCAAATAGATATTCCTCTCTACAGTACCTTTACCGTGTTCCCAAATCCACAGTTGTCATAGTTAGTTTGTGTAGGTATTTGGAACTGTATGTACTTTAGTGTGCAATTCACTAATCGTCAACCCATCAATATTTAATTCACGGATAATTGCCTCAAGAGCACTAACACGCCGCTGCTTATTCCTGAAATTTTCATCGTTAAAATGGCACAAACACCTGTGCATCGCACATATGTTCAAAAACCTGATTGTTTCTCCCGTTCCCCCCTTTACGTTGTATTTTGTTCTGTATTGGTCATAACCTAACCTAAAAACACGCGCAGTCAGTTTCGCCAAAGTTGGAAGGTGCAGTTTACGAGGGACACTGCAAATTCCGCAGTGCTCCTCTTGTACGCAAAGGGAAAGAAACCTTTTCATCATCCCTTAACCTTTAACTAACGTGGTGCGGTCTATCTGACCGCGCGCTTTCATCAACAATTGCGATTTAGCCAGTTCCCTACCCATTATTGCGCCCGTCGGCTCAGTAGCTTCGAGTTTAGTTGTGAGTGGACCGGCAAAGCGTGTGGTGTTGTTCCAGAGCTTCTATAACGTGAGTGACGTCCGTTTGAAAATAGGTCGCGGTCATTTTGACCGCACTACGTTGTTTGTGTAATTTTTTCTGCTGTGACTTTCCTTACATATTCTCGATATCTTCCATTTCACAGCTTTTGAAATATGGAGGAACCAAGTACTTCTACAGGTAAAGGATCTGCTGCAACCAACAGACAGTGTGTGAACACTTTAGACCGTAACTTTGAGGAAACTGTGAGCAGATGGTTGGAAGAGTCAGATGATAGTGACTGTGACGATAATCCTGAAGAAACTGAACCAATTGTGAGTGATCATGACACATTGTCAGAACAAAGTGCAACAGAAAATTACTCTGACGAAAGTAGTGAAAGTAGTGATCCATCTGACGACCAACGGAGAAGCAATTACGTCTATGGCAAGAATCAGTACAAATGGGCCAAAGCTCCGCCAACCCGAGCTGTTAGAACTCCTCGCCATAACATCATCATGAAATTTCCATCCACCACGTTGACTACAGGAGCTCCAAAAGACCCATTTTCATTATGGCATCTCTATTTTGATGACGAAGTTCTCGATCACATCTTACTGTGGACAAATGCTAAAATAGATTGCGTCAGGCAGAAGTACTCTGACAAAAGCAAAGCTGAACTTCAGAACCTGGATTTGGATGAAATTTTGGCGTTTTTAGGACTTCTGATATATTCTTCTGTCTTTAAATCCGATCACGAAAATGTAAATTATATATTTGCAACTGATGGTTCAGGTCGGGAAATTTTCAAATGTGTCATGTCTAGGAACCGTTTCCTAATGTTGTTGAACTGCTTACGGTTTGATGACTTTCGAACCAGAAAAGAGAGGCTCAAAGTTGACAAAATGGCAGCAACCTCTTTTCTCTTCAGAAAAATTGTGGAAAATTCCCAAAAATATTTCAATTTAGGCACATGTGCTACTGTAGATGAGCAACTAGTTTCCTTCCGTGGTAAATGCTCATTTGTGGTCTACATGCCAAAGAAGCCTGGTAAATACGGTTTAAAAATAATGTCCTTGTGTGATGCAAGGACCAGTTACTTCTATAATGGGTATGTGTACACTGGAAAAGGCTCTGATGGTGATACTATGCCGGACAATGATAAGAAAATGATGATACCAACGCAGTCTCTGTTGCGATTGTGTAAACCAATCTATGGCAGTCATCGCAACATTACTGCTGACAATTGGTTCAGTTCAATACAAGCTGTAGAAGAGTTAATGAAAAGAGGATTGACTTTTGTTGGAACTCTAAAAAAGAATAAGAGAGAGATTCCGCAAGCCTTCCAACCAAATAAGAATAGGCCAGTTGGTTCGTCTTTATACGGTTTTACGAAGGACACCACTCTGTTGTCGCATGTGCCAAAGACAAACAAAGCTGTTCTTCTTTTCTCTTCCATGCATCATAGCCCTGCTGAGGATTTGACTTCTCAGAAACCAGAAATTATATCATACTACAACGCCACTAAAGGAGGCGTCGATGAACTCGACAAAAAGTGCTCCATATACTCCTGCAGTCGGAGAACTCGACGTTGGCCAATGTGTTTATTCTACCGTTTACTGGACATCAGCACAGTAAATGCATATGTTCTTCAGAAGAGTGGATCAGATGAAGCTCCTGTCGACAGAGGCATCTTCCTGAAAGAGCTGGCCCGTAGTCTTGTGCTGAAACATATGCAAAAGCGAGCTCAGAACCCACGACTTCCGCAGGAGTTACGACTAACGACCCGCCGGATTTTAGGCCCTGATTCTCCAACAGAAGAAGCAGTGGAAGCAGAATTAGGTCCTAAAAACAGGAAAACTTGCAGAATCTGCCCAGCCAGCAAAAAAAGGAAGACTTCCCATGCTTGCTACGTCTGCAAGAGGCCCATATGCATGCAGTGCTGTTCCCAGGTCTGCAAGCACTGTTGTGAGAATTTGTGATTTGAACGTCTCTGATTTTTCATATGGTACTTCTTCAAGTTAAAAACTTAACATTTTTTGTTTCATTAGTTCTTTAAGAAGAAATACAAAATATACCAAAGTATGAATGTCATTATTAGCTAATGGAAAACGTATAAATGTATTAGTGTACAATATGTGCAGTAACCACTTCTGAATGCCTGTTCATCAGTAACTATTTGATGTTAATGTTCTGTTTTTCATGTTTAATTACTTTGTATTAAAGACTCTTTCATATACAAAACAGAGAATTTCAGAGTTGTTCGTATTGTTAACATTATACCCACCTATAAGTAAGGGGGTCAGATTGACCGCACCACGGTGTTAGTGTCCCATTTTTGCCACCACGTTAGTTAAAGGGTAAGCGAGCGATGGTGCGGGCGACGAGAAGCAGATGTCTGAAAGGACACGGCGACAGTGGGCAGTCCGCCCTGCCCGCGACGCCACCTGGTCACTGCAGCGGCGGGCAAGCGACTCGGCCGCATTTGACACAGTAACGTCTCATTACAGGTTTCAATTTGTCAATGGCAATGGTGTATTGCTGCACAAACCGCAGTGATAAAATGTTCAAATGTCTGTAGAGCTTATGGGACTTAACTACGGGGTTATCAGTCCCTAAACTTACAAACTACTCATGAACTAGCTAACACTAAGGATGGCACAAATATCCATGGCCGAGTGGGGATTCGAACCCCCATCCGTAGTGGCCGTGCAAACTGTGACTGGGGCGCCGCAGACCGCTCGGCCACCGCGGCCGGCCGGCAGTGATAAAGCGAAAGGAGTTTCATTCCACGAAATTGCCAGCAAAAGTGATGTCAGAAGAGTGGCTGAAAGCAATGTCAAGAGCAGGTTTTACACCCAATTTCAGCTTTAGATCGTGTGTGGTACGTACCCTCCATTTCCGAGAGGCTGATTATCGGTCTGGGTTAAAAATTAAGAAATTGCTGGATGCTGCTGTTCCCTCTGTTTTTCATTCTTATCCAGCTTATAAAGTTGTACAAGCAGAAGAAGTACAGAGAAAAATTAAAAAACTTACAATGAATATCACACTGAAAAAATGATAGTATGAAAGGACTGAGGAAAACCATGACGAGAACGTTAATTCCAATGTCCGACTGCGCCAAAAATCATGGCACTAATAGTTGCCATTCTTGGAGTCGCATCCAGTGTGATATTTTACACGAAAAGATGATAAATATAGAAGAAAATAAATTGCGTGTTAAATTATGGAGGTCTAAGTTAACCTTTTACATCTTGAAATGAAACTTAATGAAATCACTCATGAGCTGCCAAATTTGTCATCTCTCAAGCTTGTACAATATTAACTTCTTGAGTTGTCAATGTGTTCAACACTGCCGTTTTACACTGCACAAGGTGAAACTTCAGAACATAGAGCAAAATTTGGTGAGGTAACATTAACAAGGGTAAAACTAGGGTAATGGAGTGCAGTGTAAGAAAATCAGGTGATGCTGAAGGAATTAGATTAGGTAACGAAACAATACAGGAGGTAGATGAGTTTTGTTACTTGGGCAGTAAAATAAGAAATGATGGTCGCAGTACAGAGGATATAAAATGCAGAATGGCAATGGGTAGAAAAGCGTTCTTGAAAAAGAGAGATTTGTTAACATCGAATATTGATTTAAACCGAAGAAAGTCTTTTCTGAAGGCATTTGTATGGAGTGAAACATGGACGATAAGCAGTGTGGACAGAAAGAGGATTGAGGCTTTTGAAATGTGGTGCTACAGAAGAATGCTGAAGATTAGGTGGGTGGATCGCGTAACTAATGAGGAGGTACTGAACAGAATTGGGGAGAAAAGGAATTTCTGGCATACCTTGACTAAAAGAAGAGATCGATTGGTAGGACACATTCTTAACATATCAAGGAACTGTAAATTTAGCGTTGGCGGGAAGTGTGTGGGGTAAAAACCGCAGAGGGAGACCAAGAGATGGATACAGTAAGCAGATTCAGACAGACGTAGGTTGCCGTTCTTATGATGAGATGAAGAGGCTTGCTCAGGATAGAGTAGGGTGGAGAGCTGCATCAAACCAGTCTCTAGACTGAAGACCACAACAACAACAACAATACGTAAAACATTTATACTGGTCGTCTTAAAAAAAACATTGCAGCAGAAGTGACTGAACGTTTGGAACGGGCGAAGTATTTAAATAGCAAGCCCATAAACACTTGCAGCTACGTTTGGTGTTGCGTGTACCCAACCCACGGAAGAAATGTGTTACTGCTGGAGACGCGCACAGAGCTGTGCCTCCCGATGCCCGCTCGGCCCGGCAGCCTGCACACCTCACACCTCTGGTTGCGTAACGCCGTGCCACGCCGGAAGCTGGCGCTCGCGTGTCGCGTGCCTCCCCCTCCTCTGCCCGTGTCACGCGCCTGCCGCCTGCACAGCTCTGCTCTCCCCGCCAACATTCCAGATTTCCAATTACGAACAGACGCCGTAATAAGTAACGTAAAAGTAGCTATCATCGGAGTAGTGAAGCAACTAAAATCACTTAACAAGAACAAGTCTTCTGTATACCCATTACATATCTATCAGATCATGCTGAAGCGATAGCTCCTTACTTAACAGCCATATACAACTGCTCTCTCAAAGAAGGATCTGTACCAAAAGATTGGAAAGTTGCACAGGTCACACCTATATTCAAGAAAGGCAGTAGGAGTAACCCACTAAACTACAGGCCTATTTCATTGACGTCAATTTGCAGCACGGTTTTGGAACATAACCTGTATTCAAATATTATGAATTATTTCGAACAGAACGATCTATTGGCCCAAGGTCAACACGGATTTAGAAAATATCGTTCATGCGAAACACAACTAGCTCCTTATTAACACGAAGTGATGGGTGCTATCGACAAGGGTTCGCAAATCGATTCCGTATTTCTCGATTTCCAGAACGCTTTTAACAACGTACCTCACAAACAGCTTTTAATCAAGTGGCATGCTTATGGTATATCGCCCCAAATTTGCAATTCGATAGGGGATTTCCTGTCAGAGAGGACACAGTTCGTAGTAATCGATGGTAAGGCATCGACTAAAACAGAGGTGATATCGGGCGTTCCACAGGGTAGTGTTATTGGTCCTCTGCTGTTCCTTATTTACATAAACGATTTAGGGGAAAATCTAAGTAGCTCTCTTAGGTTGTTTGCAGATGACCCCGTCATTTACCGTCTAGTAACATCGTCTGAAGATCAAAACCAACTGCAGAACGACCTGAATAAGATATCAGTATGGTGTAAAAATTGCCAATAGACTCTAAACAATGAGAAGTGTGAAGTCGTCCACATCAGTACGGAAAGAAATGCGTCAATCTTTGTTTACAACATAAATCAATCAAGTGTGGAGGCCGTAAACTCCACAAAATACCTAGGAGTTACTATTAGTATTACGTAGAGTATGTCGCGGGAAAGTCGAACCAGAGACTGCGTTTCATTGGCAGAACCCTTAAAACATGCAACAGGACTAAAAAAGAAACTCCATACACTACGCTTGTCCGTCCATTTTTATGTAGTACTAGCTCAAAACTCGGTGTTGCCCGGGTATTTAGTTATTTATTCTTATTTTTCCTTATTTGCATGCTCATCCTTAAAAGAAAGAGAGGAAGACATTGTAGCACGAAAAGACAAAAAATATGGTCTGTGGCATCACGTTTCGCTGTATGTAACCTCCTTGCTATAGAGTCACAAACGTCATCGCTGGCTTTGTCTGAATTTTTTATAATTTGACGACTTTCAACCGCCATATCTTCCACCCCCTTATAGCTATCGACATGGAACTGCTGAGGTCTACAACGGGAGACTTCGGACAACAATGACACACAGACCATTCCTTTGCGTTCTGTAGTTTTCGCTGCAGAGCGAAATATTAACACACACACGTAGAATTTTATATACACAGACAACTTTCAATCCCAATATACTATACTTTTTTGTCATAAATCAATTCTCAAGCAACAATGCAACCAATAAAACCATTTCCAAAGAGTAATTATTCCTCCGCATTTCGCGTTACATACTTCAAATTACTAAATATCTGTGAGATCGCTATAACACCGTGACTAAAACCTTACTCAGGTATAAATTAGTAACTGTCGCTCGGACGTGATAAGCGTACACGGAACAGACAGTCACATTAATATATATAGATAAGCAGCTATCCGATTGGCACAAAACCGTCCCTAAAGCCTTCCCCGGTACACATTAGTAACTGTACAAATGTTTAGCTGTTTATGTCTTGTGGTTCAGACGTGATAAACGTACACCCAACAGACATTTATAGATATAGATTGCAGCCCAGTGTGGGATGCTTATGAGGTGGGTTTGACGGAGGACATCGAAAGAGTCCAAAGAAGGGCAGCTCGTTTCGTATTGTCGCGATACAGGGGAGACAGCGTTACGGAAATGATACAGGATCTGGGATGGGAATCATTACAACAACGGCGCTTATCGCTGCGGCGTGGGCTACTTACGAAACTCCAATCGCCAACATTCTCCTCCGAATGCGAAAATATATTGTTGACTCCCACTTACATAGGTAGAAATGATCATCAGGATAAAATACGAGAAATCAGAGCTCGAACAGAGAGATTCAGGTGTTCTTTCTTCCCGCGCGCTATTCGAGAATGGAATGGGAGATAAATAGTATAATTGTGGTTAGATGAACCCTCTGGCAGGCACTTAAATGTGATTTGTAGAGTATACCATGTAGATGTAGAATCCGAACCGCCTCGTTTCTTGCGTATCCTCACGTCATTGACAGGTCGAAATGCTCAACGAGTCAGATTTCTCTGCTGGAGTAGTGCACTAAGAAAGCGAACACCTTACCAGACACTCAGCGGACCATTACGTCAGTGTGGACTGCATAGCTGCTGTGGTTCACAGAGGAACTGCAGAGCAGCCGCACCAGCGAGCGGAGAACATCACAGAGGGGCCTCACAGTGGCAGCGGAGTGGATGGGAGCGCGACACCCAACCAACATGGCGGCGTCCTGTACTGGTGGCGAGCGCCTCCCAGCCACAGCCGCGGGCACACGCTAGCTTATCGAGGTCGCTGTCTGTTAATTCCTTTTTCATATATTTTAAGGCGTTCCTTTTTTTTTAATCCTTTTCGCCGTAAGTTCAATGTTCAAATGTCTATTAATGTTAAGGAACTTAACTCCGGGGTCATCAGTCCCTAAACTTACAGCTACTTATCAAGTACCTCATATTAAAGACAGCAGAAACATCCATGTCCGAGGGAGGATTCGAACCTCCGTCGAGGGTCGCCCCGCATTCGTAACGTGGCGCTCCAGACCGTTTGGCTACTCCCGCGCGAACCGGAATATAACGAAAAAATTGAAACGGCATCATGATACGTCGTGCAGATCTCGATTTAAAGAACATTAAAGACTACCCGTGCAAAGCTACGGGTCTGACTACCGGGTCAGCTAGTTACTAATACAACAAATAAAAAGTATTACGTTTAACAAGGAAACTACACGGGCCCGAACAAACATATCTGTATGAACGTTTGTTTATAGGATCTCTACGTACACCTCAATGTGCTGGTGGGTGTCGTTTTTCTGCAAAGCTCTGCAACCATGTTCTAGATAGCACTGTAGATGTAATTGTAGACGCCATACGTAATGCAGATATCTGAACTGTAACTTATGTAATAATCATTGCCGGCCGCGGTGGCCGAAGAGACTCAGGCGCTTCAGTCACGGTCTGCACGGCCACTACGGTCGGGGGTTCCAATCCCCCCTCGGGCGTGGATATTTGTGCCGTCCTTAGTCTTAGCTAGTTCATAAGTAGTTTGTAAGCTTAGGGACTGATGACCCCGTAGTTAAGTCCCATGAGTTCTACAAACATTTGAACATTTTGAATAATCGTCGTACATGTTTTCTAGCGAATTGTCATCAAAAGCCATGATGATAGTTGTAATTTAACCTTCTTCCCGAAAGACTGTTGGTATTCACTGCCACTGCTTCCATCGCCTCTTCCCGCACTTAACGTAGCACTACCGCTTGCAATGAGTTGTTCGTCATTATCATCCCTATTATCATCATTATGAGTTTGTAACAACAGTATCTAACTTATGCTCATATATCTGTACCATAACAGACACGAGAAAGCATGGGACTGATTCATCTTCCACACTAATACCATCTTGACGAAGAAGGGTTCTTCGTAACTTCGTCTCAACTAACCGCAATACATTAGCAGGACTGATTAGCAATCGCCGCCCCATCTGACGCTTCACCACACAAATGACGTCACAAAACGCGACTTGGGAGGCACACTGCACCGTCCCTACTGGCGAACCGACAGGTCAAAGTGCAATGCGGCATGGCACACGCAGAGGCCTCTAACGGACGACTGCACAGTTTTGCAGATGCGGGAGTATCACTAGTGCAATAAGGGATCTCTACATTATCTCTCATACGATTTTGGTGTATATGTGTTTGTTCGAGCCGAAGTACTTTACCTGAAAGTCATAATTATTTAATACAAAAAATTGTATCCCAGATTAAAAATGTGTATCGAAATTGGTCTCAAAAGTACATGGTGAGTAGACAACAGAATCTATGCTGTGCTCTATCGAAATTTGTGAGAAAACTGGAGGAACTATAAAAAAGTTGTTTAAATAAAAAGAAAAATTCATTTCATTATCTACAACTTTCTCGCTGACGAAAATATCCTGACCCCCAAAACAAAACAAAAAAGTGGCTGGCGACAAACTTTTTCATGTCGTAATTTTAATTTTGTTTGAAACTAATAGTTTCAATTATTATTTTTATACGAACTCAATACGTATTGTGTGGTGTCGCACAAGTCCAAAGTGCACGCCACGTACTTTCGTTCTTACGACGTCAGCCACGAGCGCCCTCTGCTGCAACTCCGCTCGTGGCCACCACTGAACGACATCGTTCACTTGGGACTGAGATAGGAACCAGCTAACACTTCGGAATGAGATAGGCACCAGTGAAGACTTGGCTATCGGACAGCCGGTAGGCAGGTCTCCAGCTCAACTATGTATCAGCATTCTGCAGTAAAAGTTAAGTATTACTGAGTCTCTAAGAAATATATATCTCGTTCTAATTTACTCCAGTGATTCTAGTTTCTGCTGTCCCACTGGCTGGTCACCTCCTACCTGCACAAGCGTGCATCCTTTATTCCTGTGTCGGTCTCTTTCTACTCGGCCACCGACACCTACGACGTAAACGAGACACACAAGCGGCGACGAGGCTGGGACACAAATGTGGCGACGAGGATGAGATACAAAATATTGTACTTGCTAAGCACACTGTTGCATTCATTTTTAGTTCCTTTTGTCCTGTTTTTTTACCACAGTTGCCATATTATAATATTATATTGAAGGTATTTCACTTAACTGTCTATGCAACTGATTTAATAAAATATGCTATTGCCATATGCATTTCGCCTTTATTTTGGAAGGCATGATCAGTGGCAATATTTCATGGATATAGCTCTATATCTGGTTCTCATTGGTTGCTTCCAGCTGTTGTGCTTCAGTTCCGTGGATTTTGCTGTTTTTGATGTTCCAGCACTTCACAGTTAGCACCACTAGGCACATGCCATTTTGTGTGTGTTGTGTTTTTGTTTTTGCTGGTGTTGCCAACTGTTGGGTATGTGTTTGTCCTATCTTTGCTTTGTGTCAGTGTGTGTGTGTGTGTGTTATGTGATTGCATAGACAACAGCACCATATACTGATTTATTAATTATTGATTTTTTTCCTTATTATTATTATTAAATTTTTCGTTTGTGTGTGTGTGTGTGTGTGTGTGTGTGTGTGTGTGTGTGTGTGTGTGTGTGCCAATTCTTTTCTCTCTTTGATTACTTTCTCATGTCTTTGACTAGATTTAGCAGTGAGTTTTCATTAATGTTTGTCTGTTCATTTATTACTTGCTATTACTGCTAAATCTAGTCAAAGACATGAGAAAGTAATCAAAGAGAGAAAAGAATTGGCACACACACACACACAAACGAAAAATTTAATAATAATAATGAGGAAAAAAAAAACAACTCTCTCCCTTTCCAAAGGCCCCAACTTTGACTGTCTCTATCTTCATGCCCCTCTCCATCTTTCTGTCTCTAATTCTGTTCTACAGCTCGTCACAATCTGCATTCACAAAAAAATAAAAAAATAAAAATAAAATAAAATAAAATCAATAATTAATAAATCAGTATATGGTGCTGTTGTCTATGCAATCACATAACACACACACACTGACACAAAGCAAAGATAGGACAAACACATACCCAACAGTTGGCAACACCAGCAAAAACAAAAACACAACACACACAAAATGGCATGTGCCTAGTGGTGCTAACTGTGAAGTGCTGGAACATCAAAAACAGCAAAATGCACGGAACTGAAGCACAACAGCTGGAAGCAACCAATGAGAACCAGATATAGAGCTATATCCATGAAATATTGCCACTGATGATGCCTTCCAAAATAAAGGCGAAATGCATATGGCAATAGCATATTTTATTAAATCAGTTGCATGGACAGTTAAGTGAAATACCTTCAATATAATATTATACTGTTGAATTCCTTCAGTATTCACATGTCTACGAGAAAACTTTGGTAATTTTTTTCCTATCCGTAAGGGGTTCAGATGACAATGCAATTGAGGCGAGCGCCATTTGAAGAAGTTCGCATTTCTAGGCGCAACTCCGTTTGTACACCCAACCAAGATGGCTGCCGGGCTTCGCTGGCTGTACGCTCGTCTAGACGGCTAGCCTCTCCTAGGCTCCCTTACGAGCGACACGGAGATGATCGACTGCGGTGGCATATGATGCAAGTACTGCCGCAGTCGCTAGTTCTCCAGTTCTCCAGGCGTTGCCTCCTTCCAGGCACGAGTACGTCTGAAACATAGCGAGCTACAAGTCGGCGCAGCACACGTCGAGATCTGCCTACAGCGCCTAAACAGCCAGGCTGAATCGTCCGCCATGTTTTCCCCAACACGGTTGGAATCGCGCTGCACCAACAGCGTAGAGGCGCATGCCCTGCCGTCTTTCACAAACGATTTCGCAAAAACTAATTGCTAGAAATATTTAATTTTTCCACTACTTAAATCTTTATATGTCAGCATTGTGACGAAATGCTCGTCATTTCGTTAATAGTCATAGTTAATAACATGTTTGCTTCGAAATAAGAGACTGCGCTACATTAGGAAAAGTTTGCAGTAAAAAATAGAGGCTGCTATGATATTCAGTTTGGTGCTTGTTGCACCATATGTTGCTGCGGATGAAACTTTCCTAATGGATTGAATTTTATTTTCGACTCAGGAGGAGATCTTTACCTTTCACTCATACCGCTAAACTTTTATTTTATTTAGCGCACTCATTTCCGATGGCTATAAGGCCAGATTGAATCATTGCGTATCTCATACGTGGTTGGAGGAATCAAAATGATATTTTGACAAATGATAACATGCAAAGAGGGGAGTATTTTGCGACATGGTTACTACGCAAAACTTCATCAACTGTCGCGTTATTCAAGGAAATACATAGTTGTAGAATGAAAAAGAGTAAAGTTAGCGATTTATTATTTGATTTGCAAATATTTCTTCGTCACTCACAAATGTTTATATTTTGCTTCTGGTCCATTGTGTTGTTCAAATGTTTGTTAAGCTTATGGAACTTAAATACGGGGTCATCAGTCCCTAAACTTACAAACTACTTACGAAATAGCTAATACTAACGACGGCACAAATATTCATGCCCGAGGGGGGATTCGAACCCCAGACCGCAGTGGCCGTGCAGACCGTGACTGAAGCGCCTCAGTCCCCTCGGCCACCGCGGCCGGCGTCCACTGTGTTTCAGAGCTACTACTCCGTTTCCGAAACCTAATAGGAGTTACATTTCCTTCAGTTTAAAGCCTAGCAGTAACAGGACGGAAGTTACTACATCTAATGAGGATTTTATGTGAAAATACTTGAAAATGACAGATAGCAAGGATCTCTTCACTAGCTAACGAACTGACTTGTTCTCATTTCCTGACATAATATAGCACTCTGTATTGAGATATTTAGCATATAATTTTTATATAAACGAAAAATTGAAATTGTTTATTACATAGAGACACAGCACTTTTATGGTGTGCAACTACTAAATTTAATTGGTTAAAAGAAGTCAGTACCAGTATCTTCAAGTATGGACGTTATGCAGTAACAACATGTGCCTAATTATTAGGAGCTCTGATACGGAAGACGTGTTACTACTAGACGGGCGGGCGGATCCCAGTGCGTCATATTTAGCTGACATTATCTCAAGTTATACGTTTCTCACAGAGTTTCTGATGGGAGAGGATGAAAATGTGATGTATTTTGAACATTTCATTCGCTTAATGTGTTCCCCTAACTTCAACAGAAAAAAAGTTCGTCTTGTGTTTAAAATTCCGTAAGGTCGTCAGAAAGTGCACGTTCGTAAACTGTCAGTATATGCTGTTTATAAATTATTGCTACAAATAAGACTAAAATGGAAACGTAGTGTAGTTCTTAACGAAGACATTGATGAAAGTTCCACGTTGATACAGTGAGTAGTTAGCGAGTGTGAGCGAGTAGAATGAAACGCGAGGTAACGCGTGAGCTTCGTCCGGAACGTGGCGACTGCTGCAGCTGGGGGAAATGGCGGACAGTTGAGCTCGGGTTTATAGGAGCCACGCTGCCACACGTAGCGATACCACCTGCACAGTTGGCTGGCGTCAGCCGTGCTACGAGGAGAGGACGCCTCCACTTCTGTTACTGCAGCGTAGCTTCATGGCTCACGAGAGATGGCGCCAAGAGCACTGAATACCAGAGCGCTGGGTACACAGTTTAGTCATGCTATTACAGTAAATCGACGGCTTCTCGAAGTATTCTGAATTCACACTGTGAAGAAGACACCAGGAAGACTGCTTCGTAAGTCTGACCTCTGCGGCGGTTCCCGAGTGCTGCGTTTGACGTGTACGGCGCGTCAGTCGCTGCGCTCCTCTGCACACCATAAAAATATACCATTGCAGATCCTTCATTCCACGCTGTGACGCCTGTAGCGTAGTTTTTCCAGATGTACCTACTGGTGCGAAAGCTCGGTCCAAAGAGTGAAAATATCGTTCAGCGCACTCGTAACAATAGCAGCACCCTTTCAGCAAGGCGTGTCACGAACACAGGACTCGACGGCGACCACAGATAAAAAGGCAATTGAGACTCCGATAACTGTTCTTGTCCTTGTGTCGCCACGTACCTTTCCAACAGATAGCGCATTGATGTGCAAATGTGGCCGACAACGTTAAAATATTGACATCCCAGCGTTCTGCTGGTATTAATCTACTCCACAGGTCCTCTCTTCTCTCTCAATCCACTCCTCTTCTACCATTTCTCTTGGTCATCTCCATGTTTCCCTCTAAGCGCCCATTTATTCCCTCCTGCCTCATTGGTTCATTTCGTCCACCCCCTCTCTTCGCCTTGTACAACTCAGGTATGTCTGTCAACCCTCGTGGATATCGTTGAAACAAAGTTTTTTTTTTTTTTTTTTTTTTTTTTTTTTTTTTTTTTTTTTTTTTCCCGAGATACTCTTTGCCATTGTCTATACAGAAACGTTACATGTTTGCACCTGTTTATGTACTAACAGTTTCAAATGTTTGTAAATCTATCGGACCAAACTGCGTGGTCATCAGTCCGTAGCTTACAAACTACTGAAACCTAGGTAAACTAAGCTTTAGAGCGCTCGGCTACTCCACCGCGGCTACAGCGTGATTACATGAATAAAACATACAGGGTGTCCAGAAAAGGACTCACTGATTTCAAAATTAAATATCTCGAAAACAAAGATCGATAGAGGAATGCAGTAAACGGTATGTTTATTGTGAAAGCTGTAACAAGTTTATACAGCAGTTTGAAATAATAGTTACAAAAGCTGCTAACAGATGGCGCTGTAATCGCCATACGTAATGCCTAGTGTAAATAGTGATCCCTAGCGCAGAGCGATCAGTTCCACTATTGAAACGTGAAAGGAGGTTAGCGTACCGAAGGAAGAGATTAAAACCGTGTACTCCACTGAACAACGCCTTTTCCTGGTGCTAGAGTACCACAGGTTAGAAGAGAGTCCTACGGCAACAAGGTCGAGTTTTCAAACACGATTTAATGTTCCAAAGGGACCCGATGCGAAAACCATTCGTACGATCTTCGCAAAATTTCAACGAACAGGCAGCGTAACGGATGATCTAGTGGGGCATGTTGGCCGCAAGCAAACCGCAGTTACGCCTGAAAATATCGCCACAGTTTCTGGAATTATTCGGCGAAGTCCAATGACATCCGTCCGTAGAATTGCATCTGAGACTGGTTTGAAGCGTTCCAGCAACACAAATACTGAGAAACAGCCTACACATGTTCCCATTCAAAATTCAAACGCAGTAGGCCATACCCGTACGAGCTGTGCAACAAAGGGTTGCCTTTGCTAATCAGATGCTCACAATGATTGGTAGTGAAGGATTTGATGTTGGCTGCATCTGGTTTACAGATGAAGCACACTTCCACCAGAATGGATACGTGAATAAGCAGAACTGGCGATTTTGGGGTTCCGAAAAGCCATATTGGCGTGAAGCGAAACCCCTGTATTCTCCTAAAGTTACTGTGTGGGCTGCAGTATGCAGCAGAGGCATTATTGGCCCTTTTTTCATTCTAGAAACGGTCTCCGGTGCACGTTACGTTGCAATTTTGGAACAATTTGTCGCCACACAGCAAGCGTTAGAGGATCGACCAGGTACTGAATAGTTTATGCAAGATGGAGCCCGACCACATCGGACCGAACAAGTGTTTCGCTTTCTTGAAGAATACTTCGGGAATCGAGTCATTGCTTTTGAATATCCCAAATTTACTGGTGCAGGCATGGATTGGCCTCCATATTCGCCGGATTTGACTCCGTGTGACTTTCTTCTTTTTTTTTTTTTTTTTTTTTTTTTTGGGGGGGGGGGGGGGGCACAGTGAAAGACATGGCCTACCCGAAGCATCCCGCCACGCTGGACGAGCTCGAATCGGCGATCTCTGTGGCATGTGAATCCATTTCTGTTGAGACATTACGAAATGTAACGGCGAATTTCATTCTTAGTTTGCGCCACCTCTGTAGTGCCAATGGTGAACATTTTGAAAACATTGTGATGTGATTGTTTGCAAAGAGTGTTTCCATACGATTATTTTACTTATGTATGGTGAGATGAGCTGTACAGCGTACAGCGCCATCTGTTAGTAGGTTTTGTAACTATTGTTTCAAACTGCTGTATAAACTTGTTACAGCTTTCACAATAAACTTACCGTTTACTGCATTCCTCTATCGATCTTTGTTTTCGAGATATTTAATTTTGAAATCAGGGAGCCCTTTCCTGGACACCCAGTACCATAATAAAGTATCATGTAAACACATTAATTACGCAGAATCAGGTTAATATTTATAATTTAAAAAGTCGTAGGGGGGGAGGTCTCATACAGAGATGAGCTCAGCCGATGACACTTCGTCTAGGCAGTACGGGCACTATTCCTCACGGGAGTGCGATGTGCTACACCATACGTTATCTTATCCCACCCAACTGCCATGGCGTGATCTGCAAGTTACGAAATTTCGTAGTAACTCAATAGGTACGGCCATGAGCCAGCCGTCCTACAGAGTGTGTGTGATTCATTCTGAGATACTAAGTTAACTGATAATGCGATAATGAGGCACTTAGCGATTCTCAGCAGAGGACAGACACGATTGCACACTTTTTTTCAAATCTTATCGTTGTGATACCTTCCACAAAATACTGAAAGCAGTTAAGTTTGTTATGTATTTCACTGTAATGTTTGCCGGCCACGGTGGCCGAGGGGACAGAGGCGCTCTAGTCACGGTCTGCACGGCCAGTACGGTCGGGGGTTCGAATCCCCCCTCGGGCATGGATATTTGTGCCGTGTTTAGTCTTAGTTCATAAGTAGTTTGTAAGTTTAGGGACTGATGACCCCGTAGTTAAGTCCCATGAGCTCTACAAACATTTGAACATTTTTGAACACTGTAATGTTTTAAAGGAAACGCCTTTTGCTACTGCAAATGAAGGGTTTTACTTTTATAAGTCACCAATACGCGTTTCGCATTTGTCAAAAGGCATCATCAGTGGGTGTCCTGAAATATTTACATGTTTCTGTTTACACATAAAGGTTAGGTTTCTTACATATGTACAACACACACACACGCGCGCGCGCGCACGCAAAGATACCTTCAACACTCTTTCAATGAAACAGTTGAATTTCAAATAAGCTGAAAATGTTGGCAACACTACAAAACAAACTACAGTGCATACAGTATGGGAGCAGATGACAGTGGAACCAGAAAAATGCAAACTTGTTCAGAAAACAGTGGAACCTTTCGACCTTGTTGCCGGAAAGAGACTGATGCGGAGTAGCAAGTGCTGTAAGTACACCATTTTATAGCAAACAACCAACTGTTTTAAATCAGAAACGAAATGTTTTGTATATATCTAACAAAACTAACCTTTTTGTGTAAACAGAAACATGTAAATATTTCAGGACACCCACTGATGATGCCTTTTGACAAAGGCGAAACGCGTATGGGTGACTTATAAAAGTAAAACCCTTCATTTGCAGTAGCAAAAGGAGTTTCCTTTAAAACATTACAGCTGAAATACATAATATTCAGCTGCTGCTCAAATGGCAACTGCAAGCGACGAATTAAGTTTGTCGCTTACTACATTCACGCTGCCAATGGAATAAAATCTCCACACCTTAGAACGGCCTTGACCAGATGGAGGGAATATTTTGAAGAATTGCTCAATGTAGGTGAAACGTTCAATGATGTGTCAGACTTTCAGGTAGAATGGGATAGGATCGACGATGGAAACAGGATCTCATTTGAGGAAGGGGAGAAAATGGTCAGTAGATTACAGTGCAATAAGGCGGCTGGGGTGGATGAAATTAAGCCGGAACTCGTCAAATACAGTGGAATATCAGGTCTCAGATGGTTACACAGGATAACTGAGAAGGTGTGGGAATCGGGACAGGTTCCGTCTGACTGGACGAAAGCGGTAATCACGCCAATTTTCAAACATGGAAACAGAAAAGATTGCAACAAGTATCGAGGTATCTCTTTAATTAGGGTTGTAGACAAAATATTCTCAGGTATTGTTGAAAGGAGAGTGCGAGTATTAATTGAGGACAAGTTAGATAAAAATCAGTGTGTGTTTAGGCCTCTTAGAGACTGTCAGGACCAGATCTTTAGCTTACAGCAGGTAATGGAAAAGTGCTATGAGTGCAACAGGGAATTGTATCTACGTTTCATAGATCTAGAAAAGGCTTATGACCATGTCCCTAGGAGGAAGCTACTATCAGTTCTACAAGATTATGGTATAGGAGGTAAACTTCTGCAGGATATTAAAGGGCTTTACGTAGACTGTCAGGCAGCAGTTAGAGTAGATGGCAAATTAAGCTCATGGTTCAGGGTAGTTTCAGGGGTAAGACAAGGCTGTAACCTGTCACCACTGTTGTTCATACTATTCATGGATCATATGTTGACAACAGTAGACTGGCAGGGCGGGATTAAAGTGGGTGAAAACAAAATAAGCAGTCTTGCATATGTGGACGACTTAGTTGTAATGGCCGATTCCATTGAAAGGTTGCAAACTAATATTTCAGAGCTCGAGCAGAGATGCAAGGATTATGATATGAAGATCAGCATCTCCAAAACGAAAGTAATGTCTGTGGGAAAGAGATTCAAACAGACTGAGTGCCAAATAGGAGGAACAAAGTTAGAACAGGTAGACAGTTTCAAGTACCTGGGATGTATTTTCTCACAGGATGGCAACATAGCGAAAAACTGGAATCGAGGTGCAGCAAAGCCATTGCAGTGAGTGCTCAGCTAAGATGTACTCTCTTCTGCAAGAAGGAAGTAAGTACCAAGACTGCTCTATCTTTCGACCAACTTTGTTGTATGGGAGCGAAAGTTGGGTGGATAGAGGTTACATTATTCATAAGGTAGAGGTTACAGATATGAAAGTAGCAAGAATGATTGTAGGCACTGATAGATGGGAACAATGGCAGGAGGGTGTCCATGATGAGGAAATCAAGGAAAAACTGGGAATGAACACCATAGATGAAGCAGTTAGAGGGAACAGACTGAGATGGTGGGGTCATGTTACACGCATGGGAGAAGCAAGGTTACCTAAGAGACTCATGAGCTCGGCAACGGAGGGTAAGAGGAGTCGAGATAGACCAAGAAGAAAGTACTTAGATTCGGTGCAGAATGATTTTGAAGTAAAAGGCATAACATTAGATGAGGCATCAACGTTAGCAATGAATAGGGAATCATGAAGGAATTTTATTAGAGCTACTATGCTCAAGACTGAACGCTGAAAGGCATAATCAGTCTCTAATGACGATGATGATAACGGCGTTTTATTACAATTTAAGTGCAGCGTATATTCGCAGGAAGTGGACGTAGAGAGGTGGCACATATGCTGCTGAAGGTGCCCGGAAAGTGAACAGTTGGCGGGAAACGCAGTGATCTTAACACTTGGACTGCCGGCCATGTAAACCATTACATCCGTTAGAGTTGCGGACATTCTGCTTGCAGGAGTAACCCTAGCTGCAAGTAGTTTCTTTATCTTCAGTCTGGCGTAAAGAATTGTCTGATGTTTGAAATAAATCCAGAACTGAACACAGAGCATTTAAATCACATACAACCCCGACGCTAAGGGACCCGCTAAAAACGTGTCTACTTCGCTAACAGTCTGTATTGCTGTGTCTCCCCTCTGTCATGGTCACCTCTCAGTACTTTCGAGGAGAGTAATTTGCGTGAAGCCGTGTCCGCTGATTCACCTACTGAGTGAGCGGACACCACTTTCTACCTGCCCCGATTCATACAACGAATGACCGAGCGAGGTGGCGCAGTGGTAACGCACTGGACTCGCATTCGGGGGGATGGTGGTTCAAATCCCACCTCCGACCATCCATATTTAGGTTTTCCGTGATTTCCCTAAATCGCTCCAGGCATATTGCGGGATGGTTCCTTTCAAGGGGCACGGCCGATTTCCTTCCCCATCCTTACCCAAAACGCTCCGAGCGTAGGCTCCGTCTCTAATGACCACGCTGTCGACGGGACGTTAAACTCCAAGCTTCCTTCCATACAGTGAATGCGACCAGTGGGACGATTTGGAAACTTGATAAAAGATCTGTAGGCTGGTTTAGACACTAGGTTTACCGAGTAAGGTATTTAAGGTAGATCTAGGCCGTCAGTAAACTTGATCCTGTTTTTTAAGAGCACGAGAACAGAGATCACGTGAAATGAGGTGATTGTGATTGTACAGAACTTTCCGTACGCCGTCAGTTGAGGTGACTGCCAGTCGGAGAGTTAACACTTGTTGCAGAGTCGATGGCGAGCGTTGACAGCCACTGAGCCACGAGGCGTGGCCGAGAGCACGCCGCTCGCCGTGGAGACTGTACACTAGAGTTGTGGCGATTCGTCCACGAGTCGTTCATTCGAACGAATACAAATAAAGAATCGTAAGAATCCAATCGTGATCCGGACGAATCGTCGTTCAAAAGAATCGTCTGTCTCGTGACGATTCCAAGATCCAACGATTCACGATTCGAAGGCGACTGCCGAATCTTGCCGAATAGTGCCGAATGCCGGAGAGAAGAGGGGGACGAATCGTCGTTCAGAAGAATCGCCTGTCTCGTGACGATTCCAAGATCCAACGATTCACGATTCGAAAGCAGGTGGCGAATCGTGCCGAATAATTAAGAAGGCCAGATAGCGTGTGAACAAAGGAAGGACAGAAAGTAGATCGTGAGCCGTTAACTATTAGCCTATTCACGAATTACAAATGACATAAACAAAACGCAGCGAAATACACAGCTGCCAATACATACGAATATACGTCTTTTATACAGTTTACACATCATGTATTGAAACGAGCAATCTTTACACATTTATATTTTGCGCATCCCGGAAATGGCTGTAACGATTTGGATTATATTTTGTGTTTAGAGAGGTTAAGCTTTTCGAGTTCATCTACGTAGTTATAGCTTTTGTAAAAACTCAGTTTTACAAAAAATATCCTTTTTATATAAAAACGCGATTTTAAATGTTTTTAAACCCATCTCAAAAATCTTTTTTACCATTTTGGTTTTTACGTTATCAGCTTTCCTGAAATAAACCGATTTTACAAAAAAGAAACATTTTAATAAACGCGAATTTCTTGTATCTCGAAAGAAGTTCAATGTTTAGAGACGGAGTTTTATTTTTAATGTTTATTTATATAGACGTGTTTCATTAAAGTAACTGATTTTACATAATAATTATTTTATAATGATTATATGTCTGTTAATTACCAGAGCTTTAATTAAATGGCCCAAGTATTCAAAGAGAACGAAAAAAAAATAAGGTTACAGCAAGGTTCGAAATAAGTGACCTACGTTCACTAAATCTACAACGCTACTAAATGAGCTATGATGACAGCAGAAATAGTTGGTAGTGTAATATGTGTTTATAACCGCTCGCAAAACTCCAAGACTATTTTCTCAAGAATTCTTGAGAGCTGAATCGAATGGCTTTGCCTCATTATTATTTTAAGTCTGAACTTTACGCACCAAAAATATTAAAAAATCCTATACCCATATTGTCACCTTTTCGGCATTTTGTAAGAATGTGCCGTCGCAGACCAGAAACAATCGTGAACGAATCGTAGGAGCAGATGCAAAAGGTTAAGATTCCAACATCCATGACGGACATGTATTGCCATCTATGAGCAAGATGTAGAAGTAAGAATCGCGCCAATGCAGACTAAAGAATCGTGAACGAATCGTGAACGAATCGTAGGAATCGATTCACAATGTGCGATTGAATCGCAAGAATCGATTCCTAAAAAACAATCGTGTTGCCCAACTCTACTGTACAGGCAGAGCGGGCCGCTTTCGGCGCTGTGCCGGCTGGGCGCTCTCTCCCTGCTATCTGCCGGCTGCCGGCTGGCTCCTGTTGGGCCCGCTTCACGCGGCAGGCCGCGCACCCAGCTGAAGCCGCCCGCGCCACATCGGGCCTCGTGCGGCCTCCCACACGCGAGACTAGAGTTGGGCAACACGATTCTTTTTTATGAATCGATTCTTGCGATTCAATCGCACATTGTGAATCGATTCCTACGATTCGTTCACGATTCTTTCGCGATTCTTTAGTCTGCATTGGCGCGATTCTTACTTCTACATCTTGCTCATAGATGGCAATACATGTCTGTGTTATGGATGTTGGAATCTTAACCTATTGCATCTGTTCCTACGATTCGTTCACGATTGTTTCTGGTCTGCGACGGCACATTCTTACAAAATGCCGAAAAGGTGACAATATGGGTATAGGATTTTTTAAATATTTTTGGTGCGTAAAGTTCAGACTTAAAATAATAATGAGGCAAAGCCATTCGATTCAGCTCTCAAAAATTCTAGAGAAAATAGTCTGAAATTTAGCGAACGGTTCTAAATAAATATTACACTACCAACTATTTCTGCTGTCATCATAGCTCATTCACTAGCGTTGCAGGTTTAGTGAACGTAGGACAATTATTTCGAATGCTGCAGTAACCTTATAACTTTTTTTCGTTCTGTTTGAATACTTCGGCAATTTAAATATAAATATAATTGAATCTGTGGTAATTATAAGGTATCTAATCATTATAAAATACTTATGTAAAATCAATTAGTTGAAGGAAATACGAAATAAACATTAAAAATAAAAATCCGTTTCTAAATATTAAATTTCTTTCGAGATACAAGAAATTCACGTTTATTAATTTTTTTTTTTTTTTCTAAAATCGGTTTCTTTCAGGAAAGCTGATAACGCAAAAACCAAAATGGCAAATAAAATTTTTGAGATGGCTTTAAAAACATATAAAGAATATTTTTGTAAAATTAATTTTTTACAAAAAATATAACTACGTAGATGAACTCGAAAAGCTTAAACCTCTCTAAACACAAAATATAATCTAAATGTTACAGCCATTTCTGGGTTACGCGAAATATAAATGTGTTTAGATTGCTCGTTTAAATACATAATATGTAAACTTTATAAAAGACGTATATTCGTATATATTGACAGCTGTGTATTTCGCTGCGTTCTGTTTCTGTTATGTGTAATTCGTGAATAGGCTAATAATTAACAGCTCACTATCTCCGTTCTGTGCTTCCTTTGTTCACACGCTTTCTGTCTTTCGTAATCATTCGGCACGATTCGCCACTTGCTTTCGAGTCATGAATCGTTAGACAGGCGATTCTTTTGAACGACGATTCGTCCCCCCCCCCCCCCCCCCATTTCGGCACGATTCGGCAAGATTCGGCAGTCGCCTTCGAATCGTGAATCGTTGGAACTAAGGAATCGTCACGAGACAGACGATTCTTTTGAACGACGATTCGTCCGAATCACGATTCGATTCTGACGATTCTTTATTTGTATTCGTTCAAATGAACGACTCATTGACGAATCGCCACAACTCTACGCGAGACCCACAGCTGGCACTTCGGCTGGCTGGGCCGCGGTGTCGCCTGCTACTCGCTTTACACAGTCTTAAGCCCGTTTTAGTCGATCAACCAACTTGTAATAGATTGCTAACAAGTTGCGTTAATGGCGGCCGTCAGTCGTGTGAACGGATCGACTACTATCATCGCGGTAGTATCGACTCGGGATAATCGTAGCGATATCGAAATAGGGCCACTTCTAAATTCGGTAGTAGTGGGATCACTGCGCATGCGCGAGCTAGTAGCTGTCAGCTGCAGTCGCCGCTCCAGATAGTCCGCCATTTTCCTTCCTATTTACGTATATTTCGCGTTATGTCGAAGTTTCTGATCAGAATGTATTACAAAATGTATTTCTAATGACGGCATTCACACTGTCCGTCACCAGACCGTCACCTAACGTCAACGTCCCGTTAAGCTTTCTCGAGAAGATTGTTTTGATTGAACGGTCGTCTGCTGACAGCTGAAGTTAACCTATTTTCGTTACGCGATATTCATATTGTAGCCCGTTTTAGACGATCAACGAACTTGTAAAAGGTGATACCATTCTGGCATGTTTTATTTACTTAAGTTTTATGTCATATACTGAAAGTTTTTTCGCAGGGTCAACGTTTCGTTCTTTCCCCATTTACTTTTATTTTAGAACTGGCTCAAAACCTGGCGTTGCGTCGCTATTTATTTGTGTGTTCCTACCTTGAGTTAATACGTCTCCTATGCCTTCTATCTGTCCATATGCTTCTTTCTGAAAACATTATTGGAGAATATATAAGAAACGAAGTTCAAAAAAACAATTAAATTAATGTAATTAATTTCAGTCATTTTTTAGGAAATCTCTCAGATAAAGCGGAACTGAAACTATTCCTATCAGATTGCAGAAGTCTATGAACTTACCGTTTAACAGGAGAGTAAGTAGTGTACATCAAATCACACGTAAAAATGCACACGTTTCCAAGAATACAATCACGAAATTCAACAATAATGATTGTAATAATATCACAAATCGATCACTTGATGTAATGCGCGAAACGTCAAATCGATTTTTTTAAGAGATGTATTAAAAGAAATTTCTTCTTTACTGCTTTACTTATTTACTCTTATAGTTCGTAATTCGTATGCTTATGCTTACAGAGAAAGAGCTGAAGACATTGTGGCATGCACAGACCTAACATATGTTCTGTTGCATCACGTTTCGCTGTATGTAACCTCCTTGCTATAGAGTCGCAAACGTCATCGCTGGCCTTCAGTCTGAATTTTTTTTTAAATATAATTTGACGACTTTCAACCACCATATCTTCCACCCCCTTATAGCTGTCAGCATGGAATTGCTACAGTGCACAACGGGAGACTTCGGACAACAATTACACACAGACCATTCGTTTGCGTTCTGTAGTTTTCGCTGCAGAGCGAAATATTAACACACACACACACACACACACGTAGAATTTTATATACACCAATAATTTTCCATTCCAATAAACTCCACCCTTTTATCATTATCAACTCTTAAGCAGCAAAGCAACCAACAATACCATTGTTAAAGAGTAAATATAATTTTCAAAGAGTAATTGTTGTTCCGCATTTGGCATTGTATTCTACAAATTACTAAATATCTATCAGATCGCTATAAAACCGTGCCCAAAACCTTCCTCAGGTATAAATTAGTAACTGTACAAATATTTAAGTCTCTGCGTCTTGTCGTTCTGACGTTATAAGCATACACCGAACAGACATATATATATATATATATATATATATATATATATATGGCATGGAAAGGCTTTAGGCACGGTTTTATGGCGATCGGATAGCTATTTATCTATATATATATATATAGACACTATATAGACACTAGTAACTGTACAAATTTGTAGCTGTTTATGTCTTGTGGTTCAGACGTGATAATCGTACACCGAACAGACATTCACATTTATAGATACAGATTTTAGGACATTCGTCAAGCTGTAGTTATTTGCGTAAGGGCTATCAAATACCTACAGAAATCTAACGGCCATCCCCCACATACGTGGTACAGGAAAATAGTAGTTGGGTTTTATAAATGGAGGAAAGGCGCTTTTCCTGAGGCACCGCGCAGAGCGGCGGAAGGGCCAGTGCAGCGACTTGAGTTCGAGAGGAAGGAAAGGGTAATTCTGAGGAAACTTCTTGGTGGACACAAAAAAAATTGGCGAAACATGGGTAAAGATGAGCAGTGAGAACGTCTATCAATTTATTAAACCAGTTACAACGAAAATGAGAAAGAGAAGGCTTATGTTCTTCGGTCATCTGGTGAGAATGGATGAGCCGGCCGCGGTGGCCGAGGGGACTGAGGCGCTCCAGTCACGGTCTGCACGGCCACTACGGTCGGGGGTTCGAATCCCCTCTCGGGCATGGATAATTGTGCCGTCCTTAGTTGTAAGTAGTTCATAAGTAGTTTGTAAGTTTAGGGACTGATGACCCCATAGTTAAGTCCCATAGACTTTACAAACATTTGAACATTTTTAGAATGGATGACAGCAGATTAACGAAGAAAATCTTCAGTTTAATTCAACAGAGGAAAACACCCAACTGTTAGTTGCAAGGAATAAAGAAAGACCTCGTGGAACTTGGACTCTCAGAAATGGACGCGATGAATAGGGGCAGGTACAGAAAAGCAGTAACTGAATTCGAGGTCTTTCAGGAGGCCCCAAGAAAGAAGACCGACAGGAAACTGACAGCCGAAAATCTGGCAAACATGGCAGCAGGCAGAAGAGCAGTCCTAGAGCAGAGAAAGAAGGAACTGAATGTGAAATGAAATTTGTTACGCCGTCCTTAGTTGGCCAGTTCGTGTAAATAAATAAATAAATATATGAATTACTGTTCGTTACTCTCGCTAAAACTCGAAAACGGTTGAACCGATGTGGCTAATTTTAGTCTTGAAATATTGGTGTAAGTCCAGGGAAGGTTTAAACGGTGATAAAATATGGAAAAGATGTTCGCAAAAGAGGAAAATCGGGAAAAACTGAAACGGTTTTTTCCAGTCAGCTATCGATACCGTTAGTCCAACTGCGATAAAATTTTGTACGTTTCATGTTGAAAGCAAAAGGACGATTTGCATCAAATAAAAATTTGGAAATGTCGCCCGGAAATTAGGAAAATTTAGGAAAACAGAAAGATATTTTTTTCTATCAATAGAAAATCAATAGTCAGGACAGGACAAGGTTTGTATGAAATAAAGTTATTGGAAAATTGGAAAATTTAGAAAAAACTAAAAGTGATTCATTTTTCTATGAATAAAAATCAATTGCGACATGGTTGTAAGAGCGTCAATTGAGTACGGCTTGACAGAACAAGATTTGTATGAAGTAAAGTTTTTGGAAAATCTACGGGAAAACTGGAAAATTTGAGAAAAACGTAAAGTGCGTTTTTCAATGTGTTTTTGATTGAATTGAGCGCTATAACGGACTGTTCGCACGACGGAGAGGTGTAAATTATTTTTTGTTTTGTTAATTATGGTCCTGGAAAAGTTTTCAGTAAAAAAAAAAAGTTAAAAGGGAAAGTCGCAAAATTCGAACCAAGTTCCTTTTTCAATGTGTTTCTAAATGTACTGAACACTATAAGTTAAGAATCGTTCAACCGATTGCGATAAAATTTTGATCATTTGACGTTCAACGAAATTTGAACTTTCTTGTGAACTGAAAATTTGGGAAAGTTACCCGGAAAATTTGAAAATTCGCGAGAAACTGAAGGAGCTTTTTTCAATGGGATACCAATATCATTCGTCTGATTGCGATAAAATATAGCATATTTGAAGTTCATAGCAAGAGTAACGTTGTTATGAAATAAAAATTTGGAAAAGTTTGCCGGCATATTGGAATATTTAGAAAAAATAGAAACAGATTTTTCTTAGAAATATCAGTATCATTGCGATAAAATTTTTCACATTCGACGGTCAAAGCGAGAGGAGGGTTTGAGTGAAATAAAAGTTTCGAACAGTTGTCGAGAAAATAGGAAGATTTGTGGAAAACTGAAAGTTGTTTTCTTTGGGATATTATTATCATTCCTACGATTGCGATAAACTTGTGCACATTTGACGTTCAAAGCAGGAGTGCATTCACATTAGCAATTGCGAAGCATGGCCGGGTCGACTAGTTTCTTTATATTTACGGTACGTGAAGTTGAGAACTTCAACAACAATCAGCCAAAGCCATTGGACGCAACTCTCAGAAATTGTCGAGATAATCGACTTTGAAGATTTGCAAAGTCCGCGTAAGTACCAGTAATTAAAGCGGTTGCAGCGTCTGTCGGTTTCGCTCTGGTAGTAGCGTACTGGCACCGTAACCATAGAGTCGAGGTTTCGAATCCCACTGGCAAATATATATATATATATATATATATATATATATATATATATATATATATATATATATATAATCAGTTATATAAAACATTTTGGGATCTCTAATTCCACTTGTTGTGTCAGTTTTTGTTTATGAGTATGTAGACGAGTTGAAAACCTGGTCGTCACGTAAAACGATGGCTTCTCGGAAAGCTATTAGTAGCTAGGGAGATGACTTTCCAAATACAGTGCCGTAGCTCTTCACAAACTGAATAACCGAAGACTACCGTCGTCAACTGCTAATGAAGGCAATACTGTAAAACTTACGTTTTTTGATTGACTGTCATTATTGACAACCTTCCATAAAATATAGAAAATTACGAATAAATAAAAACACGTGCGCCTTTCGTAAAAATTACCAGTAGATATTAAAATTGTTCAAATGTTTGTTAAGCTTAAGGGACTTAACTACGGGGTCATCAGTCTACATATCTACATCTACATACATACTCCGCAATTCACCTTAAGGTGCGTGGCGGAGGGTACACTGTACCACTACTAGGCATTTCCTTTCCTATTCCACTCCCAAATTGAACGAGGGAAAAAAGAATGCCTATATGCCTCCGTACGAGCCCTAATTTCTCTTATCTTGTCTTTGTGATCTTTACGCGAAATGTAAGTAGGCGGCAGCAAGATCGTACTACACTCAGCTTCAAATTCCGGCCCTCTAAATTTACTCAACAGAAATTCACGAAAAGAACGTCGTCTTTATTCCAGCGATCCCCAATTGAGTTGCCGGAGCATTTCCGTGACACTCGCGCATTGGTCGAACCTACCGGTAACGAACCTAGCTGCTCGCCTCTGAACCGCCTCCATGTCTTCCTTTAAACAGATCTGCTGCGGGTCCCAAACACTTGAGCAATACTCAAGACGTGGTCGTACAAGCGTTTTATACGTGGTCTCCTTTACAGGTGAAGTACATCTTCCCAAAATTCTCCCAATAAACCGAAGTCGGCTGTCTGCCTTACTCACAACTGTCCTTACATGCTCGTTCCATTTCATATCGCTCTGCAGTGTTACGCCTAGATATTTGAACGACGCGACAGCATCAAGAAGCTCACTACTAATGCTGTATTCGGACATTATAGGATTGTTTTTTCTACTCATACGCATCACCTTACATTTTGCTACATTGAGAGCTAGCTGCCATTCTTCGCACCAACTAGAAATTTTGCCTAAGTCAACCTGTATGCTATTACAGTCAGTTACAGACGACACCCTCCCATACACCACAGCATCATCAGCAAACAGCCGCAAATTACAACTTACTCTGTCCATCAGATCATTTATATAGATAGAAAATAATAGCGGTCGTATCAGACTTCCTTGGGGCACGCCTGACGATACACTCGTCTCTGATGAACACTCGCCGTCGAGAACAACGTACTGCGTTCTATTACTTAGGAAGTCTTCCAGCCAGTCCCTAAACTTACAAACTACTTATGAACTACCTACAACTAAGGACGGCACAAATATCCATGCCCGAGGGGGGATTGGAACCCCCGGCCGTAGTGGCCGTGCAGACCGTGACTGAAGCGCCTCAGTCCCCTCGGCCACCGCGGACGGCGGTAAAATTGTGTAAGTGTTCGAACAAAACTGGAAAAAAAATTGCCATAACAAGATTCGAACCACCGACCCCAGGGTTGGGAAGCCAGAACGCTACCACCTGAGTTACGTGAAGCTAAGCGGGCGGCATTTTACTCTACTGGCACTTATTCCATACGTTGTTGCACAGTGGTGCAAATGAGACCTGCAGGATAGTGACAGGGTGCATGAAAGCAACGCCGGTCAGACTCTTGTACAAGGCAGCTGGTTTTGCAGATCCCACAGCTCGCAGGAACGCTTTAGAACATGTAGAGAAAGCAAAACAACTCGCAGATGAGCGGCATGTCCTCTACAGAGCTCGACCACCAGAGACACGACTGAAGTCTTGTAACCGTCCAGGACGAACCGCCTGAAAATTTTCCCTCGCCGGCCGCGGTGGCCGAGGGGACTGAGGCGCTCCAGTCACGGTCAGCACGGCCACTACGGTCGGGGGTTCGAATCCCCCCTCGGGCATGGATATTTGTGCCGTCCTAGTTCGTAAGTAGTTCATCAGTAGTTTGTAAGTTTAGGGACTGATGACCCCGTAGTTAAGTCCCATAAGCTTAACAAACATTTGAACATTTTGAAAATTTCCCTCTCCCCCCAGTTCAGTGGACCGGTCAAAACCTAAATTTGAAAACCTGGAGAACCTTGAACTGGCTCAGAACGAGGGTCGCCCCAGTAAAAGTACATATGCTTAAGTGGGGTATAATCCACCAAACCGATATAAACTGTGACTGTGGAGAAAGTCAAGATATGGAACACCTTCTTACATGTGAAAAATGTCCACAGCGGTGTACCCTCCAAGATTCGTGGCTCGCGAATACTAATGGAATAGACGTAGCCCAGTACTGGGTCGATATCCTTTAAATAGTCCGGACACGATAAAGAAAGAAAGACAGTGGTAGAGTGCCAGACTACAAATCCGAAGGTCGCGGGTTCGATCCCCGCCAGATCGTAGGACTTTTATCTGTCACTTTCCACTTCTTTCACCTCTGTCAGTATTGCTCGTGTGAAAAATACCGAGTAGCACCGTGGTTCGGAATCCACGTTAAACTGTAGGTCCCCCTATAACTAGCTGGGTAAGTCAGTTCCAAGGTCGGAGGAAGGCAACGGCATACCACCTCCAAACAGGACCATGCCTAGTAAAGCACTGTGGTGTTCAAACCAATCTTCGGATTGGTGACTGCTTTTTTTTATTCCATACGTGTACTTTGCGAAACTTTAAAGCCGATTATCTCCAAAATTTTTGAGAGATACGTCGAATGCCTGTGGATGATTGTTATTTGAGTTCTGAACTTACGGTACCATAAATATAACGAAATTCTGTAATCCGACTAGCTGAAAACCCGGCGTTGCCCGGCTATTTATTTATTTATTCTTCCATTTTTCAGTTATATATTCATTTGTATAAGGGCTGTATGTCCGTAAAATCTCTTGGAAATACAGTTAGTAGTAAAGAAGAAATAGATTAAAACTTGGTGCGTGACGGGACGGTTTTCCATGAACGCTATTGTTTATGTGCTCATATAGAATGGACTACGTCTCCTACTGTGATACAATTTAGAAGGTACACTCAACTATATGTGTGTATACTGTCTGACAAATTTCCTGAGGCTACAATTTGTAGTGTAGTAATTATGAATTGTAACGTCATACCGAATTGCGGAGTTTTAGTCCATGAACAGCGGAAAAGTAATCTGCGAGAAACTTTATTCCTTTTATCATTTTACCATGGTTGCCAGCGAAAAAAGTTTAATAAAGGTTTGAAATTATGTTTAAAGTTTGTTGCAAGCCGCTAAATACTGTCATTCTCATACAGTGTATTTCGAAAGTCTCTCCGCATTATATGGCATTTTTGCGATTTCTATTCGTTATGACGTAATATCTTTTGAACCATGTGCCGTATGTGATTCGTAACCGTGCATCAATTGTTACCTCATGGTAAGGAATGTGTGTGCCAAATTTGGTTGAAATCGGTCTAATGGTTTAGGAGAACATGTGCAGCTTTGTCGCAAAATGCAACAGTTTTTCGCGCATCTCATTGTTTATGACGTCATATCTCGTGAACTATATATCGTATGTGTTTCTTACATTTACGGCGACCGTCGTCATGGGTTGAAGCTTACGTATAGAAAACTTCATTAAGATTGGAACAAAACTGTAGATTTGTATGCAACACATACAAACATAGGACGCTATGCTTTATTAGATACCCATGTGGTCTTCTAGTAAGTATAGCCTCCTCATTTCATCGTACCTCTTGCATTTCAGTTTCGACAATTTCAGAATGTTCCCAGTTCGACGATTCGTCCTCAGTTTCGTCGTAATACGCGTAAACTCGTTTCTGTTACCAATATTACGACACGATGAAGTAGCCCTGCGCTGTTGCGGGTTTTAATGTTCGATTCCGTAACAACATTCCACGCCTTCTTTTCTATATGTATCTATTTTGCCACTTTTTCCTGGGCATGTTTAATACTACAAATAACAGAACAAAATTGTATAGAACGAGTCTGTTAATAAGTGTAAACCGGCGAATTTTACATCTTCTGAAACACCGCGTGACAAATAGCGATTATTCAGAAGGCGCTATCTCGCCTTCGCCTTCTGTCCATCACAGAGATAAGACGTCAAGTGCTGTGCTCAGCTGTTAGCCGAGTGGTCATTTCTGTGTCCACTACAAGTGTTGTCATTGTGCAGCTCTCCTACAGCGCAAACAAAATGAGAAAAGCGGTTCGCTTTTGCTGAAAAAGTGACCTCTAGCGGAGAGCTTCAAACGGCTCATGTAACCAGCTTTTGTTAACGGAATGGTTGCACAGAAAAGCAAACACAACCATTTTTGTAAGTACAAAAACAACACGTTGTGGCGATGCCAATACCTTTTTATTCATTCTATACTCTGACATTTTCGTTTAACGAGTTTGAAGTACCCAACCTTACGTCTGCCAACTTCCATCGCTGACTGGCAATATGGGTTAGGGTTGTTGCCAAGACCTACTTTTGTTACTGTTGTCTAATTCTTTAGTCAGAGCGCTAAAAACCTTGCTGTTGTGCGCCCAAAACATCCTATCCTATCCTTTTTATTCATTGGAAACCTCGAAATTTTTACAATACCTTTTAACGATCATATACTCTTACTTACAATTTTTTTAATTTTTCTATATATATATTTATCCGTTACCGAAATCTGACGATTAACATTTACCACTCTTATGTGCACAATTTAAAACAACTGTTACTGGTCGTATCTGCACTGAGGGACGCAAATATTTAAATAACTGTTACAAAATGGGACATATTCGGCGTGCCAGTCACGGTCGTGACTGCGGTCGGGGGTTCGAATCCCACCCTCCACCCCCCCCCCCCCCCCCCGTCGCGTCGGGCATGGATATTTTGCTGTCCTTAGTCTTAGCTAGTTCATAAATAGTTTGTAAGTTTAGGGACTGATGACCCCGTAGTTAAGTTCCATAACCTCTACAAACATGTAAACATATTTCAACAATACATAGCGTACACATTTATATAGAAACGACATTTTCTCGTTTTCGAAACTGTCGTTGTTAAGATAAACCAGATGAGCCACGATGATTCCATACCAGTAGTGCCAATATGGCACTGAAAGGCAGTGTTGGAGCAGCTACGAAATTTACCACCCAATTTCAAGAAATCTTCTCGCAGAGTAAAGACAATGTTCTCACTTCTTCCACCTTGGTATTTTCGTCACTCGTTAAAGTTTTGCATCAAGCCACGTGAAGTATTCCCACCTATTTTAAGTGAGTTTGAAGACATAAAAACACACTGTGTAGACTTTGTTCATGTTTTATTTTAGCTTATAATAGGTGCTTATGAAGTACGCAGGAGGTACCGTAATCTATATCTATAAATGTTAATGTCTGTTCAGTGTACGTTTATCACGTCTGAACCACAAGACATAAAGAGCTATAGATTTTTACAGTTACTAATGTCTACCCGGGGAAGACTTTAGGCACGGTTTTATGTGCGATCGGATAGCTATATATATACATCTATATATTAATGTGAGTGTATGTTCGGTGTACGCTTATCACACCCGAACGAAAAGATGCAGAGACTTAAATATTTGTACAGTTTCTAATTTAGACCTGTGGAAGGTTTTAGGCACGGTTTTATAGCGATCTGATATTTAGTAATTTGAAGAATATAACGCGAAATCCGGAACAATAATTACTCTTTGAAAATTATATTTACTCTTTTAAAATGGTTTTATTGGTTGTATTGTTGCTTGAGGGTTGATAATGATAAAAGGGTGCAGTATATTGGGATGAAAATTATTTGTGTATATAAATTTCTGCGTGCGTGCGTGTGTGTGTGTGTTAATATTTCGCTCTAAGTTACAGGGGAAACTACAGAACGCAAACGAATGGTTTGCGTGTAATTGTTGTCCGATAATGCCTGTTTTTGCTATTTGTCAAACCGAGAACATACGTATTTGGAAGCGTATAAGGAATCAGATCTGTGCAGTGCGGATCTACTGTGCACTCGCAGTCGCTAGAACGGCGGTTCTAAACTTTTCTAGCCCGACCCTCGGATTTCACTATCCATCGTGACCTTGCAAATTCCGGGACGATTCCTTCTACATGACCCGCTATCACAACACCCCATGCTTGTTGATGGGGCGTACATTGTAATCTTGCTTCCTCCGTTGCAGATGACCAGTACATCCTAGGAAAAGAAGGAAACGAGCTGAAAAATGCTCTTGTAGAAACATAAAAAAAGCAGATGTGTTCGTCTTGTACAGAACAATGGGGAACCAGCTGTGTATTACAAGGAGGCCACATGGGTATCGGATTTTAGAATTTGTTTATATTAATGGTAAGTTACGTGAAGTAGTTCAGAACGGAAAAAAAAAGTCAGCCAAAGCCATTCGAAGCAACTCTAAAAAAATTTTCGAGAAAATTAACGCTTACGCTGAAAAAGTGAACCCTGCCTCCGCCATACTGCTAAGTTTTGGAGAAGTGTTAATATCGTAGAGCTAATGAATTACGTCACTTAAAATACGAATAGAACGTCGACGGTTTTGCCGTGATACACAACATGTTAAAGGAGTGCAAATTAGCCTTTAAAATTAAGTTGTCAAATATATTATGATGAGAATTTATTACTATTTATTCAAGAAAGTATATTGTTTGAAAGTACGTACTTTGCCGTGACTGTCAGTTCAATGCATTAACAGTAAGAGGATCGACTTAACCTAACGTATGGTTTTAACGGAGAAACAGCATTCGAAAACTGACCAAGATAGCGGACAGGCTTCAACCACAGTCTATCACAGACAGTCGCGAAACTCTCTAGGAAAAAAATTGCAGCTGAAGCGATACTAGCGCTCCTAGCGGCCAGTAGGGAATAACAGTGGAATGGCGTGATGCAAACTGAGAAGTTGCCGTTTTTAATGCTGTTACTTTCATATTTACTGGTCACTGAACGTGGCTGCGAACTTTCTAATACAATTACGAAAACATCATTAAAGTAATATCACTGCTTCTGTTAATGGCAGTCTATAATTTAAGAAACTGTCGGTGTAATTCATACATTTCACAATACCCGAATCATATTAATATCGTCTGAAACCTTTTGAAAGCAGAAATGAATTGCAACCGTATGTGCTGAAGTATATAAAAGGACCTGATGATTATGTTCGCGTGCTCAGTACGTATTGACATGTTGCACGAGTTTTGTTTTAGCGAATTTCAGACATTGTAATGTTTTGAAAAGTAAACACGATTTTCAAATTGTAGGGGACTAGATTCTACATCGTCGTTTAAACCTTTTCACCTCGTCATTGCTTCTGTGCCTTTCGTGCACCTATCATAATTTTTTAGCTACTTGGCAGGTATCAAACTGAATATCTTCAAAAAGTGTCGTGCTAACATTAACTGTTTATATATGGACATATTACTTATTTGTAGCTACGTACTCACTTTATCAAACTAGTAGGTAACCGACAAAATATGTTACTATAAAGGGTTATCATTTTTTTGTGAAGCTGAGGTACGAACCTAATGCAGTCATTAGTCATTCATACATTACTTTGATTCAGGAGTAATATTATGAAATAGTGGTCAAGTATTTGCGATTCTCATTAACAGTAGAAGTTTGGACGTGAATGAATTGTTAAAGATTTACTTCTATGCCAAAAAGTATAACTAACCACAGTAAACGAACACCTGTTACATAACATTATTCTGTTACTTCTGAGCATGCTTTGCAAATGAGAGATTTCCGAATTATATTTTTGACAGTTGCTAAAATTAATAGCGCCACAAAAACTCGTAAATACGACGTAATTTTGAAAATGCTGCTTCAGTCCAAATACACATTCATTACTCAATCGTGATTTTACGACCCGGCCGCTTGGCAGCGCTGCAGTCGCGAAGTTGCAGAAAATCACTGCGAGTTTCGCGACTCTTTATGTTCGACTCTGCTTCAACCTTCAATCTGGTTGGCTTCAAATTACGTGTGTACTTAGCATAGATAATGCCACCTCCCTTTATTCTAATCTCCTTGGCGTATTTGCCCTGTAGAATTGGAATGTTAATATTTACGCCAGAGATAGTCATACATCAAACAAGGACTATCGATGACGATACTTTCTCTGCCGCTATCGACACGCATTGTTTTGATTGCTGAGTTTATTTGTTCTCCGTTTCGAAAGGCTTACAGTGTGGTGTTGTGATCTTCCAAATAATTTTCATTTGGCAGTGCTGTTTTGTGTTCGTTTGTGGCATATTATCGCACAAAATGTCTAGAATTCGTTGCTTCAATCGTAAACAACGTTACCGTGGCAACAGATGCAGGGTGCTACAACAAATGATTTTGCTATTAAATAAGACCCATTTTAGTGTTAAGCTAAAGTAGGCCTACCAAAAATACGAATAAGTAATTAGAATTCGCCGTCGGGGGTTCGAGTTCTCCTCGGGCATGGCTGTATGTGTTGTCCTTAGCTTAGTTTGTAAGCTAGGGACTAATAATCAAGCAATGAAGTCCCATAGATTTACAAACATTTAAACATTTGAGTAATTAGAAACTTGAGGACTCTGGATGCAGTTAAATAGTGATAAATTCGCAGTTTTTATGGCTGCACAACAATTTGTGAAACGACGAGCGCGAGGGTGATTTGGGCTCGACTCTGGGTCTCAATTTCGAGGTTTTTCGAAGATTTTTGACGTTTATCCCTTTTTTTTATCAGACCACGTTACAATTTACCCAAACCACCAAACAATTTAGCTTCGAAAACCGATTTTGTAAAACTGAGGCCTTTAAACGTATACAATAAAAATTAAAGACATGAACTAAACTCCTTAATACGGTGTGACGTGACGTTTTGTAATCGAGCGATGTGTTGTCTATGTCATCAGAGTTGTTGTTGTGGTCTTCAGTCCGGAGAATGGTTTGATGCAGCTCTCCACCCTACTCTATCCTGAGCAAGCCTCTTCATCTCCTCATAAGAACGGCAACCCACATCCACTTGAATCTGCTTACTATACGCGTCTCTTGGTCTCCCTCTGCGGTTTTTACCTCACACGCACTACCGTCCAATGCTAAATTTACGATTCCTCGATGTATAAGAATGTGTCCTACCAATCGATCCCTTCTTTTAGTCAAGGTATGCCAGAAATTCCTTTTCTCCCCAATTCTGTTCAGTACCTCCTCATTAGTTACGCGATCCACCCACCTAATCTTCAGCATTCTTCTGTAGCACCACATTTCAAAAGCCTCTATCATCTATCTGTCTGCCCTGTTTATCGTCCATGTTTCACTCCCATGCAAGTCAACACTCCACACAAATGCCTTCAGAAAGGATTTCCTTACACTTAAATTAATATTCGATGTTAACAAATTTCTCTTTTTAAGAAACGCTTTTCTTCCCATTGCCATTCTGCATTTTATATCCTCTGTACTGCGACGATAATTTGTTATTTTACTGCCCAAGTAACAAAACTCATCTACCTCCTTTATTGCTTCGTTTCCCAATCTAATTCCTTCAGCATCACCTGAATTTGTTAGGCTGTACTCCATTACCCTAGTTTTGCTCTTGTTAATGTTCATTTTATAAGCACCTTTCAGCACCCTGTCCATTCCGTTCAGCTGCTCTTCCAGGTCCTTTGCTATCTCTGATAGAATTACTATGTCATTGGCAAAACACAATGTTTTTATTTCTTCATCCTGAACTTTAATTCCTTCTCCAAATTTCTCCTTGCTTTCCTTCACATCTTTGTCAATGTAAAAACCGAGTAGCATTGAAGAAAGGTACAACCCTGTCTTACTCTCTTCCCAACCTCTACATCCCTTTCATGCTCTTCTACTCTGATCAAAGTTATCTGATCTGATCAAAGTTAAAGAAAAAAATAATTTCCCGTTGCTGG
The DNA here is from genome assembly GCA_026315105.1 of Locusta migratoria. Lineage (NCBI taxonomy): Eukaryota > Metazoa > Arthropoda > Insecta > Orthoptera > Acrididae > Locusta > Locusta migratoria. The sequence continues at coordinate 138,996,613 of CM048752.1, read as the reverse complement.
ACTTTGAAGACTATTGACATTTCGGATGCTTGGTTTTGTTCGTACATGTTGTACATGCTCCGGGACAACTGGGTAGTTTTTCATCGTTCAACACTTCTTCTATTTTCTCCTTTTTTCACTTTAGCTAGCTACTGCGTAATAGTACTTCGACAATAAAAGAAACGAAATAATGATCCACAAAAACCTTCGTTCAAATATGATGCACGCAGTCCAGACAAGCGTCTCCCGATAGCAGAATGTGACGAAAGCTCTAGGACGAATACTAAGCTATGCTATGCTATGCTGTACTACGTGTACGCGATGTCTTATTCTTTTGTTACAGGTCGCGGAGAACAATTGCGAATACCGATTTGAAAAGCGTTACTTTCAAGTAAATGTCCTTTTACGCAAGATAACCGCGTTAATAATTCATTTATCGTATGGTTTTACAAGAATACAACAGTAGGCGAATGTCGGGTAAGATGGCGACGTTAACGTATGTTTTATTTTTATTTTTATTTTTTATTTTTTTTCTGGCTCTTATGTTGAAATCAGATATTTTATTTGTGGAAAAACGATTGCTTAATGTATCTCCTTTGTAACGTTTCCTAAGACTGAAGATGTTCTTTGTTAGTCACAGTACCATTCGTCGACTTTCCCCCCTGGTAGGGTAAGATGGCGAGCCGCGGTGGAGTAGCCGAGCGCTCTAAGGCGCCTTGCTGCGGAGCGCGCGGTTGCTCGCCGTGGAGGTTCGAGTCCTCCCTGGGGCATGGGTGTGTGTGTGTGTTGTCCGTAGGTTAGTTTACCTAGGTTTAAGTAGTCTGTAAGCTACGGACTGATGACCACGCTGTTTGGTCTGATAGATTTACAGACATTTGAACATTTGAGGAAATCATAATTTGTGTACTAGGTCACAAGCCAAACTGAAGTGGATAGTTGCTGTGGGTTAGTATGAGCAGATGATGTACTCCACGACCGGAATAAATTAATGACCGACTCCGTTTGCCGACCCCCGCACTCCATGACGCAGCCGCCGAACAGTTAATAGGAGGAGGAGTAGGAGACGGGAGCAGGTAGAAGCACAGTCTAAAACACACAGCCGCGAAACTCAGCAGGGAGAAAATTGCAACCGTTTGACAGCTGACGCGATACTAGCGCTCCAAGCGGCTGGGGAGCAAGCTCAGTAGCAGGAAATGGCACTACCGGAATGAAGAATTCATTATTTATTATTGCTGTTGTTTTATATATTTCCTAGGCATTAAACATGGTTCTGTATTTAGTGACACAAATACGAAAATATTATTAAACGAAAATCCCGTTTCTTGTTGGTGTCAGTTTGTAATAACAACCTGCCAGTGCATTGTAATACATACGGCTCAGCTAGCACAGTCGTAATCATAACATTCAAACACGATTTAAGACAAGAAGCGAACTGTAACCTGGTGTGTTTAAGTTAAAAAGCAACTGATTTATAGTTATATAATGTACTGGTACATATTTACACGTTCCACATGTATTTTTTCTGCAAATTTTGAACATCTTAATATATTTGATACTCGTACTAGACACGATTTATACATTCTTAGAGAATTACTGATACGTCTTATAAAAGCCGTTTTCGCTTTATTCTAGCTCAGATGGCTACCATGTGCCGTTCCTGTCATGTTTTCATCGTACCTACTCCCCAGGAATGTACGCGTACTGTATATCTTTAAGAATCTTTTCCTGCTGAAATCTCAGTTTGTCTGTACACGTTAAACTACAGTTAGTTACGTTTTATTTTGCATTTTGTACAAACAAATCCCTGTTAACTTTCGACTATCATTGCTGCATCACCGATAGTAGACTACTGTGCAGACATTTTTGACTTCCACAAACCTATAAGTAGACTATCAAAATAACTTTGAACAAAAATACTGCGTTAGTTACCTCTCTCTCTCTCTCTCTCTCTCTCTCTCTCTCTCTCTCTCTCTCTCTCTCTCTGTTACAGGTTCCATACACCTTAAAAATGTAACACACTTTATTCTGTCCTACACTGTAAGAGCATATCATATTTGAGAAAATGTACATTTCCTCAGTTTTCCTCTAACTTCACATTGTAGAAAAAGTGTTTCTGGAGTGCCTCCTCCTTCTTCCATCATTGCTGCATCACCAATAGTAGCCTGTTGCGTAAAAAATTGTTTTGACTTCTTTAAACCTGTCAGTAGACTACCAAAAATAACATTGAAGAAAAATACTGGATTAGTTACCTCTCTGTTACTGATAACATACACCCTTAAAATTTAAGAAATTTTATTTTATCCTACACTGTAAGAGCTTTACATATTTGAGAAAATGTACGTTTTGTTAGTTTTCGTGTAGCTACAATTTATCGCGTCGCAATAAGCTGCGAAGTGCAGTCGCCTTTTAAACGTGTCGATCGACTCCACATGTAATCCACAACGGCTTCTTCTCGCCTCTCGCTATGTTGCTACTACCCGGCCGCTTGGCAGCGCTGCAGTCGCCAGGTTGCACAAAACTACCGCCAGTTCCCTCACTCTTTGTGTTAGGTTCTGCTAGAAATGTGGCAAGTGTCCGGACACCGATTCTCCAGGTTCATTTGGCGCTTTTGTCGGTGACCAACTCGTGTGTAACTAGCCTAGTATGAGGAATTGCAAGTCCCTCTGTTCAGTAGCAGTGGGGCCGGTAGCTACAATGGGCCGTTATCGCCAGAAAGCGGCAAGCCAACGGAATGCCTAACTGTCGCTGAGCAGTTATGTGTGACGAAATGTCCGTGTCCACATATAGCTCGAGCGGCAAACAATACGTACAACCACAGTCTGACATATACAGTCACGACTGCAGCGCTCCAAGCGGCCGGCTACCTACGTTTCTGAATACGGTATTGGATGAGTGCGAATAGTATCGTTTATATCGATTTTTACAGACTTTTCACTCTAGGGAACGTATGTGGTGCCTTAAAAATAGGTGAAAAGTTAAAAGAAAGGTAAAGCAGTCAACAATCGAAAGATTGATAATGAAATAACAGGTTTTCGCTTGGTAGGCGATGTGAGATGTTTCTTTTATTTAACTTCAAAACATATCGATTTCGTCCCTATGATGGGACATCATCAGTGCAGAATTGCAAGTCATGATGACCTATGTGCTCTGCTTAAAACCATTTAAAGGTCTTGCCGGTACAAGTCACTTGTTGTTACTTGTTGTGACTTGTACCGGCAAGACCTTTAAATGGTTTTAAGCAGAGCACATAGGTCATCATGACTTGCAATTCTGCACTGATGATGTCCCATCATAGGGACGAAATCGATATGTTTTGAAGTTAAATAAAAGAAACATCTCACATCGCCTACCAAGCGAAAACCTGTTATTTCATTATAATTCTGTGATGGACTGGCACACAAAAATGGAATCTAGTTACAATCGGAAGATTGGTTTGAACATCACAGTGCTTTACTAGGCACGGTCCTGTTTGGAGGTGGTATGCCGTTGCCTTCCTCCGACCTTGGAACTGACTTACCCAGCCAGTTATAGGGGGACCTACAGTTTAACGTGGGTTCCGAACCACGGTGCTACTCGGTATTTTTTCACATCAGCAGTACTGCCAGAGGTGAAAGAAGTGGAAAGTGACAGATAAAAATCCTAGCACCTGGCGGGGATCGAACCCGCGACCTTTGGATTTGTAGTCTGGCACTCTACCACTGTGCAATCGAGGAGGTAGTCATTTAAAACTAGCTCCCACTTTGTTTTTATTAGGTTTACTGAGATCCCTGATGATGTACGAAACGGTACATTGCATGACAGTTTGTTTACAATCATCTCGTAACCTACAGACTTTTCCTGAATGATATTATTTTCTATTAAAAATAAGAAATGGCCAAGAAACAACGGAAGACCTGCCCTTTGGGAAAAACTCGTCGCTTTTCTACTCAGGAACGTTAGGGTTTTTTCACTACAATTCCAGTAAAATCGGTGAGAGGTGAACGTAGGAAACGCATATAGAATGCAATAGCTGCAGTATTTAACGTACCAAAGCAGCCACCACAGCTGTAGCTGAAGGAAAAACGTCACAGACCTGGCAAGAAAACGGAAAAAGCTATCAAATTGTTTTCAACAAAGAACAACTCAATTCCACAATTGTTGCTATAACTGGACCGCAAATGGCAAGGATCTTCAAGACAGTGTCTTCTTAAGCTGAAGTAATGACACTAATGAATATGCGCGTATCAGAAAGACGAGTGAAGCCTAAAAATGTTCGACTCATTTATACTACACACCGAATTGATACACGTCGAAAACTGTTGTCATAGTAAGAACACACCATAATAGAAATTTGTTTCTGTTATGTTTATATTGTACTTACTTTCAGCGGAATAAGGTGCAAAATAACAGTACTCGTAAGTATTTGTTCATGACGAAATTGTTCATTAGACCTCTGAATCAGTTAAATTCGGCTGATTTTACATTAATTTCAGTGTTGTGCATATCTCTTAATATTTTCCTAATGTTTGCAACGCAAAAACTATACCAGCTATGTCGTTAATTATGCACACAAATAATTACAAACAAACATCACTCCTACAGCAGCTTGCCCACCGCTAGGAGCGCTAGTGTCGCAGCAACTGTCAGTTGGTAACAACTTTTACAGCAGTCAGTGTCGCGACTGTATATGTTAGACTGTGGTACAACACTGAGTATTGCTCGCTCAGAGATATCTTCAAACTGGTTCCTTATTCTTTTAAGAGACCTATGGCTACAAGCCTGGGAGAACATGTATCGGAGTCTCCTGGAACCTTACTTATGGTAAGGGAGAAATGTTACAACATCGATCTGGCAAAAGACCTGAAAAAGTGGGACTCTGTCATTGCTGGTACCTTGAAAAGAAATCCGGGATTTTTTTTTAAATTGTGCACACAGATAGTTCTGGCTTTGTGTACAGGCCGTGTAAAAAATTTCCAAGGAAATCAGTAATTTTCAATACAAGAAACAATTTTTTTCTTTTGCTCTATGTATAGCCGCAGTGTGCGGTCTGTAATGTATTCATCCTCCTATCGGCTTAACCTACGTACTGCTATGCGTCTGCCCTGCGTGGGCGACATTTGTAGAGTAAGAGCTACGCGTCAGAGCGACCACGAGCGATGTACCACTGGACAGACCGTTTGTTCAAAACTTAATGATAGGCGGTCGTTTTATCAGTCGACACTACACGAAGCCAAGTCACCAGATTCATCGATGCCTAGTTCTAATGGTCCAAGTTTTACTCATGAGTTGCACGATATACCGCCCAGTTCTAGCTGGCAAAACTAAAGTAAACACTACACGTGAATTAGTGCTACTTACAATTTCTTCTTCATTCTCTGTGCGAGCTACTTTCATTGACCCACAGCCTTATACAAACGTAGAAAATCATGGGAAACGAAAAAATATAGAATTTTCAGAAATAAAAGGAAAACAAATGAAAATTGGAAACTTTTTTCAGAAAAAGTAATTTTCTTACAGCATTCACCATGTTTCATTGTCAATACAACACTATAAGTATCCCAACTAATCAACCTACTGATTTTATATAAATTTATTTGCTAAATTAAAATTTAAGATCTTCTGGCTTGCTTGTAATTGTACTGTGTAACTGAGTTTGGAAACATAGTAGGCCCAGTTTAAATTTTACGTTATCTTGTACATATGATATTAAAAATTTCAGGGATTTTAATAAAGCACCACAATCACCCCTGATGTCAGGAAAGTAGAAGGTGTAATTTCATTCAGCTGTGGTTTGTAAAACGGATTATGTCGTTCTGACAGCATACCAAGGAAAGAGCGAGAAGAAGAACATGATTATTTTCTGTCTACTGAAATCAATGAGCCTGCATAAGCAAACACACCAGGGACAGTCGATGTTTATAACAACACCAGTTCCGGCGTAGATGTCAGAGACCATTAATGTTTCGCAAATGCAGTGTAAGGGCCACCTTGTGTGACACTCGGACCTGCCCGTGATCAGCGCAGCGCATTAAAGCACGGCCTTGTACCAGTCGGTAACCGGTTCCGTAGCCTCTGCACGGCCTGCTATAATGACGGCTCTTGAACGATTATTGATACCACACGGAAAGTCTCAGTCGTAACAACTCCGCACTCCTGCTATTTTGACACCACACAGGAGAGGAGTGACATACGAGGCGCGACCAGAAAGTAAGTTCTGTTTGGTTATATAAAACGAACGAGTACAGATACAGAAAAAGTATTGATTGTACAAAAATCTACAACTGTCAAACTACTTTTCTACATAGCTTCCGAAATTTTGTAGGGAATTGTCATAGCATGGCACAAGGTTTTGTGTGCCTCTTTCATAGAATGTTGCCGCCTGTGTATTCAACCATGTGGTAACATGTTCTTTCAGCTCGTCATCGTTGAAGATTTGTCCACCAAGGACAGATTTTAGGTGTAAGAAGAGGATTACTGTCAAATTTTTTTTTACGATAATGCCTGACCTCACACACCGAATGTGACCAAACAATTCTTACGGAAATTTCAATGGGACCTGTTTGATCATCCTCCATACAGCTCGGACCTCTCTCCTAGCGACTTTCATCTCTTCTTACACCTAAAGTCTGTCCTTGGTGGTCAACACTTCAACGGTGATAAAGAGCTGTTACCACACGGTTGAATACACAGGCGGCAACCTTCTGTGAAGGATGCATGCAAAAACTTGTGGCACGCTATGACAAGTGCCTACAAAATTCCGGCAGTTATGTGGAAAAGTACTTTAAAGAGTTGTAGAATTTTGTGCAATAAAAATTTCTTCTGCATCTGTGTACAATTTCATTTTATTACCAAACGGAACTTACTTTCTGGATGCGCCTCGTATAAGTGAACTGAACGAAAATCTTAGCAGGTTGGATAGTGCGACCAAAACAAAACTAGAGATACTTGTTTTGTACGTGAAAAAAAAAATGCATGTGGCTCGAGTCTATGCCAAACGTGCACTTAAGTAATTTAATAATACGGGACTTACTTATCTTTGAGGAGCTTTTGCCTATATTTCACGCTGCAGCTAAAACTACACATCGCAAACGAATAGTGTTTGTATGTGGTAGTAGGTATCAGTCTCCCATTGTGCACGATTGTGGTAGAGGGTTGATAAAGGATAAGGGGGTGGAAGATATGGGAGTTGAAAGTTACCGATTTATATAAAATTCTAAGTGTGGGTGTCAATATTTTGCTCTTCAGCAAAAACTACACGATCGAAACGAACGATCTCTGTGTTATTGTAGCAAAAAGTCCCATACACCATGGCAGTTCCGTGTCGATAGCTATAACAGGGTGGAAGATACAGTATTTGAAAGTCGTCAGCTCGTATAGCATTAGAACTGAAGACCAGCGATGACTTTTGACACTATAATAGCAAAGAGGTTACACACAGCGAAACGTGATGCACATTCAGTTCAAGAGAAAAATAAAGAAAAATAAGTACATACTGCTGTTTGAAAACTAAAACTACCAAGAGAGATGCCAAAGGGTAAGAAAGAATTTTCGCATTCCCGATCGGTTCCTGAAAGACAGAAAACGACGCTGAAAAGTGAATCTACTGACGATAGAAACTTGAAATTTGTGAGACGTTGTTCATTTTACACTGTGGGCATCAGCAATTTTTTCGATATTTCCATCCTTAAGCGTGTGAAATAAGGGATGAACGGTTTTTTGAAAATACGTTACTATTAAGGCAATTTAGAAGCAAGAAATACAAAACTTAGGATTTAAAAATTGATTGGAATTTTAAAAACACGTGTTTCGATATTATTGGAAATATCAACCATTAAGCGGGTGAAATAAAGGAAAATCTTTTAAGTGTGCTACTTGGAAACATGGTTAGAATTAAAAAAAAAAAAAAAAAAAATTGGGATGTTTTAAATTCGGTCATGTATGAAAATACTTGACCAGGAAGGTATTTTTAAAGTTAAATCTATGAAAATTTATATTTAGATGTAGAAACAACGAATGCAGACCACCCAGTCTATGCCTGCGAAGCAGCGGAAACTAAGCTAGTTACGGAATAAAAGGTTAAAAAAATATAATTAGCGGGTAGCTATGCAATCCTATATCATACGATTTCCCACCTATTGTTATATCATGTGAAACACATACACTGAAAGTGTGAACAATTTTATGTCGCTTTATTAAGGTGTCGTTTCTGTAGGGTGTAAAATAACGTTCATCAGGTTCAAATAAGGTGTGACCATATTGTTATTTATGAAAAATAGCGAAATGATTGTTAACCTTGGTGGTCAGGTATCTTCCATTGAGCGTTATACTGGATGTAAGCAAGATGGGCGTTCTAGTGTGAAATATACCTAACTTTTAGGTAAGAAAGTTATTTACCTTCAAAAATTTTTGATTTGGAACTGTCAGTGTTTGATAACAGTACTTTGGCATATTTGTTAAATTGACTGATAAGACCGCGTACGTTGAAACAATTTATTTTACTAGTTTCAGGAATGAAATTAATTGTTTCAAGATAAGCGTTGTTTGCAGTCAGTATAACACGTCACACCAAATTACCCCAACAGAAAGTATAAGTTATACTTTTAGCATATTTGCTTCCAGATTTAGATCTTAAACTAGCTGGCTCAGTTGTACGAAAAACGACAGTTTTGGCCTGTTTCCCCCGTCTTCGATAAATTGCTGTGGGCGCAGCCGCACTGAAAATTCCCGGGATTCGCACTTTTAAGAGTAGGGCAGCAAACTGGCCAAATTCAGCGACGACGGAGCCACGAACTCGCTTGCTTTCATCAGCTTTATATGACTTCCCTTGAGGCCTTAAGTTGTATTCACACTGTCCGTCACGTCAATTCGTCCATCTCAATACGCGATGTAGAAAGTGAGGTTATGAGTGGCGATCTGTTAAATAGAAAGTCATAGTTTAATACTAGAATTGAAGGAACAACAACGCCAAATGTTATTGACAGCCAAATAAAACTTTACAGTGTATGTTTTTGGCCAACTTACTGGGAACTGAAACAACATTTCAAAACATCGACATCTATTTTCAAGCGAAAAAATAAACATATAAAACATAAAACAAGACTTATAAGAGCATAAATAGCGCCTGTTTACTTTATCCATTACGATTTGCCAGCTTACATTGTTAATACCGTCGTTAACAACTGGATTTTTAAAACTTCCTGGTAGATTCAAATTGTGTGCCGGAACCGGGACTCGAACCAGGGACCTTTGCCTTTCGCGGGCAAGCGCACTACCGACTGTGCTATCCCGACACGACTCACGATGCCGCCTCACAACTTTACTTCTGCCAGTACCTCGATTCCTACTTTCCAAACTTCACAGAAGCTCTCCTGCGAAACACGCAAGACTAGCACTCCTGGAAGAAAGGATATGGTGGAGAATGGCTTAGCCACAACCTAAGGGATGTTTCCAGAATGAAACTTTCACTCTGCAGCGGAGTGTGCGCTGATATGAAACTTCCTGACAGATTAAAATAGTGTGCCGCAACTGAATTTTTGTCTTTCATTAGAACTGACTTTTTCATTTAAAATGTTTTTAAAGCAAAATGAGTCATCAAATTACAATCTTATTCAAATAATCGGTTTACTTCAGTCTTTTCTGTTACAATGTTACCCAAAATAAATAAAAAATTTGTTTCACATATCCTACCTCGATTTTAGAGGGACACTTAATTGACAAAAATAGTCGTCATGAAACATTTGAGACTTACCCCTAAAACGAATTATAACAACAACAAAAAGATGAATAAGAGTTAGTTGCATACAACCAGTGAAATCGTCGACTGCAACATGTAATTCGCGTAACGAAAATAGGTTAACTTCTGTGTTAGCAGACGGCCATTTCTTCAAAACATTCTTCTCGAAAAAGCTTGACGTGACGTAACGGTCCGGTGACGGACGGTGTGAATCTATATCTATAAATGTGAATGTCTGTTCGTTGTACGTTTATCACCTCTGAACCACAAGACATAAAGAGCTGAACATTTGTACAGTTACTAATGTCTACCCGGGGAAGGCTTTAGGAACGGTTTTATGGCGATCGGATAGCTATTTATCTATATATATTAATGTGAATGTCAGTTCGGTGTACGCTCATTACGTCCGAACGACAAGATGCAGAGACTTAAATATTTGTACAATTACTAATTTATACCTGAGGAAGGTTTTAGGCACGGATTTATAGCGATCTGATAGATATTTAGTAATTTGAAGAATATAACGCGAAATGCGGAACAATAATTACTCTTTGAAAATTATATTTTTCTTTGAAGATGGTTTCATTGGTTGCATTGTTGCTTGAGGGTTGATAATGATAAAAAAGGTGGAGTATATTAGGATGGAAAGTTATCGGTGTATATAAAATTCTACGTGTGTGTGTGTGTGTGTGTGTGTGTGTGTGTGTGTGTGTGTGTCTGTTAATATTTCGCTCTGCAGCGAAAACTACAGAACGCATACGAATGGTCTGTGTGTAATTGTTGTCCGAAGTATCCCGTTGTACACCACAGCAGTTCCATGCCGATAGCTATAATGGGGTGGAAGATATCGTCGTTTAAATTCGTCAATTTATTAAAAAAATCGGACTGAAGGCCAGCGATGACGTTTGCGACTCTACAGCAAGGAGGTTACATACAGCGAAACGTGATGCCAGCACAGACATACATTACTAGACTTGCATCTGTGACTGACCTAACGTCAAAAAGTTTCCGTGCGGTACTACTACGATCTTCTGACACGATTGACGCCGTAAGCTTTACTAGTTGGTTTGAAAGTGATTTGCATTTGAGCTAACACTTCCGCATTTTCGAATCGTGATATGAGAAGAACATTTTATGTACGGTTAAAAAGCAACAGTAACGTCTAGGCAAAGACTTTCTACCATTTTGTCGTGTTGCCAACATAATCATGAGGTCGGCGTGATGATAGGTAAAATTTTACCGTTACGTACAGTTAAAGCAGCAGTAGTTATCTGAAAAACACTAACAAGAATAAAGCTATGTGTTCTCGACGACAAATAACACATTTATAAAGGTGATACTATTAAAAGAAATGCCGAAGTTGATATAAACTGGAAACAGATTAACAAAAACAGGAAACGCGACTCAGTGTGTGCGTCAAAGCAGACTACTGTATAGATTTCGTAAGAACTCGCAAAGAATAAGGGTACGTGTTATCCACTATGACAACACTTTTATAATGACCATACTACTGAAACAAAATCCCAAGTTGAATGAAATTGGTAATAGATTAATAATAACAGCGAATCAATGCAACTCATTATTGTAGGTGTTAAAGTTTACTCGAGATTATAAAATTTCAGCCATATACAAAATACGAATTTCCTAAATGTCAAAACTAAGGACAGTATAGTTACGTCATTTCATCGGTATTGTTACGACTGTTTTCTGTAATAAGTGAAACGTCTGCTCGCACGTTATAGTATTGAAACATGGCGACGAGACTTCACTGACACCAGTGATAATGTATATGGAATTGCCAGTCACAGACAGACATTACTAGACTGGCAAACTAGCCTCTGTGACTGAAGCCTGACGCCGCCATCTTGCCTCACCTCACGTCAAAAGTTTCCATACGGATTACAATGATCTTCTGACACGATATGACGTAGTAAGGTTTTCGAGTTCGTTTGAACATGATTTTCGTTCAAGCTAATACTTCAGCAATAGGTGAATTTGACATACAGGCCTACATTGTCGAATTGTGTTATGAGTAGAACGTGTTACGCACGCTTAAATTTTACTAACCGTCCTGGCGACATCGTGTGATTATGTTGTCAATCGTGTGACATTGGCATTAGCCAATTGCGTGACAACACAAATGCTTTGTCAAGAAATCTTCGTTTTATAAGGGCAATTACTTTTGCTGAGAGAACGAGGGTACACTCAAGAAACTGTCAACCATAGAGAAAGAACAGCATTGTTTATGTAGTTCATAATCTGTACGAGAGACTAATAAATGTTCAAATGTTTGTATAGCTTATGGGACTTAAATACGGGGTCATCAGTCCCTAAAGAGACTAATAAAGTCACACTGTGATGATATAAAAGAATATCAACATCTTTGGTGAGGGCTTTCTACCATTTTGTTGCTGTTGCCAACATAATCATACAAGGTCGTCGGGAGGTAAATAAAATTTTACCGTTACGTACCTGTACATTTGAAGCAGACTATATTTATCGGAAAACACTAAGAAGAATAACGATTGTGTTATCAACGACAAATAACACATTTGTAACTGTCATATTATTAAAAGAAAAGCTGAAGTTGATCGAATATGGTAACAGAATAGGCCTAATAAAAACAGAAAACACGATGCAACTCATTAGCGTATGTGTCAAAGATTTCGTAAGAACTTAAAAAGAATAAGGATACGTGCTATCCGTGATAAACAACACTTTTAAAATGACTATACTACTGAAAGAAAATCCGAAGTTGAATGAAATTGGTAACAATAATAACAGCAAATCAATGAAATTCATTACTGTATGTGTGGAAGCTTAGGGGCTTACTTCAGCTAAAAAGTTACAGCCATATACAACACGAATTTCCTATACGTAAAAACACTGAAGATAGCGTAGTTACGTCAGTTCATCCGTATCTTTACGGCCGTTTTCTGTAATAACACACACGACTGCTTGCTAGTTTATAGTATAGAAATATGGCGGTGAGACTTCACTGACACCAATGATACTGTATACGGCATTGCCAGTCTAGTAATATATGTCTGTGTTGCCAGTTTAGTAATATATGTCTGTGGATACCACAGACCACATCTTTGGTCTATGCGTGCTACAATGTCTTCAGCTCTTTCTCTGTAAGGATAAGCATACGAATAAGGAAGTATAAGAATAAATAAATAAAGCAGTAAAAAAGAAATTTCTTTTAATACATCTCTTTAAAAAAATCGGTTTGATGTTTCGCGCATTATCTATCATAATCAAGCAACACGCGAGCGGAGTCGTGGGTTTAAAGCTCTTTTTAAACGATGAACGAAGGTGAAGAAGATAGATATTAGTCTACTGAAGCGCTCCTAGCGTACTAGCCCTGAACTACAAACTCAAGCAAGATCTTGTGGCAGCGTGTTTAGACGATAAACGTAACCGAACAGTAATACCCGATGTTGAAAGTGAGGTTATAACAGGCGATTTGTTATGTACGAAGTCATAGTTTAATACTGGAATTGAGGAAACAACGCTAAATGTTATTGACGGCCAAAGAAAACCTTGCAATCGATGGTTTTGGTCAACTTAGTGTGGTAAAGTTCTGGTTAGTGAAACAACATTTCAAAACATTCACATCTATTTTCAAGCGAAAAAAAATAAACTTATGAACACATCAAGCAAAATTTATAAGAGCGTAAGTAGACCTTCCTTACTTTATCTACTACGATTTGCCCAATGACATTGTTAATAACGTTATGCACAACTGAATTTTTGTCCTTCATTTGGACTGACTTTTTCATTTAAAATGCTATTTAATGAAAATTGCGTCATCAAATTACAATCTTATTCAAATAAACAATTGGTTTCAGTCTTTTCTGTTACGATATTGCAAATCATAAACCATTTTTCGGTTTCAGATGTACGACCTCACTTTTCGGTGGACAATAAGTGAGATAAATATTGAAGTCGTCATGAAACATTTGCAATTTACCGCTAAACCATAGTATAATAATAAACTATAGATTAATAAGACAAGTTTGCGTGCAAACCGTGTAATTGTCGACTACAATATGAAAATCGCGTGACGAAAATGGGTTAACTTCCGATGTCAGCAGACGACCGTTCAATCAAAACAATCTTCTCTATAAAGTTTAACGTGACGTTGACGTTAAGTGACGGTCTGGTGACGGACAATGTGAATGCCGTCATTAGAAATACATTTTGTAATACATTCCGATCATAAACTTCGACATAACGCAAAATAAACGTAAATACGAAGGAAAATGGCGGACTAACTGGAGCGGTGACTGCAGCTGACAGCTACTACCTCGCGCATGCGCAGTGAACACACTAGCACCGAATTTAGAACTGGCCCTATTTCTTTATCGCTAGAATTATCGCGCTTCGATACTAGTGCGATCGTACTAGTGCAGCCATTCAAACGACTGACGGCCTCCATTAACGCAACTTGTTATCAATCTATTACAAGTTCATTGATCGTTTAAAACGGGCTTAAGCTAGTGTGCTATAAAGTCCGATTATTACGGTTGTCGGCCCTGCTCTAGAATGTCAAATGTTTTCGTATTGTTTTGTCATTCGTTTCGTGCTGAAAATCGCCGTATTTTTTAGAAGATGTCCGGCTGTTTATACGGGATAGATGTATTTCCTGGAATCGGTTTACACTTGCCACGCAGCGGAAACGGCAGCAGTAAGGCGGCGGTGAGCGGACAGGTGCGCTAGAAGGCGGTGAGCCGCGGCGCCCGACTCCGCCTCCCCCCCTGCGGCGGCGCGCGCCGTCGGCCGCCTCCGCTGCCCCCCCGGCGCGCGGCTCGGCCGGGCTCGGCGCTCGCGTGTGCTCGCTGCTTACGTGTGCCGTGTGGAGGTGGAGGTGGACGGTCTCATAACCTAGCAACGCGCCTGGGCTGCCACGTTAACAAGCCAGGCGGATCCGCGAGTCGCCTCTGCCGTCGCGAATCCGTGTCCGTCCGTCCAGGCCGACCGCGTATTCTGTGCGACACGGCGCAGGCAGCCGGAAAAATAACTGCCGCGCGAAGTGGAACGGCGACGGCCGAAATAGTAAAGGAACCAAAGTGTGTGAGTGTGTGTGTTGCAACCCGGGGGACGTGGCCCAGTACCCCCGGAGAGGTGCGAGTTTTTGATGTTCTTCAGCAGTGACTCGTACGACAGCTCCGAAGGTACGACCTTATTTTGTGTGCTCTTAAAAGTATCTGTGTCATGCTTCGCAATTACTGTTTCTGTCGGAGACTGTGTGTGTGTGTGTGTGTGTGTGTGTGTGTGTGTGTGTCAGTGAGTTGGTACGGGTGCTGTAATCGATGTTTTTCGGTAACAGATGTTTGCTTTGCCTAACCAGTTTAAGTGCTGGCCCAGTTTTGTGCGTGCGTTTTTCTGGCGTTCTAACTTTCTTGTGAAGTCGGTGTTCGTCGTAGGAAACGATTTGCAACGTATGTTCCTACCTAATCGACGTCAGTCGAACTATCTCTCGTCTCTTCGCTAGGTGACACCGCGAAGGGAGATAGTGTCAAGTTGCAAATTGAACTTCTTCCTTTTCCTTTCGGTGCATAATAAAACCGTGTTTTGCATTTCAGGCGGACCTCATACCCAGAAATTTTTTTTACTGCAAAGACGGCGAAAATAGAAGCCGCAAAACAAGAAAATGCTGAATACTTCTTCCTTCTGTCTTTCCCTCCCTTCCTCCATTGTCAAATCATTTTCATGATGTGTAACGAAAAGTTTTATTGATGATACTTATTCAGACGTACGGATGATGTATATCTGGAACTGTTGGTGTGTTTTTGAGAGTATTTTCCGCAGACCTAGTAAGGAAATTTAAATAACAGCTGTGTCGTATATGCTTGTTGAACGATATTGCTCTTCGCTATTTGGTCTCTTGTGAAGAGCAGGCAAGTGAATATTGTTGCGAAATTACTTGGTACATGAACATATGTGTAGTATCATGGTTTCGAATGAGCGAACTTTTGTGTAACCTGCAGTGTTCCAGAGAAAGCTGTCGGAAGATTTATTCGATACGCGAATCTTGCGCGGAGAGAACAGCTGTTTCGTCCTGGCCGTTGCCATTGAGGCTTGAGTACATCAGAGTTTAAATTGCTTTCGTGTTACGTGTTAAATCGTTTTTAATAGCGCGAACGTTTGTGTAACCTGCAGTGTCCAGAGAAAACTGTCGGAAGATTTATTCGATACGCGAATCTTGCGCGGAGAGAACAGCTGTTTCGGCGTGACGGTGGCCATTTTTATGTAGGCGACGCTCGGCTGTCTGGATCGGCGGCAGATATCGCGGTGCGGTATAGATAGCGGCGCGTGTGTCGACAGTCAGGTGTCTCAATAGCGGCGACGTGGTGCCAACTGGCGCGCCCGCCGCTCGCTTGTTTTTTCCGTCTTTTTTCTTTTTTTTCTCCTGGGCGGCCGTTTCTCGCGCGAGACGCCCGGCGCGTATGCCGCATGTCGGCGGCGGTGGTCGTAGGTCACGGGCGTTTAAAAGGCCGCGCGTCTAGCGTCCTTGTGTGGCAGATGGCTGTCTGTTCTGTCGCCTCGTCTTCCCCCCCCTCCCCCTGAAAACTGCTGTCGTGGGCGGAAATTGTGTTACGTAGCCTCCCGCGGATGACGTAACGCTCGCGAAAGTTGTGCAGCCGCGGCGCAAATTCCTCTCTACCGAAAAAAGGTCACAGCCTCACCTGGGATTTTGTTCCGAGTTTTACATCTGCGTACTTCCACTACGTTTACATGTGACACATCTTCCAAAAGACGAAAACCGATTTTCGTAAACCGTTTTTCCCTTTCGTGTTTACATGGCACAGACTGAATCGGATTTCCTATCCCACTTAAGATGGCGGCTGAAAAACAGCTGATTCAGTCCCCGATTTAGTCAGCATAATCGCTATTTTTCTTTACTCAACACTTTGACTGCCGGCCCTGTAAACTTTGCCATTTCTAAGAATGCCAGGTGTTTTAGCAATATTTAGTATTTTCTATTAGAAGAACTAGACGACATTTAAATGTGCTAATAACCTTTTCTGAAAGCCTTGGACTTCTTCCTCATTACCTACTTTCAGTTTCTTTGAATGTTTACTACCTTTTCCACATATTTTCAAACAATGTCATTTTTTGGGAAAAAGAAAAAAGTTTTTTCAGAAATCATAAAGTTTTTACATCATGCTTGTCGTGGTAGAAAAGCTTTTATTCCACGTGCAATAATAAAACACTGATAAAAACACTTATTACATAATATTATATACACACATTATTTTCACACAGTGTAATTTTTTTAATTTTATTTATTTATTTATTTTTCCCGTATGATAAATGTAAAACATGGTTCTTTGAACATTGCGATTTTGCACTCACTGCACTGGTATGATGTGTCTTTTCTTACTGCCTTTCCAGTTTGCTTTTTTTCCTCTGGTGGAGCATACTTTGCACATCCTTTGAATTCTACTTTTACCTGTGGGAGGTGGAACTTTTTCTAGAAAATGCTTTCCTGCAGATAACCTGCTCAGGTGGCCCCTATCGGAAGTTGGTTTGGGAGTACCGTCTTCACACATTGGCAATTCTGCACACAACACCTTCATGAACTTGGATAGAGGCATCTCCTCAGGTTTTATTTTGTTATGGAGAGTACATGCATCCATTAGACACCATAAGGAGACAGCGAATTGCAAGTTTCTTCCACCATTTCACTGTTCTATGTTCGAAAGCACTGTATGACATCCTTTGATCGGACAGATCAACCCCGACCTTCTTTTTGTTGTACTCCACAACACAAGCTGGTTTTTGTTTTATGTTTACCTCTTCTGTCTTCATAATTGTATCATTTCTGCCCTGTGTCTTGTACTCAGCATATATACATATCTTTTGTCTTTCCAGCACACAGCCAAAAGATTTCCACTCCTCCGGAATATCTGTTCCCTTCTTTGTATGTTGGGTGATTTCAACGCCTAAGGCATTCCCTTCCGGTTTTTCATTACAGTTCGAACAAGACCTGTCTTCTCCTTTTCTAACATTCTACTTACCCCTTGCGGCACAATGAAGAGATGCTGAGACCGTCAATGGATGGGATTTCGTATTTACAAACATGAAAAATCGAATACCGTCAATTGACGGGATTGGCAGTTAAAGTGTTAAATACACAGATTCATGATCACTCAATATTAATACTTTTATTTCACATTACAAAATATCACTCTGTCCATATGTGCCGAAAATTTTTAACAAGAAAACACAATCTGACAAGCCAAGAACGCTTCAAAAACGGTTGCGTTTACATGGGCACGAAATCGATTGTGGAACTGGAAAACCGCTTTAGAGAAGTGGATTTCCAGAATCGATTTTTGAGTGTTTACATGACCAACCAAAAGCGGAATTGGGGAAATCTGTTAACGAAATCCGGTTTTGGGAGCCCATGTAAACGAGGTGTTTGTGAAGTGCGTGGCGGAGGGTACCTACCGCGACACCGTGTCCGCATCACACACGCACGAGTCGCTGCTATTATGGCCCCATAAAGCAGGCGACACGCGACCAATGACATTGTCGAACCGTCGTTGTACTGGCGTAGCGACGGTGCCACAAATATTGTGGAGCACCGAAAAATAGTCAGTACGTACTTAGCGTTTGGATTCTTGTAATGGTCATCTACATCTACATGGCATACTCTGCAAATCACAATTAAGTGCCTGGCAGAGGGTTCATCGAACCACCGTTATACTATTTATCTCCCATTCCATTCTCGAATAGCGCGACGGAAGAAAGAACACCTGAATCTCTCCTTTCGAGCTCTGATATCACGTATTTTATTCTGATGATCGTTTCTACCTATGTAAGTGGGGGTCAACAATATATTTTCGCATTCGGAGGAGAATGTTGCCGATTGTAGTTTAGTAAGTAGCCCACGCCGCAGCGATAAGCGCCGTTGTTGTAATGATTCCCATCCCAGATCCTGTATCATTTCCGTAACGCTGTCTCCCCTGTATCGTGACAATACGAAACGAGCTGCCCTTCTTTGGACTCTTTCGATGTCCTCCGTCAAACCCACCTGATAAGGATCCCACACTGGGCAGCAATACCCCAAAAATGGACGGACAAGCGTAGTGTATGCTGTTTCTTTAGTATTTCTATTGCATCTTTTAAGGGTTCTGCCAATAAAACGCAGTCTCTGGTTCACCCTTTCCCACGATATTATCTACGTGTTCTTTCCAATTTAAGTCTGAAGTAATAGTAATTCCTAGGTATTTTGTGGAGTTTACGGCCTTCACATTTGATTGATTTATCTTGTAAACAAAGATTTTACGGATTTCTTTTCGTGCTCATGTGGACGACTGCACACTTCCCATTATTTAGAGTCAATTGCCAATGTTTACACCATAGTGATATCTTATTCAGATCGTTCTGCAGTTGGTTTTGCTCTTCAGATGATTTTACTAGACGGTAAATGACGGCGTCATCTGCAAATAACCTAAGAGAGCTACTTAGATTTTTCCCCTAAATCGTTTATGTAAGCAAGGAACAGCAGAGGACCAACAACACTACCCTGTGGAACGCCCGATATCACCTCTGTTTTGGTCGATGCCTTACCATCGATTACTGACAGTATTCTCTCCCTGTTCAGATGGGATGAACTGCCCTACTGTGAATTCCACTTTCTCCTCGCCAAAAACATAGCCATCGGAACTTACTCGTGCTCTTTTAACACAGAACGTGCTAAAGCCAGTCACCCAGTGTTTTCGTACAAGCTATCTCTTTCACTGTTACCGTTTACACGTATTTCACCAGTGTCTCCTTTTTCTCCCGCTGCCAATTTCTCCTGCCTTCGTGCGTCGCTGTCACTGACTGTTGCCTTCGTTAACAGTGACTTTTTCCCTACGACTTTCACTTTTTTCCGTGTAAAGGAAACGAATTCCCTGTACGAGTCAGAGTTCTTCATTTTTATCAACAAGAATAAAAACCGCCTAGATCGCTAAAATTATATTTATTGATCATCGTTTCGGCATCTGCTATCGCCGCATCTGGACAGATATTTTATCACTGACGCTGAACTTTACTGTACAAATTCTAAGGTTTTTATGTCTGATGATGGCAGATGCTGAAACGTCGTAATCAATAAATGTAATTTCAGCAATCTAGACAGTGTTTATTCTTGTGAAAAAAAATTAAGATCGCGGACTTGTACAGGGAATTCGTTTCCTTTATTTAAAAAAAGAAAATAATGATAATTCTTTCACTTCGCCAGTCATGGGAACCCAGAGCCACCACTTATCTCTATTTCACGTTGCACCGACACATATCTCTCTCTTCCACTACTTTTATCGGTGTCCATTATCTTTCTCACTCCTGCTATCTCTCTGTTCTCTCTCTCTCTCTCTCTCTCTCTCTCTCTCTCTCTCTCTCTCTCTCTCTCTCTCTCCCTCCCCTCCCTAAATGTCACTGTGCTGTTCTCTTTCAGAACGAAACAATTCGAATATGTTTGCATGCCAACATTTTTTGCCGAGATAATGGGTCAGTGGAATCAGGCAGCTCCTGGTCGGTCACGTTTCTGTCAGGAGTCTTTCAGTCACGAACGTGTTTGCCTTTTTGTGCTGGAGAGAAGTAGTTTCATCCGGTTCCACCTTTTCCTCGTTCCAGCGGGGTACGGTGCTTATGTAACACAAATTCTGTAGACCTGTAAAGAGTTCACAATTTCTTGATATGCTTCTACACATATTTATATACATGATGGACGAACGCCGGCCGCGGTGGCCGAGGGGACTGAGGCGCTCCAGTCACGGTCTGCACGGCCACTACGATCGGGGGTTCGAATCCCCCCTCGGGCATGAGTATTTATGATGTCCTTAGTCTTAGCTAGTTCGTAAGTAGTTTGTAAGCTTAGGGACTGATGACCCCGTAGTTAAGTCCCATAAGTTGTACAAGCATTAGAACATTTTCCTAAAAGAGACAGGAGTTTTTCTACATAATGAAGAGTTAAGAATTTTTAAAATATTTTTGAGGCCTATTTGGAATTTTATTAATTATAAAATACAAACAAAATGCAAGAATATGGACAAAAAATGTCACAGGACTGAGGAGGCTAGGTAAGTTTGCTTCTCACATGACCTCGTCCTCTCAGCGTGTTCCCTTGCCTCGGCGTCTTCACGCCTATGTTTTGGAGAAGCCGTCCACGGCCTTACGCCGCTTCTATTTCCTACATTTTTTCCTGCGGCCTCCACAATTTCAAAGGGTACAGTCAGCACCGCCTATAGAAGGAAGCCTGCGCACGACGTCACAACATGGCGGCGTTGAGAGGCTTAGATTGTAAACATTAGCAGTGCACGCTGTTCATAGTGCATTCTTTCGTTCAGGAGTGTATTTTTACGTAAATTGGTTCTGTGTACGGTGTGATCGCTACGCTGGACGATTTGTGTGTGTGAGAAAACGTGTGACCTCTTTTTTACTGACAAAATGCCGTTTCGTTGTTCTGTGCCGAAATGTAGAGGAAATTACGACTGTGGCCCAAAAGTTACCGTCTTTAAACGTCCGGAGAAGAATAAGCTAATGGGGGTGGTTGCGTAAGTAAAACGAATCGCAATATCCAACGGTAAACAGTCATGACTTAAAACTCTTTTATAAGGTCAAAACAAAAACGAAAACTTACTAATTAACTTGAAGAAGGAGCCAAATTATTCGTTTCTCCTTCTCCGGACGTTTAAAGACGGTAACTTTTGCGCCACAGTCGTAATTTCCTCTTACATTTCGGTACAGAATAGCGAAACGGCATTTTGTCAGTAAAAAAGAGATCACACGTTGTTCTCACACACACAAATCGTCCAGAGTAGCGATCACACCGTACACAACACAAATTTACGTAATAAATACACTCCTGAACGAAAGAATGTACTATCAACAGCGCGCACTGCTAATGTTTACGATCTTTCAGAGGAATCTAAGCCCCTCACCGCCGCCATGTTGTGACGTCGTGCGCAGGCTTTCTGCCATAGGGGGTGCTGGTACAGTGCAGTCGACGTTGTACAGATGGAATTGGGCGAGTTGTTGTTGTTATGGGGGGTTTTAGGGGGACTAGACTGCTATGGCCATCAGTCCCCCAATTGGGCGAGTACCTGCTCCTTCAGACTGCTGGCACACGTGGCGCGCCTACTGCAGCCGGGCGACTCCCACGTGTCCCGCCCTCAGCGCGCCACATGTGCTACGGCGGCGCTGTGCTGGCTTTTATCGCCTCCGCGGCGCTCTTTGGGGCCGTATCTCTGAGATACCGTCTGAGCGCTGAAATGCCACGTAATGGCGGCGCATTCCAGTCTGAAGGCCATCTTCTGAAACCGTATGTTCTCCGAGGGTTCGGAATCCTTGTTAAAGTGTAGGACCTGGTTCAGTCAGTACGATGGTCGGAGTAAGGCAACGGCATACCACCTCCACACGGCACCTTGCGCAATAAAGCACTGTAGCATTCATCTACATGTACACAGATACTCTGCATATCACATTCAAGTGTCTGGCAGAGACAGCAAAAAATAACCATGTCCAAGACAGGAATCGAACCCCCGACGGCTAATCCGCCGGGGCGTTAGATTCATCCCTCAGACATGGTTCTGTGTGTGTGTGTGTGTGTGTGTGTGTGTGTGTGTGTGTGTGTGTGAGAGCGCACTAGCATCGTAGTACGA
The DNA here is from genome assembly GCA_026315105.1 of Locusta migratoria. Classification (NCBI taxonomy): domain Eukaryota; kingdom Metazoa; phylum Arthropoda; class Insecta; order Orthoptera; family Acrididae; genus Locusta; species Locusta migratoria. The sequence continues at coordinate 138,974,260 of CM048752.1, read as the reverse complement.
GAACAATGCTATCGCCCCTTGACAACTCTGAAATGCCTACGCCGCGTCTTCTACCATTTGCTGCAACTGTCACATAAGTTTCCGGCCGCGGTTGCCGAGCGGTCTGCGGCGCGCCAGTCACGCTCTGCACGGCCACTACGGTCGGGATACCAATCCCGCATCGGGCATGGATTTTTGTGCCGTCCGTAGTCTTAGGTAGTCCATAAGTAGTTTTTAAGTTTAGGGACTGATGACCCCGTAGTTAAGTCCCATAGACTGTACAAACATTTTGAACATTTGTGACATAAGTAACGTTCCAACCACCTGTTCTTTCTCTCACTGCCAGATCCTACTGTATTTTTTAGTTGTTCAGTATCTGTATCCGTGTTTCGAGTGCTGGATTCTTTTAATTTACACTACAATACCTGATAAGCCGTCGTCTTCCAAGAACATACTTATTGCAGCTACTCCGTTTAATGGAACTTGCGTGCAAGAATATCTACATCTACATAGATACTCTGCAAATCACATTAAAGTGCCTGGCAGAGGGTTCATCAACCATTTTCATAACTTTTCTCTACCGTTCCATTCTGTAATAGCGCGCTGGAAGAAAGAACACCAAAATCGTTACGTTTTCGATCTGATTTCTCTTATTTTATTGGGATGGTCATGTCTCCCTAAGTAGGTCGGTGCTAGCAAAATATTTTCACATTCAGAACTAAAAGTCGGTGATTGAAACTTCGCAAACAGATCACGCCGCATTGAATAACGTCTTTGTTTTAATGATTTCCACCCCAATTCGTGCAACATTTCCGTGACGCTTTCCCCCCTGTAACGAGATAAAACAAAACGAGCTGCCCTTCTCTGAACCTTCTCAATATCTTCCGTCAGTCCCACCTGGTGAGGGTCCCACAATGGGCAATAGTACTCCAGGAGAGGACGCACAAGTGTGATGTAAGCAGTCTCTTTGGTGGAGCTGGTGCATCTTCGAAGCGTTCTGCCAATGAAACGTAACCTTTGGAAACTTTCACTCTGCAGCGGAGTGTGCGCTGATATGAAACTTTCTGGCAGATTAAAATTGTGTGGCGGAACCGGGACTCGAACCTGGGACCTTTGCCTTTCGCGGGCAAGCGTTCTACCAACTGTGCTATCCCGACACGACTCACGATGCCGCCTCACAACTTTACTTCCGCCAGTACCTCGCCTCCTACTTTCCAAACTTCACAGAAGATCTGCGGACCATGGAAGTTTGGAAAGTAGGAGGCGAGGTACTGGCGGAAGTAAAGTTGTGATGCGGCATCGTGAGTCGTGTCGGGATAGCACAGTCGGTAGAGCGCTTGCCTGCGAAAGGCAAAGGTCCCAGGTTCGAGTCCCGGTTCCGGCACACAATTGTAATGTGCCAGGAAGTTTCATGTCTAAAGATTTGTCCGAAAACACAGGTTTTAGTTCAACAAGCGATATCGAAATTCCAGTGTAGTTTCTTCCTTAATGTGTAACTAAGCCAGCGAGACACACACAGAGTGGAAACACGGAAAGCGGCTACCGAAATGCACGAAGCTGCAGGCAGGAGAAAGGAGACTGGCCTGGTGTATGTTGGAACTGCGCTGCCCGCTGTTGGCCAGCCGACTGCAGCGAGTGGCGGGCGTGCGGGCGTGCTCGGGTGGCTCTGTGGCGCGGCCCTGCGGCCCTGCGGCCCTGGCCTGGATAGCGCGCAGCCTGCCGGATGCGAGGTGGCGCACTGCTAAACGCTACATCACACGGGGCGTCTGCTGTCGCTCGGCGTATATAGTAGGCGAGTAGCGAGTGAATAATGACACGCAGCCACTTCAGGCGCTAGCGTCTGCGTAACAACAATTGAAACACGACGTACCGTATGACGTATTGATTCGTAGCTCAGGTGATAGCAAACAGTTCTGTTTCCCAAGGTGCGACATGGTCGCGAATTTATATCACTCATCCATTTTGTAATTACTTTTAATATCCGTATTTACGTCGACCACAAAATTTCTCGTCGTTTTGACAGCCGGTTTCGGACAGTGAGGACCATCTTCAAGACTACAGCAAATCAGAAACAGGACAAATTTAGTAATAGGCTACGGTACCTTATAAAACATAAATGGGCCATTCCGTGCCAAGTGGTCTAATATCGAGAAAAGTTCCCACATGACCCTCATGGATTTTGATGAAATTTTGTATGAACAATTACACATGTTCTCAATGAACAGTGGTAAAGTTTCAGTTTAAGAAATTCAATACTTCCGGAGATACAATCACTTGTTTAAGACCATAGCACAGCTTCCAATAGTGCGTCCTTGAATTTTCAGCAACTTTGAGATGATATATCTCTGGGAGTTTTTGCATGCAAGAAACAAAACTTGGCCATCTTATACAACTTTTAGAGCTCTTTAAAGTAAAATATTAAGAACAGAATTTCTAAACAATTTTCATATAGATAATTTGGGCAAAGTTGGGCGAAAAAATGCTGGTTAAAAAAAGTGCGAACTTTAGTTTTTAATATCTCCGGAAGTAATTCTGGGATGTACATGAAACTTTGCGCACCATAATTCACCAACACAAGGTCTTAGAATATAAAATTTCATTCTGCTATTGCTTCCCATTATTTCACAAATCTAGCGTAAAGTTGACGACTTTTCAAAAAGTGCTAAAATGGGTATTTTTAGTCAAATTTTTCAAAAAAGTGTTTTCTCCAAACTCCTTTAAACTATGGTCAACTTTGCCCCAAATTATCTTATATGCTTGCACTTTTTTTAACCAGCATTTTTTCGCCCAACTTTGCCCAAATTATCTATATGAAAATTGTTTAGAAATTCTGTTCTTAATATTTTACTTTAAAGAGCTCTAAAAGTTGTATAAGATGGCCAAGTTTTGTTTCTTGCATGCAAAAACTCCCAGAGATATATCATCTCAAAGTTGCTGAAAATTCAAGGACGCACTATTGGAAGCTGTGCTATGGTCTTAAACAAGTGTTTGTATCTCCGGAAGTATTGAATTTCTGAAACTGAAACTTTACCACTGTTCATTGAGAACATGTGTGAATGTTCATACAAAATTTCATCAAAATCCATGAGGGTCATATGGGAGCCTCTAGACCACTTGGCATGGCATGACCCAAATAAGGCATTACAGTCATCAGTATAAAAAACGCGTTAAAATATTATACATCATACCTGTTATTACATTCCTTAATGAAGATACACTTATGCTGTGATGATGCCATATGGGTATATTGCATGTCTTGATGACTGTAATGCATTATTTATTTTCTAATATAGTCTAATAGTTGATGTATCCTTCTGTTTCTGATTTGCTGTAGACTTGAAAATGATCATCCTGACCGAAACCGGTCGTCAAAACGACGAGAAAGTTTATGATCATTGACGTAAATATAATACAGATATCAGTGAAACAGCAGGAGCACCATATATTCGCTGGCCGCGGTGGCCGAGGGGACTGAGGCGCTCCAGTCCCGGTCTGCACGGCCACTATGGTCGGGGGTTCGAATCCCGCCTCGGGCATGGATATTTGTGCCGTCCTAGTTCGTGCCGTTTGAATTGAATCGCAAGAATCGATTCCTAAAAAAGAATCGTGTTGCCCAACTCTACTGCGAATTAGTGAGCCGTTTAGCGGCGAAGTGCCAATGAGCGCATTTGAGGGGGCGAGAATTGTCGTTTCCCTGTTAGCGGGTCTGCAGTGGCCAGCCACGTAATAATGGCTGCGGTATTCCTGAATGGCACCGTGGCGACCGAACCACACGTAAAGACGCTGAAAGGCGACTTGGCGCTCCACACGGCTGTCGCACGGCCATCTTCTACGTGACGAGGACCCTCCCGAGTGTCGCCGTGGCTCCCACGAGGCGGTGGCCCACGTCTTGGTGGATTGGCCAGTTCTAGCCGCCCTGACGCCAAGTTTTAATTTCCCTTCACCTTTTTATCCCACGTGATACGTAACGACGCCCAAATGGCAGATTTAGTTTTACATTTTATTCCGGGCAGTGGTTTCTACGACTCTGTTTAAAGCTTTGTTTCTACACTGTCTGTATTCCTCATGTCCTCTGATTGGAGGTTATTACATCTTTCCGCGCAGTTGACTTTTTAGCCTCATGGTACGCTAAGTCACGTGAAGCGCTAAGTGCCATCGACAAGGGATCTCAAATCGATTCCGTATTTCTGGATTTCCGGAAGGCTTTTCATACTGTACCCCAAAAGCGGCTTCTTATGAAATTGCTTGCTTATGGAATATCTTCCCAATTAAGCGATTGGATTCACGATTTCCTATCAGAAAGGACACAGTTCGTTGTAATTGACGGTAAGTCATCGAGTTAAACAGAAGTGATATCTGGCGTTCCACAGGGAAGCGTTATTGGTCCCCTACTCTTCCTCGTGTTTATAAACGATTTAGGAGATAATCTGAATAGCTCCCTTACACTGTTCGCGGATGATGCTGTCGTTTATCGGTTAGTGAAGTCAACAGACGATCAAAAGCAACTGCAGAGCGATTTAGACAAAAATTTTACTTGCTGCGAAGATTGGCAATTGACACTAAATAAAGAAAAGTGTAAAGTAATACACATGACCACTAAAAGAAATCCGCTGAACTTCAATTACGCGATAAATCAGTCAAACCTTAAGGTCGTAAATTCTACCAAATACCTAGGAGTTACAATTACGAACAACTTTGACTGGAGAGAACACATAGAAAATATTGTGGGGAAGGCGAACCAAAGGTTACGTTTCATTGGCAGAACGCTTAGACGATGCACCAGCTCCACCAAAGAGACTGCCTACATCACACTTGTGCGTCCTCTCTTGGAGTACTGTTATCCATTGTGGGACCCTCACCAGGTGGGACTGACGGAAGATATTGAGAAGGTTCAGAGAAGGGCAGCTCGTTTTGTTTTATCACGTTACGGGGGGGAAAGCGTCACGGAAATGTTGCACGAATTGGGGTGGAAATCATTAAAAGAAAGACGTTATTCATTGCGGCGTGATCTGTTTGCGAAGTTTCAATCACCGACTTTTAGTTCTGAATGTGAAAATATTTTGCTAGCACCCACCTACTTAGGGAGACATGACCATCCCAATAAAATAAGAGAAATCAGATCGAAAACGGAACGATTTAGGTGTTCTTTCTTCCCGCGCGCTATTAGAGAATGGAACGGTAGAGAAAAGTTACGAAAGTGGTTAATGAACCCTCTGCCAGGCACTTAAATGAGATTTGCAGAGTATCTATGTAGAAGGTAGATGTACAGACGATTCTTTTGAATGACGATTCGTCCTTTCCCTCTGGGGCACAATTCCCCCACTTTGCACCCATCTTATAAATAGACCCTGCATATTTCGATGCAAGTTGATAAATGCAGAGTGTTGTATTAAATAGACGACGGGCAGTGGAGAATGTAGTGTGCTGATTGCGATCTGCCGCGGTGGAGTAGCCGAGCGCTCTAAACCGTCTCGCTGCGGAGCGCGCGGTTGCTCGCCGTGGAGGTTCGAGTCCTCCCTGGGGCGTGGGTGTGAGTGTTGTCCTTAGGTTAGTTTACCTAGGTTTAAGTAGTTTGTAAGCTACGGACTGATGACCTCGCAGTTTGGTCCGATAGATTTACAAGCATTTGAAGATTTTTTATTGCGATTGCAGTGCAGGTCGGTAATGGAGGAGAGAGAGAGAGAGAGAGAGAGAGAGAGAGAGAGAGAGAGAGAGAGAGAGGGTTGGCCGGGGTGAACGTCTGTCGGTATTCCTGGTCGACCTTCGCCGTGTCGACCAATCGCGCACATCGACCCGGCCTTACGTCACGTCACGGCACGCACGCTTATCGCGGCACGCCGCGCTACGTCACACGCGGTCGCAGGAATATCCGATTGAGCAGGGTACAAATTCATCACGTGACACAACGAAAGCGGAATTTAGCTGCATACCGTTGAACGGAAGCGTCGGCGTCTAAATATAGCTGTCGGCCTATACGTTCAGCTGATTTCCGCGAAATAGATATTGATAGGACATCGCTGTCCTGTGTTTGAACACGAGGCGGTCATTTCCGGCGTACATGCACTCTTACCTGGCACGAGTTAATTCCCTGTTTGGGTGAGCTGGAAAATTGTTTGCCGTTTTGTAGAGAATTCTGTTTGCTAGCCACTGAGCGGTTAAGGGTATATACAAGAACCTGTCGGCCGTGGAGTAGTTACTTCATGGTCAGCCCCAATACGTATTCCTTTAATTCTATATTCAGCTAATATTATTTGAAAACCGAATTTTATAGAAAGAGGGAAATACATTTTTGCGCTAAAGATGAAGTAAATTATTAACGCAGTTCCTACTCTATGGTTGATAGGTTCTTGTATGTAACCTTGTCAGACCAGTAAATTAGTTATTCTCCTTCTCTTCCTGCACATGCAACATGACAACTCGAAGAGGTAATCACAACTTTTAGTGTCCGCAAAATTCTCACTGTTCCTCGACACAGACTACGTAATTTATCATTTCGTCCTTAAATAGCAAACCGAATTCTCTACAAAACGGCAAACAATTTTCAAACGTTCTAACAGGGACTAACTTCCTTGGACTTAACTCACACTAACAAGTAACATTTCCCAGTGGTGCACAAAACGAAACAGTGTAGAGCCTTGATACCGTCCAATACTTGCGTACGCTTAACATCTAAAAATACTTTTGGTTTCTGATGCACAATGAACTTGGAAAGTTTGTTAATTTTATATGTTTTCAGAATTTCCTTAAAGTCTTCCAATGTTTTGTTTGGGTCCATTCTTCAGTTTTTCAGTTTTGTTTATTTATTTAAGTTCGATAACAAGTACGGTCCACAAACACTGAGCTCGATGGTAAACAAAACCTGCTTCGGCAGGTGACTTCCTGTTGTGGTGAGTCACGTGTGTGAGTGGCGCGCCTTGCCTCTGTGACGTCACGTGGCAGCAGGCGACGAGCCCTGAGCTGTGTTCTGCGCTCGCTCGTTCCGTTGCCTGTTAAGTCTTCCGATAGCAAGTAGCTTTCTTGTATCAGGGAACAAGTTTTCCATATATTCTTTCTGGAATTAAGAGTACATCGTGTTGTGCTGTTGGACAGTGCAATAGCAGTGGACGCATGGCGGAAGGCATTTCGTACCATCTGTTTCCAAAACATGAGCAACTTCAGCGCACTGTAAACGGCAAGACGAGATGAATGTGAAAAATGCCAGAATTTGTTCCGAACATTTCTGTGAAGCCGATTACAAAAGAGACATGCAGAATCAATTAGTAGATCATCGATGTTTTATTGATAAAATTTTACGTATGAAAGTAGTATGCAGTTTAATATTCATAGTAATTAAATGAGTAAAAGAAAAGCATTAAGCCGGCCGCGGTGGCCGAGCGTACTGCGACGCGCCAGTCACGGCCTGCACGGCCACTACGGTCGGGGGTTCGAATCCCGCCTCGGGCATGGATATTTGTGCCGTCCTTAGTATAAGCTAGTTGGTAAGTAGTTTGTAAGCTTAGGGACTGATAACCCCGTAGTTAAGTCCTATGGACTCTACAAACATTTGAACGTTTGAATTTCAAAACCATTAATGCGAAAACCCGCTGGTAAGTTTGCGTTGTAACGAAAGTTTTCTTTATCTAATGTATAAAAGTGAAGCCGTCTGTTTGTCGGTATGTTCTACCTGGCAATGTCATTCAGCCGATTGCGATAGACCTTGGTCAACTTATTGCATGAACTAGCGTCACGGTTATAGCCAAAGTAACGTGTCGAAATTCGCACACTCTAAGGGCATGAAATCATTCTATTATATAAAACAGAAACTCATTTTCTCTCTGTCTGTCTCTCTAAACTTCTATAACTCGATAACTACTCAACGTATCGTGATGAGGTTTCTTTTAAATTGTAGATCTAACAAAGGCCTAAAAAAAACGTCCCTGGGAGTATATGTCAAACTTTTACGAGTGAAGCACATGTACCATTTTTCTCTCCCAAGGCGCTATCGCCGGATGGCTTCAGACTACTAGATAGTGATTGTGGGAAATCTATGAAAGTTAGACATGTGCTCTCCCGGATTTTATTTTACACCTTTATGTGCTCTACAATTTAGAAAAAACCTCATCACGATACGTCCAGTGGTTCTCGAGTTAAAGACGTTTAAATATTACCCGTGCCAAATAGCGGGTCGGGACGGGTTAGCTAGTTGTTAATAATGTCTGAAGCTATTCTTTTTCAGTCCTTTGTGTGTTAGTATACATATGTATTAATCACAAGCGTGTTCCACCGCTTGAAAGCAATGTTTCTTGCCGAATGAGAAAAGAAAAGATGGAGAAGATGAGTCCACGGCGGCCTTATAGTACAGCGGCTTGCTGCCGAGTGACGTCATACAGCACTGACCAATGGCAGTGAAGAGGCCCAGACTGGCGCACCTCTCTGGTCTACTACGTACCTTGATCTGCGGCGTTCGTTCCTGCCAGTCATACGTCGTCCGCCAGTGTCAGTAAGCGCAGTTGCGCTGTGGCTCCGCCACCTAGAGGCAGAGGCGAGGCCGGCTAGGCTGCTGGCTGGGGCACGCCTGCCGTACCGCTTTGACTCTGTAAGGCGCCGTCCACACTAGGCGATGTATCGTTAGGCCGGTATTACACTATCAAATTACTTGGACAAAGAAAAATTGGACGTAGTGTAACAGGAACGTCGTCCAATATTTCATCCAATCTAAGGCCTCGGCCTTGATCAAAGAAATCGCTCGTCTTCTGTTTCCAGCAGTGAGAAATGTGACCGCTTGGAGCGCTAGTAGTATACAGCTTCGTTTATTTTATTTGCAGGTTAAATATCTGACATTACTTGGACATAGTGCGCCTCGGTTGCGCAGTGGTAGAGTGCCAGACTACAAATCCAAAGGTCGCGGGTTAGATCCCCACCAGCTCCTAGGATTTTTATCTGTCACTTTCCACTTCTTTTACCTCTGGCAATATTGCCCATGTGAAAAATACCGAGTAGCACCGTGGTTCGGAACCCACGTTAAACTGTAGGTCCCCCTATAACTGGCTGGGTAAGTCAGTTCCACGTTCGGAGGAAGGCAACGGCATACCACCTCCAAACAGGACCATGCCTAGTAAAGCACTGTGCTGTTCAAACCAATCTTCGGATTGTTGACTATTTTACCTTTTTTTACTTGGACATAACATTCGTATTCGTAAACATGCCTAGTAGTGGAATGTTTGTGTAGTGTTTTCTAGCAGCAACAAGATTTTAAAAAAATCAGATGGGGCGTTGTATAACAGGCGACAAGGCCAATTCACACTGTCCGTCACGTCAATTCGCGTAGCCCAATACTCTGCGGCAAAAGTGAGGTTGAGTTACAATCCGTGATGTAAAAAAACTCATTATATACTATCGGAATTGAAGAAGTAATACCCCTAAATCTTAATACGGCCGAAGCAGATTTTAGAATGTACGATTTTGGTAACTTGGTGTGCTAAGTGCCGGGAAGTGAAACAACTTTCAAAACATCGACATCTGTTTGCAAGCGAATCTATGTACATATAAATACGTCAGCCAATTTTTGTAAGGAAATAAATAGAGCCTATTTACTTTATCAGCAGTCTTTCCCCCCTTACATTGTTAATAACGTCATAAACAATTTAGATTATCCACTTTGTCAGTGCTCACATTTTCCATTTAAAACGTTATTTAATGAAACTTGCTTTATCAACTTAACAATCACATTCGCATATCCTGTTTGTCAGCCTTTTTCTTACTCTAATGCAAACTTTGAAGGATGAAGAGCGACAAAATAATTAGCAGTGAACGGCCTGGCGGTTCTGCCGACGGCATAAAAGAGAAAAGAAAATCCTTGCCGTCCCGTAACAAATTTTATTTATTCCGCTCTGACATCCACGGTTTCATCCAAATGCGTTTCCTTTTCTTTTTTTCCCTCCTCCTCTTCTAAATGAGGCCAGAAAGCAACTGTAGTATAAACAGCAAATGAGCATTACACCGCCATTTTGAAGCAAATTTCAAAAAATATTGGATGATAGTGTGATACCCCCGTTTGCGTTTCATCCAATTTCTTTGCCAAAAAATATGACCAATATTTCATCCAATTTTTTCGTCCAATTCTTTGTCGAATAATTTGATAGTGTAATACAGGCCTAAGCGATTTATCGTAAGCGATACACGATACGCGACAAGTATGCACATGTACGTGAGATCTACAGGGAGGCGATAAAAAGCGTTCACACTATGGCGCTTGCGCGATATATCGCAGGCGATATATCGCTGTACGTACCGCTTGCCAATCTCCTGAGCGATTAGGCCGGTATTACACTATCAAATTATTGGACAAAGAATTGGACGAAAAACTTGGATGAAATATTGGTCATATTTTTTTACAAAGAAATTGGATGATACGCAAAAGGGGGTATTACACTATCATCCAATATTTTGTCCAATTTGCTTCAAAATGGCGGTGTAATGCTCAACTATTGTTTATACTACAGTTGCGTTGTGTCTGCATTTAGAAGAGAAGGAGGGAAAAAGGAAAAGGAAACGCACTTGGATGAAACCGTAGGTGTCAGAGCTAGATAAATAAAATTTGTTACGGGACCGGGAGCATTTTTTGTTTTTATTCCGTCGGCAGAACAGCCAGGCCGTTCACAGCTAATTATTTTGTCGCTCTTCATTCTTCGCAGTTTGCAATAGAGTAACAAAAAGACTGACTCAAACAGTGTATACGAATAAGATTAAGTTGATAAAGCAAGTTTCATTAAATAAAGTTTTAAATGGAAAATGTAAGGGGGGAAACTTTGCTGATAAAGTAAATAGGCTCTATTTATTTCCTTACAAAAATTGGCTGACGTATTTATATGTACATAGATTCGCTTGCAAACAGATGTCGATGTTTTGAAAGTTGTTTCATTTCCCAGAACTTAGCACACCACGTTACCAAAATCATACATTCTAAAATCTGCTTCGGCTGTATTTAGATTTAGGGGTATTACTTAAATTCCGATAGTATATAATGACTTTTTTACATCACGGATTGTAACTCAACCTCACTTTTGCCGCAGGGTATTGGGCTACGCGAATTGACGTAACGGACAGTGTTATACAATGCCCCATCTGATTTTTAAAATTTTGTTGTTGCTAGAAAACACTACACAAACATTCCACTACTAGCCATGTTTACGAATACGAACATTATGTCGAAGTAATGTCAGATATTTAACCTCCAAATAAAACAGCTGTAGTGGTAAGGAAGCTGTATACTACTAGCGCTCCAAGCGGTCACATTTCTCACTGCAGGAAACAGAAGACGAGCGATTTCTTTGATCAAATCTAGGCCGAGGCCGAGATTGGATGAAATATTGGACGATGTTTGCATTACACTACGTCCAATTTTTCTTTGTCCAATTCTTTGACAAATAATTTGATAGTGTAATACCGGCCTTAATGTAGTTAAAGGTCGTCAGTGCCTCTGGGAGTGTTCCATTGTCGCTTACAGTAAGGCAGACGTGACGAGTGCCGCACGGAGGGAAACTGCAGCAGAAATGGAAGACGCACGAACGACAGAATGTGGAGTCCAATGTTTGAGCTGGGTCCAGCCCTTGTGTGTGGAATTCGTCATCCCATCTCGACACCTTGCAAACTGAGGCTCATACGAGCAATACTGCACCAACTCCCGGACTCAATCAGAATGCCACACTGCCGCGAGAAAGTGGGACTAATTGGTTCAATTTGTGAAAACTGATAAGAGTAAATCCACTGAATTGTGTTAACGTTTCTGTTTATTTTCTTATACAGTTTACCTTATAGTAATCCTGGTAGAATTTGTAAAACATCATGAAAATAAAACTTCAATTATATTAATACTGTTCTTTACATTCATGTCTACTTACCTTATCGTAATCAAAAGTTTTTCATCGGGAGAAATTGCTTTCCTGAAGCGTGTATTATTTTTATTTTTATTTTATTTTTATACATTTATTAATTTATTTATTTTGTTTCAAGGGTTGGTGACACAAGGTGTTCCAGAAAATGAAAGTTTTCATGGTATATTCGATAAAACTGCGTGAATTTTGATTCATGTTGAGATAGCCCTCGAGAAAGAACAGCCGAGCTTCGGCGGACGTTGGTTGCATTGTAGGGATGTACAGATCACGAACTGAAACGTGGCCCCCGAGCGCAGAATGTCGGCAGCTGAGGCTCGCATTCAGCCCGTGGCGCACTGGCCGTCAGGACAAGACCCGCCTCTTTGTCCCACCGCCGACAGCTTACGGCGTATGGGTTTTTAAAAGAGACAACATGCAAGGGTCTAAGGTTAGAGCGTCACAGATGGAACACGAAATTAAGAATCACTTTCATGTTTGAGTAATAGAAAAACTGGAACATCTCAGAAATATCCATATTTTAAAACGACTTATCTTATCTTAGAAGATAGATTAAGGAAAGGCAAACCTACATTTTTAGCTTTTGTAGATTTGGAGAAAGCATTTGAAAATGTTGACTGGACTACACTCTTTCAAATTCTGAAGTCAGCAGGGGTAAAATACAGGGAAAGGAGAGTTATTTACAATTTGTACAAAAGCCAGACCGCAGTTATTAGACTTGAAGGGCATGAAAGGGAAGCATCAGTTGGGAAGGGAGTAAGACAGGGTTGTAGCCTTTCTCCGATGTTATTCAATTTGTACATTGAGCAGGCGGTGAAGGAAAGCAAGGAAAAATTTGGAATAGGCATTAAAGTTCAGGGGGAAGAAATAAAAACATTGTGTTTTGCTGATGACATTGTAATTCTGTCAGAGACAGCGAACGACCTGGAAGAGCAGTTGAATGGAATGGACAGTGTGTTGAAGAGAGCGTATAAAATGAACATTAACAAGAACAAAACAAAAATAATGGAATGTAGTCTTAGAAAATCAGGCGATGCCGAAGGAATTAGATTAGGTAATGAGACAATGAAGGTGGTAGATGAGTTTTGTTACTTGGGTAGTAAAATAACATGCGATGGTCGCAGTACAGAGGATATAAAATGCAGAATGGCAATGGGAAGAAAAGCATTTTTGAAAAAGAGAAATTTGCTAACATCGAATATTAATTTAAGTGTAAGAAAGTCTTTTCTGAAGGCATTTGTGTGGAGTGTTGCCTTGTACGGGAGTGAAACATGGACGATAAGCAGTGCGGACAGGAAGAGAATAGAGGCTTTTGAAATGTGGTGTTACAGAAGAATGCTGAAGATTAAGTGGGTAGATCACATAACTAATGAAGAGGTACTGAACAAAATTGGCGAGAGAAGGAATTTTTGGCATACCCTGACTAAAAGAAGGGATCGCTTGGTAGGACACATTCTTAGACATCGGGGAATCATAAATTTAGCATTGGAGGGAAGTGTGTGAGGTAAAAATCGCAGAGGGAGACCAAGAGACGCGTATAGTAAGCAGATTCAAGTGGATGTGGGTTGTCGTTCTTATGAGGAGATGAAAAGGCTTGCTCAGGATAGAGTAGGGTGGAGAGCTGCATCAAACCAGTCTCCGGACTGCAGACCATAACAACAACAAAACGACTTATTAAGCGGGTGTCGCTCCGTGCCCCTTTTTTACCACTTTGAAGGATAGCCTTCCTTTCTCTAAAAGACGTCTTGGAGTATGTGGATTTACCTTAGCAAATAACTAAGTAGACGACCATAATCAATGCCAAGCACAAACCAACAATACATAGCCGACGCGTACGGTGTACAACGCTGTTACGAGGCAAGGTTGATGGAGAGCATAAACATTCCGTAGATACACGAACTCAGCCGACTTCCGCCGATCACAGAGGGCCACGAAAACGTGCGTGAGCTGTACCCAGAGTTTCCTTTTTCTTCTGATCCCACGCCTCAACCAGTAAGCCACAACAACGTCTTCCTCACTTGAGCTCATACCTGTAACTGAAGCAGTAAAAACTGTGTTCCCACCACATTTTACCGCCCAAGTCGCCTGCTGTTGTGAACCTTGCTAGCAACATATCGTCCCGATATATAAAAGGTAAAGCAGTCAACAATCCGAAGATTGGTTTGAACACCACAGTGCTTTACTAGGCATGGTCCTGTTTGGAGGTGGTATGCCGTTGCCTTCCTCCGACCTTCGAACTGACTTACCCAGCCAGTTATAGGGGGACCTACAGTTTAACGTGGGTTCCGAACCACGGTGCTACTCGGTATTTTTTCACATCAGCAACACTGCCAGAGGTGAAAGAAGTGGAAAGTGACAGATAAAAATCCTAGGACGTAGCGGGGATCGAACCTGGCAGTCTACCACCGTGCAACCGAGGCTTACGATATATCGCCGTAGTGTGAACGGCGCCTAATAGGAGGTGTTGATGGTCTCGTCACGGCGAGATGCGTACGCTGCAGGCAGTGGCAGTGTGGAACAGTGATGGGCAGTTGGCATCCTTCCAAACATACGGATCATCAGAGTCTAGTGAGTCGACTCACTGCTTCGGCACTACAAACACTGGACGCGCCGCAGCCCTGCGTCTCGCTGCCTCCGTTGATTCGCGTGAGCCGAGAAAGCTGCAGGGCACGGCACAGAAGAGCGATACAGCAAAGACCAAACGTCTATGACATATCAATGGGGTTTTAATACGTTATTCAGTAGACTGAACTGAACGGCACAGAATTTGTTTGCTACTATGCTTTTACAATCCTGTTATAGCATAAACGTTTACTAAGTACTGTCACAAAGGAAGCACAAAATAGTAATGTTCAAATGCCAATGTCAAAAAACTTTTTCCAACCTTCAAAATCCCACAATTAAGTTTAAATAAAACAAGAAAAGATCATCGTTCAAATCTCTATCTGCATCCAGAAATGAATAACTTTTGTAACCAATCAATATAAACGAAATATTTAAGATTTGTTCCAAGGACATATTTAATGCAATCAAAAGATATTGCTACAAGTGTCAACACAAGGAAACACATTTCACTATTTACGTGACGAAACCACAAAACTGAACTAAAATTTTTCAATGTCCAGATAGGTATTCTGATAATCAGATTCATCTTCAGTCAGTCAAATAAAAGAGGTTCAATTGTATTTTCTTTAAATTGAAATTCAGAAACGTTATTTTCAACATCTCCTTACTTAGAATGCGCGCAAGCACACACGTCGAAATCTACGTGTTTAAAATGGATCCTGCTGAATTAGCTATTTTGGCGTTATCAGCTATTGTCGAAGATGAGAGGAGAAAGCCGGCCGCGGTGGCCGAGGGGACTGAGGCGCTCCAGTCACGGTCTGCACGCCCACTACGGTCGGGGGTTCGAATCCCCCCTCGGGCATGGATATTTGTGCCGTCCTTACTATTAGCTAGTTCATAAGTAGTTTGTAAGTTTAGGGACTGATGATCCCCGTAGTTAAGTCCCATAAGCTATACAAACATTTGAACATTTCAGAGGAGAAAATACAGCAGAAAATTGTGGTTATTGGAGTGAATTCAGCAGCGAAATAATAGCAGGAAATCTTCAAATGTTTGTATAGCTTATGGGACTTAAGTTATGAAGCCAAATACTTCAAGTATATCTTAATTGTATTCTTTTCTACATAATGAAGATATATTAGAATATAATTAAAATATACTTAAAGTATTTGGTTTCATAACTTGAAAACTTCAGAAAATAAGTAAATATTACTAAACAAATCTTCTTGATTTATGAATAATATTATGAAATATTGAACACGATTAACAAACAATGAAGGTTTGTTATTGTAATTGTTGCAATGATTTATTAACTTTAAACAACGTACCATTGACTGGGATTCGTCTTACATGTCTGAGCGCTGTGGCCTGTGCGCTCTATCTAAAAACCGATGAATTGCACAAAAAAATGTTTAAAACGAAAAAATTGTAGAGAATTTCATGCTCTACAACTTTCATCGGAGGTGCAAATACCATTTAACGCATAGGAAGCGAAATATTTGCGAAAAACTGATTTTCGTGACCTTTGACCTTTAACATGTTAAGACGCGGACACGAGATTTTATGAGACTTTTGACACATCGTTTAGAATGCCAAAACAAAGGCTGATGCAAATATTCAGCTTGTTAGCTCTCATTCCGAGCTGAAACCCTAGTATGACCGGAGCAAGTAGCAACTGAACGCGTCAAACAACCGGCTGACACGGTTGCGCCGGATTCTCGCCTGCGCCACCTGCCGGCGTGTGTGGCTCCCGTGTTGCCAGTTATTTATCCTCGCGATGGTAATTCAGTGTAATGTGATTCCTTCATTAGCCGTTGAATTTCCAATCAACTTTCTGCCTTGTTTTGTCAGATCGTTATCGTCCCGTTTCGAAGCTGATTAAAAATTGCCACCTCTTCCACGCGGTACTCTGATGTATCAAGTGACACGGAAATGTTCACTTTGCAACTGTCATCACCGTAGCACTGTATCCCTCGACAATATCCGAAAAGTATATTACGCCGTTCTTCACTTTCAGTGTTTACGATTTTAATAGTGTAAGTTGCTTAATTTTCTAATGTAAAATATTTTTTGTCGCGATAAATGACTTTTAATGTACTATTCATTTCTTTATGTGAGTTAACAACACAATTATTCGGTTAAAGTGCAGTTTGTGCGGCAGCGGCTAGCCGTCGCGCTCGCTAGGTTGGTAACGATAGAGCAGCCAATCAGGAGTCGCGTTACGCCGGCCAATGAGATTTCGTGTCTCATGACGAGTAAATCTGGCGTCAATTTCCAAGTTTATTCGATGATATCGGTGCAGCGTTTGTGTGATTGTAATTGATTTTCCATGTATGAGAGATTTTTAGATAATTGTCGTATTACGGACATAAGTGACCTATTATTAATACACCACAGCAGTCAAACATGTTTATTTTATGACCAGTACAAGACAGTGAACATTTTAAGTGAAAGTTAAGTCAGGTATAGCTTCAACGAGAAGTTTTAGTATGTGAGGGCGCGTAGCGCCCGAATCTCCGGTTCAGAAACACTCAATCGATTTACAGTTGTACGCTCGATATACACATCATTTCAGTCCGAGCTACCTCGATTGCAAGCATTTTTTGGGAATTATCGCAATTACTTTTACTGACCGGACAAGGGTACATACAAGAACCTGTCAACTATAGAGCAGATATAGCCTGGTTTATTTACTTTATGATATGTTCGAAACAGTGATCATGTGACATCCACGCTGATAGCAACTGTAACTTTTTGATCGTCAAAAACTTTTGCATACATCGCTTCGATTTGTTTACGTAGTACAATTGTAACGCCGGCCGCGGTGGCCGAGGGGACTGCGGCGCGCCAGTCACGGTCTTCCGTCAGTCCCACCTGGTGAGGGTCCCACAAGGGGCAACAGTACTCCAGGAGAGGACGCACAAGTCTGATGTAGGCAGTCTCTTTGGTGGAGCTGGTGCATCTTCCAAGCGTTCTGCCGATGAAACGTAACCTTTGATTCGCCTTCACCACAATATTTTCTATGTGTTCTCTCCACTCGAAGTTGTTCGTAATTGTAACTCCTAGGTATTTGGCAGAATCTACGACCTTAGGATTTGACTGTTTTATCGCGTAATTGAAGTTCAGCGGATTTCTTTTAGTGATCATGTGTTTTACTTCACACTTTTCTTTATTTAGTGTCAATTGCCAATTTTCGCACCATGCAGAAATTTTGTCTAAATCGCTTTGCAGTTGCTTTTGATCCTCTGTTGACTTCACTAACCGATAAACGACAGTATCATCCGCGAACAGTCTAAGGGAGCTATTCAGATTATCTCCTAAATCGTTTATAAACACGAGGAAGAGTAGGGGACCTATAACGCTTCCCTGTGGAACGCCAGATACCACTTCTGTTTTACTCGATAACTTACCGTCAATTAAAACGAACTGTGTCCTTTCTGATAGGAAATCGTAAATCCAATCGCACAATTGGGGAGATATTCCATAAGCACGCAATTTCATAAGAAGCCGCTTGTGGGGTACAGTGTCAAAAGCCTTCCTGAAATCCAGAAATATGGAATCGATTTGAGATCCCTTGTCGATGGCACTTAACACTTCATGTGAATAAAGGGCAAGCTGTGTTTCGTAAGAGCGATACTTTCTGAATCAGTGCTGACTATTGGTTAATAGGTCGTTCTCTTCGAGGTAGTTCATAATATTCGAACAAAGTATATGTTCCAAAATCCTACTGCAAATCGACGTCAATGAGATTGGCCTGTTATGTTGGAGGTCACTCCTATTGCCTTTCTTGAATATTGGAGTAACTTGGGCAACTTTCCAGACTTTGGGTACGGATCTTTCGCTGAGTGATCGGTTGTAAATTATAGCTAAGTACGGAGCTATTGCATCAGCATACTCTGAGAGGAATCTAGTTGGTATACAGTCTGGCCCGGAAGATGTATGTTTGTTTAGTGACTTAAGTTGTTTTACTACTCCAGGAACATCTACTTCTAAGTTTCGCATGCTGGCATCTGTTCTTGGATTAAATACTGGAGTATTCACTTCGTCGCCGGCCGCTGTGGCCGAGGGGACTGAGGCGCTCCAGTCACATTCTGCACGGCCACTACGGTCGGGGGTTCGAATCCCTCCTCGGGCATGGATATTTGTGCCGTCCTAGTTCGTAAGTAGTTCATAAGTAGTTTGTAAGTTTAGGGACTGATGACCCCGTAGTTAAGTCCCATAAGCTTAACAAACATTTTTTTATTCACTTCGTCTTCTTTGGTGAACGAATTTCGGAAAGCGGTGTTTTTAGTAATTCTGCCTTAGCAGTACTGTCATCGGTAGTATTACCATTGCTATCGCGTAGTGAAGGTATTGTTTGTGTTTCGCCGCTAGTGTACTTCACATATGACCAGAATTTCTTCGGATTTTCTGCAAGATTACGAGACAGGATATCGTTGTGGAAACTACTATAGGCTTCTCGCATTGAAGTGCGCGCTAGGTTGCGAGTTTCAGTGCCTATATCGGATTTGTGCCTCCTTACCGTATATATGGTGGGGCTGGCGGGCGTGTTTTTTAGAAGTGCCGGCTGCAGCTGTTTTGCCGGAGTAGGCGAGAGCAGAGCAGACAGACTGACAGAGCAGAGATCCGGTGTCGCCGCTTTCTCCGCACTTTCGCGGCCGGTCGCCAGCCGCCTGCCTGCCTAGTTCACACGGCGATCGAAAGTTCACAAGAAAGATGACTGGCTGCCGAGCGTGCTAACTGCATCTGTCTACAGTACTAAGCGTACGACGTGCCATCACACGGGCTCGGTTGCGTTAATACGACAAACTTCTGATTACCGCTAACAGCAGGGCCTGTCCGGGTGCGGGTTTATCACTTCTTGTATACGTGGATTGTTCACGTCTCGGTGTATGTCGTAGCTGATAATATGCAACTGAAGAAGCGTACGCAGTCGGCGGTTGCACGAGCTGTGGCAATGTTTGTTAGAACATTCCACGCAAAGAAGAAATAGAAATTGGATAAGTCCTTGGTTGAGAGGAAGAGACGAAAAATCAGATGTGTACTGCGTGCAGATAATGAAGTAGCTCATACCAGAGGAGCTCAATGAATTCAGAACTTTTTTTTTAATATTAAGTGCTCAGTGTTTTACCAAGTTGCTTCCGTTCGTCCGAGGACAAAAATACGGCGATGAGAGATATTTGTTGTTGTTGTGGTCTTCAGTCCGGAGACTGGTTTGATTCAGCTCTCCACAATACCCTATACTGAGCAAGCCTCTTCATCTCCACATATGAACGGCAACCTACATCTGTCTGAATATGCTTACTGTATCCATCTCTTGGTCTTTCTCTGCGATTTTTTCCCCACACACTTCCCTCCGATGCTAAATTCACGATTCCTTGATGTCTAAGAATGTCTTACCAATCTATCCCTTCTTTTAGTCAAGGTATGCCAAAAATTCCTTTTCTCCCCAATTCTGTTCAGTACCTCTTCATTAGTTACGCGATCCACCCACCTAATCTTCAGCATTCTTCTGTAACACCACATTTCAAAAGCCTCTATCCTCTTCCTGTCCGCACTGTTTATCGTCCATGTCTCACTCCCATACAAGGCAACACTCCATACAAATGCCTTCAGAAAAGACTTCCTTAGGCTTAAATCAATATTCGATGTTAACAAATTTCTCTTTTTCAAGAACGCTTTTCTACCCATTGCCATTCTGTACTGCGACCATCATTTGATATTTTACTGCCCAAGTAACAGAACTCATCTGCCTCCTTTATGAGATATATATATATAGAGAGAGAGAGATTAGGTAGATCGAGAGAGAAAGAGAATTTCGCCAACCTGAAGTACGAAATACTTTTTACACTTGAATTACATTTTCAGCTTAGTTAAAGTTACGTGTCAGTCACTTCCTGTAATTGTTATTTTTTGCAGGTCTGCTATAAGATTGTGTTTTCTGGCGACAGGAGAATTTTTCGAAATCCTATCCCTTGCACAAAGAATTTCTGTACCGACTCCTAAAAATATTGCTGTTGAAGTCTGTACAGCAATTTCAGTTTCCGATCCATACTGGTACCTCAGTCAACTAAATTTTGCTTTTTCTTTAGCTTCACAATTTCGAGATTATGTGAAACTGACTTTCTGACATACTAAAAATTATAGAATTTTAAAAATATGAAGTTAATCAACACGACGTATTCAAAATCCATTTAAATCTACACTTTATTGTCGTAGCTGATAATATTCAACGGAAGAAGCTTACACTGTCGGCGGGTCTGGGGCTGTGGCAATGTTCGTGACAACACTACAGTGAAGGAGAAATCAAGAAATCAAACAAGATTTGTCACAGTCCAAAAGCGTATAATATGTATTATCTGTGAAGTAATATCACAGACATCCTATAGAAACCTCTTCAAAGGACTGCGTATGCTAAGTACTGCGACTCAGTATATTTATTCGTTAATAGAAATTGTCATAAATGTTATATTCCCTTTTGCAACAAACAAATCACTTATCACATACAATACTCGGAATATTGAAACGATTGTAAATCCATGGCACTTAACTGCTTGCTTATTAGTCCGAAGCTTACAGTGTAGTGAAACTAGGTTTAAGTAGCCTAAGGACAACAGACACACATACCCATGTCCGAGGGGAGGACTCGAACCCCCGACGGCGAACAGCCCCGGGCATCGCAGCAAAGCGCCTCAGTGCGCACGGCTAACCCGCCGCGAAAGTACTAGCATCAAAAACAATCTACACGAAGGATTAAAAGCACTTACTTCAGTTCGAAACGGGGTGCACTATTCAGAAACAGACATCTTCAATAATTTCCCCGCAAGCATAAAAAATTTAGCTGCAGATAAAGATTAGTTCAAGAGCAGACTGATAGACTTACTGGTGGGCAACTCCTACGAATTTTGGAGTAGAACCAGATGATGTATCTATTCGTACTACTAGCTTACGTCCCGCTGCTTCGCATGCGTAGACTCGATGGCCTGCGTTGACTCTTGCTACATCTAAATATAAACATACATTTTGATACAACTTGCCACATCCTATTGTCCCATTGCTCGCAGAATTCAAAACACACAGAAACACTTTTTTTTTTTTTATATATTCTAACCATGCTTACAAATACAAATTTTCTCATTTCTAGCATCAAAACAGTCTTAGTAGCACCCTTAAAAGATTTTCCCTTATTTGACTGGCTTAATGGTTGCACTTCGAAAAATATCGAAAGATGTGTTTTTAAAATTTCAAGCAAAAATTTAAATCCAAAGTTTTGTATTTCTTGCTTAAAAATTGCCTTAATAGCAACGTATTAAAAAAATAGGTTCATTTCCTATGCCTACAGTGTAAGAAAACAATGTCTGCAAATTTCAAGTATCTGTCGTCTCTAGATTAAGATTTCAGCGCCGATTTGTCTCTCTTCGAAACGGATCGAAAACGCGAAATTTCTTTCATACGCTTTGGGAACTTTCTTGGTAGTTTCACATTTAAAACTGCAATATGCACTTGTTTTTCATATTCGTATTCTTGTTGCAGAAAAATAACTGAAGAATGTGCATCACGTTTCGCTGTGTGTAACCTCTTTGCTATTATAGTGTCAAAAGTCATCGCTGGTCTTCAGTCCGAATTTTATATATGCTGACGACTTTCAACCACTAAATCTTCCACCGTCTTATAGCTATCGACACGGAACTGCTATGGTGTGCAACGGGAGACTTAGTACTGCAGCAGCACAGAGAGATAGAGATCGTGTACCCTTGTCCGGTTAGTACATTAGTAATCTTCTCATTCGCTGTGGCCGCGGTGGAGTAGCCGAGCGGTCTAAAGCGTCTCGCTGCGGAGCGCGCGGTTGCTCGCCGTGGAGGTTCGAGTCCTCCCTGGAGCATGGCTGTGTGTGTGTGTGTATTGTCCTTAGGTTAGTTTACCTAGGTTTAAGTAGTTTGTAAGCTACGGACTGATGACCACGCAGTTTGGTCCGATAGATTTACAAACATTTCAAACATTCCCTGTGAATCGGTACACGCGACGCCACATAGCGAGCGCTAGCCGGGCCGCATTAAATGCAGTTCAACCACTTATATATTGCTCTAGGAAAGCTAAAATAAAGAATACAAACACGGTTGTTAACTACTCTCCTAACTGAATGGTACTAATCTGTTAGTAACGCGATACTGTCCTCTAAACCAAAGTAACTTTCCGTGCAGACATACATTAACGTATGTCTACAGTCTGTGTATTACAGTGAGCTCAAAGATAACACGGGGATGGTACTATGTTTATGAAACAGTGACGCGCTACGTATATTTGTCTCTCTAATCCAGTTGTCAGTATTTTGATCCTAAGCACTACTTTTGTGTCCCAACTTCGTCGCCGCTTTTGTGTCCCAGCCTCGTCGTAGGTGTCGGTGGCCGAGTGGAATGAGACCGACACAGGAATAAAGATAGCACGCTGGTGCAGGTACGGAGGGGAGCAGCCAGAAGCTAGAAACACTAGAGTAAATTAGAACGAGATATATATTGCACAGAATGTAACAATACTTAACTTTTACATAGTACTGCAGAATGTTGATACATAGTTGTTAGAGGCCTGCCTAGTGCCTGTACGATAGCCAAGTCTTCACTGGTGCCTATCTGATTCCGAAGGTCGTAACTGGTTGCTATTCAGTCCCAAGTGAACGATGTCGTTCAGTGGTGGCCACGAGCGGAGTTGTAGCAGAGGGCGCTCGTGGCTGACGTCGTAAGAACGCCGCGCCGTGCGTGCATGGCGGCGCGCGGCGAAAGTAGGTGGCGCGCACTTTGTACTAGTGCGACACCACAACTACAGTTGTCTTTCCAGTGTGTATATTGACATCATTGGTGTATTGCCAGTGTAGCTAATGCTCAGTTAATGTATGTCTGTGTTTTATCTTTGAGCATCTGTTGATCGTCCTATTGCTCCACATTTAGGGACTTTTGTTCGCACACTCACCCACCGCCACACACCTCGACCAAAACACCATAGTGCACACCGACAACCTAAAGGCTACTATCAATAAGTATCACCGCGTTGGGCTGCAGTGAATAATTTTGGCTGCCGAGTGAAATATGCGGATACACGTCCCAAGTTCCATTTTTATATATGTATATTGATTGATTGGTAGTATTATATGAGCTTGTAAAAAGTTGGATATTGACATGTTGCATATCGACGAGGATGTCATCAATGTACATCTATGTAATGATTTGTAATGTAAAGATTTGAAAAGTGCGATGTTTGTTCCCCACGAGCGAACGAGATGAGAGGGACGGAAGGCGGCAGTATCGACCAAACAAACAGCCAGTGTGTGCCCACAACCACACCAACCGGTCTGCTGCGTTCACTTCTCATCCTAGTGGTGTGCGCCAAGGGTATCGCCCCCAAAAGTTCTCTACAGCTTAAACGCAACTCTGACGTGACAAAACAAGGAGAGCAGCAGGTGAAATTCCATACAAGTGGTGACGTATGTTATTCCGATGTCGGCTGCACTTGTAATTTGTCTTCAATACAGTACCATATTGAGGTTTCATTCCATTTTTTGGAACGGTGTTCTCAGCGACCACAAAATCTATATCTATAAATGTCAATGTCTGTTCGGTGTACGTTTATCACGTCTGAACCACAAGACATAAAGAGCTAAAAATTTGTACAGTTACTAATGTCTACACGGGGAAGGCTTCAGGCACGGTTTTATGTCGATCGGATAGCGAGATATATATAATGTG
This sequence comes from Locusta migratoria, assembly GCA_026315105.1. NCBI lineage: Eukaryota > Metazoa > Arthropoda > Insecta > Orthoptera > Acrididae > Locusta > Locusta migratoria. Next base: position 138,950,109 of record CM048752.1, on the reverse strand, counting down.
AATATCTGTTCGGTGTATGCTTATAACGTCAGAACGACAAGACCCAGAGACTTAAAAATTTGTACAATAACAAATTTATACCTGAGGAAGGTTTTAGGCACGGTTTTATAGGGATCTGATGGATATTTAGTAATTTGAACAATATAACGCGAAATGCGGAACAATAATTACTCTTTGAAAATTATATTTACTCTTTAAAAATTGTTTTATTGGTTGCATTGTTGCTTGAGGGTTGATAATGATAAAAGGGTGGAGTATATTGGGATGGAAAGTTATCGGTGTATATAAAATTCTACGTGTGTGTGTGTGTGTGTGTGTGTGTGTTAATATTTCACGCTGCAGCGAAAACCACAGAAAGCAAATGAATGGTCTGTTTGTAATTGTTGTCCGAAGTCTCCGTTGTACACCATAGCAGTTCCATGGGGACAGCTTTAAGGGGGTGGAAGATATGGTGGTTGAAAGTCGTCAAATTGTTGAAAAAAAATTCGGACTGAAGGCCAGCGATGACGTTTGTGACTCCACAGCAAGGAGGTTACATACAGCGAAACAGACCATATCGTTGGTCTATGTGTGCTACAATGTCTTCAGCTCTTTCTCTGTAAGGATAAGCATACGAATAAGGAAAAATAAGAATAAACAAATAAAGAAGTAAAAACCATCAAGAGAACGGTATACTACTCCTTCCACATCGCTTCAACGGGTTCTGCACAAATCTATAGTCTTGTTCCGATATTGATTGAAATTTTTGCACACTGAATCTAAAAATCAAGAGGAATGTCACTGTCTGCATAAAATTTCTTTCCTCGCATTGTGGAGGGTACTTAATTTACGGAATTTTACAAAATGCATAGTTTTGCTCCAAAATTTATGAATTTTTGCACACATGACCTTTGAACCAAGAGGAAGATCACTGGATACATAAATGTTTGTATGGTACTTTGCAGAAAACTTTGCCGAGAGAGGGAAAGGTGGAAGAGAAAGATGGGAGAGAAAGAGGTGGATGCAGAGAGAGGGGAGAAGGGGATGTGGACTACCAGAGGGTAGGATACGTAAACAAACACCCGGGTGTACAGCTAGTAATGAATATACTAAATATAGTATGCAGCATCGATCGTTTTTTTATTAATGTTTTTGCAGATCGAATTCGATCACATGATGATCATCTTCAATGCACTAGTGATCGTAATATCAGTTACGCATAATCATGTGCCATATTAGCTGAATGAAACGGATTTTTTTTTTTTTAACATTTCAACCATTTCACGGTTGGACACTACATTGACATGTTAAAAAATACTGTTACATTCAGGTAATATGGCCTATGATTATGCGTAGCTGATATTACGATGACTGGTGCATTATGAGATCGAAATCGATCTGCAAAAACATTAATAAAAAAAAGATCGATGCTGCATACTGCATTTAGTATATTCAGTACCATATTTTCACGTCTCAACTGTAGCTAAGGTTAACATGGCGTTTGTTCAAATGTTCAAATGTTTGTAAGTCTTATGGGACTTAACTGCCGAGTCATCAGTCCCTAAACTTACAAACTACTTATGAACTAGGACGGCACAAATATCCATGCCCGAGGGGGGATTGGAACCCCCGACCGTAGTGGTCGTGCATACCGTGACTGGAGCGCCTCAGTCCCCTCGGCAACCGCGGCCGGCCATGGCGCGTTTGCTTACAGCGCGGCATCGTGAGGTACCGTAATAGTAAAACAGCCATCGCCGTCGTCCGTTATGGGGTGCTGCACCACCTCTGAAGGCGACTGCAGATGCACACATGGATGTCATCGGTGGTTCGAGGTTATCCGTCAGCCCTTGAGGGATATTTGGTGACTCTTGCAGAGTACAATAGCCAGCTCTGCCACCGCTGTGAGATGCAGCCCAGACGTGCTCAATCGTTGAGCGAGCTGGACACTCCGCTCGTTGAATGCCGCCACCTTCGAGCACGCTGTTCCCCAGTGCTGGCCTGTGGGGACCAGCGGTATCGCCCACCACAAGGAAGCCATCGCCAATGCCACCAGCGTAGCGCACAGCAGAAGGTCCATGACCTCATCTGAGCACTCCAAGCGCCCTTCTGCACGACGTGGAGGTTCGTACCTCCGTCAATATTGACTGCTGCCCACGACATTCTTTCACGACCAAGATATGATGATGTTTTCTACACATAAGAAGGACTGGTGTGTACAGATAACGGAACGATTATTGTCCGGCTGAACACAAAATGTTGAGTCCTCTGTGAACACAACCCGACGCTATTCGTTACGACTCCAATACTAACGTTCCTGCCGGCTAAACGGTGTCGTGGCTTTAATCGGCCACACTTTAGACCTCCGTGCGTAAAGAACAGCGTTCCGACTGTTTGTGTGGATACTGCGCGTCCTGCTGCTGTCTGCACGGTGCGTTGCAGCTGAGATGCATTGAGCCTCCTCTCTAGACACGTTGACTGGACATGCCGGTCATCTCTTGCTGATGTTGCCCATCGTCCACCTTGGCCTTGACTTCTGTTAGCAGGTCCTGGAAACCGCACTTTGGAACTCTCCAGTAGCTGCAGACTCCCCTCTCTGTGTGTGTCCCGCTTCCAACCTTCCTATGCCGCTCCATGCCATGGCTTCTAGTAGACCACATTCCTGTTGCATTGCACTGTCTGATCACGACACTGCCTCTACCCAACTGCTTGTCCGATTTCTTTCGTGGACACAGGTCAACAGCAACCCCCTCTAGAGCAACTTTCCGTTATTACCACTATGCCGGTTGCCATAATGTTGTCGCCTCCACTGCTCAGAACCCGCAGAAAGAAGTCGCACCCTTTTACTTCTTTGTACCGATGACGGTACCTCAAAACCAAGACGCCTCAGCCGATCCCGTATTGAAATGAACGCTGCAGGTGGGTCGGGTTCACATACACACGGTGTCGCAGCAGTCGCTGTGTTGTCGGCTGCGGACGGAGTAGTCTAGTGTAGTTCGCGAACGAACTAGTTCGGAAGAGCGCTCCCATAGGCGACCTACGCAAACTAGTTCGCAGATCCCTCGCCTCTTAGTTCGTCCGCTCCTTTTCCCAGAAGACTGCTGGGGAACAGCGACAGGACGCGAGAGCGCGCAGAATTTGCGAGATTCCCTTGTGCCAGTTGCCGTCTTTTCAAGTTGAGATGCAGCTCAGCTGTAGTTTCAGAGTTCACTGCCACAAGAAATCTATTTTAAAAATAAAATACTACGGCTACTCTGAATACAAAGTAGTTGAATACCATTGTATCACCCATTCGTGTAAATAACTGGTTTATTTGCCTAAGTATTTGATGTCAAAATGTTCAAATGTTTGTTAAGCTTATGGGACTTAACTACGGGGTCATCAGTCCCTAAACTTACAAACTACTTATGAACTACCTACAACTAAGGACGGCACAAATATCCATGCCCGAGGGGGGATTCGAACCCCCGACCGTAGCAGCCGTGCAGACCGTGACTGGAGCGCCTCAGTCCCCTCGGCCACCGCGGCCGGCATTTGATGTCAAATTGCCCAAAAATAGGGTAATAGCACACGCTTCGGCAACACTGATTCATCATATAAAAAACTGTCATATAAAAAGAGCTCTTTTAGTAGCGGTAGCAAAAGCCAAAAAGAGGTAACGAAATAGGAGCAGCGGACGAACTAAAATTGGAAAGAACACGTAGATAATGTCGTGGGAAAGGCGAACGAGAGACTGCGTTTTATTGGCAGAACCCTTAAAAGATGCAACAGAACTGAGTATTGGTGCCAAGTGTGGGATCCTTATCAGGTGGGTTTGACGGAGGACATCGAAAGAGTCCAAAGGGCAGCTCGTTTCGTATTGTCACGATACAGGGGAGACAGCGTTACGGAAATGATACAGGATCTGGGATGGGAATCATTACAACAACGGCGCTTATCGCTGCGGCGTGGGCTACTTACTAAACTACAATCGGCAACATTCTCCTCCGAATGCGAAAATATATTGTTGACTCTCACTTAGATAGGTAGAAATGATCATCAGAATAAAATACGAGAAATCAGAGCTCGAACAGAGAGATTCAGGTGTTCTTTCTTCCCGCGCGCTATTCGAGAATGGAATGGGAGATAAATAGTATAATGGTGGTTCGATGAACCCTCTGCCAGGCACATGAATGTGATTTACAGAATATCCCATGTAGACGTAGATGTAGATGTAAAAGAACAAAGTGAGCGCTCCCGATCGCGAAGTACTATGCGCAAGTGTACACCACGCCCTACATGTACCATTAATTTGTACGATTGTAGGGCCGGCCGCGGTGGCCGAGGGGACTGAGGCGCTCCAGTCACGGTCTGCACGGCCACTGCGGTCGGGGGTTCGAATCCCCCCTCGGGCATGGATATTTGTGCCGTCCTAGTTCGTAAGTAGTATGTAAGTTTAGGGACTGATGACCCCGTAGTCAAGTCCCATAGACTATACAAACATTGGATGATGGTAGGCGTGCTGTGCTGGTGACTGGGGAGTAGGGAAAACATGCGGAGCGACAGAGCGCAGTGGCCAGGTATTGGCAGCTGGCGGTGACGTCGGCGGCGCGCTGTGCGCATGCGCGGGCAACAGGTGCCGCGACCTTCACACGCCGGGCCACTTCCAGTTAGTCCTCCTCCTCCTCCCCCTCCTCCTCCTCCCACTGCCCACGACTCAGCACGGCCGCTCAGGACTGGCAGAGGAAAAAGTGTCAACTGCTGGCCGGTCGCAGTGCTCCATCCTGCAGGGAGTCAACCCCAACCGCTGTGGAGACATCTTCAACCCAGTAGTGGCCTAACTAGGACTGGGCTTTGTGGCGAGGGGAGGAATAGATCTGCTTGACGAGCAAAACTTTAGTCAGTTTCCAGACACACTACCATCTACCACTCCCGCTGAAGAAACTAATTCACTCCCATCCAATGAAAGCTTATGGTAAAACGCCCCAAGTTTCCAATCTTTACCTTCACCAGATTGCTGTTATACGATTTCTTTTTTATTTTTATTCTTTCCTATTTTCTCTTTTCGGGTTCTGCGGGGGGGGGGGGGGGGGGGGTTCTATCCCCCTCCTCCCTCGCCCATAGTTACGCCACTGCTTCAACCCAACTGTCGAAAACGCTCGAGATAACCGGATTTTTAAATAACCGCTTTATGGTTTATTTATTGCTCTTATTTCCATGAACACATGTAGCAATTAATAAGTTGAATAATTTCGCCGCGGTGGGTAGCCGAGCGGTCGAAGGCGTGTCGCTGCGGAGCGCGCCGTCGGAGGTTCGAGTCCTCCCTGGGGCATGGGTGTGTGTGTGTGTGTGTGTGTGTGTTGTCCTTAGATTAGTTTACCTAGGTTTAAGTAGTTTGTAAGCTACGGACTGATGACCATGCAGTTTGGTCCGATAGATTTACAAACATTTGAACATTTGAATTTTGAATAATTTCAACAATTCGTCACACTTTTGTATTATACTTCGGTTCGAGATACGCAGAACCAAAGTGTATGTTCTGAAAGAGGGAAGTGAAACAGAACTCTATCCATGTACCGTTCATTGCTTTAATAGAAAAGTCATGCGGGGTTGAATACTACAAAAAATTAAAAAAAAAAATCACCTTTTTCGTCATATTGCAGAGTAAAGGTGAATTCACTCTGTCCGTCACCGGCCTCTCACGTCACGTCAAGAATGTTTTGACGGAACGGTCATCTTCTGACATATGGAGCGATTTTCATGGTTTAGTGCACGCTTTACACGCAAATCTCTTATTTATCTTTATTACATTATACTTTCTTCTAGCGGTAAATTCCAAATATTTGATGAAAACTTAAATATTTTCCTCAGCTGAGTGCCGTCTTAAAACCGACTTCGGATATGTGAAACGCAAAAATGGTTTCTGTTTTGTGATATTGCAACAGAAAACAATGAAACAAAATAGTTATTTCAATAAGATTCTTATTTGGCCATGCACATGTAATTAAAACATTTGAAATAAAAAAGTCGGTGTTTTTATGAATGGCAAAAATTGACCTGTCAATGACGGTTTCCACCATGTCAGTAATATCTAACGTTCTTCTTTCCTCATTTCCAGTATTAGAGTATGACTTTCTACATAAATAAATCAACTAACTGGATAAAACTAAGGATATCACTCCGATGAGAAACTGGAAGTTATAAAACGAAAAGTGCCTGCAACCAGTTTCGAGCCACCAGCCTTCGTCAGGAAACGGAACTACCAGCAGGAAACGGAAGTACGTCATTATTATGGCACGAGACAATTATGCTAAAATATCCTTTGTTTCGGCGTAGCAAGTTGTAGCTTTGCAAAAGTTTGACGTAAACCATTTGGAGCCGATGTAATACTATACGATCGGTACGACTGCAGTATGTGTACACGTAACGATGTAGCTCGGATTTTGCTCAAGTATGGACTTGCAGTTATATGTTTGGTGAGTGCTCTCTCCGAATAGTATGTAGTTGCTTAACATTGTGCGTGTATTCGTGTTCGTTTGTTTATGACGTGTGAGGAAATTGCAGATTAAAGGAGCATAACTATGAATGTGGATGGAAAGATATCAGGAAATGAGGCGACAAAAGGAAGTGTTAGGCCGTTTCTGTACGGCACGTTGGACACGCTCGGGAACGTCGTTGTCAGGTGCTGCGCTCATGCGGTAGACCAGCCAACTGCAGAGCAGCGTTCACACGGTAGACTTTCGACCAGTCTTCCGCTTCAGGCGTCTGCTTTGTGCGTTCTCAGCTTACAGCAAGTGAATCGACGAGTTAAGGTCGCTTTTCGAGGCAGACATATTGTGATTATTCTGATGATGACAACATTTATTTGTGTTTTAAACTGCCAGTGTGAAACTGTGTTTGTTAATAGTTCTCGTGCAGTTTATGCGTAGCTACGGCGCTCACATTTGTAAACGATCTCATTGCAAAAAGCGACTAAATTAAACAGTTCCAGGCCGCGTGGTTTGAGGCGCTTATGTATATGACGAACAAGCTCAGGTGTTTTGATGGAAGTCTGTCTCTACATAGATGTCTCACTGAGATAAAGCAACAGATAACGCTGACCGAAAACAAACATTTCACCTGTTAACTACAGCATGATTCAGGAGAAATAGCAAATATTTTAGGAATTGGTAGTGTTGTTATGGTCTTCAGTCCGGAGACCGGTTTGATGCAGCTCTCCACCCTACTCTATCCTGAGCAAGCCTCTTCATCTCCTCATAAGAACGGCAACCCACATCCACTTGGATCTGCTTACTATACGCGTCTCTTGGTCTCCCTCTGCGATTTTTACCCCACACACTTCCCTCCGATGCTAAATTTACGATTCCTCGATGTCTAAGAATGTGTCCTACCAAGCGATCCCTCCTTTTAGCCAGGGTATGCCAAAAATTCCTTTTCTCACCAATTCTGTTCAGTACTTCTTCATTGGTTATGCGATCTACCCACCTAATCTTCAGCATTCTTCTGTAGCACCACATTTCAAAAGCCTCTATTCTCTTCCTGTCCGCACTGCTTATCGTCCATGTTTCACTCCCGTACAAGGCAACACTCCACACAAATGCCTTCAGAAAAGACTTCCTTACACTTAAATTAATGTTCGATGTTAGCAAATTTCTTTTTTTCAAAAATGCTTTTCTTCCCATTGCCATTCTGCATTTTATATCCTTTGTACTGCGACCATCGCATGTTATTTTACTACCCAAGTAACAAAACTCATCTACCACCTTCATTGTTTCGTTACCTAATCTAATTCCTGCTATATAATGTGTGTTCTGTTTTTAGTGGATTTAGCTCTTAGTATGTGACCCAAACAAACTTACACGGCCATGCAAATTGGAATATTTTCACTGATTCTTTCGTCGGTTCTTGCAAGATCACCATATTGACTTTTGTTTAAATAACCGGTTTTCGTCGTCTTTAAAGTCTGAAGATGGCTTAGTAAGCCGAAAACCAGGTAACTAACTGGAAATGAACTCGTACAACATAAAGCAAATTCTACTTTGAAGTCAGTATGATGTTGTTCTGCCAAGAACCGACGGGGAAAAGAAAAATCAGCGAAAAGTCTTCATTTAAATTTGCTCTAAGTTTGTTTGGGTTTCACATTAACAGCCATATCTCTGTAGTCAATAAAAATTGTAGACATGTTATATGGAATTGATAATTCAATTCGTCTATAGTGTCACCTCCTAAAATATTTACGAGTGCTCTTGAGAGAGCATAGACTATACGTGCACAGCAGGAGAGGAGAATCCGACCCAGATTCGCGGCTTGGCTTGGTTCGTCAGCTGGCTTCCCCACTGGGTCTGCTGCGTACGCGCTAAGCACTTCCACACGCGCGAGAATAGCGTCAAGTAGCGACCGCATGCGAGCACCTCGCGTCTACTCTGTATGTGGACGGCGTGCCCGGTGGGTGGTGGGGAACTTGCAAGCTCTGCTTTCCCGTATGGAACGGAATTCAGCGACTATTTGTGTGCTGCGGCGGAGCGCATTGAGGCGCTATGCTGCGATGCGCGAGGGAGTTGGAATCGCCCCTCGAGCATGGATGTTTCTGCCGTCTTTAGTATTAGGTAGTTCATAAGTGGTTTGTAAGTGTAGGGGCTGATGACTTCGTAGTTAAGTCCCTTAAGTTTAACAAACATTGGACTCAAAGTCTTGGTAGAGTTATGCAACCTTTATTGTAAAATTTTTTAATGATTCTAAATTTGCTGGAGATTGCTTGAATAATCAAAAGACGTTATCATTAGATTATTTATTATCAATTCACAACATTTTTCGGTCTTAGCCTATGACCTGGTGGCTTGTCAATAAGATACATATGCAGCCAATAAGTATATACAGAAAATTATTTGCAATTTATAATTAATATATTAAATCTGTTACATGATAATTTGCCATAGAATCTTAATTTTCTGAAATTAATATTATATACATATATACATTTGAATACATCAGATCTAAATTTATATAATATCGTTATGTAATTGCAAATTATGTAAAACTGTAACAAATATTTTATGTGTTAATTATAAATTGCCAATAATTTTATGTATATGCTTATTGGCTGTATATGTCACTTATTGACAGGTCAGGAGGTGATGGGCTAAGCTCGGAACATGTTGTGAATCGACAATAAATAATCTACTGATAACGTGTTTTGATTATTCAAGCAATTTTATCATCATCATCATCATTAGAGACTGATTATGCGTTTCAGTGTTGAGTCTGGAGCATAGTACCTCATTGTGGTTCATGGCGTGTGTTCCTGTAGTCGTGACCTAGTTCATGAACCACGGGCAACGTATGAGTGGCCAAGTAAGTGGTCCTGACAGTTGGGGTACCAGTTACTTTGGAATCAGGTTGGGCATCTCCGACATAGTCTGAGTCGTGGCCACCTTTGTGGTCAGACGGCAAAGACTACCAAATCCACCGGTTAGTCCCTCAACCGTTAGGGGTAAACCCACTGCGCAAGTAAGGCCAGCAACCTGCTTCCCAGGTACTGCAATATCATGCGGGCAACAATCAGTATTAGCAGTTTTAGAATAATCAGAAAAACGTGAACGTTGTACTAGTTGTGTCGGTGTGGTTACACGACGCAGCAGCGGCGGTGTCGGTGTCGGTGGGGGCCCCGTGCGCCATCCTCAGGAATGCGCGCGCCGTTAGCCGGCAGCGGCGTTTCGCGGCTCTCTGCGCTCGCTTCAAGCCTTCTGCTCCAAACTGCTCTCCTCATCCGTCCCTAGGCTTACAAACGGCCTACGCCCGGTATACCAACAAAGTTTCGTGCAGGAAACGGAGCTTGCGAAACGCCCAGGCTATAATTTTCGTTTGTAAAGTGTGCTGAAAGGTGCATATAAGATGAACATTAACAAGAGTAATGGAGTGCAGCCTAAGAAAATCAGATGATGCTGAAGGAGTTAGATTATGTAACGAAGCAATAAAGGAGGTAGATGAGTTTTGTTACTTGGGCAGTAAAATAACAAATGATGGTCGCAGTACAGAGGATATAAAATGCAGAATGGCAATGGGTAGAAAAGCGCTCTTGAAAAAGAGAAATTTGTTAACATCGAATATTGATTTAAGCCTAAGGAAGTCCTTTCTGAAGGCATTTCTGTGGAGTGTTGCCCTGTACGGGAGTGAAACATGGACGATAAACAGTGCGGACAGGAAGAGGATAGAGGCTTTTGAAATATGGTGCTACAGAAGAATGCTGAAGATTAGGTGGGTGGATCGCGTAACTAATGAGGAGGTACTGAACAGAATTGGGGAGAAAAGAAATTTCTGGCATACTTTGACTAAAAGAAGGGATAGATTGGTAGGACACATTCTTAGACATCAAGGAAATGTGAATTTAGCGTTGGAGGGAAGTGTGTGGGGTAAAAACCGCAGAGGAAGACGAAGAGATGGATACAGTAAGCAGATTCAGACAGATGTAGGTTTAGGTTGCCGTTCTTATGTGGAGATGAAGAGGCTTGCTCAGGATAGGGTATTGTGGAGAGCTGCATCAAACCAGTCTCTGGACTCAACACCACAACAACAACAACAACAACAACAAAGTTGTTACCGGAAAAATCCGATATCTAATTTTCTCATGCATAAAGCTGATCGGTAGAATTTAGCGCAACTTGTTTCAACACGGTTACTTGTTACAGCTTCATCTCCAGCAATACCGCATTCGTCATAGACCAAACTTTTTTGTTGGTTCATTCAACTTTGTTTCTCTGGTACAAAAATGATATATTTTTCATATGACACAAACAGATTTTCACACCGTTGCCTTTTAAAACTGATTAAGAGCTGATTCAATACTACAGAAGTCACGTTGTCGGCAACATGCCTTTGAACAATCCACAGTGTGATCCAAAATATTGCCGGCGGAGTTGACGTGAAGAGTGTGATTGTTACTTTTATAGCACGGTTGACAGTGGTGAAGAAACTGGCCAACACACGATGGATGTGGACGCCCAACAGCCCGCTATTTTGGTATTACTACCGTAGTTTTTGACGCTCTTCAACAGCCATTCGCCGAGTTTCATACACTGTCACAAGACTCCCGCCTACGACATCAGCGCTAGTCTTGTGTAGTTCGCGAACAAACTAGTTGGGAAGAGCGCTCCCACAGGCGAACTACGCGAACTAGTTCGCAGATCCCTCGCCTCTTACTTCGTCCGCTCCTTTTCCCAGAAGACTGCTGGGGAACAGCGAGAGGACGCGAGAGCGCGCAGAATTTGCGAGATTCCCTTGTGCCAGTTGCCGTCTTTTCAAGTTGAGATGCAGCTCAGCTGTAGTTTCAGAGTTCACTGCCACAAGAAATCTATTTTAAAAATAAAATACTACGTCTACTCTGAATACAAAGTAGTTGAATACCATTGTATCACCCATTCGTGTAAATAACTGGTTTATTTGCCTAAGTATTTGATGTCAAATTGCCCAAAATTACTGGCAATAGCACACGCTTTGGCAGCACTGATTCATCATATAAAAAGCTGTCATAAAAAAGGGCTCTTTTAGTAGCGGTAGCAAAAGCCAAAAAGAGTGGACGAACTAGGAGTAGCGAACGATTGTGCGAAACCTATCTTGGTTCATAGTTCGTTGGATTCTTTTCCGAAGACCGACGGGGAACAGCGAGAGGACGCGCAGCAGAATTAAAAATCACGTGTCTGCCTTCTGCTGATGAGAGCCATTTCGAGGTGAGCGTCTGCCTGCTAGATTACATAGTTCAGTGCCACAAAATTTCTGTTTTGATATGTTCTGCACTCTGTAATATCTTACTAATAAATTGCATACTGCCGAGATATAGAGACAGCTCTAAAATTAAAAGCGAGAACTTATCCACAAACTGTTTCTTTTGGTCTGCGTGATATCGTTAGCGGCTCAAGCAGCAAGCGCACGAAGCAGCTATGTGGGAGAACTTGTCCCTCCACCTGCACGCACAGACCACGCCACTCAGCCGTTACTGGGAGCGGACGAACTAAAGAGCGAACTAGTTCGCTCCCGATCGTGAACTATGATGCGCAAGTCTAATCGCCAGCTCATCTCTCTTACTCTGCCACTATCCGCGCCCACTATCGGTGTGATCGTTCTCCCTGGGCGTGCGTGTGTCTCAAGCGAGGCCTGTTGCAAGCTGGCGTCGAGACAAGAGCTGAGCACTGATTGCCTCGTATTGCCGTTCTACATCTACATCTACATAGATACTCTGCAAATCACATTTAAGTGCCTGGCAGAGGGTTCATTAACCACCTTCATAACTTTTCTCTACCGTTCCATTCTCTAATAGCGCGCGGGAAGAAAGAACACCTAAATCGTTCCGTTTTCGATCTGATTTCTGTTATTTTATTGGGATGGTCATGTCTCCCTAAGTAGGTGGGTGCTAGCAAAATATTTTCACATTCAGAACTAAAAGTCGGTGATTGAAACTTCGCAAACAGATCACGCCGCAATGAATAACGTCTTTCTTTTAATGATTTCCACCCCAATTCGTGCAACATTTCCGTGACGCTTTCCCCCCGTAACGTGATAAAACAAAACGAGCTGCCCTTCTCTGAACCTTCTCAATATCTTCCGTCAGCCCCACCTGGTGAGGGTCCCACAAGGGGCAACAGTACTCCAAGAGAGGACGCACAAGTGTGATGTAGGCAGTCTCTTTGGTGGAGCTGGTGCATCGTCTAAGCGTTCTGCCAATGAAACGTAACCTTTGGTTCGCCTTCCCCACAATATTTTCTATGTGTTCTCTCCAGTCAAAGTTGTTCGTAATTGTAACTCCTAGGTATTTGGTAGAATTTACGACCTTAAGGTTTGACTGATTTATCGCGTAATTGAAGTTCAGCGGATTTCTTTTAGTGGTCATGTGTATTACTTCACACTTTTCTTTATTTAGTGTCAATTGCCAATTTTCGCACCAAGTAGAAATTTTGTCTAAATCGCTTTGCAGTTGCTTTTGATCCTCTGTTGACTTCACTAACCGATAAACGACAGCATCATCCGCGAACAGTCTAAGGGAGCTATTCAGATTGTGTCCTAAATCGTTTATAAACACGAGGAAGAGTAGGGGACCAATAACGCTTCCCTGTGGAACGCCAGATATCACTTCTGTTTTACTCGATGACTTACCGTCAATTATAACGAACTGTGTCCTTTCTGATAGGAAATCGTGAATCCAATCGCACAATTTGGGAGATATTCCATAAGGACGCAATTTCATTAGAAGCCGCTTGTGGGGTACAGTATCAAAAGCCTTCCGGAAATCCAGAAATATGGAATCGATTTGAGATCCCTTGTCGATGGCACTTAACACTTCATGTGAATAAAGGGCAAGCTGTGTTTCGCAAGAGCGATACATTCTGAATCCGTGCTGACTATTGGTTAATAGGTCGTTCTCTTCGAGGTAGTACATAATATTCGAACAAAGTATATGTTCCAAAATCCTACTGCAAATCGACGTCAATGAGATAGGCCTGTAATTTGGGGGATCACTCCTATTGCCTCCTATTGTCTTTCCTATTGCCGTTGCGCTAATATTGATCGCCACCGTTCAGGCTATGCTCAAACATCACCTTGTGGGTGCTTTTGGAGGGCACCACATGACTGCAGTCAGTACTTAAGAGGTTGGATCAAAAAGTTAAGTTCCACTAGTAACTCGCCGCAGGACTCCGCCGTGTGTCGCAAAGCAGGTGAGCGGCTGCGTCTCGTGTGGCTAGCGGGCCACAGGAACCACTGCAGCGCGTCCACTGCAGGCGGGGAGTGCGGGCCACACTCACGTTTCTGAGGGTCCCGCGTTGGACAGTCGCGTAAAGCGGTTAAAGAGAAGCGCCGGGCGGCCTTCAGCACGACAACGCAGCGCCTCACGACGTCCGGCAAGCACGCCAACTGCTGCACCTGTGGACACATCCTCACTTAGCTGCACGCCACTTTCATCTTTTCCGTAAGCTCGAAACGGATCTCGGTGGACGACGATTTCGAAACGTTCAGGAGAAAGCGACTATCTCCGCGTGGTTACAAAACGCTGGACGACATTTCTGTGCATCCGGAACCGAAAAGTAGCTTTACCGTTCCGAGAAATGTTTACAGTCTGTTGAAGACTGTGTTGTCATAGCCGTCTTACTGTTGTACAGGTGATTTGATTTGATTTTTCCAGGGAAGCCAAAACAGTCTCGGTCCAACCCGCCACTGCCCGCACCGAAACTAAGTTTATTGTGCGGTATCGCTCCCTGTATATCTAGTAAAGCCAACCGATGCCCTTGAACAGTGCAAGGAGTCCCTTTACCAGTTCTTTATTAGACACAATTTCTTCGGGTCTGGTGGTCCCAAATGTTCTGTGCCTTTTACTCTCCAATGCAATGCATTCGAAGATTAGATGTGATGCAGTTTCATCACCGTCATCACAGATCCTACATTTAGGGTCCTCTTCTGTTATTCCCATTGTATGTAGGTATTTTTTGAAATTCCCATGGTCTGTCAGCAATCCAACCATGAGTCTAATCTCTCTCCTGTTCAGGCCCAGGATTGCAGAGCTTCTTTTAAAACATGGCTTCGGCATCATTACCTTGCCACGTTTTTGTCGATAGACTTTGGTCCAATATTCTACGCGCTGTCTTCTGAGCCAGTTACGTAGCTCCAATTTGCTCATTGCCTCGGTGATTGTCAGGACAGGTTCCGGTCCAATAAATGGAGTCTCTGCCCCCATCCTGGCTAATCTGTCGGCACGTTCGTTGCCACTGATCCCCGAGTGGCTAGGGATCCACAGTAGGTTTACTCTATTGCTTTCCCCTAGCTCCACCAGAACCCTGTGACATTCTGCAACAGTTTTAGACCTTGTTGCAGGAGCTACCAGTGATCTCAGGGCTGCCTGGCTGTCTGAATAGATATAGATGCTACGATCTTTGTAGCACCTACGCAAATTCTCCTCCACACACGCCCTGATGGCAGTGATTTCGGCCTGGAATATGAGGCCAGTTTTCCTAGAGAGATGACGCCCTCCAGTCTTGGCTGCACCCCGTATACCCTGGCCCCAACGCCTCGGTCTGATTTTAACCCGTCAGTGAACCAGACAATATCCCCCGTACGGTGTGGAACTATTTTCTCCCACTGCCCCCTACTTCCAATTGTTATATTGAAAGGCTTGTTGAAGCAGTATGTACTTATAATATAGTCGTCTGGCATTTCACCAACCTTTCCTATATTTACCTCACTCACTATTTTAGTGTGTGATTCTGGATATCCCAAAGAGTTCCAGTTGTTGCCAGTTTTGAGTCTGTATGCACCAGCCGCTGCCTCCATCTTGACCCAAAGGTGTAATGGGGGCATATCCAGCATGGTTTCCATCCCAGCAGTTGGTGTGCTGCTAATTCCGCCTGTTATGGCTGAGCAGGCTAGTCTCTGCTCCACAGGTGATTTAATAAACGGCCACTACGTGGAACTGCAAGTTCCTTTTACATCTGCCCTCGTATATGCCTCCCCCTGTGATGTGATAAAACAATGTTTCTTGTTACTTATCCAGGAACTAATATCAACGGTCGGGGATTCGAATCCCCCTCTGGCATGGATATTTGTGTCGTCCTTAGTGTTAGCTAGTTCATAAGTAGTTTGTAAGTTTAGAGACTGATGACCCCGTAGTTAACTCCCATGAGCTCTACAAACATTTGAACTAATATAAAAAAAGTTCTTTTATAAGCTCACGCTTGAGCAAGGTACATAAAGTTGTCTATATCAGAAACATCATGATTTCAAATACATTCCACAGTATTGAATACATTATCGACGAAATAGGAAGAAGTGGGAAGCAAGGCTAGGGTTTAATGTTGCGTCGACAGTGTGGTCATTAGAGACGGAGCTTACGCTGGTATTTTCGGGGAAGGATGAGGAAGGAAATCGGCCGTGCTCTTTCTAAGGAACCCGGATTTGTCTGGAAGGGTGTAGGGATATGAAATTCAAAATGTTCAAGTGTTTGTCAAGCTTATGGGACTTTACTACGGGGTTATCAGTCCCTAAGCTTACAAACTACTTATGAACTAGCTAATACTAAGGACGGCACAAATATCCATGCCCGAGGCGGGATTCGAACCCCCGACCGTACTGGCCGTGCAGACCGTGAGTGAAGCGCCTCAGTCCCCTCGGCCACCGCGGCCGGCTGTAGCGATATCACGGATGGTCGGAGGTGGGTTTGAACCACCGACCTCCCGAATGCGAGTGCAGTGTTTTACCAATGCTGTTCGACGAAATATGCCGTGTTACGAGACACAAGGAGAATAGTCTGATGTACTGTTAGAGAATGGTAGCGCTGAGCTACGTACAACAGGCGTTGCACGCGCTTTTGAAGATTTCCGGAACTTTGCTGTTGAACGCTCACGCACTGCCAGCGCAGTCATGTGTTATTGGCGGGTGGCATTCTGAACCGCCACAGCAAGCATGCCGCGAGTGGCTGAGTCATGTGCACAGCCTCCACTCCTGCCACCGTTTCTGGATTCGCTACTGATTCTCCCACATTTCCGTGTCTAACAGGTTCTCCATTTGTTTTTAACAATTTTATACAGGGTGTTTCACTAAGTGTGCTTGCGTCTGTAACTTATAAAATAATAGGCGACGGGAAATTTTAATGCCGTACGTCAACACAAGAAATGTTACACTTTCTGCGGAGCTATGAACATAGTTTATTGTATCACTAGCTTATATGCCCTTGCTTCGCAACGTTTGTTAAAGAAGGTCCTGTGTATATCATGGTTCTTTGGGTTCCGGACGTAGGTCAGCAAAAACACAATCCTTCTTGGATATCTCTGTCAATAAACTCAGTTCTCCTAGCCAAGATGTCAAATTTAAGTAGACGTCATTGTCGAAAACGATGAATGGTCATAAAGCTTTTCATAATAAGAGTGAAATTAATTTAAGTCCGTACTTCGGAACAATGCAAATTCAATGTTAGGTTGTGTTCATAAAGTTACACATTGCAACAGCAGCGCCGAAAGTGGCTGGCAAATTACATTTCTGAAAACGATATTGGATGAGTGCGAATACTGATTTGTAACAGTTTTCACAAATATCTTCTTGAATAGGAATTTGGAATGAATTGTAAGACTGTGTGAATCATGAGACTCTATACAAAAGAGCTTCGCGTGAAAGTGCTGGTCATAATGAGATGTGACAATAACGGATGTGTCTGATTCGGTAAAATTTTACTTTCTATCCTGGCGGCCTCGCGTTTTTATGTTAGCAACATCAATAACACGATATAAAATCGTTGCAAAGATGACCGAAGCACATACTGTGTAGATATATACTGCTGTTGCTGCTGTATGCTTGATTTCACGACAAAATATTTGCGTGTCACGTGATTACCTTATGACGATGTCACATGATTCTCTTCATTCAACATCTGTTGCCAACATTATCACAGGAGGCTGCCGGGATATGAGTAGGACTACGTCGCATAGTTTTTCTTGACCCAGCTGTCAAACGATAACACCTTTCACAGCAGAGAGTGTCGCGGCTATATGTATCAGAGATCACTGATTAGCACAGACCAGTGAGCTTACTGGCACAGGCATATCAATATCTATGGCCTAAGAGACATTCATTAATGTATGTCTGTGTTTCCACCACGCTTCCACGACAGTGATAGATGTTCCACGAGTATTTTTATCTTTGAGTCTATCTGGTTTTTTATCTTTGTTTTGTGTCCCTGTTCATAGTCGGTAATGTGTGGTTGACGGAAATATGTGATCTATTTAAAAAATTGCGTATTTGATATTCCTCGTCGTTATTAAAGTCTGAAAGGACCGCATTGTCTGACGATTGAAAGAATAAACAGATTTTGACTCGTACCGTAAAGTTCGTAAGTCAGAGAGTATATAGCTTTTCCTAAGAGTATTTATTGCATACTTTGCGAATTTTTGCTCGTCACACTCACCCATTGCCACGCACCGCGACCAAACTCCCTTACTAACATCATTAGACCGAGGGCTATCTACCACCACAACCACGAGTGGGTGGCAGTATGTGGTCATGGAGAAAAGTCTGTCAATCTGAAGATTGGTTTGAACAACACAGTGCTTTACTAGGGATGGTCCTGTTTGGAGGTGGTATGCCGTTGCCTTCCTCCGACCTTCGAACTGACTTACCCAGTTTAACGTGGGTTCAGAACCACGGTGCTACTCGGTATTTTTCACATGAGCAGTACTGCCAAAGGTGAAAGAAGTGGAAAGTGACAGATAAAAATCCTAGGACCTGGCGGGGATCGAACCCGCGACCTTTGGATTTGTAGTCTGGCACTCTACCACTGTGCAACCGAGGCGCACTAGCCTTTTATATGTAGATATAGATTTCCCAAAGAGTTACACCAGAAAGGTATAATTTTTTAAATGGAACAAAAGATTTTTCTGTCGTGCATTGGATTCGTTGAAATCAATGTAAACTGCATTGCCGTCACTGTCACTGTGAGTGTCAGTTTGGGAGCTGCTGGCTGGTGGGACAGCCACTAGGCCAGTCTGTGTCTTGCGTCCGTCACCTTGGCGTGCCGCATGCGGTGTCCCCCGTGCTGATCGCGTCCTGCAGGTCGGCTGTTTGTTTTGGCGACACAGGACAGCTGGAGCGCGGCTGATAGCCTGCTGCTGCTGCTGCTGCTGTGGCCCTGACGTCAGCCGCCTTGCGTAACGCACCGGCCGGCACAAGACGCGCACGCGTCGCCCGCAACACGGCCCACCGCCCACTTCCTCCCTCTCGGACGTTCAGGTCGTCCAGCGCGCACGGCCGCGTCATGTCGTTAGGTCAGCGCAACTACTTTGTAGGCCTAGGGACCTAGAGCTCCTAAAAACCAGGCTGAATCGTCCGCCATTTTTGCCCCAACATGGGCGCATTTGACAATGTTTATATTGGCGATGGTTCATCTACATCTACATGGGATACTCTGCATATCACATTTAAGTGCCTGGCAGAGAATTCATCGAACCACCGTCATACTATTTTACCTCCCATTCCATTCTCGAATAGCGCGCCGGAAGAAAGAACACCTGAATGTGTCCGTTCGAGCTCTGATGGACCAACGGGAGTGTTTTTGGTGGAGCTTTGCATTATAGGTTTTTTGATGGGCATATGTATTGCATTCTTTGTTGTGGTTGGTGACTTGGGCCCCGCAATTGTTGCAAAGACCCTAGGAGTTGACGACTCATCAACGCTAAGGTCTTCAGTTCTTATAGGTAAGTAATCACACTTCAGAACACAAAGTAACATTACATTACTACGTCAGAGCATAGCTTGGAGCCCACAAACAATAAAAATTTCTTCATTCTAGATGAGGAAATTTTTGTGTTATGATCGCGAATCCAATTGCACAACTGTTTCGATGTTGCATAAGCATGTAATTTGATTAGAAGACGCTTCTGAGGTAGAGTGGTACAGTGTCAAAAGCCTTGCAGAAATCGAAAACTATTGAATGGATTTGCGATCCCTTGTCGATAGTACTCATCGCGTCGTGTGAGTAAAGATTCAGAACAACACTTTCTGAACCAGTGTTGGTTATGGGTCAGTAAGTCGTCCTCTTCAAGGTATTTCATAATGCTTGAGGAAAATTTATGTTCTAAAATCCTGCTGCAAACTGACGAATGTTCTCAGAAAGGTGGGGTGGAGGTGGAGATGATGATCATTTCTACCTATGTAAGTGCGAGTCAACAATATATTTTCGCATTCGGAGGAGAATGTTGGCGATTGGAGTTTCGCAAGTAGCCCACGCCGCAGCGATAAGCGTCGTTGTTGTAGTGATTCCCATCCCAGATCCTGTATCATTTTCGTAACGCTGTCTCCCCTGTATCAAGACAATACGAAACGGGCTGCCCTTCTTAGCATTCCACACACGTCGGCAATACTCCAAAACTGGACGGACAAGCGTAGTGTGTGCAGTTTCTTTTGTAGTTCTGTTGCATCTTTTAAGGGTTCTGCCAATAAAACGTATTCACGCAGCTTTCAACAATATTTCTAATGAAATGTATTTAATATTGCACACACTAAGTGTACCAAACAGTAACTAATGTGTATGGCCCTACAAAGATTTAGAATGCGCTTTTAATACAACAGAAAATAGTAGCGTTCCGGTAATATAACATAGATTCTCGCCGGCCTGCGGTGGTTATGTTGGCACCAATTGTAATCACGGCAACTCAGATGACCAATAAATGTTTTTTTCCTGACAACTTCTATTAAAACGAAAATTATTATTTTTTTCTGAACGGACCTGTCAACCATAGAACAGGTACAGTATTTACTCTGTAGCTCGTGAAAATTATTGACGCAGTTCTACACTTCATTGTTCATGTGTTGCCAACATAAGCACTGGAGCCCGGCGAGAAGCGTTGTAAAATTTTACCCAGTGGCATATTTTGGAGTGTGTTATGCGACTGTAAGAGATGGTTCGACTTCGTATATAAGTAATTGTGTAAAGTATTATTCAGTATGTTGAAAACTACGTATGAATGCACCACAATAAATATTCCTGTCCACTTTGAAAACTGCGAAAAACTTCATTAAGTCACAAACATTCTGCAACAAAGTGCTCCAGCATCATTGGCAGGGAGAAGTAATGCAGTTGTACATAACTGACATGTTTATAGCTACATTTATTACATGTACTTGCAATACATAATTGAGCGCCAGGTCCTGTTCCCAGTTGCAATGTATAGCCCATCTTTTTCTTCGTTCTGGATTGCAGGGAAGTTTGAAGATGCGCGCTCCTTTGGTGCAGTGGTTTGTGCAGTTCACAGCTGAGCAGCCAGCCATATTTTCCACAGATTCTTCAGTAAATTCGATTACAAACTCCCTTTCCGGTCGCGCCTCGTATATACCCACATACAACTGTGCTGCACTTTGGGGCAAAAATGCCGGATAGTTCAGCTCGGATTATAGCAGCCTTATAGCGACCGACAGCGTCAGAAGTCGAGTCTCGTACATTTACAAACATTTCAAAACGGGCGTTACAC
Organism: Locusta migratoria; assembly: GCA_026315105.1. Lineage (NCBI taxonomy): Eukaryota > Metazoa > Arthropoda > Insecta > Orthoptera > Acrididae > Locusta > Locusta migratoria. The sequence goes on along the minus strand of CM048752.1, from coordinate 138,929,164 downwards.
CGAGCTATCGCTGCGAGACTCCAAGTCATTCTCTATGGAGAGAATGGAGAGGTAGGAGTTATGTCAGGTGTGCCACAGGGGAGTGTCGTGGGTCCGTTGCTGTTCACGATATATATAAATGACCTCGCGGATAACATCAGAAGTTCACGGAGGCTTTTTGTGGATGATGCTGTAGTATATAGAGAGGTTGTAACAATGGAAAATTGTATTGAGATGCAGGAGGATCGGCATCGAATTGACGCATGGTGCAGGGAATGGCAATTAAATCTCAATGTAGACAAGTGTAATGTGCTGCGAATACAAAGAAAGAGAAATCCTTTATCATTGAGCTACACTATAGCAGGGCAGCAACTGAAAGCAGTTAATTCCATAAATTATCTGGGAGTAGTGATTAGGAGGGATTTAAAATGGAACGACCATATAAAATCAATCGTCGGTAAAGCAGATGCCAGACTTGGAATCATTGGGAGAATTCTAAGGAAATGCAGTCCGAAAACAAAGGAAGTAGGTTACAGTACACTTGTTCGCCCACAGCTCGAATACTGCTCACCGGTGTGGGATCCGTACCAGGTGGGGTCGATAGAGGAAGTGGAGAAGATCCAACGGAGAGCAGCGCGCTTCGTTACAGGATCATTTGGTAATCGAGAAAGCGTTACGGAGATGATCGATAAACTCCAGTGGAAGACTCTGCAGGAGAGACGCTCTGTCGCTCGCTACGGGCTTTTGTCGAAGTTTCGAGAAGTTACCTTTACTGAGGAGTCTAGCAGTATATTGCTCCCTCCTACGAATATCTCGCGAAGAGACCGTGAGGATAAAATCAGAGAGATTAGAGCCCACACAGAGGCATACCGACAATCTTTCTTTCCGCGAACAATACGTGACTGGAATAGGAGGGAGAATCGATAGTGGTACTGAAGGTACCCTCCGCCACAGATGATCCGGCAGCTTGCGGAGTACGGATGTAGATGCAGATGTCATAGTAGCTAACGTTTGCTGCATAACGCGTCGACAGCCGCCGTATTGTCGCGTGGAGGACACGCCTGTGAGACAACATGCGATAGAAGTGCCATAGCAATTATTCAACTACAACAGTCTGCAACCGAAGCAGTACAGCATAGTGTGTAACGTGCCGTCGAGAGTGTGTTCCTTAGAAGCGAAGCTGATGCTCGAAGTTTTGGGAAGGACCGCGGCCTTTCGAACGAAGCATCCCCGTGATGCCTAGAGTGATTTAGGGAAACGGCGGAAAATCGTAATGTGGGTAGCCGCAGGTAGGTTTGAAGCGCCGTCCTTCCGAATGCCAGTTCCGCGTCTTAAGCACTGCAGCACGTGGCTCGGTTTGCCAGCGCCAGCCATGTGCGGCCTGATATTGTAGCGCAAGTGGCAGTGGCTCCTCTACACGGTTAATAAAAGCTGAAACCGACTTGAACCAGTTTTTGTTCACATGTTTCTACTGAAATCAATTAAGTAAAAATGGCTTTGAAATTAGCGGCGCGCGAAGTGGTGCGTACTCTTAACAGTTATGCTTTGTTAAAGGGATCTATCATTAGGGGACATGGAAGAATATCGAAGCCATTTGAGACTGTCGGAAGAATAATATGTAACAGTATTCACAAATATATCTGCTCTTTTATACCAAAATAATTTGGGCACATACCATTCCTTTGAGCCCATTCCACTTTTTTTTATTTGGACGCTAATGGATGTTCTATTTTGTACATTGTTCTGCCTGTTTTTATCTTTTTTTTTTTTGGCGTTGGTAGTTGTTAAACCGCTAATGCCCATTTCTTTCACGATACCTCGCAAAGCACTTTCCCGTACATCTTTGTTTCTTTTCGTAAGTATCCATAACATGACTCCCCAGGCATTCGCGCTTATCGTGCTGTTTATTCTATTTATTTATTTTAGGAAAGAAAAATCACATTTTCTGACTACTTGACACTCATTCCGTGAAATATCTGAAAACGCAGTACTTTAACAATACGCAACACACCGGCAATCTATCCGCAGTGAAGTTTTAAAACAGTTGTCGGGTTTACACGTGTAACTACGTGCTTCAACTCAAAGTTGAATGATCAGTTGAACGGAGAAGTTTGACTCGGTCAATTTTTTCTTGATCCACTAAAAAGTTGATCAAAAGCCTCTATCCTCTTTCTGTCCACACTGCTTATCGTCCATGTTTCACTCCCATACAAGGCAACACTCCATACAAATGCCTTCAGAAAGGACTTCCTTAGGCTTAAATCAATATTCGATGTTAACAAATTTCTCTTTTTCAAGAACACTTTTCTACCCATTGCCATTCTGCATTTTATATCCTCTGTACTACGACCCTCATTTGTTATTTTACTGCCCAAGTAACAAAACTCATCTACCTCCTTTATTGCTTCGTTACCCAATCTAATTCCTTCAGCATCACCTGATTTTCTTACACTGCACTCCATTACCCTAGTTTTGCTCTTGTTAATGTTCATCTTATATGCACCTTTCAGCACACTGTCCATTCCGTTCAATTGCTCTTCCAGGTCCTTTGCTGTATCTGACAGAATTACTATGTCGTCGGCAAAACCCAATGTTTGTAATTCTTCCCCTTGAACTTTAATTCCTTCTCCAAATTTCTCCTTGCTTTCCTTTATTGCTTGCTCAATGTACAAATTGAAAAACATTGGAGAAAGGCTACAACCCTGTCTTACTCCCTTTCCAACCACTGCATCCCTTTCATGCCCTTCAACTCTGACAACCGCTGTCTGGTTTTTGTACAAGTTCTAAACAACCTTAAAAACGTTCAAATGTTTGTTAAGCTTAAGTGACTTAACTGCGGGGTCATCAGTCCCTAAACTTACAAACTACTTATCAACTACTTACGAAGTAGGACGTCACAAATATCCATGCCCGAGGGGGGATTCGAACCCCCGACCGTAGTGGCCGTGCGGACCGCGACTGAAGAGCTTCAATCCCCTCGGCCACGGGGGCCGGCTAAACAACCTTACTTAACAACAGTTAGGATACAGTATTTGTCGACATTCAATGCACATTAACTGACGTATATTTTGGAGAACGTTATTTGAGCACGTAGAAACGGCTGATGTATAACAATCACACGTGGGTGCATTTACTACAACAAACCCCTTGTCACGTACCTGACTGGATAGACAGACGGTTTACGAACGGAACGGGTGTGCGTTCGAATCCCACTAGAGTCAATTTATTTTTTTATTTTTTTACACCTCTTGCACGCAATGTTTGAAATATTAATTCGCTAAAAATGGTGCAGTTCTTGGCTTTTACACGGTTTAGAAGCTTGTTTTCTATAATACTCTATCTTTAATTAAACAGACACATGTTCATAGTAATATATTTAATAGATGTATTTTGTTTGCAATTACTTCGACTTCTAATGCATTTACCTCAAAATTAAAGATTCACCATATAGTAGCCGAAGTAATTACAAAAACATGCAGCCATTTCCAACATTTTTACTGTAGCTATGATTTGTCTCGTCGTCTAAGGATTAGGCTATTACGAAATACAATATGTTTAAGAATGTCGAATCAACAAAAACCTACAATTCCGCAAATCGCAGCGTATTAATGTTACAAAACATTACCTGCACAGGTGTAAATGGAAAAATAAACTTGTCTCCGCTGGTGGTCGAACTCGTTCCCCTTGTGTTCGTAAACTGTCAGCCTAGCCGGTCAGGCAAGGAAACATGTGTTAGAAGCGGTTCCATGCAGTAAATCTAAGCTTGCGATCTCCTTACACGTCAATCGCTTCTACGTGCTCTAATAACGTTTCCTAAAATAAATGAAACGTGAATTAAGCTGCTATCAGTTTCGACACATACTGCATCGTAACTGCCGTATCGCTTCCATTTCACGGTGTAATCAGCAAGCTGGAGTTGGGAAGCCCGCTACAGTTGGCAGCACTGGCACTTGGGAACTGGGACACGCGCGACGCTCTGCTCTCGCTCCACAAGTTATTCGGACCGCGAAATGGCTTTTCTCCCTTATTCCACGAAACGTCGTTGTCTATGTTTATACATTTTCTTATTGTTTTCGTCCTCTAGTCTGTCCGTTGCTTCAATTGTAATATTATTTTTTTTAATCATAAAGACAATCTTCTAAGAAAATACGTTTGTTCGTTCAGCACTCGAGAAGAGTGTATATTCACTAGGTTATTGCGCATGTTTGAAATGCGAATAAACACGAACGGCCCATATCTAACGGGGGGTACCAACATGCAAAAGAAAGACACTGCACTGTCCCTACCCGACTTAACCCTTTCCTGCCCGACGGGACTTAAAAGTCCCAGCCCAAAGTCCCAAAGTGCGGCGAATGAAAATTTGTGCTCGGCCGGGATTCGAACCCGGTATCTCCTGCTTACTAGGCAGACGCGTTGCCCACTCCGCCACCAGGACACAGTGACCAGCCCGACTGCAGAGGACTCTTCCCTGCACGTCTCCCGCCACACACAAATCTCCATTCGCCGCGATGTCTCTTTCCTGTACCACAGCCTATTTATTCTGTAATGCTCGCAGCCACAATACTGTATTCCTGCATCAGTGAGAACAGACCATGAGGTATCCAGACAATTCTCGTGGCGAATGGAGATTTGTGTGTGGCGGGAGACGTGCAGGGAAGAGTCCTCTGCAGTCGGGCTGGTCACTGTGTCCTGGTGGCGGAGCGGTCAACGCGTCTGCCTAGTAAGCAGCAGATCCCGGGTTCGAATCCCGGCCGGGCACTAATTTTCATTCGCCGCACATTGGTATTACATCTAAACCTAGTACAGTGAAGTCATAACATCGCAAATTGCGAATTTGCGATTTATTTCATTATAAATATAACAACGTTTTCGTGACCTTTGAATACAAACAAAAATTGTTGTAGTGTGAGGTTTATTGCCTCCAATTCTCTATCAAAATGGGAGTAATACTCGCCTAAAGCTTTGTAAAAATGAAATATTTGCAGTAAACTCCAGCACCAGTGATACCATTTGCTTCGCCGGCCGCGGTGGCCGAGGGGACTGAGGCGCTCCAGTCACGGTCTGCACGGCCACTACGGTCGGGGGTTGGAATCCCCCCTCGGGCATGGATATTTGTTCGTAAGTAGTTGATAAGTAGTTTGTAAGTTTAGGGACTGATGACCCCTTAGTTAAGTCCCATAAGCTCTACAAACATTTGAAACCATATCCTGCAGTCAAGGAAATGCATGAGAAATCGGTTGGAAACATTCCTCATGTCAGTACATAGAGCATTAATGAGGCACGTAATATATGCCATACTTGTAGCGCCTTCCACCAGTATGAGTTGTTGTTTGCACACACAAGAAGCGATCGAGACACTTGTTGGAGGCAGTGTGCTCATTAGAATGGCGGTGGTCCTAGAATGCCCCGTCGCCCGCCAGTTCGCCTTGCTGTTGTGAAGTCGGCAGCCCGGCACGCAGCCGCGCGCCGCCGGTTGCCTGCCTGCAGGCGCCGCCGCCTGCTCCGTTCCTCTGGCCACAGTCGTCTGAGCGGCGAACAGCTGACAAGTCATCCACGGCGCGCGCTTCCTGTACCCACCACACCCACCACGTACACAAGGCTGTCCTCCCCTTCCCTGTATGCCACACGGACGCGAGCCCTGCATCGCCATTACCAGTTTACCGTGCTTAATTTCTTCTGGTTCCTAACATGTTATACGACACAGGCGAAATACGCTCACAGTCATATGTACTAGTCGACACGGCAATGCTTCGCAATTGCTAATATCTATGTACTCTTGCGTTGAACGTCAAATACACAAAATTTTATCGCAATTGTACGAATGATACTGATATCAGAAAGAAAAGAGATCTCTCAGCTTTCCATAAATTTTCCTATTTTCTGGCCAACTATTCCAAAATCTTACTTCACTCATACCTTTCTCTCGATTTGAGCGTCGAATGTGGAAACTTTTATCGCAATCAGAGGAATGGTATTGATATTTCATAGAAAAATCTTTGTTTTTTCTCTATTTTCCAATTTTCCGGGAAACTTTTCCAAATTTTTATTCCATAAGAACGTTTATCTTTTGTTGGATATTAAATGATCAAAATTTTATCGCAATCGGATGAACTGTTCTCAACTTATAGTGTCGACTACATTTAGAAACACATTGAAAAAGGAATTTTGTTACAATTTTGCGAGTTTTCTTTGTAAGTGTCCCAATTTTTTTATTGAAATCTTTCCGAAAACGATAATGAACAAAACGAAAATACAATTATCCCTCTCCGTCGTGCTGGCCGCGGTGGCTGAGGCGCTCCAGTCACGGTTTGCACGGCCACTACGGTCGGCGGTTCGAATCCCCCCTCGGGCATGGATATTTGTACCGTCCTTAAGATTAGCTAGTTGATAAGTAGTTTGTGAGTTTAGTGACTGATGACCCCGTAGTTAAGTCGCATAAGCTCTACAAACATTTGGACATTTTGATTTGATGGACGAAAAATGAATGAAATTCATCCCTTCGCCGAGCGAAGTTATCGGATTGCATAGTCTGCAATAAAGGTGTTATTTCGCCGACTAGAGATTATTTAACCTATTTGTCTATTCTGGAAGTGTTTAGTAACGACCGCAGAGTCGGCTTGAACAGAAGTGCATGAGCGATGCTGGCGCCGGAAATGAAACCAATACGTCGAGGACGCAGTGGGCTACTGCCGTGACCTTAATTTCGATATCTGCTCTGATTTTAAAACGCTGCTACGTATAACGTAAAGTAAACCACACGCGAAGTTGAAACAATATGTCCCTTTGGAAGCCGACGGGAGGGGGGGGGGGGGTACTATGAAGAGCTGGCAGTCAGAGAAGTGAACCCTCAGCCACAGTCACCTGCGTACACTTTCTGGCTCTACGTGTCCCTTCACGTTTCCACTTAACTATCAGATGAGAATCAAGAATCAATGGACCCAGGGACGTTTAGGAGTGTGGGAATCACGGACGCATTCTCACTCAGGCGACACCCGATGGCGTGACCCATTCTGCTCTCTCGCGATCTCTGACGACTGCTAAAAACAATGTTCAAATGTTTGTAGAGCTTATGGGACTTACCTACGGGGTCATCAGTCCCTAAACTTACAAACTACTTATGAACTAGGACGGCACAAATATCCATGCCCGAGGGGGGATTCGAACCCCCGACCGTAGTGGCCGTGCAGACCGTGACTGGAGCGCCTCAGTCACCTCGGCCACCGCGGCCGGCGCATGGCGTACATCTCAATAGGTTTGGGGAGGGGAGATTAGCGAACATTATAGGTGATAGTGTAATGAGGGATTGGCGGAATCCTTTAGTAGTGTGTGATGCAGTTCCACTTTTTTTAAAAAAAATTCAATAGGTATTCCTGTTTGAAGAAAATGCGCGTAAGGAACTACATTTGATAATTCAAATGTTCGTAATTCTATGGGACCAAACTACTTGGTCTTCAGTGTCTAGTGTTACTTGAAATAAGTTAAAGTAACTCAACAACAACACACATCCACGCCCGAGGGAAGAGTGGAATCTCCGATGAGGGAGGCTATGCTGGAAGTAATATATATGTGGCGTGTGAGGTGGGCTTGAGGCCCTGAGTAGTAGCAGGAGGCACGCACAAGGCTGGGCCGCTACTGCTGCGAGCCTGCCTGCTGACTGCGGCTTCGGTTGCAGCCTCTGGTGAGCGGTGGACGGCAGTCTGACAGTCGCTAGTGTGCGGTCGCTGTATGGCCGGGCAGCTGTACTAGGGCTAGAGCGCTAGCCGGCCATGGAGTAGGCGGCACGATGGCCAGCGAGGACGCGCTGCGGCCCGACCTGGTGCTCCTGCGGCACCCGCACGCCGGCGAGTGCTGCCGCAGTCGGCACACTGCCCATTCCAGCCGCAGTGCCAGCCTGTGAGCAAAGTACACCACCTGCCCTAACCAGCACCGCGTGCGACACCAGGCCAGGCCTCGCACTGGCTGTGTGTGCATCACACAGAGACGCCGCTACGGCCACTGAGCTTCCTTTCGCAGCCTCTCACTCTGACGTACGCACGGCCTCCTCTCATGCCTTTTCTCGCTGCTGTTGCCCTAACGATAAACATTCTTGTTGTTGTGCTCTTCAGTCCGGAGACTGGTTTGATGCAGCTCTCCACAATACCCTATCCTGAGCAAGCCTCTTCATGTCCACATAAGAACGGCAACCTACATCTGTCTGAATCTGCTTACTGTATCCATCTCTTGGTCTTCCTCTGCGGTTTTTACCCCACACACTTCCCTCCAACGCTAAATTCACAATTCCTTGATGTCTAAGTATGTGTCCTACCAATCTATCTCTTCTTTTAGTCAAGGTATGCCAGAAATTTCTTTTCTCCCCAATTCTCTTCAGTACCTCATCATTAGTTACGCGATCCACCCACCTAATCTTCAGCATTTTTCTGTAGCACCACATTTCAAAAGCCTCAATCCTCTTCCTGTCCGCACTGCTTATCGTCCATGTTTCACTCCCGTACAAGGCAAAACTCCACACAAATGCCTTCAGAAAGGACTTCCTTAGGCTTAAATCAATGTTGGATGGTAACAAAATTCTCTTTTCGAAGAACACCTTTCTACCCAGTGCCATTCTGCATTTGGTATCCTCTGCAATGCGACCGTCGCATGTTATTTTACTGCCCAAGTAACAAAAGTCATAAAGTGAGATATCACATAGGATATTCATATTGTAACTTACTTCATTCATATATTCGTTACAACCGTCGACTGTCAAACAATATCTTGATGTCTCAACTTTTTGCTCCACGTTCATGTGGCGTTTACTTACAGCAACGCACCATGGGACTACCATATCTATTATGGTGTGGAATCACGTCGGACGGCGAGTGCAGTTACTCACCTGCGTGGCATACGTAGTATGTTGAGTGACGTTTGGTCCCTCTTTCAGACTACAATGTCCGGCTCTGCAACCGTCGCGGGAGGGGCTGGTCTAGCCGCCAAGCATCTGCCAAGTGCGTCCCGGACACGGTCACTCGGCTTTAAGTCCGGTCAACAAGGTGGTCCTCTCTTCGTCCAGTGGCCTCAGCTTCAAGCAAGCTGTCCACCACTGCAGTTCTGTAGACAAGAGCGTTATCGTGCACCACAAGAGTCCCATCTCCTATTTCACCAAATTAGGAGGGAAAAGAAAAGGTCGAACGATATATCTCAGCAATTCAAAGCGTCTGTACGTACGCTAATACTTACTCCTGCCCACAACGATACGGTGATGTTTAGTGCACATTAACGGTATTCGTCAGAGTTCCGCGATCTGTCCATATGAGGGGAACAATGATTGTCCGGCTGAATACAAAATCTTGACGTCTGTAAACAGAGCGCGGCGCCCTTCGTTACGACTGAAATCCTTATGTTCGTCCCCACGTTTTTATGTGGCCTAACCGGTGTCGTCGTTTCACTAGGACACCTCTCCTCGGCTTCCAACCTTTCCTGTGGCCTTCCATAGTATAGCTTCGGGTAAGAAACATTGTTTTTGCATTACACTGCCTGGTCAGTACACTGTGTCAGTAATTCGTTTGGTAAACACAACTGAACAGCAACCCCCTCTGCAAGAACTTTATGCTATTACTACCATCTCGCCTGTTCTATTGTTGTTGCCACCTACGCTCTATGTCGCATGAAGTGTATTTCATAAAAAAGTACTATAAATTTGTAGAGAAAATTTGGGGACGCTTTTTATTTTCCAGCTGTCTTTCAAAACTGGATCAGTCAAATCTATAATTCAGAATAGGCTGCAAAATTGCTATAGAAATTTACAGACGACGTACAAAATGGTTTGCTAAAACTTTATATATTAATATTAGGAAATAAATGTAGGTAACTCGAGAAACGTATTTTTCAAATTACTTAATATACAGTACTAAAATTACAAAATTTTTCCGGGCTATTAGGGCGTGGTCCTGTGGATTTATTCTAGAAACCCAAAGTTTCGTCCCCGACTGCGGAGAACATTTTCAAAGGGGATCGTGGCACTTTTGGATGTCCGATGCACACCCTCGCTCGTTACTGACTGAAGACAAACTCCGTTTACAAGGGCTCACGCGCAGTGGTGTGACGTCAGATGTGTTTGACATGCGCGCGCAATTCGTCGTTGTCGATTGCCTCCGTCCGTTAAAGTCGTCCCATGGTGGAAGACTGTTAGATTTCTTCTTCAAAACCGGAATCCAGATATCATTTAGTTTCACACCCTCCTCCGTCCTATTGAAATTATTGGGGTGTTTTACAATTTCTATAGCCTCTCTATGCAGTCTTTTTGGCTGCAAAACCTGAGTCTTATCAATTTGAACAAGGTGGTCCGCTGGTTGAAAAACATGTTCAGCAACAGCTGATCTGTCAATCTCTCCCCTTCTACAGTTCCCCTTGTGCTCATCTAGTCGTTTTCTGACTGTTCTTTTTGTGGTACCCACGTATACGTCCTCACAGCTACACGGAATCCTATAAATTCCTGCTTTTTCCAGCGGTTAGCGAGAATCCTTTACCGATTTCAGGTGATCCTGTATCTTCCGAGTAGGTTTGTAAATAACGGCAACATTGCGTTTCGACAGAAATTTACCGATGCGGTCGGTGACGTACTTAATAAAAGGTAGGAAGACTTTAGATTTGACAGGAACCCTTTCATCGTTTTCAACTCTACGTGTCGGTCTCAAAGCTCTCCTTATCTCTGTAGACGAATAGCCATTCTTAAGTAAAGCATTACTCAGGTGTTTCAATTCCGCGTCGAGTAATTCCGGTTCGCAGATGTTCCTCGCTCCGTCCGCCAACGTCTGCCTCGCTGTAGCTGTGGGTAGTGGTTTGAAACCAAGTGCAGTTAACGGTCTGTATGTGTGGGGTTGCGATAAAGTGTATGGCCTAATCTGCCATTCCCCTTTTTGAGAACTGACACGTCAAGAAAATTCAGTTTTGCGTCTGCCTCGTCTGCTTTTATTAAGGATGTTACCGACCAAATCGATAAGATTTTGACGAAACGGAATGTTGCCGTTATTTACAAAGCTACTCGGAAGATACAGGATCACCTGAAATCGGTAAAGGATGCTCGCAAACCACTGGAAAAAGCAGGAATTTACAGGATTCCGTGTATCTGTGGAGACGTATACGTGGGTACCACAAAGAGAACAGTTAAAAGACGAATAGATGAGCACAAGGGGAACTGTAGAAGGGGAGAGATTGACAGATCAGCTGTTGCTGAACATGTTTTTCAACCAGGGGACCACCTTGTTCAAATTGATAAGACTCAGGTTTTGCAGCCAAAAAGACTGCATAGAGAGGCTATAGAAACTGTAAAACACCCCAATAATTTCAATAGGACGGAGGAGGGTGTGAAACTAAATGATATCTGGATTCCGGTTTTGAAGAAGAAATGTAACAGTCTTCCACCATGGGACGACTTTAATGGACGGAGGCAATCGGCAACGGCGAATTGCGCGCGCATGTCAAACACATGTGACGTCACACGTCTGCCCTCATAAACGGAGTTTGGCTTCAGTCAGTAGCGAGCCAGGGCGTGCACCGGACATCCAGAAGTGTCAACATCGCCATTGAGAATGTCCTCCGCAGATGGGGACGAATCGTTGAGTTTCAGCAATAAATCTATAAGACCACGACATAATAGCCTGGAAAAGTTTTTAGTAATTTTGACCACTCCGGCCGTGAAAGTTTACATTTTACAACGCATAGTGCTGTTTCATTTTCATCATTAATTTATTTATACTACATCGTAAGTTAATATTCAAAATTGTATTGTGAAGTAGTGCCTTGTGGACTCGGATAAATAAATAAATAAAATCTTCAGAAAAGTGTTGTGTGGTCCGAAAAAATTTTGATTGAAGCTAATAACTAATGGATGAAAGCGGTCCTGGCAGGAAGAGAACAGAAGTTAGGAATATGTAGAGACGTTTGAGGCCGTTGAAAATTTCCTTTTCAGAATTATTGTGAGACTTGCAGTTTTCCGGTGTAATGCTGTGATGCGGCGTTCTTTGGGGAGAGTGGCTGGTGGAGTGACGCGCAGCAGACCCTAGACGGTAGGCGGGTGTGAAGAGTCGAGCAACTGGGGGCTGCCTGCTGGCTGCTGGCTGCTGCGGGATTTGCGGGAAGCCCGCGTGGTGCTGTGCACGTGGCGGCCACGTGGGCGCGCCACTGCCACCGCCTGCCGTGGCGGCGCACCTGGCTGTCGGCAGGCGACACACACACAGGCATGCAACACCGTTGATGAAAACATCCATGTTCAGACATCGATGTTCCTGCGGAAAAATATCGATATAAAAAAAAACATCGCTCTGAATAACGATACATCTATGTTTTTCCGATGTTTAAGAAGTTTTAGGAAAAACACACTGAAATGAAGCTGTGTTGCCAGAAACTATCTGCCTTATTTACGTTCTTTCACTAGGCTACGAATACACAGCGAAATGGCAGATTAGAATGAAAAAGAAGTTGGGAATAAGGTTTCGCACCTATTGCGCTGATTTTACTTGGGATTTACATCGATTTGTTCATTACATGCGAAATAACTTGTGTTTTGTTCACGTATTGCATTTTTCTTAGCTGTCGACGTGGAGAAAATTAAACGTTATGCATCTTTCAGTTATTGCTTAGTAATGTATTTTTAAAATGAATATTCATCCATGACGTTTATCAAATCATGTACCTTTCTGAAATAAAAATCTATGTTATACTTGGCTTGTTGGCTTTTGTCTCGGATTTTTCGTCGACTTTTGTTTGATGTTTTAACTGACGTTTTGACAGTACGATATCAGTCTGACTGGGTAACACTGTCAAAGATTCGATTGCACTGATGTTTTAGGGTGAAATTCCAGCAATGCCAGCAGCCCCTGCTGGACAAACATCAGATTGATCATCAGATTGTTTCATATTTCACTTACCTACTATTTCAAAAGTATGAAAACAGCGACGAGCGACGACAGCAGGAGCACCGCACTTGAGCTGACGCTGGCTGAGCAACCGATAAAGTGATAATGGAGGTGACAATCAATTGTTTAACGATGTCGATAGTTTTAGGACTTCTGTCGTCGATGCATCGGCGATATATCGCTATTCAAAACATCGATGTTTATGGACGAAACATCCATGTATCGTTTGCATCCCTAGCCACACATACACCTGCCCTAGCTGCTGACAGGGGAACGTCGTCAACTCGACCTCATATTTTCTTGAAAAAACTCTAGAAATCGATAGCAAAAAATGTTCAAATGTTTGTCAAGCTTAAGGGACTTAACAGCGGGGTCATCAGTCCCTAAACTTACAAACCACTTATGAACTAGCTAATAGTAAGGACGGCACAAATATGCATGCCCGAGGGTGGATTGGGACCCCGGACCGTAGTGGCCGTGCAGCCCGTGACTGGAGCGCCTCAGTCCCCTCGATAGCACGTGAACATTTGGGTCATTATTCAGACACTTCGCAGTTACGGCCTGCTCAGAGTTCAGCTTTCAAGCATTCGCGCGGTGGGGCTGTTCTTCACTAGGCCCGCTTCACTACAGCCGTGAAGTGCTGAGCAATGAGGGGCAGCAGCGAGTCCCACGAAATGTGAAATTTGGAGAGCTGCGGAAGTGCAGGAGGAAATAATATTACAACATGAAACATATGTACTGTAACTGTTCCAAGTTTACTCCGATAGTGTCAGCTTTACATATAACAAGATGACGCGCATAAAAGGTATTGAAAATTAAATAACGTTAGACTGCTTATAAATTAATGAAATGCAGCAACCAGTTCGTTGTCGTTATTTATTTTGAACTGTAACGACCGGTTTCGAGCGCTTGAGTGCCCTTCTTCTGGTAAATTTTTGTACCGATGCTTAAAAAATAAACATGCTACTCGTGGAATGAACGCTAAGTGCAAAGATTATGTAATGAATGAAAATATGTTGTTGCTTGTTTAAAAACTGTGTCATTGACTTCCACTGCTATTGTGAAGCGCGGTTTAAAAATGTTTATAGCAAGTTCCTCTAGACGGTCTCGAAAGATTGATTCCCCTTTTTCCACTTTTCCAAAACGAAACGGATCGTTGCATATATTCTTCTATTGCAGAGACGAACAAAGTGGTACTGAACGATATTTTATTGTGTCTTTGTGTGAAGTGGTTGCTTGTGCTGCTCCGAAAGTCTCAGATAATAGCAGACATTGTCGCTAGACGCTTTATCGGTTCCCTTCAGATGTACGTCGGCGTAAAAGGTGGCTTCTAAGTACCGGACGCCAAGTACGGGCTCCAAAATCGAGCAGCTGTCTGTGTGAAGTTAAGGACAAAACCTTTTTTTATTTGTGGTCGAAATAGAGAGATAATAACGAGAATGTGGGCCCATACATGTAAGCAATGCTGTAATTTTGCTGCAGATTGTCAACATAACACTACATACAGTCTGTTTAAAGAAAGCTACTTTTCTTGATTTTATTTACACCAACTAAGGAGCTATTCTAAGGGCTGTTAATTGTATTTCAGATGATGCATGCGTGCAGCTGGCTTTACCCAACTAGTGGTTTTTAAATTATATTATTTCGCATTAATTCGGTCTTTAATATAAACGTGTCTCTCAATACGGGAATATGTAGGCCTAAGCCAAACTATGAACAGCATGTTTGAAAACAAAAGAAAGAAAGAAAGAAAAAAAATGAACTTCACAAAAAATGCGAACAGGAAGTAAGTCATACGTGAAAGGAATTAAATTGAAAACTTAGCATGCAACATTCACTTTATTTCTAAGTGCATGCTACCAGAGAGACTTTGCCGGCCGCGGTGGCCGAGGGGACTGAGGCGCTTCAGTCACGATCTGCACGGCTACTACGGTCGGGGGTTCGAATCCCCCCTCGGGCATGGATATTTGTACCGTCCGTAGTCTTAGTTAGTTCATAAGTAGTTTGTACGTTTAGGGACTGATGACCCCGTAGTTAACTCCCATAAGCTATACAAACATTTCAACATTTCTCATCCCAGATCCTGTATCATTTCCGTAAGTCTGTATCCCGTGTATCGCGACAGTACGAAACGAGCTGCCCTTCTTTGGACTCTTTCGATGTCCTCCGTCAAACCCACCTGATAAGGATCCCACACTGGGCAGCAATACTCCAAAAAAGGACGGACTAGCGTAGTGTATGTAGTTTCTTTTGTAGTTCTGTTGCATCTTTTAAGGGTTCTGCCAATAAAACGCAGTCTCTGGTTCGCCTTTCCCACGATATTATCTACGTGTTCTTTCCAATTTAAGTGTGAAGTAATTGTAATTCCTGTGTATTTTATAGAGTTTACGGCCTTCACTTTTGATTGATTTATCTTGTAAACAAAGTTTAACAGATTTCGTACTCATGTGGAAGACTTCACACTTCTCCGTCTCCTCTGACGTTTACTGAAACCACAGCAAGTCATTTAACACATCTTACTTTAGTTTTTTAAAATATTTTCATTTGTTTCAAAATTACTGTCGTCAACTATGTAAAACATGGGAAACGCAAAAAGTGACAGAATGTACGTCAGGGAGATTTTAAATTAGTATAAGAAAATGCGGTTGAGAGTTATGTGAGGTTAAGGGACAGCTTTCGTCCATATTTAGCTGGAAATGAACCTCTTTTGAAAAACTGCCTTCCCTCGACCTAACTAGATCCGCTTTTTGTGAATCCCGTGCACATGTGAGTGTTTATGCGCAGTATTTTGGTGGTGATGTGCGCCACACGTTGGGGTTACGGAAGTTGACTCGCTGACAGCTCGGCATGCTCAGCGCCCAGACACACACGCGTCCCTCGCTGCTCGCCCAGGCTACACCACCAGCCCAGTGCCTCTGCCGCGCCGCTCTGCCGACTACTGCCCGCTGTCTCCTCTGCTGCGATAGTCCAGCCAAATAAGCCGAAAAAAGCCTCAACCTCGGAGTGAGAGGTATCAAGCTGAATATTTGCGTGAGCCTTTGTTTTCACATTCTAAACGATGTGTCAAAAGTCTCAAAAAAACTCGTGTCCGCGTCTTTTAAGGTGTTAAAGGTCAAACGTCACGAAAATCAGTTTTTCGCAAACATCTCGCTTCCTTTGCCTTAAATGGTATTTGCACCTCCGATAAAAGTTGTAGAGCATGAAATTCTCTACAATTTTTGTTTGTAACAGTTTTTGTGCATATACATGTGGGTCTGTTCAGAGAGAATAGACGTCACTTCTGATCCTGCAGTTGCTATTATTCAACATTCATAGAATATATGACATCAACTGCGATTGGGCAAAGCTGAAAATGTGTACCCAGCCGGGATTCGAACCCGGGTCTCCTGCTTTCTAGGCAGTTGCTCTGACCCCTACACCACTGGGGACACAGTGATCACCGCACCTGCAAGGACTACCTAAGCACGCCTCCTGTCAGATACAAATTCCCAGCAATAATCCTATCGTTAGTGGGGAGGGGTGGGCAAGTTTGAGTACTGTGGGCAGGGCGAAGCTGGGAATTTGTATCTGACGGGAGGCGTGCTTATGTAGTCCTTGCAGGTGCGGTGATCACTTTGTCCCCAGCGGTGTAGGGGTCAGCGCAACTGCCTAGAAAGCAGGAGACCCGGGTTCGAATCCCGGCTGGGTACACATTTTCAGCATTGCCCAATCGGAGTTGATGTCATATATTCTATGAATGTTTTACTTTTGTGCAGTTCATCGTTTTTTAGATAGAGCGCGGAGAACGCACAGGTCACAGCGCTCAGACGAATCCCACTCGATGGTACGTTGTTTAAAGTTAATAAATCATTGCAACAGTTACAATAACAAACCTTCATTCTTTATGAATTGTGTTCAATATTTCGTAATATTATTCATAAATCAAAAAGATCTGTTTAATAATATTTACTTATGTCTTGAAATTATTAAGCTATGAAGCCAAATACTTCAAGTACATTTTAATTATATTCTAATATATCTTCATTATGTTTCATGTAGAAAAGAATACAATTAAAATTGAACAAACCTACGGCTCCACGGAATACTAGAGCAGAAAGATGCACCTTCAGTGACAGGAAGAGAAACAGACAGATTTTCCTGCAGTCTGTGCAATAAATTTGTTTGCCTGGTACATGAGTAACTCGACAGCTCTGAAGATAGCAACCACCACGATTAATTTCTCTGAATTGACAGTCAGGGCAATAAGTATATCTTCTAAAAAAAATTGGAACCAATTTACGTAAAATAACTCTTGGTTGTTGTATAATTTTAAAAACAGAAAAAGAAAAAACCAATGAGCATGGAATTTCAGCGAGTACAGTGTATGTTCTTATTGGTTTCAGTGTAAAATATAAGTTAAAATATTTTATGTGCGCTGTCGATGCTCGTAAACATTATGTTTGCGATTTGATTGTCTTATTTATGTTACTCAAGCTCAAATGTATTATTTTTCCAAACGTTGATGTCAGAATCGTTCATGAAAATGTTATGAAATGGAATGTGCACTCTTGAGTTCGAACGCGTGTACGGGAGGTAAAGTAAATAAATAAATAATAAAAATCGCACGTTTAGCGAAGGGCTAAAACCGCTTCTAATGATGACTCTAGAGGTACAACAGAAAGTTTCGCGATAATCGTGAGGAGAACGACATTCATTTCACAGCACGCGCATCCGTTTAAATACTCCTTGTTCAGCCATATGCGAAAGGAGTGGAAACGGTATCATTAGACAGCTACAACGGGTCGTTCTGGTCCCGCTTCACTGGTGGTAAATTAGTTCGTGTGACAGTGAGTCAGAAGTGACGTGTGCTGCCGTTGGAAAGCGCATGGCGCAGTGAGCGGCCGGCAGCGGCAGCTTCCGGTGTGCCGCTGCCGGAAGTGGCGGCGTCTCCACGTGGCGCGCTCACCTGCGGCGCCACCCGCGCGACATCTGCCGGCCGCGGGCGCCAACTAACGAGCCAGCCCGTGCTGCCACCTGTGGGGCCGCCGCGCGAACTGCGAGGCCGCGGCGCGGGGCACACATTCGCCGCGTGGCGGCCGCTTTCTGGCCGACTATTTGCACTGGCTGAATCACGCGCAGAGGCAGACGGGAATCTCTGGCGCGTGCAACTGCAAACACGGCGGAGCTGTTTGCCCTAACGGGACACATTTCGACACGAGTCAATAGACGCGTCATGTATCGACAGCTACTGCAAATAAGTCACTCCAATCCTGTCTGCTGTGTCACGCTATAATTTCTCACAAGACTGAACAATTACAAGGAGGCGCGTGTGTTGCGTTATGTAATAACTTACAACAACCACCAACTTTTTCTCTTGTTGTTGTTGTTGTGGTGTTCTGTGCGGATATTGGTTTGACGCCTCTCTTCATACTACTGTGTCGTGTGAAAACCCCATTACTGCTCATACACGGTGTCCAGCGAACCTTGAAATCTGAAAAGCCGAGAAAAAGCCTTGAATTTTACTGAAAAAACTTGAATTTTTATCCATTCAAGTTTGAACACGGGCGCTGATGACCTCGATGTTGAGCGTCCTATATCACCAATCAATCAATCAATAGAATTTTTATAATTTCTCCAGTTTCACGTACAGTGAAATCCGGATTTTACGTTTTTCCGCCTTTTACACATTTTTGTCGTTTCACAAGTTTAATTCGCCCCGGCTTTTGCGTTAAGATAGTTACATTTTTTCCGCGATTTACGCGTCATGAAACCATTTTCGAGGAGTTAAAACCTTACGCAATTGAAATAAATTGAAGCTGTTATGATTTTCGCCTTCAAGTTGTGTCTAAAGCGTTACGCAGTGAAGTTGCCTGACATTTTTCGCGTTTATTGGAATGCGCAGTTCGCGCTAAGTTGCCGTATGGTGCAGTGCCTCATGCGTGTGACTAATTTACGATCGCTTCCAGCAGCCTTGGCACCTACCGTTTATTCAAATGTAGTTTTTCGCGCTTATTAAGACGAGTTTCGAGAATGAATTCATTCTCAATGTGAACTGAAAAATACTTCTGTAACAACTTTTGTGACGATTCATAAACAGTGTGAACGATAGTTTGCGTATGTATAGTTTTTTTGCACATTGTAAGGGGCAAAGTACGTTATAACCTCAAAAAGACAGAGATGTTCGCGCTTGACAGCGCGATTAAATTCTCAAAAATGGTCCGAAGTGTGAAAAAAATACGAAGCATGAAGAAATTCACTATTAGTGCAGTGTTCCATTATTTAAAGAATGAATAACAAAGACGCAGTCTTCACAAATCATCGATTATGTCGAATAAAATGACGTCAAATGTTTCCTATGAAGTTACAGTTACGATTTGAAATTCAGATAACTATTATAACATAATAAAAATAGGCCCTGCCTAGTATTGTGATGCCTATTCCAAGTGCGATCGTATAAGCAAATTTTAGCGCTAAAAAGACATTTCCCATATTTTACATCATTCTTTAAATAATGAAACACTGCACTAGGAGTCGTAGGGATATGGGAAGAATTTTTTTTGCAAATAACAAGGTGGAAGATACGTTGAAGATGTTACTTCGCAGCCATATATAAGCGCGCTCTCAAAGAAGGATCTGTACCAATCGACTGGAAAGTTGCACAGGTCACACCTATATTCAAGAAAGGCAGTAGGAGTAACCCACTAAACTACAGGGTTTTGGAACATATCCTGTATTCAAATACCGTATTATGAATTATCTCGAAAGAATAACCTATTGACCCAAGGTCAACACGGATTCAGAAAATATCGCTCATCTGAAACACAACTTGCTCCTTACTCACACGAACTGATGTGTGCTATCGACAAGGGATTGATTCCGTATTTCTAGAGAATGCTTTTGACACCGTACCTCAGAAATGGCTTTTAATGAAATTGTGTGGTAATGGTATATCGCACCAAATTTGCGACTGGATAGGGGATTTCCTGTCAGAGGGGATACAGTTCGTAGTAATCGATGGTAAGGCATCGACTAAAACAGAGGTGATATCGGGCGTTCCACAGGGTAATGTTATTGGTTCTCTGCTGTTCCTTATTTACATGAACGGTTTAGGGGAAAATCTAAGTATCTCTCTTAGGTTATTTGCAGATGACGACGTCATGTACCGTCTAGTAAAATAATCTGAAGATCAAAACCAACTGTAGAACAAGATCAGAACCAACTGCAGAACATTTTAAATAAGATATCACTATGGTACAAAAATTATCAATTGACTGTAAATAATGAGAAGTGTGAAGCCCTCCATATGAGTACGAAAAGATCCCTGTTATTGGCAGACCCATTATAAGATGCAACTGAACTACAAAAGAAACTGCATACACTACGCTTGTCCGTCCTTTTTTTTTTCGAGTATTTCTGCCCAGTGTGGAATCCTTATCATGTGGGTTTGACGGAGGCCATCGAAAGAGTCCAAAGAAGGGCATCAGCTCCTTTCGTAGTGTCACGATACCGGGGAGACAGCGTTACGGAAATGATACAGGATCTGGGATGGGAATCATTACAACAACGGCGCTTATCGCTGCTGCGTGGGCTACTTGCGAAACTCCAATCGCCAACATTCTCCTCCGAATGCGAATATATTGTCGACTGCCACCTATATAGGAAAAATAATCATCAGAATAAAATACGAGAAATCAGAGGTCGAACGAAGAGATTCAGGTGTTATTTCTTTCGCCCGCTATTCGGGAATGGGATGAGAGATAAATAGTATAAAGGTGGTTCGATGTTTCCGTCATTATGACTTTAGCTTAAAACTCTGCTAACTTCTCAAAACAGATTCCGCAATTAACAACTACAATACTGACTATTGGTTGTCCTATAGTCACACTGATCAAAAGTTTGGAAAGCGTTAACTTTGATACTTGTCCTTTTTGTCAGAACCAAATTAAAGTTTTCCGATATTGGCGGACTGTTTCTGGTACTATAGAACCTTTTTACCGAATTCCTTTCTAATGTCGTACGAATACATAAGTTAGCGGAAAGTCGCATAAGATGACGACATTAACGTTAATTATATTTTTCTGGCTGTTACTTTGAAATCAGATATTTTATTTATGGAAAAACGATTCCTTAATGCTTCTCCTTCGTAATAAAGCTCTTAAACGTTTACTAAGACTGAAGATGTTTTAGCTAGACCTGTACCATTCGTCGACTTGCCCTACTGGTAGGGTAAGATGACGAATTGAACATTTTATTTAGAAAACAAGACTTTTATTGATATTTATCTACTTACCGAAATAGACACAAACGTAACATTTCTCCTTTGCATCCCTGTAATTTATGCCCGTACACTGAACAGATCCTACTTCATCAACATATTTGTTTATATAGTGACCTAAAGTAGCTTCAGGGATGTTCAGCTGCCGCGGTGGAGTAGCCGAGCGGTCTAAAGCGCCTCGCTGCGGAGCGCGCGGTTGCTCGCCGTGGAGGTTCGAGTCCTCCCTGGGGCATGGGTGTATGTTTGTTTGTCCTTAGGTTAGTTTACCTAGGTGTAAGTAGTTTGTAAGCTACGGACCGATGGCCACGCAGTTTGGTCCGATAGATTTACAGACATTTGAACATTTTTGATGTTCAGCTTCCTAGCAGCGCCTTTAACAAGCGCCGGCCGCGCTGGCGGAGGGGACTGAGGCGCTCCAGTCACGGTCTGCACGGCCACTACGGTCGGGGGTTCGTATCCCCCCTCGGGCGTGGATATTTGTGCCGTTCTTAGTATTAGTTAGTTGATAAGTAGTCTGTAAATTTAGGGACTGATGACCCCGTAGTTAAGCCCCCATAAACTATACAAGCAATTGAACTGTAACAAGCTTACCATATCTTGCCTCTTTCAATGATTCCTTGCTCCATTGCTGTCACCCTGTTTTCCTTATGAACTGCGTAATTCGTCATCTTAACCGCAGTCGACGTTTGGGGTTCGGCCTTAGAGATGCACACAGTCTTACACAACAGATTCATGAAACCGTTATTAAAACATCAGTAAATCCACAAGGTTTTACATGAATCAACTGTATTCATTAATCCAAAAGTATTACTTCCATGAAATTCATTTAAACCGCAGGAAAAATTGCAAGAAAACCAGCATCCACTTCCTAGCCTGTGCTGTGAACAGACCGAACTGACCGAGCTGTTCTACTTGAAGAGTCGCGACTGCAGAGCGCGTAAGGAAGCGGTACTCGTTTAACAATCTGCAGAGTTGTCGCAGAAATTCAGGATTCGTCATCTTAAGACTTCTTAACACGAATTATATACAGAAGGATGGAAAAGCTGGTAGAAGCCGACCTCGGGGAAGATCAGTTTGGGTTCAGGAGAAATGTAGGAACACGGGAGGCAATACTCACTTTACGGCTTATCCTAGAAGATAGATTAAGAAAAGGCAAACCAACATTTCTAGCTTTTGTAGATTTGGAGAAGGCTTTTGACAATGTTGATTGGAATAAACTCTTTCAAGTTCTGAAGCAAGCAGGAGTAAAATATAGGGAGCGTAAGGTTATTTACAACTTGTACAAAAACCAGACAGCGGTTGTCAGAGTTGAAGGGCATGAAAGGGATGCAGTGGTTGGAAAGGGAGTAAGACAGGGTTGTAGCCTTTCCCCAATGTTGTTCAATTTGTACATTGAGCAAGCTATAAAGGAAAGCAAGGAGAAATTTGGAGAAGGAATTAAAGTTCAGGGTGAAGAATTAAAAACATTGCGTTTTGCCGACGACATAGTAATTCTGTCAGATACAGCAAAGGACCTGGAAGAGCAATTGAACGGAATGGACAGTGTGCTGAAAGGTGCATATAAGATGAACATTAACAAGAGTAAAACTAGGGTAATGGAATGCAGTGTAAGAAAATCAGGTGATGCTGAAGGAATTAGATTAGGTAACGAAACAATAAAGGAGGTAGATGAGTTTTGTTACTTGGGCAGTAAAATAACAAATGATGGTCGCAGTACAGATGATATTAAATGCAGAATGGCAATGGGTAGAAAGGCGTTTTTGAAAAAGAGAAATTTCTTAACATCGAATATTGATTTAAGCCTAAGGAAGTCCTTGCTGAAGGCATTTGTATGGAGTGTTGCCTTGTATGGGAGTGAAACATGGACGATAAGCAGTGTGGACAGAAAGAGGATAGAGGCTTTTGAAATGTGGTGCTACAGACGAATGCTGAAGATTAGGTGGGTGGATCGCATAACTAATGAGGAGGTACTGAACCGAATTGGGGAGAAAAGAAATTGCTGGCATACCTTGACTAAAAGAAGGGATCGATTGGTAGGACACATTCTTAGACATCAAGGAATTGTGAATTTAGCGTTGGAGGGAAGTGTGTGGGGTAAAAATCGTAGAGGGAGACCAAGAGACGCGTATAGTAAGCAGATTCAAGTGGATGTGGGTTGTTGTTCTTATGAGGAGATGAAAAGGCTTGCCCAGGATAGAGTAGGGTGGAGAGCTGCATCAAACCAGTCTCTGGACTGAAGACCACAACAACAACAACAACAAGACTTCTCGTCAACTTACCCGACCTTCCCCTTAATAGTATAACGACGGTTAGATGAACCGTCTAGCAGGCACTAGAATGTGGTTTCCAGAGTATCCAATGTAGATGTAGATATCTGTGGTGCACAGTGCTGTTAAGGGGTAACGTTAGCAGGTAGCGTAAAGATTCCGGAGAGAGAGAGAGAGAGAGAGAGAGAGAGGAACTAAGGTGACTTGCGCCGATCACAGAGGGTCCATTTCTGTTAACCGAGTGGTTATCGAGTACACGGAATTGCTCGGAAACGTGAGTTTAAGGACCAGCAGTCCGTTTATACATTTCTTTCAATAGGTTTTGTGGTAATGTTTTCGAATTCACGCGGCAAATGAGTGTTATTAATGCCATTTCACTGTTAACACTCAGCTTGTAGAGGTACTGCGAAACATGATAAACCAGTAGAAGTAAGCAAAGTATGTATGATTTTTTTTATGTTTACTTGCCCATTGTCATTCTTCTCAAGGAAATGCGTGGAGTGGAAATTTACTACGACTAAACGCGCTTATAGTCATCGTCTGAGTTTGGTCATAACCGTTAAACCTGTGGACAAAAGTTGCTCGCCCTATAAAAGCGTGCTTGTCTGCCGCTGCAGCCGTTACGTTACTTTTTACTGAATCTGAAACCTTCCGTGCATGCGAGGTAAATGGCCGTATGAATAAAACGCAGTATCTACTTGATAGTCTGGACTCTAGACAACATACTCAGCTTCGCACTAATAATGGTAGTCGGAGAATATACTTCAGCCGAGTATGTTCTCGGCGTGAGTAACGGGGGTGGGAGAAGTTGCTCACAGCAGACAACATTCCACGATTTCGTATGAATAAAAGCAGAGAAGTTTCTCACGACTGGAGACCATTCTCCGATTTCTGAAGTGAGCGCTCTAGCGTACTTCGTGCTGAGTAACTTCTATTAAGGTTACGTTTTACTATGGTTTATAATAAAAGTGGCAAATTTTGTGTTAACTTAATTATCAGGCGACACAAGTTCCTTGATACGGTCTCTTTGAGAAACGTTAACGCAAATAAAAACATTTTGTTGACGAGTAGCTTCCTTCAGAAAAATCGTGAGTGTAACACTTCAAGCATTTTTATAGTGACCAGAGTGATGTAAGAGGAATGTTTTCGTTACCGACATAGGATTGAAACACAAGTGCATTCAGATGCGTGTTTTACCAGTTTGTTTGGAGTGCACATTTACAGTTGTAAACAGCTACATAGCAAAATAATATTATGTTTTTATGTAGCGCCTATTAATGAGGCCTTAAGATGTTAGTTCGAAATAAAGTGCATACCAAGACTTCACAGTTTCTATTACAAAATAAATATTGCTGCAATACCAGGTACGTCTACTAAAGTATTGTTTCTGTCCAAAACGGTCGGCCTATTTAAGATGCGTTTTCTGACTTCGTAATCGTAACTTCTGTTATGTCAGAAGTAACTAGACACGACAGGAAAATTAATAACCGATTAATTACGTACCTAGCAGCCTGTTTCTCGTAACAAAATCGCATGGCCTAACGCTTATGAGCAGAACATTGGGTGTCACGTTTGTTGTTTGTTGTTATGGTCGTCAGTCCGGAGACTGGTTTGATGCAGCTCTCCACCCTACCCTATCTTGAGCAAGCCTTTTCATCTCCTCATAAGAACGGCAACCCACATCCACTTGAATCTGCTTACTATACGAGTCTCTTGGTCTCCCTCTGCGATTTTTACCCCATACACTTCCCTCCAATGCTAAATTTACGATTCCCCGATGTCTAAGAATGTGTCCCACCAAGCGATCCCTTCTTTTAGTCAGGGTATGCCAAAAATTCCTTTTCTCACCAATTCTGTTCAGTACCTCTTCATCAGTTATGCGATCTACCCACCTAATCTTCAGCATTCTTCTGTAGCACCACATTTCGAAGGCCTCTATTCTCTTCCTGTCTGCACTGCTTATCGTCCATGTTTCACTTCCGTACAAGGCAACACTCCACACAAATGCCTTCAGAAAAGACTTCCTTACCCTTAAATTAATATTCGATGTTAGCAAATTTCTCTTTTTCAAAAATGCTTTTCTTCCCATTGCCATTCTGCATTTTATATCCTCTGTACTGCGACCATCGCATGTTATTTTACTACCCAAGTAACAAAACTCATCTACCACTTTCATTGTTTCGTTACCTAATCTAATTCCTTCAGCATCGCCTGATTTTCTAAGACCGCATTCCACTCCTGCTTAGCCACTTTGCACTTCCTGTCAATCTCATTTTTTAGTCGTCTGTATTCCATTTTGCCTGTTTCATTTACTGCATTTTTATATTTTCTCCTTTCATCAATTAAATTTAGTATTTCCTGTGATATCCAAG
This sequence comes from Locusta migratoria, assembly GCA_026315105.1. Lineage (NCBI taxonomy): Eukaryota > Metazoa > Arthropoda > Insecta > Orthoptera > Acrididae > Locusta > Locusta migratoria. The sequence goes on along the minus strand of CM048752.1, from coordinate 138,903,399 downwards.
GATTTTTTGTAGGTCTTGCCTTTCTACCTATTTTGTCCTCTGCTGCCTTCACTATTTCATCTCTCAATGCTACCCATTCCTCTTCTACTGTTTTATTTCCCCCTGTTTCTGTCAATTGTTGCCTAAATCTCCCTCTGAAATTCTCCAGAACTTCACTTTCCTTCAATTTATCCAGGTCCCATCTCCTTATTTTCCTACCTTTCTGCAGCTTTTTCAGCTTCAGCCTACAGTTCATGACTAATAGGTTATGGTCAGAGTCTATATCTGCCCCTGGGTATGTCTTGCAGTTTATAACCTGGTTCCGGAATCTATGTTTTACCATTATAAAATCTATCTGATACCTTCCGGTGTCTCCTGGTCTCTTCCATGTATACAACCTTCTTTTAACAACAAATATTTCGTGTTATAAAGCTCTGACAGCATTACACACAGAAACAGATGAATATGTGATGCATTCTTAAAATTTCATTCGCACATTTTGCTAACCCAACTTCAATAACAAAAAAGTTTTTCGCGTGATCCTCTGCCAGGCACTTAAATGTGACTTGCAGAGTATCCCATGTAGAGTTTTGTAACATCGCCAAAGAACACATTTTCGTAAAAAGTGCAACTTTACAGTCTTAATAATATGCTGTTGCACAACAAACTAATGTCTAAAGATACTACAGTTACCGGCCGCGGTTACCGAGCGGTCTGCGGCGTGCAAGTCACGGTCTGCACGGTCGCTGCGGTCGGTGGTTCGAATCCCCCCTCGGGCATGCATATTTGTGCCGTCCTTAGTGTTAGTTAGTTGATTAGTAGTTCGTAAGTTTAGGGACTGATGACCCCGTAGTTAAGTCCCATAGACGTTGGAACATAGTACAGTTCTTCCTGAACACGTAATGCCTAGTCTACTCCATATTTGTACACTGAATAATTTGTGTGATTGGGCTAGTTTAAAGAAATACACGACGAAACAGCTGTTTTGTGCTGGAGATGACAAGCGGCGAACTTATTGAAGAAGAACGGGAGGTAGCGAGAAAGAACTTTCTGCTCAGAAAATACCCTTCGACGTTTTTATTCAAAAAATGTTCAAATGTTTGTGCAGCTTATGGGACTTAACTACGGGGTCATCAGTCCCTAAACTTACAAACTACTTAAGAACTAGCTAACACTAAGGACGGCACAAATATCCATGCCCGAGAGGGGATTCGAACCCCCGACCGTAGTGGCCGTGCAGACCGTGACTGGAGCGCCTCAGTCCTCTCGGCCACCGCGGCCGGCCCGTAATTGAAGGCTATGTTTGTGAGAGTTCGTATTCGTAAAAATGGCTACTAGCGGAAAGTTTGAGTAATGTTTTCCACCAACAACGTAATTGACAGGATGCAGCGTTGTATAACACGCGACAAGGCCAATTCACGCCGTGTGTGACGTCACTTCGCTTAGGCCAATAACCTGCGGTGAAAGTGAGTTTCCGAGTTACACTCCTGATGTAAAAAGCCATAATGTACTGTGGGAATTGAAGAAGCAACACTTAATAATCAATGTTTTTGGTCAACTTGGTATGCTAAGTGCTGGGAAGTGAAACAACATTCAAAACATTGACATCTGTTTGCAAGCGAAAATATATAAACACTTCAGACAATGCTTGTAAGGAAATAAATAGAATTTGTTTCCTCTCTTACATTGTTAATAACGTCATAAACTCCTAAGATTTTCCTGTTTCTCAGAGCTGATATTTTCGATTTAAAACGTTATTTATTGAAACTTGCATTATCAACCTACAGTCTTATTTGTATACACTGTTAGCCTTTTCTGTTCCTCTATTGCAAATCGTGAAGAATGGAGACCTACAAATTAATTAGCACTGAATTACGGCCAGCTGTACTGCCAATGACATAATTTTTGGCCCACTTTAGGTCACGGTAGTAACACTAAAAGTGGGCCTTTGCGATCGTCTTTTGACAGCTCGAAATTTAAATGAAAATAACGGCTTAACTATTCATCCAACACGAAAATTGAATAACCTAATTGGTAGAGGAGAAAATTCTGTACAATTTAGCTCCATTATGTTTTTTCATATCTCGTGTCGTTTGAGAGATATTTGCAAAAATAACGGAGTTTTGACACCCTTCATTGAATTAACGAAAACCAGTTCTTCGGAGATGTCACGTGAAATTACTCGCCCAGAACTATCTCTGGCATACGCCATCTTGCGTTGCGTATTTGATGATTTTCTTATTGTAACTTACACGTTGTCATTTCAAAGCTATGACGCACTGAAGAATTAACAAATAGACATCGTTCTTCGTACGATAAATCATAATCTAGTGTCTACAAATGCCATACTGACATCAGTTAAGAACGACCATCAATAGTATGAGATTAAAGGACTCATCTTTCGATTGATAGCCGTAGCGTAGTGGGCAAGGCATTAGACTATCATCCCAAAGGTCGGTGGTTCGGAACCCGTTACTACACTCTTATTAATTAATTTTTTATGATTTAGATAATTATTTTTGTCCAAAATGTTTGCAATAACTTATAGAACTACAAATCTAAAGTTGGCCGTAAAACACGTCAGTGCGATTTTTTTTTAAACTCGCCGTGGAAACCACCGTTTCATCCAAGTACGTTTCCTCTTTCCCTGCTTGTCTTCTAAACGCAGACAACAATAGTAGTATAAGCAACTGCTGAGCGTAACGCCGTCATTTTTACAACATATTGAATGATAGTGTAATAGCCCCTTTAGCGTTTCATCCAATATCTTCATCAAAGAATAGGGCCAATATTTGATCGGTATTTTGAGGGGTAAGATAAGGCTGTAACCTGTCACCACTGTTGTTCATACTATTCATGGATCATATGTTGAAAACAGACTGGCAGGGCGAGATGGAAATAGGTCAAAACAAAATAAGCAGTCTCGCATATGCGGAAGACTTAGTTGTAATGGCTGATTCAATTGAAAGGTTGCAAACTAATATTTCAGAGCTCGATCAGAGGTGCAAGGATTGTGATATGAAGATCAGCATCATCAAAACGAAAGTAATGTCAGAGATTCAAACAGATTGAGTGCCAAATAGGAGGAACAAAGTTAGAACAGGTAGACAGTTTCAAGTACCTGGGATGTATTTTCTCACAGGATGGCAACATAGCGAAAGAACTGGAATCGAGGTGCAGCAAAGCTAATGCAGTGAGTGCTCAGCTAAGACCTACTCTCTTCAGCAAGAAGGAAGTCAGTACCAAGACTAAGTTAGCAGTGCAACGCTCTATCTTTCGACCAACTTTGTTGTATGGGAGTGAAAGTTGGGTCGATACAGGTTACCTTATTCATAAGATAGAGGTTACAGATATGAAAGTAGCAAGAATGATTGTAGGTACTAATAGATGGGAACAAAGGCAGGGGCGTGTTCATAATGAGGAAATCAAAGACAAGCTGGGAATGAACACAATAGATGAAGCAGTTAGAGCGAACAGACTGAGATGGTGGGGTCATGTTACACGCATGGGAGAAGCAAGGTTACCTAAGAGACTCATGAGCTCGGCAGCGGAGGGTAAGAGGAGTCGATGTAGACCAAGAAGAAAGTGCAGAATGATTTTGAAGTAAAAGGCATAACATCAGACGAGGCATCAATGTTAGCATTGAATAGGGGATCATGGAGGAATTTCATTAGAGGTACTTTGCTCCAGACTGAACGCTGAAAGGCATAATCAGTCCCTGATGATGATGATGATGATGCTTGTCGAGTAACCCCGCCCTCAGTCAGTCAGTCAGTCAGTGTGTGGACTCTGGCCAGTGCCACCCCTGGCCCAGGTCGTGCGTCTGTGAGGAAACGGCCGCATTCCTCAGTCCTCACCGCTAGCCGCCACCTAACGGTGCACACCTCACCACACCTCACCAGCCAGCCTAGTCCACATCGCGACCATACCATTACAATCACCATATTCCAACATTTTGCATCGTTTCGTTGTTTTAACTATTTCTTAAGAGGCAGAAATTTCTCATTTTTCAAAATTTTTAGTAAATTCACATTGTTGTTTTTATGGTCTTCAGTCCGGAGACTGCTCGATATACAACATCGGAGAAAGGCTACAACCCTGTCTTACTCCCTTCCCAACTGATGCTTCCCTTTCATGCCCTTCGAGTTTAATAACTGCGGTCTGGCTTTTGTACAAGTTGTAAATAACTGTCCTTTCCCTGTATTTTACCCCTACTGACTTCAGAATTTGAAAGACTGTATTCCAGTCAACATTGTTAAACGCTTTCTCCAAATCTACAAAAGCTAAAAATGTGGATTTGCCTTTCCTTAATCTATCTTCTAAGATAAGCCGTAAAGTGAGTATTGCGTCCCGAGTTCCTACGTTCCTCCTGAATCCAAACTGATCTTCCCCGAGGTCAGCTTCTACCAGCTTTTCCATTCTCCTGTAGATAATTCGTGTTAAAATTTTGCAACCATGACTTATCAGACTGATAGTTCTGTAATTTTCATACCTGTCTGCGCCTGATTTCTTTGGAATGGAAATTATTACGTTTTTCTTAAAGTCTGAGGGTATTTCGCCTGTCTCATACATCCTACACACCAGTTCAGATAGTTTTGTCATTGCTGGATCTCCCAGAGACTTTTGTAGCTCTGAGGGTATGTCATCTACTCCTGGGGCCTTGTTCCGACCTAGGCCTTTCAGGGCTCTGTCAAAGTCATCTCTCAGTATAGTATCTCCTATTTCACCTTGATGTACTTCCTCTTCCCTCCCTACAACTAAAATTATAACAGCGTAATTCGGTATAATAGTATCCATGGAATAAGTTGGTCAAAACACCTCGTATATCAGAGATCATTTGTCAGATTGCCATTATAAATAGTACCCGCAGTTGAGTTTCTCGCTCTGTATGTGATTAACGCTCGGTGTGATTAGCTCTCTATGTGATTGCTCTCAGTATTCAGCTTAGCTCAAAATATCATACGTGGTTTATGTCCAAGATATAAAGGAACCCGATAAATTATTTATTTCTTAATATAAACTGCTGACCTTGGGGAAGATCAGTTTGGACTCAGGAGGAACGTAGGAACCAGGGAGGCAATACTCACTTTACGTCTTATCTTAGAAGATAGATTAAGGAAAGGCAAACCTACATTTTTAGCTTTTGTAGATTTGGAGAAAGCATTTGACAATGTTGACTGGAATACACTGTTTCAAATTCTGAAGTCAGCAGGGGTAAAATACAGGGAAAGGTGAGTTATTTATAACTTGTACAAAAGCCAGACCGCAGTTATTAGACTCGAAGGGCATGAAAGGGAAGCATCAGTTGGGAAGGGAGTAAGACAGGGTTGTAGCCTTTCTCCGATGTTATTCAATTTGTACATCGAGCAGGCGGTGAAGGAAAGCAAGGAAAAATTTGGAATAGGGATTAAAGTTCAGGGGGAAGAAATAAAAACTTTGTGTTTTGCTGATGACATTGTAATTCTGTCAGAGACAGCAAAGGACCTGGAAGAGCAGTTGAATGGAATGGACAGTGTGTTGAAGAGAGCGTATAAAATGAACATTGACAAGAGCAAAACAAAAATAATGGAATGCGGTCTTAGAAAATCAGGCGATGCTGAAGGAATTAGTTTAGGTAACGAAACAATGAAGGTGGTAGATGAGTTTTGTTACTTGGGTAGTAAAATAACATACGATTGTCGCAGTACAGAGGATATAAAATGCAGAATGGTAGTGGGAAGAAAAGCATTTTTGAAAAAGAGAAATTCGCTAACATCGAATATTAATTTAAGTGTAAGGAAATCTTTTCTGAAGGCATTTGTGTGGAGTGTTACCTTGTATGGGAGTGAAACATGGACGATAAACAGTGCGGACAGGAAGAGGATAGAGGCTTTTGAAATGTGGTGCTACAGAAGAATGCTGAAGATTAGGTGGGTAGATCGCATAACTAATGAAGAGGTACTGAACAGAATTGGTGAGAAAAGGAATTTTTGGCATACCCTGACTAAAAGAAGGGATCGCTTGGTAGGACACATTCTTAGACATCAAGGAATCGTAAATTTAGCGTTGGAGGGAAGTGTGTGGGGTAAAAATCGCAGAGGGAGACCAAGAGATGGATGCAGTAAGCAGATTCAAATGGATGTGGGTTGCCGTTCTTATGAGGAGATGAAGAGGCTTGCTCAGGATAGAGTAGGGTGGAGAGCTGCATCAAACCAGTCTCCGGACTGAAGACCATAACAACAACAATATAAACTGTCATATCGTGATCATACGCTAATGCGTGCAATGTCTTTCGACTTTGGTCGGGATAGGCCAGAAAGGAAGAATGAGAAACTTCTGTCTCCCATTAATAAACTGATTAATATTCGTAATATTGGAATTCGAACTTACTGGTAAGTTTACTGAAATAACTTTTAAAAAACTTATCTGGAAGAATTAATGTTCGTATTCAATGTAATGAGATCCAGAGACTTTAATGTACATGAGGCTTTTACGAAAACGTCAGGTATTGTGAACTTAAGAAGTGTTTTCTGTGAAACTTAAAAAAAAAAAAAAAAAAAGGCTTAAACAGTTATTCAAGTATTTAATTCCCTAATATGGTCCAAGATTATTCTAAAAGGTGAACATATAATAATATGTGTGAAGTTCGTAAGAAATCAGTTAATGGGAGAAAGAAAAATATTTAACAGCTTTGGTTAGGAGAGACTTAAAAAAAATTATTTTAAGAATAATTCGATAGAAAAAGGAATCGGACACAAATAATATCTTTTGTGACTGGCTTCAAACTGTCTGAACTACCGGGACTCTGATTCAAGTTGTTTCGGTTTATTATATATATTAGCCCTTGTGAAACGGAATTACATGCTCAAACATTACAAAAAGTCTTTAAATTATGCACAGAACCAATATTTACAGTGTGAAAAATTCGATAAAGATTGTATTAATTACGAAGAAGTACCAAGTCTACCAACTTAAATTTCATGACAAATAAAAATTAGAACCTGTACATCCATTACAAACTGTGAATGTCAAGCCGAAATCTACAGCAGACAAGTCACAAGCTGAAGCCGAATACAAGTCAACCAACCGAAGCCGAGTCACATCTCGGGACCAGATCTAAACGTATAAAAAAGACGACAAACAGCACAAAAAGGAGGACAAAGTAAGAAAAAGAGGACGAACAAAACACACGTTCAAATTCAAGTCAATTTTTAACAGGCTAGAAATACGTTGCGCCACGTTCAGAGCGCCAATAAGAATGCGACGTTACCTTTATCCGCTTTGTAAACAACACCGGGGTTAAATTTTACTTACGGCGATGTCGTCGTGTTACATTGTTGGCAACGAAACGTTCACTTTACTGATCGGAGAAAAATCAAAATGGAAAGTCGTGACACTTTCCTAGAAAATTTCTTCATATTTTTGACGAACTACAGTACAACCTAATTTGAAGAAAGCATTTAGTATCGAAGACAAGGCATCTTAACGATGTTTTTGCAAATCGAAAAACTGTTGCACTTTTGTAGTGACTCGTTCGCCATGTACTTCTTCAATTCACACTTTACGTTTTCCAATATTTCACAACGCTGAACTGTATACAAAATGAAAAACTTAAAGACTATACACGTCCCCTGATTAATGTCGCAGGTACCAACCTCTACAACTCAAACAGAAGCAGCCAAAATGGAAACTGTCGCTGTGTATTATTTTTTATTACCATAACACTCCCTGTTCGCTTCCGTAACCAGAGCAATCCAGAGATAGCTTGCGATATAAACAAACTATCAGTTCCTCAATTGCGATAGTTATATTTTTGGTTAACGTAACGTAACCACAGTGATCTATGTGTCTGAGCGTGCCAGATGTCCGTATTTCGCTTCTTGCCAAATTCAAAGATGGCTGCTAGGAGGTATTACAAGAAAACGAGAAGAAAATACGTTTCGGTAATTTGGAAGGACCGTTGTATATCGCTTCGGACGACCTGCTATCGTTAATGACGAACTATCGATAGTTGCGTAGTGTCAATTTGTATCCAACTCGCAAGCGTAGGGGAAATAAGTTGCCTTAATGATATAGGAGAAAATTGTTTAGCGTAGACCACGATAATACCTCTCTGAGCCGGAGATTCAAGTAATAATAAAAATAATAAATAAGTATGTGAGGGCGCGTAGCGCCCCAATCTCCGGTTCAAACACACTCAGTTGATTTACAGTTGTACGCTATATATATATAATCAGTCCGAGCTACCTCGATTGCATGCATTCTTGGAAATTATCGCAATTACTTTTACTGACCAGACAAGGGTACAAACAAGAATCTGTCAACCCTAGAGCAGGTATAGCATGTTTTATTTATTTTATGATATATTCGAAACACTGATCAAGTGACATCCATACTAATAGCAACTGTAACTTGTAGATCGTCAAAAACTTTTGCATACACCGCTTCGATTTGTTTACATAGTACAATTGTAACGCTGTTTCTTATTGGCCGCGGCATCGCGACTCCTGATTGGCTGCTCTGCCGTTCCTAACCTAGCGAGCGCTACGGCTAGCCGCTGCCGCATAAACTGCACTTTTACCCAGATCATAAAATACATAAAACATGCTATACCTGCTCTATGGTTGACTGGTTCTTGTATGTACCCTTGTCCGCTCAGTAAAAGTAATTCCTCTCGTAAAAGAAAGATTTTGAATCACTTGATCACTGTTTCGTACAGATCATAAAATAAATAAAACATGCTATACCTGCTCTGTGGTTGACAGGTTCTTGTATGTACCCAACAGCATTAATTATTTAATTTGTTTATATACGTCGAAATGAATATCTTGTTTTCATTTGTCCGCCAACATTTGTTTCTTACGACACAGCGACGTTCGTGTGTTCGATATACGATACTGCGATACTCGCGTCTTCGATACATATCGATAGTAGGCCGTCCGAAGCGATATTCAACGGTCCTTCCATTTTACCTACGTTTCGAATACGCTTCCATATTAGCTTTTTACATCGCGCATTGACATAAATTTCTAATCAAGAGGTAAGCAAGCAATTGTTTCTGACGTAATAACTGATGGGATTTCGTATGCCAAATTTGAACATGGCGCACAATGCGAAAACACGTGCAAAACATCTGACTGTAGAGGCACGCTGTAGTTATATGCTCACAGAGAGGAGATACATCCACTTTGTATAGAGATCAATGAGTAACCACTACAAATACTGACATTTTTCACTATTAATACATCTGATAGGTTAACGTAACACTCGTAAATGCAGTCTTACACACAAATCAATTAAATGCTCACATAATATTGAAGATTAAAACACTTACACCGGTGGAATAAATCAATTTTAACACCATTATTTCCATTCTTCTCGCCGTTATCTATTTCCCCATTTCTTTTTCTTTATAAATACTTCGTCAGAAATACACACAAATATGAGACACACCAGTCTGTTTCAACAAATTTGTTATTTGTAGTATAATTTACAATCGTAATGAAGATATAGCTTTGGCCACGCTAACCACATCGATATTCCCAGATATATCTCAACGTATCCCTCTGGAAGCGGCCAGGTTCCTTCACTGCCAGTCTTGTCTTTAGTGTAAGTTAGCTTAAATATTTTTATATGTTTTTTAAACATGACTGCCTTTCAGTAACGGCTACATGATATACAAAATAATAGTCAGCCCACCAGTTGCAATAAAGTAGTTTAATAAACTTGACCATGCTTTCGACGGATATAAACCCGCCTACTTCAGAAATACATGTTATAGATAATGTGACGTTACAGTTTCGTAATCATTATGCCTGAAATTTGCGTCATACCAAGCTTATTGTCTAAAACATTAAGAAATACACAATCAGAATAATACTGTTACTTACTATACTTGCATATGACAGTATTTGGACATCCCTATAATCTAGGTAATGTGATTTAAGGCTGAAAGATACCTGAAATTCAACTGATTGGCTGATTATTGATTTGTTAACTTAAGTAGTTTTTAAGTGTTGGGAATGATGATCTTAGCAGTTTGGTCCAATACGTTTTCAAACATTTAAATTTTTTCCGAATTTGTAGCTATTATTGCATATTTCTTTATTATAATTTATAGTTGACAAAAAAAGTATAGAATTCGGGAAACATCAAGAAAAGAGACTGTAAAGCACCGTACAAGCAAAGAATGTTCCAAAACCAGCAATGAAAACTAGTCATTCAATTATTTAACGGAAAATACTCGTCATTTAATAGTGCTTACGAGTTATTTTTTAGAACGAGGTTTTCCGAGTCTTCCTTCCTTAAAACAGGATAATACGGTTCTGGTTTAGAGGGAGTCCCGCCTGGGCTCCGACTTCTGATGTGCTGTCGGTGCAGAGAAAATACACATTAAGAAAACAAATGTAAACGCACAGTAACGGCACAAAATCATTGCAGTAATAAAATGGCATAAGAGTGCAACTCATTTTACTTGGCTTTTTTCTTGTAGGCAATTTCAGCTTCTTCAATTTTTTAAAGTTGGCAGCACTCATCACAGGCTGGCAAACTGAAAAACGAGTTACCAAACCGGCGTGACGCGTTTCCCAGAAGCACTCGGGGAAAACAAATTCCTTAATCGCCCAGATCTGTTACGTGGAAAGGAAAACGATGTCGCGATACTGACCACGAAGAACGCAAAAGGAAATGGAACGAACTGTAGCCCGTGCGGTGTTTTTGCGACAGGCGAGAAAATTATGATATAGTTGGTTACTCTGATCATCAGATCATTTGTATAGCTAGAAAATAATAGCGGTCCTATCACACTCCCCTGGGGCACGCCTGACGATACACTCGTCTCTGATGAACACTCGCCGTCGAGAACAACGTACTGCGTTCTCTTACTTAGGAAGTCTTCCAGCCAGTCACAAATCTGTGAACCTATTCCATAAGCTCGTATCTTCGTTAGCAGTCTGCAGTGCGCCGCTGAGTCAAACGCCTTATTGAAAATAAATAAATAAAAATCCACCTGTTGCCCTTCATCCATGTCTCGTAAGATGTCGTGTGAGAAAAGGGCAAGCTGGGTTTCACACGAACGATGTTTCCTAAACCCGTGCTGATTCATAGAAAGAATCTTATGCGTTTGAAGGAAAGCTTCTGTATTCGAGCTGAATATATGCTCCAAAATTCTACATGAAACTGATGTCAACGATATTGGCCTGTAATTGTACGGGTCAGTTCTCTTTCCTTTCTTATAAACGGGAGTCAGCTGAGATTTTTTTTCCAATCACTAGGAACTTCGCGCTGAATTAAAGATCCGCGATAAAGTAAGGGGCCAGTGCCGTAGAATACTCTTTGTAAAACCGAACTGGAATTCCATCCGGACGAGGGCGATACTTCGTGTATAGCTTACCATGAGTGAGTTGTCCACTGTCAAAATGTGCGACATCCAGTATTGCTTGCTAGCTTACATTTTCTACACCGCCATGAGATAGTAGATTGCATTACAAGTGTTATAGGAGGGGAGGGGGAAGATTAAGTTAATACCTGAACCACAAAGACAGAAGAAGGCGGTTGATAGTCGCACTGACTGTTGCTATGACAGTTTTTAGGCATTTCGGTACCGGAGTGTTGAAATGATGACATGTTGTTGTTGTGGTCTTCATTTCGGAGACTGGTTTGATGCAACTCTCCAACCTACTCTATCCTGAGCAAGCCTCGTCATCTCCTCATAAGAACGCCAATCTACATCCATTTGAATCTGCTTACTGTATGTGTCTCTTGGTCTCCTTCTGCGGTTTTTACCCCACACACTTCCCTCCAATGCTAAATTCACAATTCCTTGATGTCCAAGAGCGTGTCCTACCAATCGATGCCTTCTTTTAGTCAGGGTGTGCCAGAAATTCCTTTTCTCCCTAGTTCGGTTCAGTACGTCCTCATTACTTACTCAATCCACCCACCTTATCTTCACCATTCTCCTGTAGCACCACATTTCAAAAGCCTCAATCCTCTTCCTGTCCGCATTGTTTATCGTCCATGTTTAACTCCCATACAAGGCAACACTCCACACAAATGCCTTCAGAAAGGACTTCCTTAGGATTAAATCAATATTGGATGTTAACAAATTTCTCTTTTTCAAAAATGCTTTTCTTCCCATTGCCATTCTGCATTTTATATCCTCTGTACTGCGATTGTCGCATGTTATTTTACTGCTCAAGCAACGAAACTCATCTACCACTTTTGTTTGTTACCTAATTTAATTATTTCAGCATCGCCTGATTTTCTTACACTGCACTCCATTACCATAGTTTTGCTCTTGTTAATGTTCATCTTATATGCACCTTTCAGCACACTGTCCATTCCGTTCAACTGCTCTTCCAGGTCCTTTACTGTCTCTGACAGAATTACAGTGTCATTGGCAAAACGCAATGTTTTTAATTCTTCCCCCTGAACTTTAATTCCTTCTCCAAATTTCTCCTTTATAGCTTGCTCAATGTACAAATTGAATAACATTGGAGAAACACTACAACCCTGTCTTACTCCCTTGTCAACTGATGGTTCCCTTTCATGTCCTTCGAGTCTAATAACTGCTGTCTGATTTTTCAAATGTTCAAATGTTTGTATAGCTTATGGGACTTAACTATGAGGTCATCAGTCCCTAAACTTACAGACTACCTATGAACCAGCTAATACTAAGGACGGCACAAATATCCATGCCCGAGGGGGGGATTCGAACCCCCGACCGTAGTGGAGACCATGACTGACGCGCCTCAGTCCCCTCGGCCACCGCGGCCGGCGTCTGGTTTTTGCACAGGTTGTAAATAAATTTGCGTTCCCTATATTTTACTCCTGCTGATTTCAAGATCTCAAAAGAGTGTATTCTAGTCGACATTATCAAAAGCTGTCTCTAAATCTAGAAAAGCTAGAATTGTCGGTTTGCCTTTCCTTAATGTATCTTCTAAGATAAGCCGTAAAGTGAGTATTGCCTCCCGTGCTCCTACATTTCTCCTGAATCCAAATTGATCCTCCCCAAGATCGGTTTCTACCAGCTTTTCTCCCCTTCTGTAAATAATTCGTGTTAAAATCTTGGAATTATGACTTATTAAACTGATGGTTCTGTAATTTTCACTGCTGTCCGCACCTGCTTTCTATGGAATGGGGCTTATTACATTTTTTTCTTAAAGTCTGAAGGTGTTTCCCCTGTCTCGTCCATCGTACGCGCCAGGTGAAATTATTTTGGTAATGGCTGGCTCTGCCAGATGATGACATAGCCGCGACCAATGGTATTTATTACCAAAGTTAGGCCGCTGCCATGTGGAAGTTTGCCGGCTGCAGACGGCCAGCGGTCGCCGCTGTTTCAGTCGCCTGCTAACGGAGGCCGTGCTTCGTCACGCTCTGCTGCGTGAGGCCAACGGTTCCCGGCGCTTTCCTATTCACGGAAATCGCCACGTCAGCCGCCAATTATTACGCACCACTCGGCGGTAATAAAATTCATGTTGCAGTTCCGACATGTTTCGGGGCGACATTATCCCAGTATCGACGTCTCTAAACCGAGGAAACGTACAATACGGCGCTGTATATATTGACGACTCAACTGCAAATATTCAAATTAAACTAAAATACTAACCCACTATAAAATAATACTGCCGCCAGGCAGCATCATTAACATACTAACATAAGGCGGCCAACTTCTTGAAAATTCAGTGCGGGACATTTCAAGGAGGACTACGATCACGTGACTCATTGTGTCAGTTATTCTGAGAACTAGGACAGAAATGTAGGAGAACACAGTAGACCTATTCATTTAAAGTAACGCATCTAGGCCTAACATGAGTTGACATTTTACTCTTAATTTTCAGTGAATTTTATCCATTATGGATGTTGAACTCCGTGACTGTTCCTTATAGGACCATAGCATATGCCTAAATGTTTGGAGTGACAGTTATGAAGTGTACTGTGCAAAACCTGAAACATGGGAGTGCAAATTAGCATCATGTTACTGTTATTACAATGTTCTCAACTAATATCCATGAGAAATGTACGAATACCAACTGGATACTTATATGTGAGTACACTTAGAGCCTAATCACAAATCACTCCACCACATACCATACTTGTTTTATGTATATGTATATCTATAGGACACCTACGTATGTATAACTGTATGATAAGCACAAAGTAATTAACGTTTTCTTTAAACAGTCAACAACAGTGAATGTAAACACCTGAGGATGGGTACAAGCCCGAAACCGGTAGTGTTTTAATAAACCGCCTATAATTGTGACTGGTAGCGGATTTTATTTCCACAACCTCTTAATTTTCAAATTTTATTTACAATTCATAAATCTTTTCTTATGCTATACTACGCTTGTCCGCCCTTTTATGGAATATTGCAGCCCAGTGTGGGATCCTTATCAGGTGGGTTTGCCGGAGGACATCGAAAGAGTCCAAAGAAGGGCAGCTCGTTTCGTATTGTCACGATACAGGGGAGACAGCGTTACGGAAATGATACAGGATCTGGGGTGGGAATCATTACAACAACGGCGCTTATCGCTGCGGCGTGGGCTACTTGCGAAACTCGAATCGCCAACATTCTCCTCCGAATGCGAAAATATATTGTTGACTCCCACTTACATAGGTAGAAATGATCATCAGAATAAAATACGAGAAATCAGAGCTCGAACAAGAGGGACTCGGGTGTTCTTTCTTCCCGCGCTGTATTCGAGAATGGAATGGGAGATAAAATAGTATAACGGTGGTTCGGTGAACCCTCTGCCAGGCACTTAAATGTGATATGCAGAGTATCCCATGTAGATGTAGATGCTCCTATGTTGTAATTTAGAAACCTTTTGCAATAACCTGGAATTAAATGGGGTAAAAACTACTTTTTAAAACTATTTTAACTACTCAGTTATAGAAGTTCTTTCGATGAAGTGCAGAGTTTAATTGTGCCTTACTGCACGCAATGCTCTCAAACTTTCGTTGTCTTATTTTCAGAATTACACTACCCTTTTATTCCTGAAGGAAGTAAGACTGATATTGTATTTCCATGTCAGATTTTAACTGTGTTAATACTGCATCATGTTTGCCACCCTGAGCACCGAAAAATAATCCAATACACTTCTTCAAACGTCCTTAGGAAGCCTCAGAAAATATACCAACAACAATTTTTTTTTTAAATAAGTTATCCTATAACCAAATGCAGTACCAGTTTAAAACATAACTTCCATTACTATAGACTTTGTCATTTTGAAATAGATGATGTGTATCGTTTGTTTCTTTTGTATTTAATGTGAGAAGACTGTCATTTACTCGTAGATAATGCGTTGTGCACAAATAGTTTCGGCTTGAGCTCTTAAACCAACAATTTTAAGTACGCTTTCGCCATTTCGCGCGACATGGATGGGACAAAGTTGTCCACTAACGGACAACAGTTGTCCATATGCATAACAGCTGTCATTGGTCACCAAAGATATTATTGTTTAGATATCTAACACTTAGTCATTAAGTCATGCACTAAAATTGAAGGTGTTGTATCAGAAATAGGTCCTAAGTTATTCAACGATGTTAAAAACGGTACATATCAGTGCTTCTCAAGGAGGAGATTGCTAAAATGTGCCCAGTAATGGCTTTTAGACAGCTCTGTCTCCTCATCGAGCACGTAGCTGCAGTCTTCCCTCGATCCACATAACAGCCAACCTTTGTCTTCTTAGAGTACGACCTTCAAACTATCATTTATGGAGCCCAGCGAATGATGTTGCATTTCCAGGCGCTTCGCTACTGCTCTCTCTATTCTTGGCTCTTTAAAACGGACTTTAAAATTCCTTCCCGTTTGTCCTACATACTTCGTATCACAATCTTGACAATTTATTTTATATACTCCCGCTTTCCCCATCCAGTTCTCACCTTTATGCTTCAGCGTATGTTCCAATTTGTTGTCGGTTCTAAACGCAATGCTACGTCTATCTTTTTAAATAGTCTCGCCAATTTGTGGCAAACGGTCCCCAGAAAGGTATAACTCCACATTTGTACAAGATTTCCTCGGATAGTTGATTCTTACCTGTTATTCTCTTTTCCAATCTATCAAACCCGCGTCATAATTATTTTCCACGGCAACTTGTGCAAGAGCCTTCATTTCATCTTCCGTGTTTTCATGGATCAAGGGAATTGAAGTGACGGTGCATCCCACTTTTTTTCTTAAGGCTGTTTTCTGGCTACGTACATGACGTGACTTTTTATTAATAACAGCGACTGTAAATGTGGGTTTCTTTTAAATGCCTAACTTCATCTTTTTATTGTTATTCTCAATCTTCAAGTCAAGGTAATTTAAAATTCGTTGTTGTTCATGCTCAAGGCTATGCTCCGATGCGCGACGCTTTTCTTTAGAAAAGCCGTTTCATACGCGGTCAAGAAAGATATCTGCCATCTGACCTGCTAACGCACAACCCTATGCTACACCGTTTTCTTGTATTTAAAATTTGCTATTACATTTAAAATAGTTAAACGGTAGGGCGTATGTTAACAAACCTACTTCAACCTGAGATATTTTGTCATGTTGACGTCGATATACGGCGCCCTATTTCGTTTTATGTTTCCTTGGTTTACAGTACTTGATAATGGGATAATGTCGTCCTTATTTACATAAACGATTTAGGGGAAAATCTAAGTAGCTCTCTTAGGTTGTTTGCAGATGACGCCGTCATTTACCGTCTAGTAAAATCATCTGAAGATCAAAACCAACTGCAGAACGATCTGAATAAGATATCAGTATGGTGTAAAAATTGGCAATTGACTCTAAATAATGAGAAGTGTGAAGTCGTCCACATGAGTACGAAAAGAAATCCGTTAAACTTTGTTTACAACATAAATCAATCAAATGTGAAGGCCGTAAACTCCACAAAATACCTAGGAATCACTATTACTTCAGACTTAAACTGGAAAGAACACGTAGATAATATCGTGGGAAAGGCGAACCAGAGACTGCGTTTTATTGGCAGAATCCTTAAAAGATGCAACAGAACTACTAAAGAAACTGCATACACTGCGCTTGTCCGTCCATTTTTGGAGTATTGCAGCCCAGTGTGGGATCCTTATCAGGTGGGTTTGACGGAGGACATCGAGAGAGTCCAAAGAAGGGCAGCTCGTTTCGTATTGTCACGATACAGGGGAGACAGCGTTACGGAAATGATACAGGATCTGGGATGGGAATCATTAGAACAACGGCGCTTATCGCTGAGGCGTGGGTTACTTGCGAAACTCCAATGGCCAACATTCTCCTCTGAATGCGAAAATATATTGTTGACTCCCACTTACATAGGTAGAAATGATCATCAGAATAAAATAAGAGAAATCAGAGCTCGAACAGAGAGATTCAGGTGTTCCTTCTTCCCGCGCGCTATTCGAGAATGGAATGGGAGATAAATAGTATAATTGTGGTTCGATGAACCCTCTGCCAGGCACTTAAATGTGATTTGCAGAGTATCCCATGTAGATGTAGATGTAGATGAAACGTGTTGTCCTGACACATACATTTTATTAGTGACAACTGGTGCGTGATTTGCATTAATAAAACAGATGATTAACTGCCAACGGCTAAACTTGAAAATGTGTACCCAGCCGCTATTCCAACCCGGGGTCTGCATCTACATGAGATACTCTCATCAGGATACTCTTAAAGGAACGTAATTTGCGTATAGTCTCGACCGGGAGACTTGTTTTGTTGAGTGATTAAAGTTGCTTTAATACTCATGCTAACAGTTCTTCTTGATACTCCTTCTGGAGTATTTGTTTCATCTTCTTAGGTGTAGGAATTTCGAAAATCTGTATTCAAGAATCGTTTTTTTAATGTCATTGCTATCGGATAGTTAATTTTTTTTGTAAGGATCTCCTACCAAGACAGGGTTTCGTTATGGAAACTATTATAAGCTTCTCGCATTGGAATTAGCATTAAATTTCTAGTTTCTGTAAAAGATCGGCAGTTTCAATATTTTGTGTCGTTTAATTTTGCCATGGAATTTATTTTTCTGTACCATGGTGGATCAGTCTTCTTCTTTCGTTAATTTATTAGCTATAAGTTGATCCATAAATGTGGGTTAGATTTAGTGTTCGAAGTGTTATTGAGAACGTTAACTATAAAAAAAAAACTTCGAAAAAAAATGAATGAAGCTTCTTTTTCTAGTATTTCCTCATAGTGCCCGGCAAACAGACCTTTTTTTTTTTTTTACGAATATCAGAAACGGCGTCGTGATCTTCCTCTGTAATCTCGCGTAATTTTTGGCATGCGTGTTTTTCAGCTAACAGACATTGTTGTACAAACATGTCCTTTCGTTCGTTAATCATTACGAGATTTTTTTAATATTTATTTATTTATTTTTTATCCGTAAGGAACGTGGTGAGATGTACACGCAGCATTTCATAAAAAATATGTCATGCACTGATGTATTGTTTGAAATGTAGGTACATACGCAAAGTCGAACAGTTCGAATTACCCGCCGTGCGAGTGGTGAAGTATCTCTGGTTGTTTGCACGAGCAACGTCTGTGATTTTCGCGCGCATCATCTGTGGCGCGTGTCGGCGGTGGTGGGGGCGGCGGGCGCGTTGGTGGGGGAAGCGGCCTGGCTCGCGCAGCAGACACTGTCATGGCGCTGCAGCAAGGCGCTCACGTAGTGCGAGTTGAGCTCTCAGTGTAGCCGCGTCGCGTCGTGTAGTGTCGAGTGCGCGAGTGCCGGAGCAGTCGCCGTGTGGAGAGCAGCGCAGGCGCCCCGCGGCGCCGGGACCGGCAGCGGAATAGTAGTGCGGAGTGCGGTGCTCTGTGCGTGGCCTTTGTGCGTGTGGCGCGTGACCTCTCGCTGAACTTGACAGGCGGTGGCGGCCGGCCAAGGCGCGTGGGAGTCCGGGCGGCCGTTGCTCCCGCGTTCTGCTGCGGAAACAGCGCCGTTCGATTTCGCGGGGCGGGACACAGAAGAAGAAGAGGAGGCGGCGACGAGGGTTTAGGCACCCCAGCCCACTCGGTGCGGGGCGTTCGCCGAGAGAGCGCGAGTGCAGTGGCTACCTGGCCGCCTGGCGCAGCCGGCGACTCGCCGCAGCAGGTATCGATTCGCGGAGAAGGCGGGCGCCGTAACCCACATCTGCCGTGCCCGCTCACTGCTCGGCCGCAGTGGGCCATCTGAGCGCGCGGTCGGTCAGCATAGTGTGTCTGGCTACGAGGCTGTCCGCCGTTTCGCAAGGGGTCGTTTTCGAGAAGCCGTTCCGACACTGGAAGACGCACGTGGGCACCGGTGGAGAGCGGCTGAACGGAGCGCTCTCGTGGCAATGTTTCGTGAGCACGGCTCCCTCCTCCCAGCCACTGCGACTGCAGAGACTCGGCCCGGATCCTGCGACGAGCGCCGGGACCGCCTAGTGCAGCAGCGCGCCGCCGCACCGGAAACAGACCTCAGTGCCGCCTTCTGCGGAGCCGGCCGACCTAGCCATCTACAATGCGGAGAATTTAGGCATCAATTTTAGTGCGCGTTATAATTTTTTTTATTTTTTTATTATTACTGTTATTATTGTTGTAATTAATTTGGTTCGGCGGTCGCGATGGTGACGCGCTACGGGGCCCGCAAGGAGCCGGCGATGCACTGCTTCCTGCCCGCGCCGCCCGGCTCGCCGCAGGGCGCGCCGCCGCCGCTGGCGCCCCCCCACCCCCACCCGCATGCGCACGCGCACCCCCACGCGCATGCGCACGCGCACCCCCACGCGCACGCGCATGCGCACCACGCGCACGGCCTGCAGCAGCCCCCGCCGCCGCCGACGCCGCAACAGCAGCAGCAGGCGCAGGGCGGGGCGCCCGCCCCCCCACCGCCCGCCGCCGTCGCCGCCCTCGGCGGCTTCCGCCTCATCTCGGCAAACTCCGGAAGTAAGTGAACGGCGCTTGCAGCGCTGCCAACATAGCGGCCGCGCGCCGCTCACTTTCCCTTCACTTTATCGCCCTATTCTCTTCACACTCTAATACGGTGCTGCATGCCGAAATTTACTTCTTATTCCTTACTTCAAAATATCGTCTCACATTTTGCATTTTACCATTCCTTGCAGAATAGCGTTAATTCAAATATTAACTCTCAAAGAGTGGTACCTTTTTGACATTAGCTTGTTTTCCTTTCACATGCCAGAAATCACCGTGACAACACAATAAATTTTAATGCTCATTCTTAACAAAAATATATATGCAACTTCACAATTCGTCTTTTCAAGTAGTTTTCACTTAATTCTAAATATTATTATGGGCTTTACAATTTTGTTTTCGTGCCTGTTAAGCAATTGCGTAATTTAATGAACTGATTATCTTGATGGCTTTCAAGGAAAACATTGTTCATCATTGTTCCATAATTTACCTTACATTTCCAACTTACTATTCACTATCAAAAATCATTCACCCCATTTACATGGGCTCCTAAAACCGGATTTCGTATCCGATTTCCCAATTCCGCTTTTGATTGGTCATGTAAACACTGCAAAATCGATTATGGAAATCCGCTTTTCTAAAAGCGGTTTTGCAGTTCCACAATCGATTATCATGCCCATGTAAACGCAACCGTTTTTGAAGCGTTCTTGGCTCGTCAGATTGTGTTTTCTTGTTACGAATTTTCGGCATATATGGAAAGAGTGATTTTTCTAATGTGAAATAAAAGTATAAATATTGGAGTGAACATAAATCTGTGTATTTAAATAAAGAAAAATAGCGTTTGTGCAGACTAAATACGGAACTGCATCAGCTGCTTTCCAGCCGCCATGTTAAGTGAGCTCGGAAATCTGATTCACGACACGCTATGCCATGTAAACACGACAGCGAAAAACGGTTTACGAAAATCGGCTTTCGTCTTCCGGAAGATGTGTTGCATGTAAACGAAGTGATTACGATAACCTTTCTATATCACTATCTAACACAAATCAGTGCATTTGTGAGAACCACGTACAAATCATTACCAACATCAAAGGATACTTATCATATCTTAAAATAGTCTGTATCAAAAAATTTTCAAAGGATTGGTAATATTGTAACAAAACTTACGGCGTAATGCAACATGGGGTATTTACAAGTGGTCCCACGTCCAGGGCTGGTAGACTCGTTTATAGTTTCACATGTTGCAGCGTCTTGCATACTTGTTACCTGAATGTTGTTACACAATAAAAAGTCGAAATTAGCCAATACCAAATAAACTAAAATTTCCGCAGCCCATAGTATATATGCTATGGACAAATATGCGAACAAAATTACCTTATAGTTTCCCCTTTTACATCCGTGGTTTTTTTCTGAGTGATCATGTCGTCGTATTTCTTTTTTGTATTTGTATTTTTCTAATTACTTTTATTCCATCTAGATCACCTGATTGTTTTCTATAACAACTGTCGCTTGTTTAGTATGTATTTACATGCGCTACTTCTTAAAATGTGTGTAAACGCAAATTATATCGCTGATTTTGCACAATTTGACAGTTGGTCACACGCAGTGTGGATATCATTTCCAGTGAACAACGGATTGTAGTACAAAGTAATTTTACTGGCTAGGCACCGTTGAAATAAGTAAAGGGAACGGAACTAAGCGAAAACAATGTCACTTTTAAAATTTCATGTTATCTGTATGTTGTCAATTTTGATATAAATGAATCGGCATGTTTTAATAAGTTTCGTGCCACAAAAAATTAAATTTTATAAGAAAGGTAGAAGTTTCCTATTGTTTGAAACGACTGATAGTTAAACACTTAATGTGTTTGGGTGATTGCTTTGATACCGAAGTTGTAAGCAGATTTCAATAGTTTATGTAAAGCCACTGTTTTATATTACTGATACGAATGGCATCTTTTTGATGCCATTGACAGCATTCCATTGCTGAGACAATTACGACGTGTAATTGATGCTTTGGTGCTACAGAATGCTCATATAGAAACAATATCAATTTCAAATTAACCATAATGTAAGGCGCTAACTGAAAATTGTTATGCTATCGCTGACTTCTACTTTCTCTCCTATTTGTATGTTCCGTTGATATTTTTTAACATTATCTGGATTTTGAACATCAGCTGTCTGAGATATAGTTTGTTTCTTTGAGAACATCACAGATTAACGGCGATGTTAATTATTTATTCATCTAAAAAGTCAGTCTAGATCGCAATTGTTTTATTTATTTGGTAATCGGTTTCGGCCACTTACAATACCATCTTCAGACCACAACTGTGATGATATATTAGAGGGTACAGTTAATTGAGAAGTTAGTATTTAAAAATAAGAAATATACCCATAATGTAGGTTGAATCTGAAAGGTTGCACCTTGACTGCTATAGACGTAGGTGCAGTCGTCCTTTAAATACTGCAAGGTCAAAGGATGGCCAGTTGCGTATAAGCCATACAACAATGGATTTCAGTATGCACACAAACCAAATAACTATGTACAATGCTTACAATAATATGAACATGTAGTATTAATAATCTGGGATGAACATTTTGTAAAATCTTTGAGGAGTATATAAAACATCACTAATCTGTATTGTAGCGATTCCAAAGAATTCGAAAGAATATCGATATAAGAAGCAGACTACACTCCAAAGATACGGTACATGGGGATGTTAGCTGAGGTTGGCTTACAGGATAGTAGCAGACCACATATTAAAATAATAAGGCCATTAGCTGTGGCCGTTTTTCATTGGAGAATGTCAGTAGTGGAAGAGTGGACAATATTTACAAAATCAGAGTGCATTCCTAATCAGGTGGAAAATGTATTACTATTTTTTGCCGTCACAATTATTGTAGTCTATTTACATTTTACTGAGATTTTATTTGTGCATTTAGTATCGGCATCGGTTTGCGCACCATTACGCTTATGTGGTCATCCAAAACAGTGGACGACTCCACCGAGGCCACTTGGTTACCTTCAGTGGGAACCGTCAATCCATACGGTACTCATCTGTTTCGTGCACGCCTTTCTCCAGATCATAATTTTTTTTTCTACCGGTGTTACTTTGTTGTACACTATGGACTCAACTGTGAAACGGCTTTATACAGCTTCCGATACTTCTTAATACATCACTTACATATATAGTAAACGGTGCAAGTCCTACCACACTTGTATCGGTCGTTACAAAAATTGTGATTGTATCTGTATATTTTCATTTATTGAGAGGACGGGTTGATTTGTGTTTGCAGGGCAGTGTTCGTTCAGCGACAAGTCTAGAAGTAAACCTAGTCCGATATAGCGCGTTTCTCTGTGCGTGTGTATGTTTCTCTGGAGAGACAGCTTCAGCGCTCGTATTCTTTATGATAGGTAACTTTTTCTTAAAAGAAAAGAAAAGTCTGCCACTAACACGTTTCGCACTCCATGCAAGAGACGGCTGAACATGTATCTTCGACATGCAATGCAGGAAGATAGAAGCACTGACTTCGTCTATTAGGATGAAAAGATTGTTGTTGTTATGTGAGCCCAGTTTCGCAGTGTTCCATGATCTTCGGACATAGAAAGTGTCAGATTTTGTAAGCCGAAAGGCAAGTATTGATGGAAGAGAGTGATACAGATCTTGAGACATCTGTCTCTGTGAAGACGTAGTCGTGTCTAGATATGAATTTAAGTTGCGCTGTTAAATCATTGAGGTTTTCGACTGGAACGAACCTTGATGGCAAGGCCACAAACAGGAACTGGGTTATTCGGTGAGAGAGATTATGCGTGCTTTACAACTATCAGATAGCTATTATCTGGACATGCGAAACTCGTACCGCACAGTCGGTCAGCGAGAACCTCAGCTAGCACCCCGTTTACATGGGCTCCCAAAACCGAATTTCGTAAACCGATTTTGCAATTTCGCTTTTGGATGGTCATGTAAACACACCAAAATCAGTTCTGGAAATCCTCTTGTGTAAAACGGTTTTCCAGTTCCACAATCAATTTTCGGGCGCATGTAAGGACAACCGTTTCTGGAACGGCCTTGGCTTCTCAGATTGTTTTTTCTTGTTAAGGATGAACAGAGTGACATTTTCTGCCGGCCGCGGTGGCCGGGGGAACTGAGGCGCGCCAGTCACGGCCTGCACGGCCACTACGGTCGGGGGTTCGAATCCCCCCTCGGGCATGGATATTGTTCCGTCCTTTGTGTTTGTTAGTTCATAAGTAGTTTGTAAGTTTAGGGACTGATGACCTCGTAGTTAAGTCCCATAAGCTAGACAAACATTTGAACATTTTTACATTTTGTACTGCGACATAAAAGTATAAATACTACGAGTGAGCATGAATCAGGAAATGAAGCAGCTGTTTTTCAGTCGCCATATTGAGCGGGCTAGGAAATGCTATTCAGGGTGTGACGTGTCATACATAGTTAAGGAACTTTCACACAGTTAACATATAGGTGTTGAAATTAAAGTTGTCTGAGTGGAAGGCCGTTGGTCCACTTCAGCTGGTAGCGGTCGGACCTGACCATTAATCCCCGTTATCCACCGTAGGGGTTATATGCAAAACGTTTAATTGCACCTGAAGATGCGACTATAAAGTTAGGAAACCGGCTGTGCGGATCTCCACGACTCTAATAAAAAACAGGTGAAGTGGAGCAACGGCTTTTCACTCAGACAACTTCAGTTTTGTTTGAACACCTACATATTAACTGTATGAAAGTCCTTTAATTAAGCGTAAATACTTTAGCTGTGGTTGGCTTTGTAACATGTAAACAAGAGAGCGAGAAACGGCTTACGAAATTGTGCTTTCGTCTTCCGCCAGATGAGCCGCATGTAAACGTGCTCTCTATACAGGGCTTCAGTGCTGCCTCGTTCGTTGCAGCCTCGCGCTCCTCCATAACACTTGTTCCCCACTTAAGACCTGCGCTAACATCCGCCCTTTCGCTACCCCATTGTGTCCGCCGACGCGGTCGCGTAACACGAAAACATCCTGCAATACTGCGTTATAATAGTACATTTCTCCACGCGATTTTCCGTCCCCGTCCATCGCTCAACATAAGTCGACATTTCCAGTTTTTGATCTTTCAATTCCCTCTTTTTAATGTTGGCGAGATGAAGCTTCCCTGACTAAATTCCGAAACGTAGTTGGCTAGCGTGTATACATTACACAAATAGATTTATAGAGAAAGAGCAGATTTAAACAGCTTTTTCAGACGCAAACTGCGAAACATAGAAACTCTTGCCGATCTCTCTCAGACGAACATTCCAAGTTGACACAAACATGTAAGGACAAATGTTTCAAATGTTTGTATAGTCTATGGGACGTAACTACGGGGTCATCAGTCCCTAAACTTACAAACTACTTATGAACTACTTACGAACTAGGATGGCGCAAATATCCATGCCCGAGGGGGGATTCGAACCCCCGACCGTAGTGGCCGCGCAGACCGTGACTGGAGCGCCTCAGTCTCCTCGGCCACCGCGGCCGGCCATGTAAGGACATTTGTGAGTAAGGCGGACAGCCGAATTCGGTTTATTGGGAGAATTTTGGGAAGATGTACTTCACCTGTAAAGGAGACAGCGCATAAAACGCTTGTACGACCACGTCTTGAGTACCGCTCAACTGTTTGGGACCCGCAGCAGATCAGTTTAAAGGAAGACATAGAGGCGGTTCAGAGGCGAGCAGCTAGGTTTGTTACCGGTAGGTTCGACCAATGCGCGAGTGTCACGGAAATGCTCCGGCAACTCAATTGGGGATCGTTGGAGGAAAGACGACGTTCTTTTCGTGAATGTTTCTGTTGAGGAAATTTAGAGGGCTGGAATTTGAAGCTGAGTGTAGTACGATCTTGCTGCCTCCTCCTTACATTTCGCGTAAAGATTGCAAAGACAAGATAAGAGAAATTAGGGCTCGTACTGAGGCATATAGGCATTCTTTTTTCCCTCGTTCTATTTGGGAGTGGAACAGGAAAGGAAATGCCTAGTAGTGGTACAGTGTACCCTCCGCCACGCACCTTACGGTCGATTGCGGTGATGTATGTAGATGTAGACGGAAGTGCCGCAGTTTGTGTCAGAGGCTGAGGAGATGATTAAACGGCAACCAGACGAGGTGTTGGTGGGACGCGGTGTGCAGTGTGCCTGCCCATGTTTCCCGGGCAACTTGTGGCCGTCGTTTTCGCAGCCAGTGAGCTGGACAGACGTGTTGCACGTGCGGTGTGGCTGGTGTTGGTTGGTTGCTTGGTGGGTATTGAAAGGGACTAAACATCAAGGGTTACCAGTCCGTTGTTGCAGTCTTAGAGATAAAACATTGTGTTAAGCGTTCAAAAGCTTATGCTTTAACACGTCAAAGTTTAAAAGGAACATGTAAAAAGGAATATAGGGCTCACATAAATACAAAGAAGGGATAAAAGTACTGGGACACGACAAGAGTGTTGTTGCTGGGTGAGTACATAAATATAAGTATCACATCCAGCCACTCTGTTACACATTAAAACACCTTCCTAATAGAGTTAGGCAAGTGGAGAACAGATAAATGACAGACACACAAGAGACTTTAAATGGATGGGTACAGTCGACACTCACGAGTAAAATTTAAAACACTGTCATCCACGGAGGCATTGTCAGCTAAAACAAGCGTCAACACGTCAGGGATATTAAAATTCCGTCGCTCTGCGGCTAAATCGGGGCATTCCACTAAGACGTGGGCGACTGTCAGAGTCGCACCACAGCGATACTGAGGAGGGTCCTCGCGACGCAGAAGGCGTCCGAGCGTCAGCCAGGTATGGCCGATACGCAGCCGGCAAAGGACCGCCGCCTCCCTGCGAGAAGCCTGCAGGGAGGACTTCCGTGCAGCGGTGCAGGGCTTGACAATGCGGAGCTTTTTTGGTTCGGTCAAGCTCGCCCACTGAGAGTTCCAAACCCCAAGGACCCTGCTACATAACTGGGATCTGAGGTCTCTTTCTGGTAGGCCAATATTCAGAGCCCGTGAAGTGGTGGCCTGTTTGGTCAGCTGATCAACACGTTCATTGCCTGGGATGCCTACGTGGCCTGGAGTCCAGATGAAAGCGACAGAACGGCCTGAAGACAGCATCTTGTACTGCTCGCACTGAAGATTGCTTGGGGAGAAACTGGTCGAGGGCCAGTAAGCCACTCAGGGAGTCGCTGCAGATGGCGTACAGCTGTGAGGTGTTCGCTGGAACCAGCGTCGTGGTGTGGCCGCTTGCAGCTACAGGGGCCCTTCAGTCCAGACGGCAGCGAGCGTTCGCAGTAGGGATGGGTCGAAAATCGCGTATCTGTTAAAAGTCACAGTGATTTGGAAGTAGCAGTATTCACAATCGCAACTTTACGGATTCTGACTGCGATTTCAGTCGCAGTTTAGAAGCGCAGTAGCACTAAAAGTAGCAAGTCGCAACTAAGAGTAGCAAGAAGCAGTTTGCACTCTGCCATCTGTTGGTCGAAGTTTGTACTAATATCTTTGCATTGGGCAGGCTATAGAGTCTACCTGCGATATCAGTGACAAATCGCGTTTAAGAGTCACAAGTAGCAACTAAGAGGCGCAGTTTAGACATTGCCGGCTGCCATCTGTTGGCCGAAATTGGTACTTGTAGCTTCCCGCTGTCTGCGTCGTGTATGTGTGGCTTTTTGTGTATGTGTTGGTCGAACGCCATCGGCTCAAACCAGTGAGCTCGAACGTCCTCACTGGTCCAAACTGCGATTTCAGTGAAAAGTCGCGATTAAGAGTCACAAGTAGCAATTGAGAATAGCATTTAATATTCCGCCTTATGCTACTTGTTGACCAACTGTCGTACTTTCACTCGTGTGTTGTTTAGGGATGTTGTCGAATTAATGAGCAAGAAGATAATTTTCTTTGTGAAAATGTTTACACTTTGTGGCACTATTTTACCTGGCGGCAGCATTTACATGTTGTGAAGCAAAGCCTGGCATGTTTGTTTTTAGGGTATAGTTGGTAAAGACAACAAATGTGAATGCCAAATAAATATTGTCTTACGGACTTGATCCCTGTTTAAAATAATTTTTCGTCATAGAACCTACAACTATTATGAGAATTCAGAATACTTATGTTACATTGCAAATCTGGTTTCGACGAATATTTTTGCTTGCCTTATACATCGTACATAAAATAAATATTCCAAGGGGGTGGTATCAAGTGGTCAACTAAATACAGGTAATTTTACGAAATGTTTAATATCAGATTTGTTTTAGGTTTAGGATTATTGTTTTCCGTCCTTTTCTTTTTCGTACATTCCGTCCTGTGATGACATGAGTGAAAGCAGATGGGTGGTATCGGATCCTTCAGTATTATTAACACTTTTGTTTACTGCAGTGGTGGCATAGTGTGCTTATGTTGGCAACGACCGATGAATGATCGTAGAAATTTAAATCATACAGAATGATTGAAATAATATTTTGTTTATCATAAAATAAATAATTAATGTTATTCTTTATCTGTGGTTGTAAGGTTTCTTGTGTGTAACACTGTACAGTCAGTAAGTTAAAAATTCTTATAAAATGAAGCTTTAGTTGCCAACATGAGCACACTAGGTCGGCACGTCGATTAGTAAAAATATAACGCAAGCTCTTATCTATAGTTATTTGGCAGAATATGTAGTGATACCGAAAGGTTTTAAAGAGAAAATGGAATTTTCAGAAGTCACTCACGTTGTATTTCACATTTACTTATCTCTTTCAAATGGGTAAGTGATTTATATCACACAATGTTAAAAAAAATCTATTCATTCATTCTACAGGCAAGAACATAGCACTTTCGTTGCACTGTTATAGTTGCTGTGTGCCTAATCTACCAAATGTTTCTGTTAAGGTAGACTATAGGCCTACTTGCCGATTTCGGTTACACATTACTTGCGAATAACCTCACTTTTAACTATACACAACACACCAAACACTGAAATAGCTTTTATAAGACTAATTGACATTTGTCGATGTGTAAATAACACGTAAATTGAGCATCAATATTCTTTTTTTGTATATATTTACACGTAGGAAGAGGATCTGTTATGGATGATATATATATATTGCATTTGCCACACACATCGCATAAGTCACGGAAGTAGCAGATATCACGGAAGTAGCAGAAATCGCAGAAGTAGCAATATCAGTAGCAGAAATCGCAGAAGTAGCAATGTAGCAATATCAGTAGCAGAAATCGCAGAAGTAGCATTTAGAGTCACCGAAATCGCAGTTTCAGCGCGGAGGGATACATGTCGAGGATTTGTACAGTGCGATTGTAAACAGTGACAAATCGCAACTAAGAATCACAGATATATAAAAGTAGCAGTCACAGAAATCACTGATATCGAAAAATCGCAGTTTAGCCCATCCCTAGTTCGCAGTGGCTATGCGCGGCGGGCCGCGGGGCCGCGGTGACGTCACGGCGCGGCG
Source organism: Locusta migratoria (assembly GCA_026315105.1). NCBI lineage: Eukaryota > Metazoa > Arthropoda > Insecta > Orthoptera > Acrididae > Locusta > Locusta migratoria. Next base: position 138,874,137 of record CM048752.1, on the reverse strand, counting down.
CGTCGCGTCGCGGCCCCGACCTCAGCGTGGCCGCCACGTGGCCCGCACTGCGTCATCCGCGGCCGCGCACGTGCTGCAGGGGGAGGCGTGAGCGCTCTCATCTCTCTACATTCCTGGCTGCTTCGTTTGTGTGGCCGTACTGTGCGTAGTCGCTTTCATAATTGTGAACAGCAGTGTATGTCCGTCTTTGCAACTACAAAAATGCGACTTTTTCTCACCAGACGCGTTTCGTTTTAAATGGCTGTAAAACATCTTCAGCGGTGCAAATTTCGTCATCTTTTCGCTTCACATCATGGAATGCCGGTCTGTTTCATGCAATACCGCTGGTTCTTCATGTTGTGTCGTTTTTTCACCACTTTCGAAGAACGGGCGGTTGTGCATGAAACGGACCGGCATTCCATGATGTGGAGCGAAAAGAAGATAAAATTTGCACCGCTGAAGATCTTTTACAGCCATTTAAAACGAAACGCGTCTGTTGAGAAAAAGTCCCATTTTCATTGTAGTTGCAAAGACGAACAAACACTGCTATTCACAATTACATTCTTGACGTTCTAGCAGCAAGTTTTGTCAATCAACTTCACCTTTTGTCGAATTCACAAATGATTCTCAACTACATTATGTGAACGTTCCTAATACTTAGTCTCAGTTATTTTACACCACTGTTTCGATTGAGTCTCATTATCGCGTAGTTATGAAATAAAGTATCTGACTACGTACTTGCCGTCCCTTATACTTAAGAATGTTCAGAGTAACTTGCCACTCGTTGGAGTAAGCGTCAACACGTTGAAGATTTCTCTTCATTTCTGCACCAATTTGATCGAAAAATTCTGTGGTTCTCTGCCCCTACTTCAACAAAATCCTATAACTGAAGTAAGGACAAACGCACACCCGTGCTCGTGAAACGACTATAACCAACGGCAGTAGCTGCCGTACAGTATTGCTGCCCAGTGTGGGATCCTTATCAGGTGGGTTTGACGGGGGACATCGAAAGAGTCCAGAGAAGGGCAGCACGTTTCGTATTGTCGCGGTACATGGGAGACAGCGTTACGGAAATGATACAGGATCTGGGATGGGAATCATTACAACAACGGCGCTTATCGCTGCGGCGTGGGCTACTTACGAAATCGCCAACATTCTTCTCGGAATGCGAAAATATATTGTTGACTACCACTTACATAGGTAGAAATGATCATCAGAATAAAATACGAGAAATCAGAACTCCAACGGACAGATTCAGTTGTTTTCTTCCCGCGCGCTGTTGGAGAATGTAATGGGAGATAAAATAGTATAACGGTGGTTCGATGAACTCTCTGCCAGGCACTTAAATGTAATTTCCAGAGTATCAGATGTAGATGTACCAACAATGGCAACACGTAAACTCATTACACTTTTGACTGTGAGGTATGAAACACACAGGCAAGAGAACCGCAATACGTGGTGAATCACCTAACACCTGCACCGCAAATATTGCGCAAACGGAAAGTGCGATTGATGTGCGGTTTTCACATAATGGATTGGTAGTCAAGGACTCGTATTAGTAAGCCAATGACAGATTGTAAAAATACCTAGTACGTCTACTTTTTAAAGAAAATTTTTCAAATGGAATAATGGTTGTTTTTATCGTGCACTGGAATTTTCACACCAGCTGTGTGCAAAGAATTTTGAATGACATTTTTATCGTGTTTAGTTTGGCAGCTACAACGATTCGAAGTTTTGGGGGAGGTGGATACGACAGCGTAGCCGACTGGCTGGTGTTCATGAGACAGTGGGCCGTGCCCCGGGGCGAATAAGCTACGCTATCGCAGCCTCCGCCCCCGAAACTTTGTTCGGTTGTAGCTGCCAAACTAAACGTAATAAAAATGTCATTCAAAATTCTTTGTACACTGTTGGTGTAAAAAATTTCCAGTGCACGATAGAAACAACCATTGTACCATTTTAAAAAAAACTGTGTGTTTGCATAAAAAATACACTTTCTAAGTAATACTACAATCTGTTTCTTGGCTAAAAATACGAGCCCCTGACTACCAATCCAGTGTGTGAAAACCGCACGTCAATCGTACTTAACGTTTCCGCAATACTTGCAGTGTTCGGTGATTCACCCTGTAGCCTATACTCAGCCAGAAACATGCGCTGGACGTGAATATCGACCGTAAGTGGAAACGCCAATGAAAAGTTTGTTTGCACGATCATGTTTATTGAACACGTAGCAAAAATCCCCTAGAAACTATCTGACAGCTATGTGACATGAAATCTTCACTCACGTCTTTTTAATAACTGAAGAGATTCGGGTAAACATGACAAGTATTATGTAAAGAACCTATTGAACTAGTGGCGAAAACGACATTGTACATTGAAGTTCACTATTCTTGTTGGCGATATCTCTATTGCAAGTTGGTAGTACACCTATTGACCCATCACGGTCGTCAACTTAGCACTGGAAGGAAGTGAATGGCGGTAAAAATCGTAGAGGGATACCGAGGGAGCAATACAGTAAGCACATTCTAAAGGATGTAGGTTACCGTTCGTATTCTCGGACAGGACTGGGTAGCGTGGCGATCTGCATCAAACCAGTCTGCGGACTAAAGACCACAACAACAATCGAATTCTTCGTTTGAATGGAAATTGTTACAGGACCATATAATTCAAGTTTCGAACCACTCTGCAACGTCGCATTGCCGCAGCGGAGTGGCCGAGTGCATTAATGCGCTATTTTCCGATATGCGAGGCGATCCTCGTCAGAGGTTGGAATTCTTCCTCGAGCATGGATGTTCGTGTTCTCTTTAACTCCTAACAGCTTAAGGAACATTAGAACATTATCTGATTTGATCGTCGGATTTTTCCTAGGCCTGAGTGGCATGTGATTTGATAGTATGGTACTATCCGGACACAATTGGAAAAAAAAAAAAACACCTCAATTTCGCGTCGGATGATGCCGGGTTTGAGATATGTCACGAAGAGTTTGCTGTGAATCAGGATCTGCGACACGTTATCGTTTTCTTCAAACTGATGATTGATAGGTCCTTTAGTGAGACATTTTAGAAATGGTCACTTGCACAGGAGAGAGTAGCTTAGGAACTGCATCAAACCAGTATCGGGCTGAAGACAACAACATGTTTATTGTGTGTCGAATAGCTGCGAAGGAGAGTAGCTGCCTCACAAGTTAGAACCATCGGGCAGTCGTCTTGTGTTAAGAAAATGTTTGTAAATGTGTGGACTCAACTGCTGGATTATTATTCCGTAGCTTACAAAATACTTAAACTAAGGTAAACTAATCCATGCCCGAGGAGGGACTCTAACATCCGACGGCGAAAGTAGCAAATCTGTAGAGTTTGTTCGTAGTTTCGCAGACTAAATAAACATTATCAGGACATACGAATAAAGAAAGAACGAAACCTTCGTTCCTGGATGAACGACACTGTGCGTCTGTGGTGGCGTTGCTGTTCATGCCTGAACTTTAGGTACTTATTATTACTACTGTTGTTACTTTAAATATGCTTATTGTTTTTAATATTGCTATTATTTATGTTATTGTTATTACTGTTAATGGCCGGCCGCGGTGGCCGAGGGGATTGAGGCGCTCCAGTCACAGTCTGTACGGCCACTACGGTCGGGGGTTCGAATCCCCCCTCGGACATGGATATTTGTGCCGTCCTAGTTCGTAAGTAGTTTGTAAGTTTAGGGACTGATGACCCCGTAGTTAAGTCCCATAAACTATACAAACAGTTGAACTATTAATGCTGATGTATGTGTGATGCAGTTGTTTCTTTATTCGTATGTTCTGAGTACGTTTATTTAGAGTGTGAAACTACGAATAAACCCTACAGATATGCTACTTTCAAATAAACGAATCAAGAGCAAAGTGCTCATAACACATTGCTATACAATCCTAACAGACCTTTGACATGTCAGGTACACGTTGCCCCTTTTAACAATTACAAACGCCCTTCAGTTTAAAAGAAAAAAAAAAAAGGGTAGTAAACGGGGGTTGAACCCAGGATCCTCTGTTCAATGAAGTAACGCTCCACCAACTTGCCGACGGTAGCGCAACGTGATAAGTTCGGACAGTTTTTCTTTTCGTGTACTCAGTAGGTTACGTGTTACTTGTTATTATGGTTTACGCACTTCTGCTGGACGGCAGCACATAGCACGAATCATACACAAGTTTCGCTTGATAGTCACTGTACATACAACGTTTGGTACCGATCTGAGTGTCTGACATCCGGAGGTTTGGGTGTCCGTGCAGACTAGTGATGGGCAAGAAATCACGTATTCCTTAGATAGCACGGTGATTGAGAAGTCGCTGCTTTCACGGTCGCTGCGATCTGGAATCTGACCGTGATTTCAAGTCACGGTTGACTAGCGAAACAGCATGTAGAGCAGCTAATATCAGTGTAATAGCAGGTATAGCAGCGGACAGCAGATAACTGTAGAAAGAGCCATCTGTTGAGCGAAATGTGTACTACAGGCAGCAGCGAATAGTAGGGAAGTGAAGAGCAGGTTAGCGAGGAGAAGCTAAGCAGCATAGGCTGAGAGATCCATCTGCTGTCCGAAATCTGTACTAATGTCATAGCAGAATAGCGAGTGTAGGAGGGATAACCTTAGAGCGAAGAACGGGTACAGCAGCGAATTGCCGATGAGGGAAAGACGATAAATTAGTTGCGATGTATGAAAGCAGACAGTATAGTGAAATGGTAAATTTCTATCAAAAGAAGTTCTGGAAAAATTTTGTAGAAGCGAAGTTATTGTATTTGTCTGGAAATTAATATCGTCAGCAAAAAGTTTAGGGACTGATGACGCCGCAGTTAAGTCCTATAAGCTCTACAATCATATGAACATTTGAATTTGGATTCACTGGCTTGGTCGATAGCTATGATTGGTTCCTCGTCTTGCTAGTAACCAATTTTATTTATTTTCCGAGGCCTCCCACGCTGGACTTTCCTCTCTTATTCTTCAGATTGTCACTCAAACCAATCTTTCCTATCTTCTATTATTCTCTTCTTAACATAGTTGATGTTTTTAAGTTGCCTTTCCATTTTCGTTATGATAAGTTTTTACGCTTTTTTTGTATTATTTTCTAATTACTGTAAATGTATAAAGAAAATAATGTATCATAGTCGCATAAATGTATCACACAGATTTTGTAATCACGACCAGCTATATACCCAAAGGCAGCTGGTCCGCAAGAAGGGTAAACAAATAAATAAACTAGTAACCAATCAGCGACCACTGCATGGGTCTGTTTAGTATGCGCGCGTGTTCGCTTTGTGTAAATAAGTAGCGGACAGTAGAGTTTTCAGGAATGGCCATAGTAACCGAAAGAGGATAATCATCACAATTTATTTCTCTCTGTGGAAGGTACGCAGCAGCGAATGCATGGATAAAAATGAAAGGTCGTCTGCCATACAGAAAACGACAAACTCTACGCCCGTGCAACCCAAGGTTTACTGAGGAGAAAATAAACATATTACGTCCTTTTTTGAGACGGGAAAATTCCTGAGTGTGGAAGAGCAAGTTTTCAGGCTCTTGGAGAGACTGTGGTTATGTACCAACTCTGTGGTACTATAAGGAACTGAAATTTTTGGAAGATCAAGTTCGCATAACTGTATCCTTCTTCTCAATACTAAGCCGAATTAATTCCAGCAAGTCATTAAATATGTTACTGTCCATTCGTAGGAAATTCCTATAATCGCATTGTTCTGTAGGTAACATTTCGGACAGGAGATTTCCGTGGGTGTACTTCTCTCGTAATTTCAACCGTTCCTTGGTCCATCGACGTCTTCTTCTTCTTCTTCTTCTTCTTCTTCTTCTTGTTTTCATACACAGACTTAAAGTCAATGCAATACCACCTTTATCTGCGTCAGTCAGCATTTTCACTGTACTGTTAACAGTAAACTTTGATTACAATTGAAGTCGAAAAAAGTAGTCGGCACACGAGCGCGGCAACTTGTTCACGAAAATCGCTCGACAGCTTGCTTGCGCGTCTACGCATGTGTTTGCCAAGCACGCGCTCCGCCGACAGCGTTTTTGCCAAGCAGGCTCGATGGTGTACGGCGTCAGGGGCTGCAGGCACAGGGTGCGCCGGAAGTGAGGCGGCGGCGGCCGCAACCCCCGGTGTCGGCAACGCCGCCCCCCGCCCCCTGCCTGCTCGCCTACCGTTATTTCAAACGGCCACCTGTTGCCGCCGACAGCCTGCACACTGCACACTGCCACCCCAGGCGACTGTAGCCGTCTGTCTGCATGCACATGGGGGGGGGGGAGGGGGAGGCCTACACGTCCAGCCGCCACCGTCCAGCATAAGGCACCCAGCCCAGTGCAGGCCTACTACTCTATTTCTATTACCAAATAATTTTCAACCGAAAACGCCAGCCGGCCGCGGTGGCCGAGGTGACTGAGGCGCTCCAGTCACGGTCAGCACGGCCACTACGGTCGGGGGTTCGAATCCCCCCTCGGGCATGGATATTTGTGCCGTCCTAGTTCGTAAGTAGTTCATAAGTAGTTTGTAAGTTTAGGGACTGATGACCTCGTAGTTAAGTCCCATAAGCTTAAAAAACATTTGAACATTCGAAAACGCCATTGCCATTACTGTTATCACTATCTCATGACACTATCGTATAGCTCTTTGGCCCACTTTAGGTTACGGCAGTAACACTAAAAGTAGGCCTTTGCGATCGTCTTTTGACAACTGGAAATTTAAATGAAAATAATCGCTTAACCATCCATCTGACACGGAAATTGAATAACCGAATTTGTACAGGAGGAAAATTTTCTACAACTATGCTCTCTTATGGTTCTTTTTCTTTTTTTTTTTTTTTCATATATCGTAGCGTTTCAAAGATATTGCGAAAATAACGGCGATTTTGGAATGTCTGTCCGTCCGTCTGTCCGTAACGTGTTCCCTGTTTTTAAGACGAACCGTTCACCCGATCAGCACCAAATTTTACACTCATGATTGTAGGCCGCCAGAGACCAGAACCTCCCTTTTTCAAATTTTTCGGACAAAGAGTACGGTAGTAAAACCAAAGAAAGCCGTTTGTAATATAATTGTAATTGCAAACGAACCGTTCATCTGACACAAAAATTGAATAACCTAATCGATAGAGGAGAAAATTCTCTACAACTTAGCTCCCTTGTGTTTTTTTCATATCTCGTATCGTTTGAGACATATTTGCAAAAATAAGGGAGATTTGACACCCTCCACTGAATTAACGAAAACCAGCCGTTCGCAGATGTCACGTGACATTCCTCGCCCAGAACTCTATCTGGGCCGGCCGCGATGGCCGCAGGTTAAGTCGCTTAAGATTAACAAAATTTGAAAACGAAGAATCGCCGATGGTTTATCAATTCTGTCTACTTTTCGGGTGCACCGAGAGCCAGGACTAGATTTCTCGCTCGTTGTCGGTACTTTGACCATGAGCATCTTTGTGACAGGCCACTCGCTGTATAACATCGGCGCGCGGAAACTGGCTGTAGTTGTCCCGCTAGGTGAGCACCCGCTCTCCAATATTGCGTCATCTGAAACTCGCAGCGGCGTGCGTTACGCGTGCAAGGTCTGTCTCGAGTTTTCAGCCACTCGGGACAGTTTTGACTGCTGTTGAGCGATTTATAGGGCGCTAAATTTCGACTCACTCAACATACACAAATTACCGCATTCCAAATCTCGTCAAGTTCAAAGTCGCCGTAATTATGAATGACGTAATCGTCCAGATCCATTTGTACACATTCCTTCTCAACTCAATTCCAGACACGTCACTTTAGTACGAAAAAAAAAAAAGTGTCTCACTAACATCGTGGCTCTTGCAAAAACTCGTTTGTCGCGCTGACGTTACTGATTTGTCATAGTTCACATTTTGTGATTCAAAATGTCGGCTTGTTTGACCAAATAAAACAAACGAGATGTCAATACCAGTAATTGCCGTCAAGATGACGTAGGCTGCATTGTGACCATGGACGTACCTACCCGCCGTTCGTATCATATCTGCTCTTTCCCCTCACAGTTGCAGTACTGTAAACTGAAGTGTTTGAAATAACTGCTTGGTTCGCAGCAGACATTCGATGAGAAACCTATCTGCTTTGTTTTGCTATAAAGCAGAGTTATGTTTTCAGCTGAAATTTTATGAGCTTCGTCAACAGATGCTGCTGTACTCTGTTCACCGAGCCGGTCGCAGTGGCCGAGCGGTCTGCGGCTCTTCACGGTCACTGCGGTCGGGGGTTCGAATACCCCTTCGGGCATGGATAGTTGTGCTGTCCTTAGTATTACCTTTTTGATAAGTTGTTTGTAAGTTTAGTGAGTGATGACGCCGTAGTTAAGTCGAATAAGGTCTACAAAGGTTTACTCATTTTACACCGTTGACCGAGACAAGATGTTTGTAGAGTCTATGGGACTTAACTACGGGGTCATCAGTCCCTAAACTTACAAACTACTTATCAACTAGCTACAACTAAGGACGGCACAAATATTCATGCCCGAGGGGGGATTCGAACCCCCGACCGTAGTGGCCGTGCAGGCCGTGACAAGCGCCTCAGTCCCCTCGGCCACCGCGGCCGGCCCGAGACAAGAGATGTACTGTAAACAGAACGAGGCCCGAGACCAGGAGTGAACAAAAACGTGTTGCTCGCTGAGTGTCGCCTCATCTCTTTCAGGTGTAAGGTCGCAGTGATATTAGAAGCCGGTGATATATGAAATTGTTTTTTAAATATTGTATAAATTGTGCGTTCTTGAAAATTGCCCAAATCTCAATATTCGTTTACGTGAATTATTGGCCATTCCTTACGGGAGAAATATGAATGTACTTCTCTTCGCATCACATCTCTTTCAAAGTCATCATCAGTTTCTAAAAATTTGTGTAGTGATTATTTATTTTTCACAGACTTGAAGGAGTGTGTGTGGCTTTGCACTGATTTATCAGCTCATACACTGAGGAACAAGCAATGCCCGGTGGAGCTGTTTTTTTCACAATAGTATAGGTCATTGTCTAATGTGGACACCATATCTCCGTTGCATACACACTAAGAACTACGGTTTGTCTGAAAAAACGTAATGAATTATTCTTAGGTGGACTGAAAATGGTGGATGACGTAATGAATTTACTTTTGCGTGATACTAATGAGAGCGAAAAAGAGTTAGGAAGACCTTGAATGCTGAACGTGATTGCAGACAGTAAAATAGTCGGCAACTGGTCGTCGAGTATGAGACTTGTAGTTGGCTTCAAATATCGCCGCGACGCTTTTATAACTGAAGCGGGCGAGGCGGCAGTGAGGCAGCGCCCCCGTTTGTGCGCCCCTGGCCACGCGGCCCCGTGTGTTCTCAGTACGCGCCTCGTTTCGGTGGACGGGGTACAGCCTCCAAGTGTACTCGCAACGCTTGAAGCTCGACTTTGTCCAGAGTTGCGTCTAATGGCTCTGGCTGACTGTCATTGGCGTCGTGAACGTGAAGAAGTTGTAGCACGTGCAGCGTGTATCGACTGTGTCGGGCCGGCTCCCCTTTAGTTGAGACGGCAGCCAGGCAGCCACGCAGCCACACCCCTGCCTGCAGACGCGACGATCGAATGGGGCCGTCCGTGGCAGCCGTGACGTCACGGCTCAACAGCCAGGGTCCGCCACCGTGATACTCTAGGGATGGCGGTTATCGCTCAAACAACCGGTTTCGGTTATACCGGTTCTTTTCAGTTTAAGCGCACCGTCAAAATTGCTCAAGATAATCGGTTTTTAAAAAACGCGATTTCGGTTTCTTTATTGCTATTATTTCCAGTAGTGTTCGACTGAAAAATATTTTGCGACCGAAACAGATACCATAATCGTCGGTTCTTCTAGTTTCGGCCGAAACCGAAACTTACGAAACTTAGTTAATATTTACGTAAACTTACAACATACGACAAAGACTAGTCTTTCCATATTTCGCAAGATACTCTCCCAATACCACGCCTTCTTGAGTGCGTGTAAGCCTAGCCAGGAGGCCGTAAAAGACGATATACGAGGCATACAGATTTACTGGCCTAGTATTTCCATCCGGCTGTTGCGAATATTGAGCCAACCACTCCGTAAGTAGGACTTGTGAGCCAGCGCATACGAATATCTTGTTATATATATATATGAGTTACAGTCAGTAAATGAACTTGAATCAGTGCTGCAGAAGTATTTTGAAAAATAAAGTCACAGTTCCGACTAACAGTATGATTGTTGTCAGTCTAAATTTACGCAAATTGAACTAGGAAACCTCTGTACCACATGATCAAAGACTGTTCAAATTAGACTATTTTTCAATATACTTCTGCAGCACTGACTGATGTTGATTTACTGACTGTATACATATAGTGTATATAACGAGATATTCGTATGCGCTGGCTCACAAGTCCAACTTACGGAGTGATTGGCTCAATATTCGCAACTGCCGGATGGAAATACTAGGACAGTAAATCTGTATGCTTCGTATATCGTCTTCTACGGCCTCCTGGCTAGGCTTACACACACTCCAGAAGGCGTAGTATTGGGAGGGGATCTTACAAAATATGGAAAGACTAGTCATTTGTCGTATAACGTACATTTACCTAAATTTTAACTAAATTTCCTAAGTTTCGGTTTCCGTCGAAACTAGAACAACCGAAAATTCCATTACGGTTTCTGTTTCGGCCACAAAATATGTTTCGGTCGAACTTAACTGGAAATAATAGCAATAAAAAACCGAAAACCGGTTATTTAAAAAAGCGGTTATCTTGAGCAATTTTTACGGCGCAGTTAAACTGTAGATGAAAAGACCCGAAATTCGGTTGTTTCAGCAACAACCGACATCGCTACTCGAGGTACAGACACTCCGATTGATCGTACGACCGACAAGATGTCTAACGATCCAACCAATTGGTAGCATCCTACACACGTTCCGACCGACTGCACGCAGCACCACCCTGTTCTGCTGTCTGTCTGTCCAATTGTTTTTGTTTTCGCGTGTTCGCTGTGCAGACGATGGCACTGATGGAAGTTGGTCGGGTAGCGCTACACACGGTACAATTTGTCGGGTGAAGTGGTGGGGGAGTCGGAGATCGGGTTGTCAGGCACGTCCAACCAGCCGACAAGGAAGGTTGGTCGGGTGGCGCCTAAAACCGGCCGATTTATCGGGTGAGCAACGAATGGGCCCAATAAATGGCACCGCGCCGCGTGTAGGGCCGCGCAGAGCGCTCGGGCAGTCCACCGCAGCCGGGCGGTGCGTCACCTGGTGGTGAGGAGCCGGCCTGTCCAGAGTCCGCTGTCCAGCGTGTGGTGGCTGGTGGAAGATGGCGCGCCTAGCTGGACTCTGAGCCCGCTGCCCCGTGACGTGACGTCACATGACACGATAGCTTATCCTGAGCCTGTCCCAACAGCGGCAGCGGCGTGTGTGCACCACTGCCCATGCCGGACTCTGCTCCCCCGTGTTTAACGCGCAAACACAACCCGCTCCTTGCTCACACCGAGTGCTGGCCGCTTTCCACAGGGGTTCGCCAATGCATTCCGTATTTCTTGATTTCCAGAGCCTCTTCACACCGTACCTCACAAACGGCTTTTAAGCAAATTGCGTCGTAATGATATATCGCCATAAAACTTGCGATTGGATACGGGATTTCTTGTCAGAGAGGACACAGTTCGTAGTAATCGATGGTAAGGCATCGACTGAAACAGAGGTGATATCGGGCGTTCCACAGGGTACTGTCATTGGTCCACTGCTGTTCCTTATTTACATAAACGATTTAGGGGAAAATCTAAGTAGCGCTCTTAGGTTGTTTGCAGATGACGACGTCATTTACCGTCTAGTAAAATCATCTCAAGATCAAAACCAACTGCTGAACGATCTGAATAAGATATCAGTATGGTGTAACAATTGTGCAATTGAATATAAATAATGAGAAGTGTGTAGTCGTCCACATCACTTGTGGTTGTTGTTATGGTCTTCAGTCCGGAGACTGGTTTGATGCAGCTCTCCACCCTACTCTATCCTGAGCAAGCCTTTTCATCTCCTAATACGAACGGCAACCCACATCCACTGCTTACTATACGTGTCTCTTGGTCTCCCTCTGCGATTTTTACCCCACACACTTCCCTCCAAAGTTAAATTTACGATTCCCCGATGTCTAAGAATGTGTCCTACCAAGCGATCCCTTCTTTTAGTCAAGATACACCAAAAATTCCTTTTCTCAGCAATTCTGTTCAGTACCTCTTCTTTAGTTATGCGATCTACCCACCTAATCTTCAGCATTCTTCTGTAGCACCACATTTCAAAAGCCTCTATTCTCTTCCTGTCTGCACTGCTTATCGTCCATGTTTCACTCCCGTACAAGGCAACACTCCACACAAATGCCTTCAGAAAAGACTTCCTTACACTTAAATTAATATTCGATGTTAACAAATTTCTCTTTTTCAAAAATGCTTTTCTTCCCATTGCCATTCTGCAGTTTATATCCTCTGTACTGCGACCATCACATGTTATTTTACTACCCAAGTAACAAAACTCATCTAACACCTTCCTTGTTTCGTTACCTAATCTAATTCCTTCAGCATCGCCTGATTTTCTAAGACCGCATTCCATTATTTTTGTTTTGCTCTTGTTAATGTTCATTTTATACGCTTTCTTCAACACACTGTCCATTCCATTCAACTGCTCTTCAAGGTCCTTTGCTGTTTCTGACAGAATTGCAATGTCATCAGCAAAACGCAATGTTTTTATTTCTTCCCCCTGTACTTTAATCCCTATTCCAAATTTTTCCTTGCTTTCCTTCACCGCCTGCTCGATGTACAAATTGAATAACATCGGAGAAAGGTTACAACCCTGTCTTACTCCCTTCCCAACTGATGCTTGCCTTTCATGCCCTTCGAGTCTAATAACTGCGGTCTGGCTGTTGTACAAGTTGTAAATAACTCTCCTTTCCCTGTATTTTACCCCTGCTGACTTCAGAATTTGAAAGAGTGTAGTCCAGTAAACATTGTCAAACGCTTTCTACAAATCTACAAAAGCTAAAAGAAGGTTTGCCTTTGCTTAAACTATCTTCTAAGATAAGACGTAAAGTGAGTATTGCCTCCCGGGTTCCTACATTCCTCCTGAATCCAAACTGATCTTCCCCGAGGTCAGCTTCTACCAGCTTTTCCATCCTCCTGTAGATAATTCGTGTTAAAATTTTGCAACCATGACTTATCAAACTGATGGTTCTGTAATTTTCACACGTGAACCATCAGTTTGATAAGTCATGGTTGCAAAATTATAACACGAATTATCTACAGGAGGATGGAAAAGCTGGTAGAAGCTGACCTCAGGGAAGATCAGTTTGGATTCAGGAGGAATGTAGGAACCCACATCAGTACGTAAAAAAAAATCCGTTAAACTTTATTTACAAGATACGTCAATCAAAAGTGAAGGCCGTAAACTCCACAAAACACCTAGCATTACTATTACTTCAGACTTAAACTGTAAAGAACACGTAGATAATGTCGTGGGAAAGGCGGACCAGACACTGTATTTTATTGGCAGAATCCTTAAAACAGAACTACTAAAGACGCTGCATACACTACCCTTGTCCGTCCATTTTTCGGAGTATTGCTGACTATTGCGGGATCCTTATCAGGTGGGTTTGACGGAGGACATCGAAAGAGTGTTCATGAGTGACGAGTGTATCGTCAGGCGTGCCCCAAGGAAGTCTGATACGACCGCTATTATTTTCTATCTATAGAAATGATTTGATGGACAAAGTAAGTTGTAATTTGCGGCTGTTTGCTGATGATGCTGTGGTGTATGGGAGGGTGTCGTCTGTAACTGACTGTAATAGCATACAGGATGACTTAGACAAAATTTCTAGTTAATGTGAAGAATGGCAGCTAGCTCTCAATGTAGAAAAATGTAAGGTGATGCGCATGAATAGAAAAAACAATCCCACAATGTTCGAACACAGCATTAGTAGTGAGCTTCTTGATGCTGTCGCGTCGTTCAAATATCTAGGCGTAACATTGCAGAACGATATGAAATGGAACGAACATGTAAGGACAGTTGTGAGTAAGGCGGACAGCCGACTTCGGTTTATTGGGAGAATTTTGGGAAGATGTACTTCACCTGTAAAGGAGATCGCGTATAAAACGCTTGTACGACCACGTCTCGAGTATTGTTCAAGTGTTTGGGACCCGCAGCAGATCAGTTTAAAGGAAGACATAGAGGCGGTTCAGAGGCGAGCAGCTAGGTTTGTTACCGGTAGGTTCGACCAATGCGCGAGTGTCACGGAAATGCTCCGGCAACTCAATTGGGGATCGCTGGAGGAAAGAAGACGTTCTTTTCGTGAATTTCTGTTGAGTAAATTTAGAGGGCCGGAATTTGAAGCTGATTGTAGTACGATCTTGCTGCCGCCTACTTACATTTCGCGTATTGATCACAAAGACAAATAAGAGAAATTAGGGCTCGTACGAAGACATAAAGGCATTCTTTTTTTCCTCGTTCTATTTGGGAGTGGAACAGGAAAGGAAATGCCTAGTAGTGGTACAGTGTACCCTCCGCCACGCACCTTACGGTGGATTGCGGAGTATGTATGTAGCCCAAAGAAGGATTGTCACGATACAGGGGAGACAGCGTTACGGAAATGATACAGGATCTGGGATGGGAATCATTACAACAACGGCGCTTGTCGCTGTGACATAGTCTACTTACGAAAGTCCACTCGCCGACATTCGCCTTCGAATGCGAAAATATATTGTTGACTCCCACTTACATAGGTCGAAATGATCATCAGAATAAATTACGAGAAATCGTAGCTCGAACAGAGAGATTCAGGTGTTCTTTCTTCCGGCGCGCTATTCGAGAATGGAATGAGAGATAAAATAGTATAACGGTGGTTCGATGACCCCTGTGCCAGGCACTTAGATGTGTTTTGCAGAGTGTCCCCTGTAGACGTGTAGCGGCTGCCGCTGCCGCCGCCGCCCACGTGTCGGGCTATCTGCGCAGCCGTGACGTCACGCCTCAGCACGTGACCGCTCCCGACACGCGCTCCCTGTCTGGCCTCGAGGCTGCCGACGACCCTGTCCTACACCGGCACGGCGCGATGCTAACACAGGTAACGTCACCTGATGTTGCCTGTTTAGGAGGCGGTCTGACGGTCTTATGTCCTTCAAAAAGAAATGCCATGATCGGACATTAATAATGTATTGCATGAAGACTGGTTTTCGTGAACTGTCTCTCCATCGTCTGGTCATAGAGATCGGCTAAACCGCGATTTTCCAATAACAGTGATTTTCGTGAACGCTACTTTTGAATCACCGTGATTAAACACGGTCAGAATCGCTGTTTGAGAAATGTATCCTCCCACGATTCCTGTTCTTTCCGCTGTTCGATAGAATCGCGGCGATTCCTGGCTTTCTTGCTACTTCTGCAATACCCGCGACATGCGTGATTTGCTATGGAACTGACAAAAATTGAGTAAGATACTACTGTTGTAATGTTTCTCTTGCGTCCCAGCCTCGTCGCCGCTTTTGTGTCTCGTTTCCGTCGTAGGTGTCGGTGGCCGAGCAGATAGAGACCGACACAGGAATAAAGGATGCACGCTGGTGCAGATACGAAGGTGAGCAGCCAGTGGGACAGCAGATACTAGAAACACTAGAGTAAATTAGAACCAGATATATATTGCACAGAATTTATACAATACTTAACTTTTACATATCTTAGTACTGCAGAATGCTGATACATAGTTGAGCTAAGAGGCCTGCCTAGTGCCTATCCGTTAGCCAAGTCTTCACTGGTGCCTATCTGATTCCGAAGTGTTAACTGGTTCCTATCTCAGTCCCAAGTGAACGATGTTGTTCAGTGGTGGCCACGAGCGGAGTTGCAGCAGAGGGCGCTCGTGGCTGACGTCGTAAGAACGCCGCGCCGTGCGTGCATGGCGGCGCGCGGCGAAAGTAGGTGGCGCGCACTTTGGACTTGTGCGACACCACAGTTGTATCCGCCAGTAACTATCGTATCTTCGTTGTAATGAAAGTTGTTGTTTGTCAACAGAGAAAATATCAATGAATCAGTGTAGTAAGTATAGTTTACAATTTCCTGACAATATTAATTTCCATGCAAATACAAGAAAATTCGTTCATTCACAATCTTTCCTGAACTTTTTTGATATAAATTTACCTTTAGATTATAATGTTTGCTTTCATGCATATCGTCTCTTCGCTCATCGGCGATTCGCTGCTATACCTGTTCTTCGCTTAACGGTGATCGCTCCTATACCCGCTATTCTGCTATGGTATTAGTACAGGTTTCGGGCAGCAAATGGCTTTCTTGGCCTTTGCTGCTGTCTATTGCTGCCAAGCCCCCACAAAACCGACTTCAAAAAGGCGTTTGACGCGGTGCCACACTGCAGACTGCTAACGAAGGTACGAGCTTATGGAATAGGCCACAGAATTGTGACTGGCTGGAAGACTTCCTAAGTAATAGAACGCAGTACGTTGTTCTCGACGGCGAGTGTTCATCAGAGACGAGTGTATCGTCAGGCGTGCCTCAGGGGAGTGTGATAGGACCGCTATTATTTTTTATCTATATAAATGATCTGATGGACAGAGTAAGTTGTAATTTGCGGCTGTTTGCTGATGATGCTGTGGTGTATGGGAGGGTGTCGTCTGTAACTGACTGTAATAGCATACAGGATGACAGACAAAATTTCTAGTTGGTGCGAAGAATGGCAGCTAGCTCTCAATGTAGAAAAATGTAAGGTGATGCGCATGAGTAGAAAAAACAATCCTATAATGTTCGAATACAGCATCAGTAGTGAGCTTCTTGATGCTGTCGCGTCGTTCAAATATTTAGGCGTAACATTGCAGAGCGATATGAAATGGACGAGCATGTAAGGACAGTTGTGAGTAAGGCGGACAGCCGACTTCGGTTTATTGGGAGAATTTTGGGAAGATGTACTTCACCTGTAAAGGAGACCGCGAATAAAACGCTTGTACGACCACGTCTCGAGTATTGCTCAAGTGTTTGGGACCCGCAGCAGATCAGTTTAAAGGAAGACATAGAGGCGGTTCAGAGGCGAGCAGCTAGACTTGTTACCGGTAGGTTCGACCAATGCGCGAGTGTCACGGAAATGCTCCGGCAACTCAATTGGGGATCGCTGGAGGAAAGACGACGTTCTTTCCGTAAATTTGTGTTGAGGGCCGGAATTTGAACTGAGTGTAGTACGATCTTGCTGCCGCCTACTTACATTTCGCGTGAAGATCACAAAGACAAGATAAGAGAAATTAGGGCTCGTACGGAGGCATATAGGCATTCTTTTTTTCCTCGTTCAATTTGGGACTGGAATAGGAAAGGAAATGCCTAGTAGTGGTACAGTGTACCCTCCGCCACGCACCTTACGGTGAATTGCGGAGATGTATGTGGATGTAGAATGGCGTAAGCGGCCGACTGCGAACAGCGGACAAATTGAAGAGCGCGACGGCGGCCACTGTGGTGGCAAACTTCCGCCACAACTTTAAATGTGCGTAACACTCTTTTGATTAGAGTGTGTATTCATTTGAGTTAAGTCGCGAAAACTATGTCTAATTGAAACATGTGGCTAAGTACAAAACAGCTTCAGACTACTTGAATATACAGCAATTATCGGTTGTGTGTATATTTATCGCACATCCGGTGTAGAAATTGGTCAACAGCGTTTCCTCTTCCTAACGAAACCGAACTATAACATGTAGTTTTTTTAGGGTTCTAAGTGCAGCATATGAACGGAATTTATTGCCAGATACGATTTTTTGGCACTTTCTCTGTATACTTCACGATGGTGAAATTTTTGTACAAACATTAATTTCGGAAGAGTTTCACACTTTACGTCTGTGCTTTAATGACGTATTCTCCAATATTTAGATTTTTCATACCATCAAAAAACCAAACAGGGCTGACTGAAACAGCTAATGTTGAAAATCGATTGTGAAAGTGAAATATGCCATCATATACATAAAAAAAAAGCGTCTTACGTTGTGAATAAAGCAATCACCCACTACCAAATTCTTCTAAGAACACGAATTTTGCCGTAACTTTTTCTTATCTAAGGCATCTAACAATAGCAATAGGGTATCTAGCAAGAAAATTAGCTTTTTTAATGCTGTAAGCGAAATACTGTATAGCAGAGTGAACTGCTCAAAAGTCAGCAACTATCGTCACAGGGTTGAGCTTCACAATGTGCGTCCACTGTGGCTATTCGCCGTTCATATATGGAACGATACACAGGTCTTATATCTGTATGTAAAGCAGATTACTTTTCAATTCTGCGTTGCAAGTTGCTAATATTAATTTCATAAACGAAAATTCGAATTGCAGTGATGCAACTAATTTCGTGACCCCAATAGTTATTTTACACAATCATAAAATGAACCTTTTTAACTTCCTGTCCACCAGTACTGCCTAAAGTAGCTCCTTTTTAAGAGATACCAGTATTATAAAAGCCTGTTATTTATTTCATTCAATCCTATATTGTGTTGACTAACAGTCTCTTAAGCTAGAATAACTATCTCTGAACACAAGTATTAGGGCTACTTGTATTCCTGAGAAATATAAATGGGAATACAGTATTCGATCTTTTTATTCCTTTCAATTGATTTATGTATTTAAACGCTGAGATGCTATTCAAATCAAATGTTCAAATGTTTGTTAAGCTTATGGGACTGAACTATATGGTCTTCAGTCCCTAAACTTACAAACTACCTACGAACTACCTTACAATAAGGACGGCACAAATATCCATGCCCGAGGGGGGATTCGAACCCCCGACTGTAGTGGCCGCGCAGACCGTGACTGAAGCGCCCCAGTCCGCTCGGCCACCGCGGCCGGCGAGATGCTCTTCAACATTGTGCTTATGTACACGGCGACGGTGACTATCAATTGCGTATATATCGCGCAGTAGCTATTTAATACACTATTTACCTGCTAATAACAACCCTGGTATTTACGTGACGCTTGCCACTATCATGGCGGCCGGCGAAGCTTCAAATTATCCCGCGACAGCAGCGCCGTCAGGAAGTCTGCTTATTTTTACAACGTCTTCGAGAGCTGCTTAGCTGCTCTTCGCTGATCTGCTGTTCGATTTTCTGCTATTCGCTGCTACACCTGCCATTCGCTGCCGCCTTTAGTACACATTTCGGTCAACAGACTGCTCTTTCTACAGTTCCCTGCTGTTTCCTGCTATACCTGCTCTTTAGCTGATATTCGCTACTCAACCGTGGTGAAATCACTTCCAGATCGCCGCGACCATGAAAACAGCGACTTCTCAGTCACCGTGATTTCTAACGAATACGTGATTTCATCTCGATCTGCTCATATATATATTTAATAAGCTGTCTGGGCACTGCAGTGTAGTCGTGGCCAGTGTACTGCCGGCAGATGGCGTCGGTTGAGACGTGATTAGGGATTGTGACGGTAGGGGCGGTGTACGACAGCGAATGCGGGGAGAAGTGAGCAGAAGATACTGCTGGCGGTGTGAATGACCCGCTGTCGCTTGGGGCCTGGGTGTCGCAGTGAGCAGAGCAGGTCCTCTGTCCTCTGTCCGTGGTGCGGGCCGGGCACTCGCCGCGCCACGCCCGCATTCTGGGCGAGTGAGTCGCAGGCCGCGGCGGAGGGTGACTCACCGCCGGGACTCGAACCCGGATCCCTGGGAGCGCGCTCGACACTCGCCGCGAGCGTCACTGCAGTCCAGCCGGTCAGCGGGGCTGGAAGACGGGGCCGGCTGACTGGCTGGCCGCTGGGCACGCCCCCCGCCCCTTACCGGCGTCCGCCGCCTCTCGGTGTCACGTAAGCGCGCCCGGCTGTGACGCCTCGTCTTCTGCTGGAGCACGGATTCACCGCCAGCACTCTACGGCGTGACGTCATCGTGACGTTTACGTACCCAGGTTCCGTGTTCCATGGTGTATATCGACTGAGCGCCTTGAGGCTACTGCAACGGGCCGAGCAATTTACGCCAAAATGACAAAGGCGACCTCTCCTGTCAGATATTGCGATGTTTGTTCGGCGCGATTGCAACTTCCTTCCCACAGAGACAGCGTCTTCCTTTTCGTATTTTCATGCTTTTGTCCTCGTAACTCTCGTCTTGCCATTTCAAAGTAACGGAAGCTGAAAAGGTACCAAAAACATGTCGTTCTTACTACGATTAATTGAAAACTAAAGTCAACAAGCCGCAGAGGAGTAGCCGAGCGGTCTAAAGCGTCGCGCTGCGGAGCGCGCGGTTGCTCACCGTGGAGGTTCGAGTCCTCCCTGGGGCATGGGTGTGTGTGTTGTCCTTAGGTTAGTTTACCTAGGTTTAAGTAGTTTGTAAGCTACGGACTGATGACCTCGCAGTTTGGTCCGATAGATTTACAAACATTTGAACATTTAGAGTCAACAAATTCAGTATTGGTAGGTAACTTCTGATGTTATTGGTAAACGGAAACAGACTTAACAGCGGAAACTCGGACAGATTCTCGCTGTAGCGCTGTGAATCAAAGCGTGATAGTGTGGTGAAAGTATACGTAACTTCGGTATCATTATAAATTTAAGTCTGCAATGTTTTGACTTCTTAAACGTACTAGCGTTTTTCTTAAAAGTGTATTTGTTGTATTTGGTGAACATTACGTAAAATATGGACCAAAGAATCGTAAACATTCTTTCTTGAACTACCTGCACACAGTAATATTGTAAGTTGTAAATTTCATGCTGATACAAATAGTTTCACACATTGACTCGCGAATATACACGAAGCTGTTGAGTTTTTATGAAATACAGTATCAGCACTCTTATTCCATAAATAGCGGGTATAGAACGCAAGAACATAATATTAAAAGAAACATGGCTCTGCAGTATAATTAAGGAACGACAGTTGCCACAAAATTTTATACATAAAACTATTTGTACGAGGATGACGTTTACATCATTACACATTTTAATAGAAAACGCTCGTCATGCAAATAAGTCAAAATAAAGCGGAACATAAATTCAATTTAATCAATAACAGTGTCGGAAAGGAACCGGCTCCGAAGGACTTAACGCTGCACACCATCATCGCGCCTCTGTCCACAGCGCTTCAGCGAATACGTAGCTAATCTGTGTCTGTCTGTATCTCTATCTTCAGGAGTCCCCCACCAGCAGGGCGGTCGTTGACTTTAGTTTACAGTTAATGTTACTAAGAACGACTCGTTTTTGGTGCCTCTTCAGAGTGTCATTACTAGCAAGAAGTGAGTTATAAGGCGAGAAAGATGTAAATAGTAGAGGCGTATCTGCAGGAGAGAGCTTGATACGAACAAGCCTCGCTGGGTCGATATACACAGTGGAGAGTGTGAACAGGGGCTGCACACGTCCACGTCACGCAGCGGCACGATGGCGGCGCGGCGGCGCTGTGTGGCGGCAGCAGAACCAAGCACACTGTTCGCTGCTAACATCCGTACCAGCTGTCGCTTCCGTTTCGTCTTGATGGTCACATAGCGAGTGGTATGACAGCCAAGTAACGTCTTCCTGCACTGTAGGCAATCGCTGGAGTGATAAGGGTAGTCGCTCCGTCGTTAAAGCACGAGCTGGTATTTCGTGAAGCTTTCGGGAGGACAGGCGGCCTGTTCTTTTGACCGTATGATCACGGAAATCGCCTGTACTTTTCTACGGAGTTGGGAGCCCACGCAAAACTGTATGGTCGGATCCATATTTCGACTGTTGTGGTCTTGAAGGCGATTTCAGCACGCCACCTGTTTCACTGTGCCGGAGTTAAAACCCGAACCTCTCTCTAATACGATGCAACACGCCTCTCTTATCTCGCCCGTTGATCGTTAGCTTGAATCACAAGGAAAGTACTGGGACTCGAACAAAAACATATACACCAAAATCGTACGAGAGATAATGTAAAGGTCCCTTATTGCGCTAGTGATACTCCCGCATCTGCAAAACCCTGCAGTCGTCCGTTAGAGGCCTCTGCGTGTGCCATGCCGCATTGCACTTTGACCTGTCGGTTCGCCAGTAGGGACGGCTCGAACAAACACATATACACCAAAATCGTATGAGAGATAATGTAGAGATCCCTTATTGCACTAGTGATACTCCCGCATCTGCAAAACTCTGCAGTCGTCCGTTAGAGGCCTCTGCGTGTGCCATGCCGCATTGCACTTTGACCTGTCGGTTCGCCAGTAGGGACGGTGCAGTGTGCCTCCCAAGTTGCGTTTTGTGACGTCATTTGTGTGGTGAAGCGTCAGATGGGGCGGCGATTGCTAATCAAGCCTGATAATGTATTGCGATTAGTTGAGACGAACTTACGAAGAACCCTTCTTCGTCAAGATGGTATTAGTGTAGAAGATGAATCATTCGCATGCTTTCTCGTATCTGTTACGGTACAGAAACATGAGCGTAAGTTAGATACACTAACACGTAATGATGATAATAGGGATGATAATGACTAACAACTCATTGCAAGCGTTAGTGCTACGGTAAGTGCGGGAAGAGGCGATGGAAGCAGTGGCAGTGAATACCAACAGTCTTTCGAGAAGAAGGTTAAAGTTGCAACTATCATCACGGCTTTTGATGACAGTTCGCTAGAGAACATGTACGATGATTATTACATAAGTTATAGTTAAGATATCTGCATTATGTATTGCGTCTACAACTACAGCTACAGTGCTATCTAGAGCATGGTTGCTGAGCTTTGCAGAAAAACGACACCCACCAGCACACTGAGGTGTACGTAGAGATCCTGTAACCAAACGTTCATACAGATATGTTTGTTCGAGCCCATGTACTTTCCTTTTCAGTCCGGTTTTCTAAGTGGACATTTAACAAACAGTAAAACTGTTAGTTCCATTCGACTAACACACTTTCAAGCATAGGACCTTCAAGGGGTTTAGAAGCCACTTCCTCGTATTTCGTTAAGAGTGCTCGGGTGGAACTCAGTCTGTTTTACACGTACACCATCTTTTTCAGTTAATAAGTATCCGTAGCAGATATTAACAGGAAAGACGAAGAGTACTGCGATCTGTTTCAGTACTTCACAAGAAAAATGTTTTCGCTTTTAAAGGTGGAAAACAGTAGCACCAGCAAAAGGGAGAAGAAGGCGTCGGAAATTTTGACCTGCGCTTCGACGAAAAATGGGTCTACGTAACACACTGCGTCGCTATTGTACTTAATAAACTATAAACTACAGTGCTGTGAAAACAGTACGTTGTGGGATGTTTTGCTGTGTTATGATATTTTACAGCTGCTAACTCCCTACAGGCAGCTTCTCTGTTAAGAGGTAGTACTTTCAAGAGAGCTAAACGAAAACGTACGTTCGAATAACACAGACGACTTCTAGTACTAAGCATTGCTTCAAGTGATAGCAATAAATATTTACTTACAGTGCGTAACTGTGGGCTCGGTGCGGGTTCCCAGTTAACGATCCACCTTTTCTTCTCTCAGAATCTCTCGGGAAACTAAACGTTCTGTGGCCACCTCTGGAATGATCCGAGCAGTTTATGGCAACACAACCACCCATAATGCCGTGCTAAAGTGCCGTGACGGAACTTGTGTAGCACCGCAGTATCTTTAACTTAGAGATACGGGAATGAAAATGGCGGATGCCCCCGCTCGTACTTACAGGAGCCTTTGCGTGGAACTGCACGTTACGCTTCCCTGCATAGCGAGCAGTGCAGGACGTGCCATGTCAGATTTTTGCTTCATGGACTGGAAAGAGGCCACTGAGACGTGAAGTAGCTTTCACGTGGCGAGCGCAACTTTTAAGCCGCCATACTGCTATCTGTGTAGAATTTCATTTTATTACCAAACGGAACGTACTTTCTGGACGCGCCTGGTATTATAGAGCAGGGACGTTGAATCGCTGCTACCTGGTATCGGCAGTGGTTGCGAGGACTGCCCGCCTCTGGGGCTGTGAGTATCGACTCTTCCTGCAGTGTGGCGGCGGCCTGTTTGCACACTGCCGGCGTTCCTGTATCGTGAGATGACACTTTTGACGCACTATTACTGCGCTGGATCGTAACCACACATGTAGCCGTGTCACATCGTCATCTTGAAATAGGTAACCGCCCAATGTATTCGGACCGCTAACAGCAGTTTTTTTTTTTTTTTTTGGGGGGGGGGGGTTGTGGGATGTTCTGTAGAAATTGTCAGTTGTGTGCTAACAGTGGATGTTTCGTGTCGGTTAACGTATTTTGCAGAGAACTAGGTTCGATTGAGGCGGCGAAACATGGAACGCGACGACAGGGTTTGCTACAGAGTAGAGAGAGAGAGAGAGAGAGAGAGAGAGATGTTTGGTTGTAAGGCGTCCGGCAAGGTCGCGCGCGTTCGCAAATAGCGCAGACACGCACGCACACACGCACACACACACACACACACACACACACACACATCAGCTGAGCGGCGAACACGTGCGCCTGTATAGAGTGATGTCCTTGGTGCCCACCGCTGTGTGCGCCCGCTATGGGCTAGGCCAGCGGTCTGTATTCAAATGTTATGAATTATCTCGAACAGAACGATCTATTGAACCAAGGTCAACACGGATTTAGAAAATATCGTTCATGCCAAACACAACTGGCTCTTTACTCACACGGAGTGATGGGTGCTATCGTCAGGGTTCGCAAATTGATTCCGTATTCCTTGATTTCCAGAAGGTTTTTGACACCGTACCTCACAAATGGCTTTTAATCAAATTGCGTGGTTATGGTATATCGCCCCAAATTTGCGATTGGATAGGGGATTTCTTGTCAGAGAGGACACAGTTGGTAGTAATCGATGGTAAAGTATCGACTAAAACAGAGGTGATATCAGGCGTTCCACAGGGTAGTGTTATTAGTCCTCTGCTGTTCCTTATTTACATAAACGATTTTGGGGAAAATCTAAGTAGCTCTCTTGGGTTGTTTGCAGATGACGCCGTCATTTACCGTCGAATAAAATCATCTGAAGATCAAAACCAACTGCAGAACGATCTGAATAAGATATGTGTATGGTGTAAGAATTGGCAATTGACACTAAATAATGAGAAGTGTGAAGTCATCCACATGAGTACGAAAAGATATCCGTTAAACTTTGTTTACAAGATAAATCAATCAAAAATGAAGGCCGTAAACTGCACAAAATACCTAGGAATTACTATTACTTCAGACTTAAATTGGAAAGAACACGTACATAATATCTTGGAAACGGCGAAACAGAGAACCCTTAAAACATGCAAGAGAACTACAAAAGAAAATGCATACACTACGCTTGTCCGTCCATTTTTGGAGCATTGCTGCCCAGTGTGGGATCCTTATCAGGTGGGTTTAACGGAGGACATCGAAAGAGTCCAAAGAAGGGCAGCTCGTTTCCTATTGTCACGATACAGGGGAGACAGAGTTACCGAAATGATACAGGATCTGCGATGGGAATCATTACAACAACGGTGCTTATCGCTGCGGCGTGGGCTACTTACGAAACTCCAATCGCCAACATTTTCCTTCGAATGGGAAAAATATTGTTGATTCCCACTTACATAGGTAGAAATGATCATCAGAATAAAATACGAGAAATCAGAGCTCGAACGGAGAGATTCAGGTGTTCTTTCTTCCCGTGCGCGATATTTGAGAATGGTATGGGAGGTAAATAGTATAATGGTGGTTTGATGAACCCTCTGCCAGGCACTTAAATGTGATTTGCAGAGTATCCCATGTAGATGTCGATGGGGACAGCCGCGCTGCAGTGGCACAGCGGTCTAACGCGCCTTGCTGCCGACCGCACGGGGGTCGCCGTCGGAAGTTGGAGCCCTCCGTCGGATGTGTGTGTGTGTGTGTGTGTGTGTGTGTGTGTGTGTGTGTGTGTGTGTGTGTGTGTGTGTGTGTGTGTCGCCAGCATACGTTAAAGCATTCTAAGTCTAGGTACTGATAACCGCAGCAGTTGGCTCCCTTAGATTAAAAATAAAAACCCGGAACAACATTTTTGACTACTACACTTCCCCCAAGTACCCTTGCGAAGCATGCTTGAGCGCCTGTGTGATATTTATTCAAGCGTCGGGCTTGTACTGGCAGCTTGATACTCCATCGTATTCCGATTACGCATGCTTGTGCAACCGTTCAAGCATGTCTGTGAACGTGTGCCAAGAACAGGGACACTGCTACGAACATACGTAAATAATTCCATTTATATTGTTTTGATTTGGTACTCTTTACGTCCAATTCTGTATATATATATATTCTCTTGTTATATAAGGCAATTCAATACAGTATTTGCATGGGAAAGAGAAGAAAAACGATAATGCCATTCATCAAAACCTAAGGCCACTAAATGTTCCATTTCTGATTTAAATAATGAAAGACTGACCCAGTAACATAGTTTTCGGCGTTTAGCGCGATGCGTTCCTATAAGGTATTGCGAATGTCAGGTATCATATATTGACAGAAGTTTTGGTATGAGTGTCTCATCTCTTTTGCAGTCTTTTTTTACGACATACAACTATTAAAAAATCGGAGGGAACAAACCTTCAGAAGTTATGTATTCACAGAATATGTCATCAACAGCAAATGAGCAAAGCTGAAAATGTGAACCCAGCCGGGATTCGAACCCGGGTCTCCTGCTTTCTAGGCAGTTGCGCTGACCCCTACACCAATGGGGACACAGTGATCACCGCACCTGCAAGGACTACCTAACACGCCTCCCAGCAGATATAAATTCCCATCTTCACCCTATCCGCAGTACTGAAACTCGTGTGATATGAAACAATAACAACTGTTCTTTCGGAACAGACGGCAGTGTATAAATACTTCAGCAGTTTTTGCACGCTAATAACCAAAATTATAAATTTGTCTGCCCACGCACAACTTTTGCTATTGTGTCTCCTCCTTACCGACGAACAAAAACATTTATTTTCTAAGATTTTCGAAATACATTATAACCCCACAAAGACTACAGTGCAAGAGAGATAAAGAAACACACTTGGAAATGTCATGCAATAATATTGCCGTAAATGTTTCCATTTGACATGACAAACAAGAAGGAAGTAGTACTGGTGCAGTGTCTCACCGTTTACATCTTGAATACAGCGGCCTGTCGACATTTTGCGGTCCTTTAAACGCTGTGTGGACCACAGTGAGGTTTCCTCTTCCGTTTTCACTAACACAAAAGACTCACAGGAGCGACTCGCCATTTGCCAGTCCTGTTCTCGAGGTTGCAGTTGCTTGTCCTTCGTCTTCAGAGAATAGAGAGACGCACACGTGGACATGCGACGCATGGGACGAGTGCTGACAAAAATATACTGAACTTCGTCAAGTGCGATCCATCTAACTAACCACATTCTGCAGCAGCGTCAGAAACATACGTAGTGTCCGTGCTGTGCGAAGTCAGGCGGATTTTGCCCGGTGGGTTGGCACAGATGTTTCCCCAAATTAGTTTTCGCAGTATCTAGGTGAAGCCGACCAAACAAATAGCGTGTCGCACTTTTCATCCGACGCTGAGCACCAACAGATACGTCGCTTTGCTTCAGATTTAGACCTGCTGTTTCAGGTGCTTTTTCGGCAGACTACGCTGTATCAGTGTGCTGAAATTTCCTTGTTACTGTTACGTATTGGGAGGACCGGCAAAACACCAGTAATACAGTCCTACTGTTGATACTGGACACACCGGTCACTTGCTTTTGTTACTGCTGTGCCTTATCGTGGTGTACTGTCCTGCAGTATATACGGACAGGAAGCACATGTCACCACAGTGATGGTGCCGGCCACGTGAAATACCGCCTGCTTTCTAACACGAAGCAAACTGAAATGTACGCACAAGTGCATCCATAAGAGCTTGGAGCAGTACTTCACCTTCGCTGTTCTCGGGCTAGGCTATTCTAGTGACCAAGTGCTCATGGCTGTTGAGGAGTGGCGAATCCAGGAAGTTGAAGGGGGCAGGGTGGGGGGGGGGGGGGTATGGCACTGGAGTCCCCTCCAAAAGCGTAACGCAAATCTCTTGTTTTTCGGAATCAGGTCGCTCGGATTGGTCATTTTCTGTCAGAGAGGAAACAGAAGCGATACCTGTCTTTCGCCGCTACGGCATCCTTATCTTTATAAACGATTTAGGACACAATGTGATCAGCTGCCTTCGATTGTTCGCGGATGATGCTGTCGTTTCTCGGTTATTAGAGTCACCAGAAGATTAAAAGCAACTGCAAAACAATTCTCATAAGATATCTGCACGCTGAATAAATTGGTAGTTGACCCTAAAAATTAAATGTCCGATCTCACCTTCGACCATAGATACTAGTAGACCGTGCAAACAAGAGAGTGGCTATACATATGGCATGGCAACAACATAAGACCACGTCACTGTTGGGAAACGTTAGCCATATTCAAGAAGTGACACCATTTTTAAATTGGTAATACTTAGACTTGATCCCCTTCACGGAAAACATTTTGTATATTCATTAGCAAATCTGGGCTCTTCACGTGACTGTTGGGCAAAGCAGAGGTTTAGTTGTAGAGATGTTGGTACCATGAAAGCAACGCCATGCCGAGTCTACCAATATCTGTGGTAGAAGGAAGACACCCATATGAGCGCCAAAAGAAATCCGTTAAATTTCATTTAAACGATTTATCAGTCAAATACCAAGACCGCAGATTTAAATAAAAACCTAGGATTTGCAATTGGGAACCACTTAAATTAGAAAGAACACACCGAAAATATTGTAGGAAAGACGAACCAAAGACTATGTGTGATTGGCAGAACACTTAGAAGATGCAACATTGGTACTACACTAGCGCGTTGTATTGCCCACGGTTGTTGCGGATTGTAGGATCACCGCCCCCTGCAGCACTGGTCCCGAGGCACGCGTGTCACGAGGCGCCGGCCGCGGCCACTGCGTAGGCCACGCAGCGCCTCCTACTCCTACTGCCAGCTGCTGGCGGACGCCCACGCCTGCTCACGGCCGCTATATATATATATAACGCCGGAAGCCTACAGCCCACTCCTTTGTCGTCTTAACCTTGCTGTTGCCTGCTCTAGTTCCGTCACTCATTGACAAACTTGTGCGACGGCTCAGTGTGTTCTCTTAATGTTCTCCTGCAGGAAACAAATTTTCTCAAGTCAAAAATGGATTTCCGTACCTGGAAATAAACACGAATATACTCAGCTATATATATATATATATATATATATGCCGCTTGGGTATAGCCGTGCGCTAACGTTCTTTGTTGCGGAGGACGCGGGCCTACCCGTCCGAGATTCTAATCCTCCCTCGGGAATCGATATTTCTTAGTCTTACCATAAGTTAAAGCAGTTCGTAAGAGTAGGGACGGATGATCACTACAGCTCAGTAAAAGGAGGCTTTTTTTATGGGACTTCACTACAGGGTCATCAGTGCCTAAACTTACAAACTAGTTATGAACTTATGAACTAAGGACGGCAAAAATATCCATGCCCTAGGGGAGATTCGAACCCCCGGCCGTAGTGGCCGTGCAGACTGTGACTGACGCGCCTCAGTCCCCTCAGCCACCGCGGCCGGCGCTGTGTTGTTGTTGTTGTTGTTGTTGTTGTTGTTGTTGTGGTCTTCAGTCCGGAGACTGGTTTGACGCAGCTCACCCTACTCTATCCTGAGCAAGCCTCTTCATCTCCTTATAAAAACGGCAACCTACATCTGTCTGAATCTGCTTACTGTATCCATCTCTTGGTCTCCCTCTGCGATTTTTACCGCACACACTTCCCTCCAACGCTAATTTCACAATTCCTTGATGTCTAAGAATCTGCCCTACCAATCTATCCCTTCTTTCAATCAAGGTATGCCAGAAATTTATTTTCTCCCCAATCCTGTTCAGTACCTCCTCATTAGTTACGCGATCCACCCACCTAATCTTCAGCATTCTTCTGTAGCACCATATTTCAAAAGCCTCAATCTTCTTCCTGTCCGCACTGTTTATCGTCCATGTCTCACTCCCATACAAGGCAACACTCCATGCAAATGCCTTCAGAAAGGACTTCCTTAGGCTTAAATCAATATTCGATGTTAACAACTTTCTCTTTTTCAAGAACGCTTTTCTTCCCATTGCCATTCTTCATTTTATATCCTCTGTACTGCGACCATCATTTGTTGTTTTACTGCCCAAGTAACAAAACTCATCTACCTCCTTTATTGCTTCGTTTCCCAATCTAATTCCTTCAGCATCACCTGCTTTTCTTACACTGCACTCCATTACCCTAGTTTTGCTCTTGTTAATGTTCATCTTATATGCACCTTTCAGCACACTGTCCATTCCGTTCAATTGCTCTTCCAGGTCCTTTGCTGTATCTGACAGAATTACTATGTCGTCGGCAAAACGCAATGTTTTTAATTCTTCACCCTGAACTTTAATTCCTTCTCCAAATTTCTCCTTGCTTTCCTTTATAGCTTGCTCAATGTACAAATTGAATAACATTGGAGAAAGGCTACAACCCTGTCTTACTCCCTTTCCAACCACCGCATCCCTTTCATTCCCTTCAACTCTGATAACCGTCGTCTGGTTTTTGTACAAGTTGTAAATAACCTTCCGTTGCCTATGTTCTGTCGATTACAGAAGAATGGAATGTAATGTCAAAAATGAGGCAATGCTGAAGGAATTAGAATAGATAATGAGACAATAAATGTACTAGATGAGTTTTGTTATTTTGGTATCAAAATAACTTCTGATGGTCGAAATGGAGAAGATATAAAATGCGGAATAGCTAAAGAAGCGAAAGTTCTTAACATGCAATATTAACTTAAAAGTTTCTGAATCATTTGTTTAGAGTGCGGGACTGAAACGTGGACGATAAGGAGTTCAGATAGAAAGATGATAGAAGCTTTTGAAATGTGGTGCTGCAGACGAATGGTGAAAGTTAGATGGGTAGATCACGTAAGTAATGAGGAGGTGCTTAACCGAATCGGGGAGAAAAGGAGTTTCTGGCACATCCTAAGAGAAGGGATAGATTGGTTGGACACATTCTGAGACATCAAGGAATTGTCAACTTGGCAACAACAATAAATGTTCAAATGTTTGTAAATCTATCGGACCAAACTGCGTGGTCATCAGTCCGTAGCTTACACACTACTTAAACCTAGGTAAACTAACCTAAGGACAAACACACACACCCATGCCCCAGGGAGGACTCGAACCTCCACGGCGAGCAACCGCGCGCTCCGCAGCGAGACGCTTTAGACCGTTCGGCTACTCCACCGCGGCCCTCGTCAACTTAGCATTAGAAGGAAGCGTGTGGGCTAAAAATCGTAGAGGGAGACCGAGGGACGAATACAGTAAGCAGATTCAAAAGGATGTAGGTTGCCGAACGTATTCTCAGATGAAGAGACTTGCACAGGACAGGGTATCGTGGAGAGCTGCATCAAACCAGTCTGCGGACTGAAGACCACAACAATATCATCATAATTTTTCAGTCCCTCTTTTTTCTACTTTGTTTTATAAAATGTTCGAAGTTTTGTAGAGCTTATGGGACTTAACTACGGGGTCATCGGCCCCTAAGCTTACAAACTACTTATGAACTAGCTTATACTAAGGACGGCACAAACATCCATGCCTGAGGGGGGATTCGAACCCACGACGGCGAACTGCCGCGCGCATCGCAACGCGGCGCTCCAGTACGCACGGCTAATCCGCCGCGGCTTATTTTATCTTCCTTTCAGTCCATACCGTAATTTATCGTATTTTTTCTTCATCCTGCTTCAACTTCAGCAATTGTAAGGTATATCAGTTTTTGGGCATCATATAATAAGCGCACATACGCTATTTTCCTGCAGATGGCAGCTTTGACTATTGGATTTTGTGTCCCATCGTCGTCGCCACTTTTGTGTCGCAGCCAGCCGCTTTTGCGTCTCGTCCGCCGGTTGTCGTAGGTGTCGGTGGCCGAGTAGAAAGACCGACACAGGAATAAAGGATGCACGCTTGTGCAGGTAGGAGGTGACCAGCCAGTGGGACAGCAGAAACTAGAAACTCTAGAGTAAATTAGAACCAGATATGTATTTCTTAGAGACTTAGTAATACTTAACTTTTACATAGTTCTTGACTGCAGAATGCTGATACATAGTTTAGATAGAGGCCTGCCTACTGATGATTCCTAGTGCCTATCCGATAGCCAAGTCTTAACTGGTGCCTATCTGATTCCCAAGTGGCCGATGCTGCAGTCGTGGCCACGAGCGGAGTTGCAGCAGAGGGCGCTCGTGGCTGACGTCGTAAGAACGCCGCGCCGTGCGTGCATGGCGGCGCGCGGCGAAAGTACGTGGCGCGCACTTTGGACTTGTGCGACACCACAGACTTTTCGGTGTACCTTCATATTGACTGGCGCTCTACACGTACCGGCATTCTTGCATCGTTGCTGATGTTTGTTTCGTATTTATTAGCCCTGAGATGCCTCAGGGACGTACCATAATGTCAGTGTGTCACGCTATTACTAAACGTCACTGTTTTTTCATGGCGACGAAGGCTGGACATTCTATGCAACGTGTTTTGTGCGAGACAGATGGGGATGTCCAAGAACGCTTTGGTGATTCCCTAGATAAAAACGGGCGATATGGCCCTGATTTTGAGATATTTACGGGTCATGATACTAATTCAGAGCGTGAAGCCCATGCAGGTTCAGAAAGGCTAAAATAGGATCTGCGGCTCGTAGAGAACATAATTAGTTTGTATTTGATACTGCAAAAGTAAAACTTGATAAAACTTTATCCCTTCACTGACTTACGGAATCTGGTAGTCGCTCTATAGTGAAAAAATGAATACTTAACTGAAAGCTGACTTTGCTTACAATTTATCGTAAGTAAATGGGATTTTTTCCCTTTAACTAAGTTTCGTACTGTAATATAATCGCCGGCTGCGGTGGCCGCGGGGACTGAGGCGCTTCAGTCACGGTCTGCACGGCCACTACGGTCGGGGGTTCGAATGCCCCCTCGGGCATGGATATTTGTGCCGTCCTTATTATTAGCTGGTTCATAAGTAGTTTGTAAGTTTAGGGACTGATGATCCCTTAGTTAAGTCCCATAGACTATACAAACATTTTTTTGTAATATAATCTCTTTGATGATAATCTGTGGGTAACTATAGAGGTAATTATTTTATTTTCGTAAGTCGTGAAATAAAAATGTACACCAAATTTCGTAGCGTTCTATTTGTCGCTATTTGTTGTTAAAAAAAGTCAAGTTTCAACATAGTCTACTTCCAAGAATTGTAATGAACAACAGGAAGTCATGAAGACATACATTTCGCAAAACACTGCTTTGATATACAAAAAATAAAAAGGAGCTCTGAGGGATCCCTCCATAGTAATTGTGTTCTTGTCAATGTCCATAGTAGCTAAGAGCGTTTTCAACCTCCATCGTGGGAAAAGGCAGGATGGTTGATTGGTTGGTTGTTTGTTTCGGACAAGTAGACCAAATTGTTAATATTAGCCCCCGATGGTAAGGGGAATCAGTGATGATAGAAAAGGAGGGAAACGGAAAAGAAATGCAGTCTGGAGGGAATGAAGGGAGAAAGACTGCATTATGGGGGCCACGCTCGAGCCTGCTTTGGGGGGAGGGGTAAGGATGAAAACATCAAGAAAACGCGCGCTCTGCTTTTCCAAGCAGCCCCGGGAAATTGATCAGACGAGCTGCACAACACGTGCGATGAACCGCGGACACTGCGACAATCTGAAGACCTCCGTCTCTTTCCTTACAACTTTTCTCTCTTTCAGGGTTGGTAATACGTTTTGTGCATCACCGTTCTGTCTCG
The DNA here is from genome assembly GCA_026315105.1 of Locusta migratoria. NCBI lineage: Eukaryota > Metazoa > Arthropoda > Insecta > Orthoptera > Acrididae > Locusta > Locusta migratoria. The sequence continues at coordinate 138,840,501 of CM048752.1, read as the reverse complement.
CCTAAATGCGTGGTGGTACAAAAAACGTAGAAAATAATTATGAAGCTCGTATGTAATGTTGTAGTTCGCACAATGCCCCGGAGGTGTCAAACGTAGTATTGCTCATCTGCAGTGAACATTATTCGCCATACCGTGCAAGTGATGCTCCGTTTTCCAAATTCAAATGTGTGTAAATCTATGGGACTTAACTACGTCGGTTATCAGTCACTAGGCTTGCAAACTACTTAAAGTAACTTATTCCAAGAACAACAAACACGTGCCCGAGTGAAGACTCGAACCTCCGACGGCGAGCAGTGGCGCGCTCCACTGGCAGGCGCCTCAGAGCGCTCGGCCACTCCACCGCGGCTCGCTTTTTCTCCTCTGCGGTCAAAAGCGTATTTTGTAATTGATAAGCAATAACGTCTCTATTAAACTCTCAAGTCCACGTTGCGCCTTTAAAGTATCACCATTACCACGAACAATAGCAGCTGTAATCCAACCATTACCGTGACTCGGAGTAGTATCAGCTCTGCTAACAGCAAACTGGGAAACACCACCACAAAACACACTAGGCCCTCGCGCGCGAGGTCTGTAAGGGCTTGTAGTGGCCGTTCTGGATCTTTCTGATTCGGAGAGGCGTTTATTGTGGTTCGTAGAAGGAGAGTGAGGCGTTCGCGTCTTACTGTGTTTAAGGCTATTGATAATATTGACGTTAAGAATAGCATTAATAATGTAGGAGCTCAAGTGTTTCTGTAAGGGCCTAGTGTGTTTTGTGGTGGTGTTTTCCAGTTAACTGTTAGTAGACCTGATACTACTTCGAGTCACGTACTACGAACAATGGCAGCTGTAATCCAACCATTACCGTGACAAGAACTAAAGAATCGTAGCACTAACACGCTTTCAAATCTAAATTGAACAGTTACCTCATGGCTCACTCCTTTTATTCTGCCGAACTCCTAGAAGAAATTGGGCAATTAAGCTAATTCATTTTTTTTCCTTTATTGATTCTTTTCGGTTAGTCTTAAAGAGTGTCGTGTGCATAGGACTACTTAAAAAAATTTCTCTTACCATTCGTGTGTTAAATTCATGAGTTGACTTGTTCCATGACCGTGGAGTCTTACTCCTCAATTAGGTCCTGCGGAACAGAAAACTATAGTATTATTCTTATGAACAGAAAACAAAACATTTACAACTGGTTCCTGACAAATTTTATACAAAGAGAAAAAAAGTCTTTGGGCACAACTGCCCCAATGGAATCAAGCCGGATCCAATACACGACATTTTAAGCTTGAGGCGATGGTTAAGAAACAGGGCATAAGAGTATATTCGGACATCACACCCGGTGCTTTAGGCGACAGTTGAATGGAAGTATGGGGAAACACGTTTAAGCAGCGCGAAAAGCTTGAAACGGGTTTATGGCTGTTTGGAATGCCTGCGATTGTTATCGGAAGGGTGGCAGGTGCTTGCCTGAGTGCAGGTAGTGTGAGCGTGGGCGGGAAGCCCCTGGAGAGCCGCGCAGGCTTTGTGGACGCCCGGGCTACCTGCTGCGGCTGCGGCTGCGGGATTCCCAGCCCCAGCAAGTGGTTTGCCGTGTCTCCTGGACAAACACCGGCCCCAAATGGCCCATAACACCACCTGTTCACTGCTGCCGTTGTCATCTCTCTGAAAAGCCTCTTCCTTTTTTTTGGGGGGGGGGGGGGCGTTTTCTAACTGCAACGGGATTTTTGCTCGAAGGCATTTTCAGTGTGAACCAGAAAATTATACTTTCGTTTTCGTATTTGTATATTCTAAAACAGCCCACCATTTATTTGTTCGTAAAGGAGAGAATACGTGACTTTTTCGTCTGGTATCTCCTTTAGTTACAGGTTTCAGGTCCGATAGTTGTTCCACTTACGCATTTTTCGTACTTCGTGTTGTCAACGTTTATGGCACTTAACTGCAGGTCATCAGTGCCTAAACTTAAAAACTACTTATGAACTACCTTATACTAAAGACAGCACAAACATCCATGCCTCGGTGGGGGATTCAAACTCCCGACGGGGAACGGCCTCGCTCATCGCAGCATAGCGCCTCAATGCGCTCCGCCGCGGCTATTTTCTTCACTTATATTTTAACGTCATCAGTCATTTTGTCTCTCTTCATACTTCATTTGTTTCATACGTCTTCTTGGCCTAACGAAGTGTACGTATAGTGCAAACGTCTTATTATATTTACGTGTCTGTGTGTGCGTGTTGTCAGAAAAAAAAGGTATTTTTTGTGGGTATAAGACTCAGGGAAAAACACCACTTTTATAAGAATTTCTTATCTGTAAATATCATATTTACAAACAAAAGTGTAACTCACCCCAAAACCGGATTTCGTAAACTGATATCCCAATTCCGCTTTGGTCATAAAATCCAGTGTGGAAATTCACTTCTGTGAAGTGCGTTTTCACGGTCGATTTTCGCTTATGAAAACGGAACCGTTTTTGAAACGTTGTCATACTAGTGATACGAATTTCCGACTGACATGCAGAGACTGATAGTGAAAGAACAGTACAAATATTAGACTGGGTATGAATGTGTGTATTTGAGTGAAACAGTGATTGTGTTGCGTGAATCAGCAACTGAAAAGCTGTTTTGCAGGCGCCATGTTGGTCCACTTCAGGTTACGGCAGTAACACTAAAAGTGGACGTTTGCGATCGCCTTTTGACAGCTCGAAATTTAAATGAAAATAACGGCTTAACCGTTCATCTGACACGAAAACTGTATAAACGAATTTGTAGAGGACAAAATTCTCTACAACTTTGCTATCTTAACGTTTTTTCATAACTCAACGCCGTACAAAGATATTTGAAGAAATAACTGCGGTTTGTCACAGTCACTTGATTTTACGTAAACCACGTGTTCCGAAATGTAACATTCCTAGCCCAGAACCTGGCATATTCCATCTTCCTTTCTGCATTTTTTTAATATTATTATAACTTATGCGTTGTCATTTCAAAGCAATGTCGCACTGAAGAATTAACAAAAACACGTTCTTAGTACGATAAATTAAAATCGAATGTCTAAAAATGCCAGATTAGCAGTTAGCTATCAATAGCACAAAAATTAAGGAACATTTCCGTAATTTTTCGCCGTAGTGTTGTGGGCAGCGCTTTAGGTGGTGATGCACATCTTCGGCAGTTCGAAACCCGCCACTACCATTTTTTTCGCATTGGCTCTTGAAAGGGTTTCAGGTACTCTTTATTTATGAAATAGAGCTATGTGCTGCAATGTTTAGAATTGTACATATGTGCGAGTACTCTCTCTAAAATGTGCGTTTGTTCTATTTCGTGAACATGCCGTGAAATAAAGTAACAACGAATTGAACAATGGTCTTCTGATGCATATGCACGTAAACTGGGAGGATACTGTAATAATGAATATTGTAAACAACGTGCTTATTCTGTCAGTTTCATGTATAAATGAAGTCCTAGATTTCTTGGCAACTGTCGTTCCTTAATGGAACGGAAGGGATCGGTATACATAGCAACAAATTACCTTGTTTCAATTTTTATGCAATTATTCACTATTTATGGAATATGTTGTAATTCATTAATTAAAATCAATAGAAATTAATAATCAGCCAACCAGTTACAATAATAGTTGTTAATAAACTTGACCACGGTTTCGACTGATATAAACCCGTCTTCTTCAGAAATACATGTTGTACCTATAGGCAATGTGACATTATAAATTACAAATTCATAATCATTATGCCTGAAATATGACGCAGACGGGTTCATATTCGTCGAAACCGTTGTTAAGTTTGTTAAACTACTATTATTGAAACTGGTTGGCTGATTATGAATTTGCTATCCTGTAACCGTTGTTGAGACGCAGTCATGTTCAAAATATAGAATCAATGCATTTATTAAAATGTTTGTCTTTGGCATGATAGCTGTGGACGCTTTTAATGTAGATTGTATTACTTTTCTGTAGTTCAGATGTGACTTCGTTAATGTTCATATTTTGTTTCAAACCGTGACTACGTTTTCTTACACAGCGTAAATAAGAAATGGAATAAGTGTGGTAATACTGAATTCCACATAACTCTAGTTCTTACTCTATATCAAAGTTACTACTATCATTACGTCATTTACAAGTCATTTTATCATTGTAACAGTATCTTCCCAGTCTGTGTACATGTGATAAAGAAGTCTATGTTTGCTTTCCGTTTGTATGTATTTCACGTTATGTGGAAAAAAAAGTAGTTTTCAGAGAAAGCACTGTTACACCTTTGAACAATCTGCGAATCTTGCAGAATATAGTTGTGTTCAATTAACAAGTACGTGCGAAAACCTTTTAAGAAGCAAGATGAAAAACATAATTGTCAGCGGCGGCGGTTTATTATTATATTTTATTTATTTACGTACAATAATGTTCATGCGATCAATTGTCTGGATTGTTAATCGAGAATTTTCCTCAGTTTTTTAAATTACAAAGGCGTGGAGTCCTCTTTCTTTTGCTCTGTTTTCATTGGTTATTCGGTTTGATCGGTCCCCTTTGGTTTATATATATATTAAGCGGTGAACTACCATGCCGGCAACCCCTCGACGTAGCGCCCATTACAGTTGCGAGAGTAGTCCGTAATTCTCGTACGACTCTTTTTGGTGTTGTGTGCTAACGTGGCATTTTTAAACATTGGAATATAATCCATTGCCCTAAGCAGGAGTTGTTTTTGAAAATTTTCAGTGCGCCATTGCTTTGAAATGAAAACGTTTGAGTTATAATAAATCACCAAATACAGAAAGCAAGATGGTGTATGCAGAAGAGAGTTCCGGGTTGTCACGTGACTGATTTCCGGACTACGTTCCTGCCTGGCTGTAGTCATTCGTTACCAGTACAGGCAAAGAAAATAAGCCGAGAACAAACTACTAAAGCAAGACATTTGATAATATTTTAACGGAAAAAGATAATGACGATGTGGGGGAGGTATTAAAATAATAGTTCAAAAAGGTAAGAGTTCAAAAAAGACTATGTTTATGAAAGCTAAACTGAAATATCAAATTAGAACGAACGGAGTTGGCATTATCTATGCTGAGAACAGGATTCGTTGAAGACAGAAGGGCCATGGTTTTGTGCCCAAAACAAAGATTTCTCACTTAACCCCTATGCGAATATTGCCCTCTTTACGTACGTCACATCTGAGTATTTACATATGACGTATATTTCAAAGACTAGAACTTATATATACACGCACTGCATTTTGTTACTTGCGACAGCATTACGTATTATTTACAGTTAATTTCTTGAAAGAAACTTGGTGTTATCTACTATTTTTTCACATTTTTCCCCCCTTGGCCTATTTCGGGTTTCAGTTACACCGAAAAATGTGTATTACGAATGAGAATTATGTGCGGTTTATGGAACGACGGTAATGAGATGAAAACAGTTTAAGAGGAAAATGTTCAGTAGTTTAAAGTATAAGACGGATGAGCGGCAAAGGGAACAAAAGCGGTTTGTATTGCAGTAGTGGCACTGATGTAGACAACGCGCTACGTTGCAGCGAAAAAGATTTTCTAATAAACATTAATGAATTAAAAATCCCGTCTTTTTAATAGTTTATCCAGGCTCTGATTTTTGCAGCTGTTACTGACCATTGTCAATTAGTATATCAAAACTTCTCTTCTTACCGACATTCGTAATATTAGCTGAAATTGTTTGGCAAATCGATAGTGTGTAGAGATGTCAGATCGCGTTCCCCTCGAATACGGAGCTGCGATAAGTTTTGACTGGCCATTTCTGTGGAGACTATCTTTGACGTAACGGCCGGCGGCCATGACAGAAGACAGTCGCCGCCTCCCATTGTTGGGAGGCGTCCATTTTGAAGACTCTTTCGTGTAGTGAACGTTTGAGCTGTGCAAAATAGATTTCAACAGCGCGTACAATAGCATCGCATCCAGCAAGTGGGCGACTGCAAACATCTTGGTCAGACAGGACGGCTTGGAAGCCGATCCGCCATCGCCCTACTACGTCTGTTCGTATGCTCTAGTTGCTCACTCATTTAGCACGTCTCGGTAATGTAGCACTTTTTGTTTTTTCGAGGCTCGTTTGTCTTGCCATGCTGCGTAAGTGGTGAGCCACGTGCCTTATTATGCTTCCGTAGCTTGTGTTCGGTTATTTGCTGCCCAATGTGCGTAGTTCTAGCGATACACTCGGCTGTTTGCACTGCTTTTGGTGTTCATATACTCTGTTTGTTTTTATTCATTTTTTGTTGTTTTATTTTTCTGTTGGTGGGTATTTGTTGCGGGTAGCGGTAGATCACGTATGTCAAAATAACATTTACAGTAGTTGCTTTTCCAAAGGTAGCCTGTTGTAGATATTAGTTGTTTACGTTATAAACTCTTACCTTAGCTAAACGAAGGGACTTAGTAATTTCGTTGTACTCCGAAACGGTTTTCGATTGTTTCGGTGCATCATTCTTTCGCCATTGAAACTGCTTTAAGGGCTTAGGTGGTATAAGTATTTTAAGACTTGGGACGACTTATCAGACATCGCACAGGAATAATGTCACGAAATTTTGTTGTGAATACGCGTCGCCATCCATTGATACGACTCTTTGAACATTTTATGCACTTTTATGTACGATCAAGAAATTGGCTGTCTGTTGCCATAGTGTTACGCGATTGTTTCGATGTGAGATGGCGCCGGGTTTGCAACCAATCAGGTTGCATTTTTTCTATGCGCTAACCAGTAATGCCCTTTTTTTTTTTTTTTTTTTTTTTTTTCCTATGCCGGTATTTGCCGTTAAATGAGTAGCAAATTCCGGTAAAGGTTTTGTTAATTTTTACTTGCGCCATTGCTAGCGTAGTTTCCCAATGCTAACAATGACACGTTTATATTACGATGATGATTTATCGTCACCCCGTTTCGATAAGTCTCGAACACGCGACCACTTTTCGATATAAGTTGCGCTTGAATGTTTCCGCGTATTAGTAGATAGGCTGCCCACGGAGTAAATAATTAATGCTGTTCCTGCTCTGTGGTTGACAGGTTCTTGTATGTATCCTTTTCCGACGAGTGACTTATTAGTCTCATAATTTGAGGTCACAATTACTTGATTCATAGTGAACAAGAAACACTATTATTGCAACATTTTATGATCCTTACATTGCCAGGATAATTAACGTACTTATCGAACAAGGGTACATAGAAGAACCCGTCAACAATAGAGCAGAAACAGCATTTTTTAAAACAAAAATATCGTTTACGCCCTGCGCTAACAGATCAGAATCTCCCGCCATCTTGGAACATATCGAAATGCATCATATATCGAAGTGCGGTCGCGCATTCGAGATTTATCGAAACGGGCGCCCGTGCAAGCGTCATTCACAATTACCCAAATGTGCGTAGTTCTATCGATACATTCGTATGTTTGGTGTTCATACGCTGTTTATAACCCAATTGTAAAGCTTAAATTCTTGCGAGTAAAAAAGCTACCATAGTGTACGGATGCTCGCGTCTTCGCTACATACTGATAGCTGGCCATTATCGATAGTAAGCCACTATCGACAATATGCCGTCAATGCGATGTCCAACGCTTCTTCCAAATTAGCAGCAAAACGAAATCGCCACCCGCACACCTATTGCTAAGTTTCACTCAGTTGCATGGCAATATCCAGAATTCCTTTTACTCTTATTTGGAAGCAATCTGCTTTCAGTCCTTGCTAATTGAGTCCGATGCACTCACTATGTTGGGATAACAATCGTTCTTGGAATTTATCGCTTGGGTCGGAATTGGTGTAATTGATTGGAACGATATACTGTTTCCCAGGCAAGACTGCAGTTGCATTGATTGCAGATCTGTTCTTTGTTGAGTCTATTGCCAACTGAAATGCCGAGTAAGAACGACTTTAGGTGACGTCGTCTTATGTTTGACGCCTAGATGTTGGCAGCAGCGCGATGAACGGTGAAAAGTGAAGGCAACCAATCAGTAGTGGCGCCCAGACTGCCAATATGAAAGGCTTTAGTCTTCCTTTCTTGCACATTATGCGATTTAATAACGAAGTTGTTTACTGTCTATCAGTGGATGATTTTTTGGATATTGCACAACTGCGGCCTCCAAACGATATATATAGAAACTACGAAATTTTACTACTTGTCTCATCGGTCCCGGGAGTGAATGTTGGCTCCAATGGTTAATGGCGCTACATGTATGTCAACTAGCAAACTATCAAGAGAACCATAGATTATGAACATATCAGATTATAATTATTGTAATAGGCCAACTTATTTAATGTACGTAATGAATGAACTATGATTATCCGCGTAAAGTGAAAATTATAATATTGTTTTAGGAGTAACATATTGTAATATCGTGATACAGTCATAGAAAATGCCTTAATATTTTTCACGAGCTACAGGTAGCTACAGTTTCACTGGCTGCATAATTAATGCTGTTCCTGCTCTGTGGTTGACGGGTCCTCGTTGTGCCTTTGTCCGGTCTGTAAATGAACTATCATGTTACACTGCCCTCGGAATTAGCGACAAATTTGCGGAAATTAATTAATGCTTATCCTGCTCTGTGGTTGACAGGTTCTTGTACGTACCATTCTTCGTGCAGTAAACTATCCTCGTAAATTAAAGATTACAGTTTTGAAGAAATGTGAAATAGAATATTTCGTATGGGCGCCACTCATTGGATAGCAAAATTCTGGGATAAGTTGACGGAGTGACTGGTTGTATTTTTCCAATATCCTGTCAACCAAAGATGAAAGATGATTTACGTACAACTGAGCTTAGCCGGCCGCGGTGGCCGAGGGGACTGAGGCGCTTCAGTCACGGTCTGCACGGCCACTACGGTCGGGGGTTCGAATCCCCCCTCGGGCATGGATATTTGTGCCGTCCTAGTTCGTAAGTAGTTCATAAGTAGTTTGTAAGTTTAGGGACTGATGACCCCATAGTTAAGTCCCATAAGCTTTACAAACATTTGAACTGAGCTTATGTGGTCATTACATTTAGTAGTTATAAACTTCACCGATTCTACTGTTGATTCATTGTACTCATACCAATTTTCCCGGTAACTTCTAAGTAATCGGAAGTTGTACGGCCGAAATCGATATATATCAAATGTTTTACTAATGTATCATAACGTACAAATACATTTTCATACAAGAAGTCTACCGATAATAAAAAATTACTTCATTCGCGAAATGAGTAAATGTGGATATTTATTAATGTACCATAACGTAAAAACACATTTTTATTACAAGAAATCTGCCGACAACAAAGAAGTTATTTCACTTACTGTATTAATGAGCGAATACTTCGTCTTGAAGTACTCTATCACTTGTATAAGCACTTTATATATCGATTCCGGTTGTACAACTTCGAGTGTCAGCTTACTTAGAACTTACCGATTTTGATTTTAGTACATCTAGCTTAAGATGTGACTGGAGTGATATACTGCATCTCCAAACAGTACTTCATTGTAAATAATTGAACCATTGCAAAAAAGTATTGGTATCGTGTGTAATATGCAAATAAAGAAATAGTTTGTAGCATCCTGAAGACGAAAAATTAACATCAGGATTTAGTTAGGAATCTGTGGGTTGAAATTATAAGTTTATTGGAAACGACAATAGGCATATTCTATTCCGTCAGTTGTAGGTGTCCTTCATTTATTGAAGAGAGAATGGTGGCGTATAATTAAGGTTTTCAGTAATGTTTTTTTTGGGGGGGGGAGATTGCATGAGCTGTCTCCTAACAACTGTAAACTGGCATTTTTATGCTAATTATGTTACTGTGGTAAATACAAGTGCGGTGTATGTGTACTCTCACTTTGTTCGATGGATTTTATTCTTAACTCCGCGTTTCTCTTTCACACGTTTGTTGAATTGACATTCATTCAATGTTAATGTAACAATTACGTCCATTATAATCCCATTCCTTTTGAAAAGCCTGTAACTTTATCATTCATGATGTAAATAATAAAAAACTCCAACAGTTACATATTATTTATACTTTATGTTAAGAATGTCTTCTCATTTTCTAGTTCACACGTGTGATCTTTTGCGACTAAAGTGTTTGATAACGAGGCAGAGTAATTCCAAGAAACAATTTTGTTCGTTAAATCACTACTTCCTGCAGGGCCTTTAGAAATGTTGCGCTTGGCAGTACAGTATTAGCTAACCTTGACCCCGTTCCCGTGGGTATGAGGAAAGAGAAATCCTTGGGAGCTTAGTCACAAGGCTGCCACAACACAGTAGCATGTGACGCGTACCTAGGGGAAGAAGTTGGATTCCATGCTCGTCTTACTCCAGGAAAAAAAGGAAGCAGTTTTAGGGTTTAATGTCTCGTCGACATCGAGAGCGAGAGGCAGTTGCGTCTTAGAACGTGCTTGCTTTAAAATCGTCAATTGTTCGTGGTTTCTGGGCTGCTGGCAGAGATTCTGTTGTCAGCAGTAAGGTCCAATTTCACTCGTCTGCTTTTGATCCACGACGTCAGGTTTTGTGCGATACGAAAGATAAATTATCAGATATATAATCTATGTTGTGTATTATAAATATGTAAAGAGATTTCAACAGATATTGCTGCTTTCCGTCACTTACCTTCATTTAAATGTTTATTTAAATGTTGTGTCCCAATATTTGTTACAGGTTGTTTCTTTTCTTGTTTCCAGCTAAAACTGTATTTAGATTGGTGCGATATCATTTTTTGCTCGTAGACAGATTTTACGCCTCTTTTTAAGATAAAGTACCGGTATTTAGATAGTTGTTAATATTCCGAATAAATTTACGTGATTCTTCTTAGTTAGTCATAAAATGGTAATATTGTACTTAAGGCGTCGGCAGCATAGTGTGCTGATGTTGGCAACGGCCGTTGGATGCTCTTTGAAAACCCACGACTCACGACTTGGTTAGAATAAATGTGTCTGTCGGCACATCGTTCCTGCCGTCGTGATGTTGGCAGCTGCGTGATGAGTGATGGCAGGAGAAAGCAACCAATCAGGATTTGATTCCAGACAGCCAGTTAACAATGCCTCTTTTTTGTTTTACACTTAGTAAACCAAATAGGAGTAACATATTGAAAAATCGCGATATATTCGTAGATAATACTACTATTGTTGACAGTTAATTTTTACGAGTAGTACTGGATAATTTATTCGCTGTGACGTGTTTGCATTCAAAGCTAAGTTAAACAAAAACAAAACAGTTACGTTTCCGGTGTAGTGGCTGGTAATCTCTGCACTTTTCTTCCACTTCGGTTCCAGCGATTTCTTAAAAAATGATCAAATGTTTGTAAACGTATTGGACCAAACTGGTCATCAATTAATAAACGTAAAAACTACTTCAACTCACATTGTTCACGATGGAGGACTCGAACTTCTGGTGGGGAAACGCCATTCCTTTGATACGCAGAAATTCTTCCACTTTCGCTTACACTGGAGCTCATTAAAGAGAGATATGTCCCGATTTTGCAATATCTTACTTGTAAGAAAATAATTTAACGTTTTTTCTAGGGATTTGTCATGATTTTAAAAGCATGTTACAGGTAATAAAAAATAATCAAGGTCAACATTAGTGGTATTTTAATCAAATGTGACACCAGTCATCAGCATGTTACTGGTAAACACGTGTACGGCATTACTTTACAAAATGTAAAACATGAAGACGCCTTCTTGCTGACCGTGTGCACGCCACTCCTGATTGGCTGCTTTCAGCTGCCGTAATTGTGTAGCCACAGTCTAAGATATACAGTCACGACACTCCTAGTGGTCGTTGTTATACACAGCGATAGCAGCGCTCCAAGCGGTCGGCAAGCTATATTACTGAATATGATACTAGATCGATGCGAATAGTATCGTTTGTATTGATCTTAACATAACTTTTTACGTTAGTGAACATACACAGGGTGTCCCAGCTATCTTGTCCACTCAAAATATCTCTGGAACAATAACACCTATTGGAAAACGACTTTCACCGGTATCAATATACGGCTGGGGCCCATGAATGTGCATATGTGGAAACATTCTAAAACGAAAGCAAATGTGTTTTTTTTTTAACACAAGCTTATGTTTTTTTTTTAAATAGACACCCTATATTTTTTCTTCAGAAATCCATAGCATGACAAATCACATGAACAATGTCGTTGATTGCATCGCAATATTCCAATTACATCCCGAGATATTGCGACGAGAAGTTGATGCTTGAAAAACCCGAAATACGATGCTAGCGCACGTCCTGAGTTCAAAAGTTTGTAGAACTTAAGGGACTTAACTACGGGGTCATCAGTCCCTAAGCTTACAAACTACTTATGAACTAGCTAACACTAAGGACGGCACAAATATCCATGCCCGAGGGGGGATTCGAACCCCCGACCGTAGTGGCCGTGCAGACTGTGACTGGTGCGCCTCAGTCCCCTCGGCCACCGCGGCCGGCCACGTCCTGAGGCTCAGGCGGTGAACCCCATGCTGCCCGTAATCGCGACGTGATTGACATGCGTAATCGCACTTCCATACTTATCAAGAGGTCCGAAACGAATAATACGGTCTGCTGCCATCCAAAAAGCAATCAAAATGTTTTCTAACAAAGAAGAAACCTAATTCACAATTGTTGCTACAGCTGAACCACAAACGGCAAGAATCTTAAAACATTGGCTTTTTAGGGGAACGTACTCACACTTAAAAACAAACATATGCGCGTATATGAAAGACGAGTGAGGTGTAAAAATGTGCCAATCATGAGACCCCATAACGAATTGATATGCGTCTAAAATGCCTGTCAGACCATTATATAAATGTATGTTACTCTTATGTTTATCTTCTACTTACTTTCAGCGGAATAAGCTCAAAATACACACACAATCGGAAGTATTTGTTCGTGACGAAGTTCTTCGTTATACCACTGAATCGCTGACATTTGGTTGTTTTTACATTAATATCCCTAGGCGGTTCCCCGTCGGGGTTTCGAATCAACCCGTGGGGGATGGATGTTTTTGGCCGGCCGCGGTGCCCGAGGGACCTGAGGCGCCCCAATTACGGTCTGCACGGCCACTACGGTCGGGGGTTCGAATCCCCCCTCGGGCATGACTATTTGTGCCGTCCTGAGTATTAGCTAGTTCGTAAGTAGTTTGTAAGTTTAGGGACTGATGACCCCGTAGTTAAGTCCCATAAGCTATACAAACATTTGAGTTTTTGGACGTTTGTGCTGTCTTTAGTTTAAGGTAGTTCATAAGTAGTTTGTAAGTATAGGGACTGACGACCCCGAAGTTAAGTTCCGTAAGCTTCACAAACATCTGAAAATTTCTATTGATGTTTTCCCAATGCTTGTAACGTTAAACTAATAGTAACTATTTCGTTAATTACGAACAAAAATAATTATAAACAAATACTACTCCTTCGGCGGCTTGCCCACCGTTAGGATCTCTAGTGTCGTTACAACTGTCAGTTGCTAACAGCTTTCTCAGCAGTGAGTGTCATGACTGTATCACTGTGTCACGAAGAATGTGCCAACACATAAAATGCATTTTAACCCGGAAATTACTATCAATAGGGGGTAGGGATAAGCAAATGTGGCCCGAATGAGTGGATGTGGTTTTGAAGGCATTTGTGCCCCGCCATTAACGGAGTAGAAGTCCTGCAGTTACTTCCAACCAGTGGCCATACAGCCGGACAAACATTGGAATACATTCGCAGCTTCCTGGGTCGTTGGCCATAACTGTTCATCCGATCTATCACTTTGTGTGTGGAGCCCGTACGTTGAAGGTTTACCGCACAGCAGAACATTTGCCACGAGATGAGCCGGAACTTTAAAGATGCGCTATCGTCAGGTTAGCGTGATCTCGGGTAGCTGACCGCGCTACGTGCTGCCGGTTGTCGGCCGAAATGGAGAGTGAGAAGCGGGGCAGTGCGCATGCGCGGGCCAGGCGGAAGCGCGCCAATCAGAAAATAGCCGGCCGTGACCTCGCAGCTGACTCAGCCTTCCTGCGTCTCACAGGCGGGTTCTTAAATAATTACAACGGAAAGATGTAAGCCAAAGGTCACGATCACGATAAATGCTACACCTAACGAACCTGAAAGTTGGCACGTATGTAGAAGGCTTAAGTTATGAAGGATTTTTCCGATTGCGCCGAATTGAGGTGGTCTAAAAGTTTTCGCAAGCTTTATGTGAAAGTCCTATATGTTTGCTAATTAAAAAATTAGGCTCAATATGTTTTTTTCTGGTTCACAATGTAGAAGAAATAAATGAGGTAATCAGTTCTCCCCACGGGACGGATGAAGGTGGTCAAAAGAAAGACTTGTTTCCTTATCGAATCCTTTTGCATTTTATTTTCGGTAGCTCTGAAGCACCTTTGCGTATCTTTTCTTTCCTCATTCACCAAAAATATAGACTACCATTCATACCACGTATCGAAAATTGGTAAAGGTTATACTCACTGACAAACAAATTGTAAATTACCCAAGATTTTTTTAACTTTGTTGTTGTTGGTTTTGATGCAACTCTCCACAATACCCATCCTGAGAAAGCCTCTTCAACTCCACATAAGAACGGCAACCTACGTCTGTCTGAATCTGCTTACTGTATCCATCTCTTGGTCTTCCTCTGCGATTTTTACCCCGCTCACTTCCCTCCACCGCTAAATTCACGATTCCTTGATGTCTAAGAATGTGTCCTACCAATCGATCCCTTCTTTTAGTCAAGGTATACCAGAAATTCCTTTTCTCCCCAATTCTGTTCAGTATCTCCTCATTAGTTACACGATCCACCCACCTAATCTTCAGAATTCTTCTGTAACACCACATTTCAAAAGCCTCTATCCTCTTACTTAACAAAAAACCAATGTTACTGATAAGATCAAGAATCATCCTAAAACCGCAATGTTGGCTTTTTACGATTTGTGCCGCGTTGACGTTGTGCAAGGACTTCCTCGTATCACGGGGTAGGTGCCGAAATTGGAGCCGATAAGTCAGATGACTGGCTAGTGGCAAAGATTTTGGTGTTTGACGATGGACCACTAGTGTTTGTTTGTTTGTTTGTTTGTATTGTACACTTTTGTCCCAATCTTGGTGAAATGTTGCACACTTCATCACGAAAACAAGAGGAAGGCCGCTGTTTGCGTAAGATTTGTCTAGTGTATGGCGGAGGGTACTTCACCTACGAGTTCGACAAAATCTACAGCTTTTCACTAAGCTTTGTGAAATGTTGCACGTTTGACGTTAAAAACAAAATTGTCACTCACTGTCCATGTAAGTTCCGTATGATGTTTGGCGGAGTGTTATTTACTTGCAAACTTCTAAAACAATCTATAGTTTTAATCCGATCTTGAAAAACATTTACAAGAGTACGATCTCTGGGGACACAATGCTTGCTACAGGCTTTGACTCCGGTTTGGGAATTACCGTGAAAGGCGGCTCATGTATGTTTTCATGGAGAGGGAAGGCAGTACCTTGCAATAATCTCCATCATTCGCGAAGAATGTTGACGGATTATTCATTGACAAGGGGAGGAGGCCAAGGGCAGTCGGTGATGGACAGAACAAGAAAAGGCAGAGGAGGGTGAGGGGGGAGAGAAGGAAAGACGCGCACCAACTTAGGATTGGAGTAAGTAAATACCGGGCAACGCGGGGTTATCGGCTGGTGTGTTATGTAACCGGTGTTTGCTAGACTCAGCAGCGAATCATGCCAGGTTCCACTGTATACTCAGTATGAAATAAGCCATCTTATTTATTTAGCTATCAGTTTCCTCGTGGAAATGTTTTCAGGTTTTTCGTTTATTCATCGTTAACACAGTGTGTTTAATGTGAAACAGTCTACGTGCTGTTAAATTCATTATTAACATAAATGAAATTTCATGAGGCCTGTGTCACTGTACTACGGACGCTAGTGTTCAGACACTCGCTGGTCTGGGTGTATTATGGTCTACCTACTTCCGCCTTTGGTTGCTTCGCCCCCGCAAGGCGTTAAGGCTAGTTTACACGACGACACTACGTTTCACGAAACTGCGCTACTGGCCAGTGCGCATGCGCGGCAGGCGTACGTGCAACTCGTAGACGAAACTAAACAGTTTAGGCACCTTCTAACTTTGACGAAACTGATTACTCGTGTTTTTAGGTTAGGTTATAACCAAAACAGAACAGAATACAACATAAAGAGGGAAACGGAAGAAATAGTACGCTTTTTGGAGATATATTCGATACTTAGGTTTTGGTGTGATTTTTAACGATGAAAATTTCAGGTATAAGCAGCGGCGTGTTAAGTGCTCTTGAAGCCATTATTCGCGAATCAAGTATTGATGGGTTAACGATTAGTGAGTTGCAGACTAAAATAAATTCAATTCGAAATACCTATACAAACAAACTATGGCAATTGTGGAGTTTGGAACACGGTACAGGTATTTGACGAAGCACACATTAAATAGATATAAAATTAAAAATGGTCCACATCTCCGTTTATCAGCACTGTACACAACAGGCGTTGCTATAGAAGCGAATTAGAAGCACGCAAATCTATAGGAGTCATTCCCTGTACTTAATATCTCTTCGCAGTGACACCGCTACACACGCGCGTCCTGTATTATGTCACTACGTAGGAACAATAAACAAAACTGCACGATTTGCGTAACATGTTTTCTTTGGTGAGGTACCCCATTCAAACAGGCAGTCCTATTCTTAGACCCGAGTGGAGATATTAAGTTGAAATTTATGTGAAATACTCATGTCAGTGGATTTCTGGCGGTGAAAAATGTTAACGTTCTCAGTCAATGTAACGAAAGGTCTGGCTATTCAGATAATGTATTCTGATACTCGCAAACGTATTCGTCAGGAACCGTAGATGAACCAGTAATTGTGGCCTCAAAAATGCATACCTTGACAGCTATGAGCACGTTGTTCATCATCGATAACGGGAAAACAGTAAGTGTTCTACTGCATCCTTTTTGCCTTCCATATTTTGGAAGGAGGTAGTTGGTTGGTGTGACCTTCCTCAAAATATTATTGTTTGCACCGGTCTTCAGCCTTTTGCAGTAATGTTCCGTGAAAGAGAATACGATCAAGATATACAGATGTTGAACGACGTTGACATCTCTTGGCAATAAAACGGGATAATGAAACGCCTGGTTATTAGTCCGTTCCTCCTATTGATCAGATACGAGCAGTTACGATTGATTATAGGAACAAAGAGTCATTCTTTTTACTACAAAAATTTTCTTCGTTTTTAGATCCACTCACCGAAAAGCTTCGAGCTCCTAAAGAAAGTTTATTGTCATTGTCAGCTAGTAGTCTCGCGAGCGTTCCGTTCAGTTGGCAGCTGACCAGGTGGTTCTTTTGGATCGTTAGTCCCCGAAAACCAGAAAGACGAATTGGCAGCTCGCCTTGCTACCGCTTCTACTCTCGCTCTTTTATTTTCTCTGGTAGTTTTTTCCCTTTGCTTTCAATATTAAACTGCTTTATGTAAAGTAGCTGAATACCCGTTGTACCAGTTTGTGTAAATAACCTGTTTATTTGCCCTTTTCATGTCTAATTACCAAAGGCTTTGCCAACACATATAACTAATAAAGCAGCAAGTGATGTAGCGGTAGCAAGGCGGATTAACGATATGTCTTTCCGGATTTCGAGGTGGCGTCTAAAGAACTCAGTTCACCTCTGGAAGCGCGCTTTTGAATTAGGTAGTTGGATAATTACGCAGGGTTATCAACTAAGCTTGGCTTAAAACATATAAAATGGCGCTAATATGGGGAATGTCCCCTTTAAGTAAGAATATTTTAATAATGCGGGCAATGTTCCCAAACATTACTGTCACCTATCGGGTCAGACTTTTTTTTTACCGAGCTGTTAGGTTTTTAATAGATTCAGAAAGTATAATAGTTGATAAGTGAATAACAAAATATTTCTTAGCTTCTCAATTTTTTATCTTTTGTAGCTTTATTGTGTTTAACCAGCAAACGCCCTTTTCTCTTTGTTTCCTCTGTGTTAATAGCTGATATGTGATAACGGCAATAATAGAAAGAAGTAAAGAAATTAAGTTTATCTATTCGGTTTTACTCACGAAATATTCACAGCCACCGTGGACACGTAATAGGGACTTTACTTCCTTTGTTTGGTAATGTTGAAATCGTTTGCCTTGGCGTGTGACGTTCATTTCGCAGGGAGTGTGTCTATTTCGTAAGTGAAAAATGTAAACTCGAGCCTTCTAGGGATGTGGCCTTAACTTGTTAGATGATTGGCAACACAATAAAACTTAAGCATACCCAGTAGTCGTACCTATGTAGGCGTCATTGTTAGCACAGAATTCTGAACCATAATACGATGCCCGAGCGCTCTATTGCGCTATGCCGCAGAGACCTATTGCCCCCGTCGGAGGTTCGAGTCCTCCCTCGAACATGTGAGTGAGTGTGTGTGTGTGTGTGTGTGTTGTCCTGTATGTTTAAGTTAGCTTCAGAAGTTTGTAAGCCTAGGGACTGATAACCACAGCAGTTAAGTCCCATAGCATTACAAACATTTGAACAGCGTTCTCTAATGATCTTATCCGTCCCAGAAATGAAGTATGTTCTGGAGTGAGGACTGCGCTGTGTCAACGTCTTTCACAGCACTACCTGAAAGGTGGACACTCTGACTATGCTTGGGTGGAATAGAGACCTTGGCTATTTCATAACTGCAACCCGTCTTTCACTTATTCCATCGAGAGAAAGAAAGCAGATGTAGTTACCAGCTCGTGTATTATGACACTTTGGGGACCGAAAATCTCCCCTGAAGGGAACGACACAAGCTCTCCTAAATCAATGATCGTGGGGAATCCAACTCGCGCTATTCGTTCATGTCAACCGGAAAGCATTCTATGCGTGCTCTGAGGTAGATGCCGAGTTTCTTGACTGTAGGAAGGCGTTCGGTACTGTTGCCCAACGAACAAATTGGTAAGGAATATCAAACTGTGTGATTGACTTGAAGAGTTTTGTAGTCTACAGCAGGTAGGATGTTTGCTTCACCCTTGTGCAAATCATTATAAAGGAGGCGTTTTGAGTTTGCGGTGACATCAATTTCCGAAGTTTATTTGACCAACTTTCTTCCCGAATGCGAACATAACGAGAGATATTCTAAAAGTAAGGACCGATTAAAACGAAAACATCCAAAATCCAACTTGCTTCCAACGTATTTGTTTTGACATCTGCTTTCTCTATTTTTCTGCATAACCCCCATACTTATTTAGACATTTGTCATATCGTTCAACAAGCTTTTGAATGCCTAAGTCGTAGAAATCGGCCGCCTGTGAAGATATCTAGTCTTTAACAGCATTTTTCACTTCGTCATCTGTGTCGATGCGCTTGCCGCCAAGAAACTCCTTTATGTGATGAATCGTCGATGGTCAGGAATTTTGTCGTGAACCGGGTAAACCAACGCGCCTAAAATCACGGCCGGTCGGCCGGAGCGTGGTGCATCGCGCATATTTCTCCGTCCTTCGTTAAAGGCTCGAACCCACTTGCGCTCTTTACTGTCACTCATTATGTTAGGACCGTACAGCCGGCCGCAGTGGCTGAGTGGTCTGCGGCGCGCCAGTCACGTTCTGCACGGCCACTACGGTCGGGGGTTCCAAAAAAAATGTTCAAATGTTTGTTAAGCTTATGGGACTTAACTACGGGGTCATCAGTCCCTAAACTTACAAACTACTTATGAACTACTTATGAACTAGGACGGCACAAATATCCATGCCCGAGGGGGGATTCGAACCCCCGACCGTAGTGGCCGTGAAGACCGTGACTGGAGCGCCTTAGTCCCCTCGGCCACCGCGGCCGGCTCGGGGGTTCCAATCCACCCTCGGGCATGGATTAGTATTAGGTATTTCATAAGTAGTTTGTAAGTTTAGGGACTGATGACCCCGTAGTTAAGTCCCATAAACTACACAAACATTTGAACATTAGGACCGTACACTTCAGTAATTTGCCGATGGATTTGTGCCACTGAAATGTTTCTTGCAGACAAAAACCGTATCTCTGCTCGTACTTCACAATCGGCGGCCTGAATGACTGGCTTAAATATTGTGAACTGACACTATCAACAATACTGGCGGCGTTTAACGCATGCCTGTTTTGTCCTTGGCACCGCTTTCAAATATTTACGGCGAATCGCACCTTACTTTTGGAATAACCCTCGTATTTTTCTAGGACCCACCTACATACTGAGACGTGATAATAATAATAAGAGAAATGAGAGCCGGCCGCGGTGGCCGAGGTGACTGAGGCGCTCCAGTCACGGTCAGCACGGTCACTACGGTCGGGGGTTCGAATCCCCCCTCGGGCATGGATATTTGTGCCGTCCTAGTTCGTAAGTAGTTCATAAGTAAGTTTAGGGACTGATGACCCCGTAGTTAAGTCCCATAAGCTTAACAAACATATGAACATTTAGGAAATGAGATCGAATTGGAAGGGATTAGGTGTCCTCCTCGGGCGCTGTTAAACAGTAGAAAGGTATTTATTATAAAGCGTTTCGATAAACCCTTTACCAGACACTCAAACGTTATTGTCGATAAACACCAATGGAAGACCTTGCAGGAGAGACGTTTGGCATCACAGTCCTGAGAGCATGCACTTCTTGAAGAGTTTCCTCGCACATATATTTCGCGAATTGACCACTAGGATAAAATTGGAGCTCATTATTGGAAGCATACCTGCAGTCTTTTTGCCCGCGACTATAAAGAGCAGTGACTGGTCCATGAACTACCCTCCGCCACCCGCCTTTGGAGTATGTATGTCGCTGCCAGCTGGTGGTGTTTTTCCGGATCGTTGTCCTTGAGGCCTCCTAGTTGTGTAGCCTAGAAGCAGGCTGGCCTCGTGCGCCGCGCCACGGCGAGTGCTCCAAGGCCGCGCTCTGGACAAAGCAGCGAGCTAGAGCTGATCACTCGCCTATAACGCTAGAATGACGGGTTCACAGTAAAAGCGGTACAACTCCTTCAGTATGTGCGCCGAAATGGAGGAACATGGAAAGCATCCGATTGTTAAAGGCTCATAATTTTTTTGTCTCTTTTTTTGTACAAACAACTTTAGCGCTTCATCTACATCTACATTCATACTCCGCAATCCACCATAATGTGCGTGGCGGAAGATACACTGTAGCCATACTAGGCATTTCCTTTCCTATACCGCTCCCAAATAGAAAGAGGAAAAAGAAGAACGTCTATATGCCTCCGCACCAGCTCTTAATTTCTCTTATCTTGTCTTTGTAATCTTTACGGGAAATGTAAGTAGGCGACAGTAAGATCGTAATACACTCAGCTTCAAATTCCGGCCCTTCAAATTTCCTCAACAGAATTTCTCGGAAAACATCGTCTTTCCTCCAGCAATCCCCATTCGAGTTCCCGAAGCATTTCCGTCACACTCGCGCATTGGTCGAACCTACCAGTAACGAACCTAGCTGCTCGCCTCTGAACTGCTTCCGTGACTTTCTTTAAACTGATCGGCTGCGGGTCCCAAACACTTGAGCAATACTCAAGATGTGGTCATACAAGCTGTTTATGTGTCAAAAACAACTCATTCATGTGGAAATACTTACGAATATGTGTATATTTTGTAGCCTTCTGCGCTGAAAGTGAAAGAATATAAATAAACGAAAAACATTCATTGCTGTTCCGGTCTGTTCTGATATGACAGGAACTTACTTTGACGAGTAAAAATTCGATATGTAGTCTAATGATTCTAACATTTTATACTTCACTCGTCTTTGTTACAAGCCCATATACTTGTGAGTATAATTACATTTGAGCCGCGCTGAGTGGCGGAGCGTATTGAGGTGATGCGCGAGGGTGTTCCCCGTGGGAGGTTCGAATCCTCCCTCGGGCATGGATGTTTGTGGTGTCTTTAGTATAAGTTAGTTCATAAGTTGTAGTTAAGTCCCATAAGCTTAACAAACACTTGAACATTTGAGGACTTCCCTTGAGCAACAGCTGTAGTGGCTGATCTGGTACATTTAATAATGTAGGTAATGCATTCCATATAAGTTTCTTATGTTCAACACTTACTGATTTGGCTGGAATTGTAATGATTTAATACTGACGTTTCAGAGTAGAAAACCGACGTCTTTCTGTAGATGTTTGGATCTTCTGTTGTTTGTTAGAAATATTTACTCTGAACTGAAATTCTTGATTAAAAGTCGTAGATTTCAAGATAATGTTAAATAAACTGTCCTGCAAAGTACCGTTTCATAATCCAGTGGCTCTTAGGAAACTTCATAACGACAAATATGGAGTTATTTTCTGGTTATTACCTAATTTTTGTGCTCCTCGGTTGCACAGCGGTACAGTGCCAGACTATGAATCCCAAGGTACCGGGTCCGATCCCCTCCAGGTCCTAGGATTTTTATGTCACTTTTCACTTCTTCACCTCTGGCAGTATTGCTCATGTGAAAAATACCGAGGACTCTCATGGTTCGGAACCCACGTTAAACTGTAAGTCCCCCTGTAACTGACTGGGTAAATCGGTTCGGAGGTCGGAGGAAGGCAACGGCATACCACCTCCAAACAGCACCACGCCTAGTAAAGCACTGTGCTGTTCAAACCAATCTTCGGATTGTTGATTGCTTTACCTTACCTTTTTCCTTTTACCTACTTTTATGTCCCATTGTAAGAAATATGTTCAGTTTAAATGACAGTATTCACAGTCATCCAACATAGTATTCAGAAATGTACATCGCCAGCGCTTGGAGTGCTCCTGTCGTGGCGTGTAACAAAAACCAGTGCAAGAGTCGTGACTGTGTGTGTTAGACTGTGGTTTTAGTATCAGGCGGCTGTTCTGATGTGTATGTTTTAACACTAAACGAGCGAGGTGGGCAGTAGTAACGCACTGGACTCGCATTCGGAAGTATGGTGGTTCAAATCCACCTCTGGCCATCCTGATTTCCCTAAATCACTCCAGGCAAATGCCGGGATGGTTTCGTTCAAAGGGCACGGCCGATTTAAGTCCCCCCAGAACTCCAAGCGTTAGCTCCGTCTCTAATGACCAAGCTGTCGATGGGACGTTAAACGGTAAGCTTCCTTCCTTTCTTTTAACACATCTGTTGCAGAATGTCTTAGTGGATTGATAAATTGTTTGGAAACAGTACTGTAGCAGACCACACTCTGATTTCTGACTATTGCTGATTAGTTGGTAGATGGATAAAAATGCCCTCAATCCAGTTGTTAGTTTTACTAGACATGATTAGAGTAATATCATATACTCGAAGTTTAGAACCACGCTGGGATTTCAGATTTTTTCATGTTAACAACCCGTTGTCAAATGTAAAAACAAGTGAGCTGGCATGCCAGTTAATAGTCTGACACTATCCGGACCCTATTGCAAAGAATATCAGTTCGCGTTGAATGCCCCTGGATTTGAGATGTCACACCGGGAGTTTGCCGTAAATCAGAATGTGTCACACGTCTTCGTTTTCTTCAAACTGATAATTGATTGGTCTTTTGGTGGGAGAGTGTAGAAATGGAGACAGCTGACGTGGACTTACCGTGTGGTGTTTTGTAGTGGGTATTATACAGAAGATTTAAGGATTGTTATGTGGTCGGACGGTCCGCGAACGAAATGAAATGCAAACGCTGGCACAGATGTGGACCGGGGCAACAGGTGCGCGAGTGTGTGCAGCTCACGAGTCCAAGGCCGACCGCTTGTAGGAACCACCACTACTAGCACTGCTGACGTCACCCCAGTCTACTTCCCTGCCTGCTGTCCCATTCCCGAATAAATTGTTCATTTTTGATACCATCTGCTTCGGCAGAATTGACTTTCATTTAACCCTAGCAGCACCAAGATATTTTCGGTTAGATGGAGCACCAAGCAAGGGCAAATTTAGCCCTATTACAATAAGCTATGAATCTTTTTTAATAACTTAAGGGACTTAACTACGGGGTTATCAGTCCCTAAACTTACAAACTAGCTTATCCTAAGGACGGCACAAATATCCATGCCCGAGGGGGGATTCGAACCCCCGACCGTAATGGCCGTGCAGACCGTGACTGGAGCGCCTCAGTCCCCTCGGCCACCGCGGCCGGCGCTATGAATCCTGTAAGATGCATTTATTTATTCGTTTGTCTTTGCTATCAGCTGTTGTCTGACAAACATATTTACATTGCGTTATCCTTATTGCAATATTACCGTCGTGGATTACCTGCAGATATAGGACCGAAAGAGTCACTTTCGCAGTCTTGTAAAAATTTTGTTTAAATACTGTTATTTACAATAATTTTGCCGTTAATAGATCTGTTAGGCTTGTAAACAGTTGGGATGTACTGATGGTGATGGACACTGATTTTACAATAACATTTTTTCCTCCGTGCTTTGTGGTTGTAGTGGAGACACTAAGAATTATGGTCACATGGCGTACCAACCCAGGGCAAAATGTGCCCTTGGGCATACAACTTCTACATTTTATTTGCAGTTTTTAAAACTGTAACCATAGAAACGTACATCGTTGTACTTTATCAGGTGAGAGACAAATAGAAAAAGATCCATAAACGAAGAAGGATTTTTATTATGATTTTTTAATAAAAGAAAAAGCCTTGGTGCTTGTAGGGTTACAAAAGCATGTTGACGCATCATCAGGTTCTCTGCAATGTACATAAATGAAAGAGACTTAAAAGAGTGTCTTTTGAATTTAAGAGAACATATATAATAAAATGCCTGACTGTAAAATAAATAAACTGTAGAAAAGTACTCTCTAAAATTCCTTAGAAAAACATGGCAGAAATGTTTTTCTAAGGAATTTTAGTGAGTACTTTTCTAAGGTTTATTTTTTTAATTATTATTATTTTACAGTCAGCAATTTTATTGTATATATTCTCTTAAATTCAAAAGACACTCTTGTAAGTCTCTTTCATTTATGTTCATTGCAGTGCGGAGGCTGGTATGATGCATTCTTCACCCTATTCGATCTTGTGAATAAGAACGGCAATCCACATCCATTTGCACCGTCTTACTATATTCGTATCCCTCTGCGATTTTTATCCCACACACCTCCCTCCAGCGATAAATTGAAGTTCCTTTGTGTCTAAGAATCTGCCCTACCAATCGATCCCAAGTTATGACAGAATCTTCTTTTCTCCCCTCTTCTGTTTCGTTACTCCTCATTAGGGACGCGATCTTCCCCGTCTGTAGTACCACATTTTAAAAGCTTTTATCCTTTTCCTGTCTGACCTATTTCTACACTTATACAAGGCGGTAAGGTGGGAAATCAAAAAGTGGTAACTATATGTGCCAGAGAGCGTCAAAGGAAATGATTTCTTATAATGAACATCTGCGTAAACCGATATTTCTGTATAAAGAACCGGATGGTAAGTACCTTACCAGAATCACATGAATGGTTAACTCGAAATATGGACTTGTTCTACCAAGAAGCGACGGAAGAATCCATACTAATGATCCTGTAATTATTTGTTTGTTTATCACATCTACTGATTTTCTTCGTTTCCGATCATTCTTTCGTGATACATTTTTTTCCTCTTAGTGCATTTTTAATACTGATCAGCGTAATATTCATATGCATACTTGTGTACGTTTAAGAAAAAGCGATTTTCGTTAATAACAAATAAGAGATGGTGATACCTTCTGCTTGTTCACACTGTTCCCACCTAATGCAGACATCTAATTCATCGTCTTTCAAACGTCCCCAATTGTCCCTTATGAGTGTTGTCAGTATCGTGTCAAATCATTTTTATTTTCCTTCGGCATTATTGCTGTTGATCTGAGAGATCCTAGAAAAGATATATATGTGCTATTTTATAAGTTACAGACCATGCCATTGCTTACGCACCGTGGTTAGATTCTTTATGTTACGGATTGCGCGGCCGTTCCCGTCGGAGATTCGATTCCTCCCTCAGGCATGTGTGTGTGTGTGTGTGTGTGTGTGTGTGTGTGTGTGTGTTGTCCTTAGCATAAGTAGGTCTTTAAGCCCACCAGGGACCGACAAGGCAGCAGTTAAGTCCCTTCGATTTACAAACATTTGATCATTTTCGTTCCGTTTCGCCTGCCCTAAAGTGAAGAGGAGCTAGATTTTCTGTTACGGTTCGCTACAAGTTCGACGGCCAGTGAAACGCAAACTATTAATGGGGCTTGCGAGTATTACTAGATCGAATGGTGTACGCCGTCTGCCGTAATACACGAGACAAATTTCCATTTATCGATTCTTGTTCACATGTAGTGATTCTCCTGTAAACTAGTGTCTAATTATAGTGCTTCCGGGTGTTGAGTGCAGCATGAAACAAATTCCCACTTTAAAAACTAACGAATTAGTTGTTAGAATCTAGCCCAAACGCTGTCTGCTAAAATCTGCATTCTCGCGTTTGCAGTGTGCCAGCGCTCCCGGTAACGTAGTTGGGTACGGAATTGGAGTGCCGTTTGGACGTGTGTAAATTGGAAGAGAATGAGGCAAACGAGGTTGTCTGCCGCCCCGGCTGCAAATGGCATTCGCTAACAGTTTCAGCGCAGCCCGTTCTGCAGCGTTTATCCGGCATAATAGCCTCCTAAAGCTGTAGCGACCAGCTTTCATGTGTTCACGTTGCCGTGTTTGTTGCAAAACACGCTTGTCTCTGTCATTGTGTGCCGAAGTGTCAGGACAAAATTAAAATATTGTTGTGTCTGCGTAATTGGAAAATTCAGTGGTGATCAGCTATACAATTAAAAGAAAATCATCTGCACTTGTAAGCTAAGCAAAATTGGATAGTTGATTTTATCATCTAGCAGTTTGCAGATATAACAGATTTATCTAATGCCAGAGAAAACTTAAAAAATAACCGAGATCTGGCTTAATTGCTACAAAACACACTGGGAAAGTGTATCACGCAATATTATCGTAATTAAATAATCAGCAATGAGGAACGCCACACCTTTAATTTAAGTCTAGTATTTTCTTCGTTTGTTTCCCCGTATTATCCGGATTTGCTTTAATTACACTGTTTTCTGGAAATAGTTTTAGATGATAAATTATTACATCTTAACCCAATATGCAAAATACTAAAACGAGCTATTTACAGACGACTGGAAAAACTGGTGGAATCCGACCTTGGGGAAGATCAATTTGGATTTAGGAGAAATGTAGGAACACGCGAGGCAATACTCACATTACGACGTATTTTAGATAATATATTAAGGGAAGGGAAACCTACGTTTTTAGCATTTTTAGATCTGGAAAAAGCTTTTAATAGTGTTGACTGGAAGACACTTCTTAAGATTCTGAAGGTAGCAGGGGTAAAATGTAGGGAGAAAAAAAGTTATATTCAACCTGTACAAAAATCAGACAGCAATTGTTAAGAGTCGAAGGCTATGAAAGGGTCTCAGTGGTTAGGAAGGAAGTCAGGGTTGTAGCCTTTCCCTAATGTTGTTCAATCTCTACATTGAGCAGGCTGTGAAGCAATACAAGGAAAAATTTGGAGAGAGAATTAAAGTCCAGGGAGAAGGAATAAAACTCTTGCGGTTTGCTGACGACATAGTAATTCTGTCTGAGACAACAAAGGACCCGGAAGAGCTATTAAACGGAATTGGCAGTTTCTTGAAAGAAACGTATAAGATGAACATTAACAAAAGTAAAACAAGGGTGATGGAATTTAGTGTCAGAAAATCCGGCGATGTTGAAGGAATTGGATTAGGCAATGAAACGATACAAGTAGTAGACGAGTTTTGTTATTTGGGTCACAAGATAACTTCTGATGGCCGAAGTAAAGAAGATATAAAATGCAGGATGGCTATGGGAAGAAAAGAGTTTCTGAAGAAGCGGAATTTGTTGACACCCACTATTTGTTTAAATGTTAGGAAGTCCTTTGTAAAAGCATTTGTTTGGTTTGTAACATTGTAAGGCAGTGAAACGTGGACTAGAAGGAGTTCACAAAAAGATAATAGAACCTTTCGAAATATGGTACTACAGCCGAATGTTGAAGATTAGATGGGTAGATCACGTAACTAATGAGGAGGTGCTTAACAGAGTTGGGGAAAAATAGTGTGTAGTTTATGCTGACTAAGAGAAGGAATTGGTTGGTGGTATACATGCTGAGACATCAAGGAATCGTCAACGTAGCATTAGAAGGAAGTGTGTGGGACAAAAATCGTAGAGGGAGACCGAGGGATGAATACAGCAAGCAGATTCAAAAGGATGTAGGTTGCCGTACGTATTCTCAGACGAAGAGGCTTGCACAGGACAGGGTAGTATGGAGAGCTGCATCAAACCAGTCTGCGGACTGGAGACCACCACAACAAAAAGTAGTCTATATGCTCTTTCCCCCCACAATTTTTTAAGGAAATGAAATATAAATAATTTAAAAACCCATTAAGAAGCTAATTTGAGCCGTATGATGCCTGTGACGTCACTGACCAGCACTGCATTGCTATCGTTAAGTTTATTCGAAGTCGTATCTTACTTTGGAATTTTAAGTTCAAATGTTTGTACAGCTTATGGGACTTAAATACGTGGTCATCAGTCCCTAAACTTACAAACTACTTATGAACTAGCTAACACTAAGGACGGCACAAATATCCATGCCCGAGGGGGGATTCGAACCCCCGACCGTAGTGGCCGTGCAGACCGTGACTGGAGCTCCTCAGTACCCTCGGCCACCGCGGCCGGCAAAAATAGTTCACAAATCGTATGTCCTATAACATTATCAAAATACAACAATGAGATATCCTGAAAAATTATTTCTAGTGTTCTGTAGAATGAGGCAGGTGAAAGTCTAATCTCGATCGTAGATGTCCTAATTAGACAGTGCTCAATGCTGTCTTAAAGCATGTTTCCCTCCACACCACATACCTGCCTCATATTCCCTGTGATATGTGGTGTTTGAAGGAAACGTGTTATAAGATAGTCCGTGTAGTTGCTTCGGCTACAACGCTGTATTAGCTGAGTGGTCTAAAGCACCTACCTAGTAAGTAGGAGGTGCCGGGCTCGAATCCCGGCCACAGCATTTAATTCAATGCGTCTCCTAATGTTTAATACCTTTGGTATAACGAGACAATGTTGTCTCAAGGAATTGTATTATTTGTTGATTTTTTAAGATGTAATTACATCAAAACAACATATGCTTTGTAATTACATCAAAACAACATATGCTTTATGAAACACGACTGAAAGTGTTATTTGAATGTAATCATTTAGAATATCAACAATCCGACTAACATTTTGAACATAGGACTGTAAACCATTACGTAGAAAAAAGCGCCGTGATACCTGCAGTGCGTCTGAACTTGTAAATATTAGTGACGTGGAACTCTTTGACTGTTCGGTTTGAAGAGCCGGCAGTGGTGGGCCGGATGTTCCCAGCGTGTGTGACGTCACGCGCAGGGAAAACCGTCTAATGGGGCAGCCACGACTGTGAAAGCGTTGGCGAAAGGGGCAGCGGTGGCGGCGGCCTTGCCCTTCCGTTTGTGGCAAAGGTTCCCAACGCAAAATTTGTAACCCTCAGTTCTGTTGTACTTGACACGGGATTTACAAGCATAAAACTTAGTAATATGAGGCAATTTGCAGCCACGTTGACTTTGTGCCGACCGTGACTGTATCTAGATAATTAAAAGGTTGCTTAAAATTTCCACTACCAGTCACAAATATTACTTTTGGGTAAAAGATATTTACCAGCAACATGTTACGATGATGTGCATCATCATTATTCTTTAGGCATACAAAACGTAATATTACAGGTGTACATTAACAAACAGCATTTTCTCAATCTATGCCTGTAGCATTAGATTTTGAATGGCTAAAAAGCCTATTGTTCGCAGTATCATTTAAGGCATTGTTTTTAAACCTTTTCGAACATGCGATCCCCTTCCAAGTAAAAATATTCTAGCGACCCCCTCCTCACGAACCGTAACGAAACTATATTATCCCAGTGGAAAGAAATTTAATTTTATTTCTTTTGTTACAGCTTTATTTTATATTACTAAATTTACGATTTATTCGTCTCTGAGAATGTGTCTAGATCACTTCTTTTAGTCAAGGTATGCCAAAACTTTCTTTTCTATCCAATTCTGTTCAGTATCTCTTCATTAGTTAACCGATCTACCCACCTGACCTGCATTCTTCTGTAGCACCACATTTCAAAAGCCTCTATCCTCTTCCTTGATTGTTACGTTCACCTGCAAATGATTGTCGTATGATGTAAGTAGATGTAAATTCTTTGAAGTATCCTATTTAAAAGCATGAATTATTGTATTTTTAAGTGCAGAAGTATTTACGTGCTATGTGGAAAATCATTACATTTTTTGTCGCGCGTATGTTTGACAAAACATAGAAAACCTGAACGTGTTTCAGTTGTACCTTACGAAACCCAGTTGACAACTGAAGGTACGAAAACATACGTTTACTATCTAGCAACATCTCGTAGCATCAAAGCACGGTGAGGTGACACATGCCAACTAGCAATTGATCGTATGGGACGTACCACCTCTCTACATCCAATGCCAAGGGTTTAATAGTAGTTTGATATATAAATCTTGTTTGCTGTCGCATGTCAAAATTTCGTGCACAATATCTTTTTCTTACAGAAAAGCAGGACTGGCTGTCCAATTTTCGAGAGCAACATGCTGGCGATATCGCACTGCTGAAAACAAGTTGACGTCATTTAATGGGAGATAAAGAACGGCGAGTGATTCATCTACTAGCCTGTTGTTCGAGAAGTACACGTTTATCACACAGTCCCGTATTGTACGAGAAACCGAAGGCAAAATTTGCCCAAGAGAGACAAAGGTTCAGCGCGTTGATAAACGACCCTGACTTATTTCTAGAAATCGTATGAGGATAACTCAATCGTATTGTTTTAAAGACAATACATTTATGCGTTCGGTGAAATAACTTTCGCAGGAAAACGATGCCTCTCTTCATGAAACAATTCAGAAATCAGGATTCTAGAATGTTACAATACACCGCGTACATTTATTGACGATAATATGAACCCAGACATTTCATTTATTAGTTTTTGTTTTATATTTTCTTATTTATGCGTCTCTTTTGCAGTTAATAACATTTATTGAACAATGACGCGTTTTACTTTCGTGGCGCATCTTCTTATTGGATCTGTCTGTGGCGTATCAATTTTGTGCCTTTTGGGATGCTTGATCCGTTTTTCTTCTTTCTTGTTCCGGTCGAGATTCAGTGTAGTTGCCTTCTGTCTTATCTTCCATTTTAGTATCGGCTGGTGCGCAGTCTGGTTCGGAGTGGCGTTTGTACTCTGTGGCGGGTTCGTGGGATCACTGCTAAGAGTTTTCATCAGCTTCGACGTTCTTAGACTGTTGTATGTCAAGGTCAGATAGCAATTTTGTTCATCTACGTTTCGGAGTAGTTCTTCCCCCGCTTTGATAGTATCTGCTGAGAAAAGATCGCCGTTGTACTTGTGGTAGCCGGTCAAAAGATCTTGTGAGCTTGGGTCAAGGCAGGATATAAATTGTGTCCTACAACCGCGTGGGACATGTCTCCTTGATGTTTTCTTAACAAGTTCAACATCATTTTTTAGGTTTTTGGGCGTGCCTTTGTTTTCATCGTTGAGGTCCAGTTCTTCTCTGAAAGCCTTTCAGTTCGCTCTTTTGAAATTAAATCGGCGTTTGAATGGTACTTTTCTACCCGAACAGTTCCCGAAACCACACAAGACATAGGGCAATGTTGTGTCCGGGGAAGGGGTTTTTGTACGGTTTTTGTGACATGATGTGCGATGGTCTCAGTAACGAAAATGTTGTCGGGTTGGTACCCTCTCATCCATCTGTCACTAATAAGTGATGGTCTTAATTTAGGATCAAAATTGAGCTTCAATCCTTCTCTTTCTGCTCAGCTTTCTAGTTCTTCCACATTTTTATCAGTTGAGTTATATCCCGGGTTGACACTTGGGCAGTTAAAATCTTCCAGGGCACTTCTTTGTTTTGATAATTATTTGGTTTGTGAAAGGTAAACGCAACATTAAGTGGTTTCTACACTGACGTAATAGGACATCATTGTAGCTCAATTATTAAAATTTCAGTATTATTTGTATCAATGAGACTTTTGACTTCACGTCTGTATCAGATCGTACGAAGATAGCACTACCATAGTGTTAATGAGGGCGTTCTAATGCCATTTTCATCCCTCACATTTTTGGGCTTCCGTCATTTACTTCTCTGTGTTTTTCTTGCAATTTCTTTATTCCTTGAAAATTCTTAAATATTTAAGTCGTCACTATTTTTCGTCTCGGAAAAGGACCGATTTTGTGGATATGCTAGCTTTCTCTGATGTCTCCCGGTGGTGGAAGGATTAGCCGTTGATACTAGTTCAACGTTTTCACGGTACGCCAGATTGTGTTCTTTCTGCACCCGTGCATCAATAATTCATGGATGTTCTTTCCAGAGACAGGTACACACAAGCAACTTAAAGCATTTGGAGAAGATGATGTAATAGTGAATTGTTCCTGTGATTGCTTGAGTGAATGTGTGTTCTGTATTGATCTAGGTTGCGGGCGAAAGCTGTTGAGAGCCCGTAAAACAATATTGGCATTTTCGTTGGCACACGTCTGCGCAGATAAGTTAATCCCGGAACTGGGTTTGGAGGATGTGTCTAGGCAGGACATTAACAGGGTCATTAGTGTACAGGCGCTAACGCTGCGTCTGTAGCAACCACTCATTCCTTGATTTTCTTTCTATTTATGGCCCCCTGACATAGCTGCTTCTAGGGCCAATGCTATTCAACACCACTGTGGTTTTATTGGCGGTTGTATATTATTAAGCTATTTAACCCCGACCTTGTATTAGGGCACTCCGCATTTGACGCAGTAATGAATACCGCCAGAGGAAAAAAAGAATTGATAAACTGCAGAAAAGACTGACTGGGAAGCGATTGTAGTGTTGCCTAATCCAGTTTGCAGAAAGCCGGCAGTTTGGGCCTGGTGGTTTAAAACATTAGCGGGAGAAGGACCTGAATATCGGTACATTTACGATAGTAAAAGGTCATTTTCAATCATTAGGCAAGTATTTCCTATGTTAAGAATAAAGTATAACTGTAGTTAGAAGTACTGTTCTGCAATTAAAACGTTTTCAACTCTTCCTCCCGCAGCGACAGTAAACCGCATCCTACGCTAATTGGCTTTCTAAACAAAAATCAAATGTTTTCCTACCAGAAAGGAAACAGAACGCAGATGTACAGAAAGATCGCTGTTACAGTCCGTGTCAATTGATTACAATGTGTCGAGTCCGTAGTTCCTACGTGTATAATTTATTCTTTTTATTTCCTAAGACGAGTAGATTATTGGCGCAGGGCGGCTGATATTTGCAACGTATTGTATCGGCACTAAGGCTGAGGTTTTGGATTCTTTACTGTATTGCATATCAGCACGATACTGACTTGTCGGAAATAATAATCCGTATTTGGTCCCCATTATAGCCGCAGACGTCCGGATTTAATAGTAGTCAGCGTTGTAGCTTCTATTGTCATATGAATTTTACGTCACAACACGTCTCGTGGGAGAATTAATATCTGCAGAGCCACATACTTCTTTTTTCAAAGGTATTGCAGCGGATTTGTCACTTCTAGACGTAAGTAACAGCTTCATCAGCTATGTCATCTGCGACAGAACTTTGTATCGCGTAGTCTCCACGTGCGAGATGTCACTGGAAAATCTTTAGCAAGGTAGTACCCGAACGTGCAATTGCTTCGCGAATAAGGAAATGACACCACGCTCCTGTAAGAGCCCATTCACAACCTTGGCGACGTTGCCAAACGGCGAACTCCAAGGCAGTGTGAAGGCGCAAAGCAGATAACAGCCTGCACCCCAGTCGCGAAGAGACTCCACTCTGCACATTGCCCCTGGTGCGGCGGGAGGAAAGCGCCCATGCTGCTCCCTTCTCTGTTCTGCGGCTGGCGCACTACGGGGGAAGTGGGGCGTGGTTTGGAAGCCCCAGATATCGAAACTGGTGCAACAGAGTAGTTATCGATTAGTCGCGTGTGGTCGGGCGCGCCTTCCATTTTGTGTGTGTGTCGGTGCGCGCGCCTCCTTGATCGCTCCGAGGCCGCTAGTGCTGCCGCCTATATCGTCGCTGGAACTGCGGCAAGAGGGGTTCGCTCTACCCATGTATGCGCCGGTGGTTCAATATCGAACACGGCGCTAGACAGCATTTATAGTTCTGCAGTGGCTTCGCATGGATTGGTGGTCAACTTCTGGGTGGCTAGGTGGGTGTTCGCCACATATTCGCTAAGGTGTCGTTCGACAGTGGATCAGTTTGAAGTGCGGTAACATAGTGACAAGTGTTCACATGATACTTCCTTCAGTCGCATGCATGTAACTGATTGTGATCTTTGTTGTTAATTTAATCACGTGTTCTGTGTTCATGTTACGATCCTCTAAACACTCCCCAAAACATCAATCGTTGCCGCCCATATACTACGCCATTCTTAACGTGAAAGCTGTTGTTACCGGCCACGTTAGTAGTAACCGAAATTACGAAGACATAAGGCAGGTCAATTGGAATGACAACACGATTTGGTGGTTAGCCGTGTGTAGAAATGTCTGGTACATGTTTTAAGTTGTGACAGCTCTACGTAGTCAAGTAAAAAAGTGCCACACGGCTTAAATGTTTTACTGGATTATTCCGAAAACGTTATGTACATGAGAAGGCAAACAACTTCGCGGTTTCTTCGTTGTAGAAGGCATTGCTTTCTCTCATAGACTTACGAGTCAGTGATGTTAATAATTGACCGAGCAACGACTAATCAGTGCTGTAAATTAGACAGTAAAGAGTGACACGTGTTCTGTTTAAAAAAATGCGTAGACGCCTTAATCTAAAGAAGGTGCGAAATTACGGTATCTCCATGTAGTTAATTATAGAAAGACTGCTGTATTTAGATTCTGGAAATTTTAGCCTTTGCTTATTGCTACAATATTCGCAGCTTCGTGTAAATGACCCTGAAAATCATTGTGCAGTTGGTTGCTATACTGGTATTTTATGCCGACCTTTCCCATGGAACCAGCCTTTAGGTACCGTTTGTCGTAGGTCATGTAACTGATGCCATGTTTGTATTACTATTACGGCAGCAAAACATTGTTTATAGCTGACAAAAGCATTACATAACAGAATTGTCATATCACTTGGTCTAAATGCGAAATTATTATAGTGTCTTTTTTTAATGTTATCTGATAAACATCTTTGTTATGAATGTTTGCACTGTTAGTGTAGTAGTCTTTCAGTTATTTAGGTTATATGTGAGCCAGAATTACGTAGACAAATATTGAGGCTACAATACACTGCATGCAAATGATTTTTCTCTCATATGTGAAAATTTTCTGTTTAATCATTCTTAATGTGAATCTCTTTAGGATTTTTACGATTTTGGCAGCTAAAATTTTTATCCTTTTTCATTTTAAAATTGTGATGCTCTAATTGAATTTGATGTATTTGTGTGCAGATACATTTTTAT
Organism: Locusta migratoria; assembly: GCA_026315105.1. NCBI lineage: Eukaryota > Metazoa > Arthropoda > Insecta > Orthoptera > Acrididae > Locusta > Locusta migratoria. Next base: position 138,805,182 of record CM048752.1, on the reverse strand, counting down.
TTCTTGATGGGCAGTTTCGTTTTTAAATGTTGCCACTGGCTAGATTAGTTAAATGAGAATGCGAATGTTTCTGTGTTCTGTTCCTGATTGATTCCTGTTTGCCTTGAATAGGGCTCAGTTTTCTACGTTCAAGCACTCCGCAAAGTGAGTATTATGTGGCTACATGTCATTACTCGCATTTTAGTTTGAGGACGAATTGTGTAGTCTTAGCTGCACTGCTTGTGGTGGGCTTTTGTAAGTACAGAGGTAGTGCTTAAAGTTGCTTTGGAACTGCCATACAAAATAGTTAACCTATATTGTTTCTTTACTCTAAGTAGTTTTTTCCACGTTGTTCTTAACATTCACGTTGGCTCTTCGATGTAGCATGTTTGTTGGTATCTAGACTGTAGATGTATATATTTTCTTAGTTTTCAAATTTGGAGTATTAAGACATAACTTAGAAGTATTATGGAAGTTGTTAGTTGTTGGTAATGTTTCACTTTTTATTCCTGGAATAGTAGAAATTTTTACAGTATGAGAAAAGTGTAAAATTGCCATTCAAATATTGATTATATATAGGCCACTAAGATAAAAAAAAGTCCCTTAGCTATAATACTTAGATTGCATTTGCAAATGATTACACCGCTTTTTGCAAGTACACACAAAAACTGGCCTGCAAAAGGGAGATGCTCTTTCATATGTAAATAATCATAGTTCTAAATTATTACATGGGAACATAGTGTCATGTGCGCAGATATTCAAAGATTGGTCTATTGACAGCTCCTGTTAAGACTATTGTGCATATATCCATGGATGTAAATTAGTATAGGCTAATCAATATTAAGTGAAAGCCTAGTGTTGTAGCTGCTGAAATTATTTTTTGATATTAGAGTATGGAATACAGTATGTGTGTACATTTTTAGTATTGTTTTGCTATAAGCTGAGTATAAACTTTGTAGCTTACTTTTTTTTGCATTTACCCTCTTTTTTATTGAAAAATGTTCACATTTTTTGCATGGTAAAAGCACATTTTTCAGATACATGGCCATAATTAAATTACTTAATTTTTGTCACAAATAAATACTGCCTCTTAAGTTTCCCTTGTTATAGGCTTTTGAGAGTCCAGTTACAGTATAGGTTTTGATTGTTTTGTTAGACATAAGTTAATTGCATAACAGAAGACCGGGATACCACCTGTCAGCTCTGACACGTCAACATCATGTCAAAAAAATACTACGGGATGTTATCTTATGTTCTGCCTGTAAACAAACTATTGTCCAAGGTTCAAAGACGATGGGCGGTATCCCCGTCTTCAGATGAGCCAAGTTATTTCTTGAAACACTGCATGCAGTTAAAGAAATTAATCTTGATATTATTCCTATAAGAGGTGTTACTGGTACAATTCAACATGTATATTTTGCTGCAGTGCAGACCCTGAAACATTTCTTAAATATGTAATTATGCATTACATGATGCGGGAGTAAAATAGCACAATATTATGTAAATCTTTGATGGAGTAGCGACTGAAAAATATAAATACATAAAGAAAATTATAGAAGGAAACTTTCCTGGTGGGATAAACAAATCTAAAAAATTGGAATCGGATGACTTGCCAAAAGGACCGGCTCGTTGCCCTAAGGTACGTCGTTCCACTCCTGGGATTGGAATGACTCCTTTTCCACTTCCTTAAAGCCCATATCCTTCCCTTTCTCCTCCCCTTTTTTCCTCCTTTTCCTGAAGGAGCTGCCAGTGGTGGCGAAAGCTTGTATGTGTGTTTGTGTGTTGTTATTTGTGCCTATCGACGAGCCGGTCCTTTTAGTAAGTCATCCGATTTCTATTTTTTATATTTGTTAAATGCATAAAGATAGTCATATGTCAGTCTTCTGAATATTTGTCTCTTTGTAGATAACTGTTGACATGTTTGGGGTATAATAGCTAAAATAATTTTAACAATTATTTCTTAAATTATATTTTTTCAATGTAATTGGCCTGCAGTATTTTCTTTCAAATTTAATTGATGAACTTTATTTTTACAAAAAATTTGGGTCTGTTTGACAAGTGTCTAACTGTCCTGAAGTATTACTAAATAAAATGATTGCTAACAGCTATTCATTTGAAAACAGTTTTTCTACCTAGTTTGTGGATGTCTATCAAAAATGCAAGCTTACTGCGAGAATAAGAAACTTGTCTAAAGTTTATACTTCACATAATTCTTATTTTTTTGAATCATGAAAGTTGTACCTTTTCTAGTGGCATTCTAAAGGATTTGTTTTGACTTAACTCGTAAGCTCATAAATTCTTTGATTTGTTACGGACAGTAAAGCCAGTATCCTGTCGGTGAACTATTTGTAGCCCCGTACAAATAGTAGACCATTTAGATAAACGATCTCGAATACTGTCGGTCGCTGTCGCAGTACTGACGGAGTTTCTCTGTCGCAGGGACCGATGTGGGCTTCCACCACGTAAGTGCGGGCGGCCCCGCAAACTACCCTCCCGGCGGCCCAGCGGGACCCCAGCAGGGGGGCCCGGGCGGCGTGGGGCCGGGGGGCGGGCCCCCGCAGCTGGGCGGCGGGGGCGGGCGAGTGGCGCCCCCGCAGCAGGCGGCCGTGGGCCCTCCGCAGCAGGGGGGGCCGCCCCCGGCGGGTGCGCCGGGCCCGGGTGGACCCCCGGGGCCTCCGCAGCTGCCGGGGCCCACCTCGACGCCTCCGGGCCACGCCGGGCCCCCCGAGCTCGGGAAGGGTCCTCACCTCCAGCCGCAGCCTGTGCCACAAGGTATGTGTACGCTGTAGTGTTTGTCTTGTAAATTGAAAATGAGTGTGAGGTGGTATGAAAGTTGCATTTGAGAGGGGTATGTCATTTCTCCCACTAAACTATTGGGGTTGTAAAGTCTGGCTCAGATCTCAAATTAAAAGCTCACACTATTACACCGTGTTGCTTCAGAACAAATTCCATTAGTTTCGTGAGGGCTGATACTGAACAAAAGTCTGTTGGTTATGTGGCATTTGTTGTCATTGGTCCTCACAACATTGTCAGTACCCACTGTGCCATTCGGTAGTCTGCTCAGTGTGGAAACTTGCACTCGAGTGCAATAATTTTTGTGATATTGAAGTCAGTTTTTAGTTGGGTATGTCTGACACATTGCTAGAGTACTTTTATGTAAAATGTTTCTTTTTTCCATTATAATACCAGTACAAGACTCAATGAAATCTTAATCTTGAGTGAGAATTGTTACTTTGACAAACGTAACGGGATTCGCGGGATCGTATCCACCCGTGAATGAAAATTCTACATAATTTCCGTGAAAGGTATAATTGATATGTAAGTGCATAAGGAAATGTACAGGGTGTCTCACAAAAGATGCCTGCGAGGTATCCACACATCGCGCGGTACAGCTACCGGGTGCCGCCACGGCAGCGCCGGATTCTCTGACTCTATTGTGACCCGGGCGCACACACTGAGTTAGTCTAAAAAACATTGCCGTCTAAGTAACCTAAGCTTACCTTTATTTACAGTAGATGCTCAAACTGATGTTCCTCTATGGAAAGCGTGGATTGACATCTCTCGAGCACATTTGTAAACACTCGACGAATTTTGGTTGCTGAAACATGGGAAATGACTAGTAGAATCCTGTTTTCCAACTTTTCAGGTGTATGGGGATTGCTTGCGTACAACTTGTCTTTAACATTCCCCAAAGAAAAAAAGCCACGGTATTTATATCTGGAGAACGAGGCGGCTAGTCAACTATCCTATCGTCAAAGACACCTCCTATTGCTCCCGTAGAAGCATTAGCAATGTGTGGTCTTGCATTGTCCTGCATGAAATAACCGTATAGCTTTTTGTTTGGTGATAGTTCTTGAAAAAATTGATGCAGGATATTGTTCACATACCTGTCAGAATTTATTGTTTTGTAAAAGGTTCCACTAGTCATTTCCCAGAGTTCAGCAGCCGAAGTTCGTCGCGTGTACACAAATGTGTTCAGGAGATGTCAGGCTGCTCTTTCCATAAAGGTTCATCGTTTTGAACCTGTACTGTAAATAAAGGTACCCGTACTCAGATGGCAATTTTTTTTTAGACTTTAACACAGTGTATGCACCAGCAGCGCAATAGTCAGATTCGGGTGCTGCCGTGGACGGTTGATGCGGCCTAGGTCTCACATTTAAGAATTTTTAGTACCTTAATTAAATACAAAAAAGTCCGTTTCTAAAGGGGATGTTATAAATACTGTATATGTAGGTTTTTTAAAGAAATGAAAAAATTACTTAACATTTATACATCATCTTTTAAGAATCTATTTAACTTCCAAACTATCTACTCATCTTTTCAGGTTTTATTTTTGCGTCTTTCCTTTCAAAAAGAATACAATACATAATCCTTTCGTTTCGTTATTTTTTATTTCATCTACTTGGAACATTTTGTGTTAGAGTGAAGAAAGTTTATTATCTTTTAGACCATCTAAATAACATATATATTGAAATTTTTCATACCATTTTTTTTAAGGGTAAGGGGTATTAAAAAACCCCAAAGATTTAAAATAGAAATCTAAATGAAATTTTAATTTCTTAAATTTTACTGTTAATATTGTCATATGGGATCGCTCCATAAGGCTCTATTGTCATCACTGGCTGTGATAGAGTAGTAATTCATGTACTTTGGTTGACAGATTATTTGGGTTTGAGATTTGGAAGATTCGCTTCGGAAAAATTGGGGTTCAACTCATCCCCAATTTTGATAATTCTGTATTCACTTATTCCACTTGGACCCCTGCCTATCCGCCCCCTCCCTGCTCATACATATTAGGTCACATTACTGTTTGTCCTATTCAAAAGTTATAACCTCTTTTTTTTTTTTTTTTTCTTCCCCCACTTACAGATGAATTTATAGCATCTATTGTGTTTTTGTGATTGTTTGCTATCAGTTTTTGGATCAAATCTTTTTCCTGACCTACATTAGATGGTTAATTTCCTTGTCATCTCATTTTGTGGCTCATCAACTGTCCCTAAAAGTTATGTCTGTCTGTCCTACTCTACAAATGTATTGAAAACAGACTACTCCAACATTCTTTCTGTGATAAATGGCCTTCATATAATTACATATCATAGGTTTCCTACTATTTGATATCTTCCATGACATGAACCCATTTGCACACGCAATATTCAATATTGCAGAGAGAGAGAGAGAGTACATTGTTGGTATAAGATGCATTAGATTCATACTTTACTAAATATTCTGTTATTTTTTGGTCAGTGTGAGTGCATGTAAATGTGATCATTTCATCTGGTATAAGATGTTCCGACTTCTGACTCTAGACATAGTTGGTGAATTAGTAGACAACCTCACTTAATTTTTACTTTGATAATGTGTAGGCCTGCGCCTTGAATGCTGGCTATCTGCCTGTACTGAACCATCAGAAAATTACTGGAGTCAGAAGAAATCACTTCTTGCGATTTTTCAGCATCGCTTATGTGCTTTCCATCACACAGTTGAAAATCGCTTTCATCTAATAATGGTTCAGATTTCCTTTTCAGTAAGATCCTGTTGCATTGTGACAAAGTGCCTAAAACACCACCCAAAACAGCTAGTTTAGTATTCACTGACTAAAAAAATCCATATATGGAATTGTGCTTAAAATTGGACCCACTTACCCCCACTTCCAGTATCTTACAATTTATTGAGATTAGACTGGTGCGCAAAACTGAAACACTGTGCGTTTCAATTGTTAGTTGATTTTATTGTTGTTGGTGGTGGGTCCAAATTGACCCTCGGTTATGCTTAAGGGTTAATGTTGTACAGAATGCAACATAAAGGTTGTGATATTTATAAGGAACTGTTCAAACTATTTGAAATCACAGATGTAAAATCTATGCTCAAGAACTGAAGTTTGGCTTTGAGAAAAGATATTACTGGATAATGGACAAACTGATTTGGACATTTCCCATAGACATTTCTTACAGTAAGTTTCCCAAGGTGAATGTGCATTTGCCAGGAATTCCCCTGTGCGCGCACACATTGGCTTGTACTTTTTAATTAGTGTTTCCACCGGAGCGAACGGAAGAGAAAATAGCACACTGCCGCAAGGCGAGCACACACAGTTTGTCGCATACGCTAGCGCTGAAGCGAACAGGACGCGAACTTCCTTTGATGGTTCACCCTGAAACTAACACCCAGCGGAACACGAGCGAGCACTTGCGAATGCGAGCCGAGCGTGATCGAACAGCGCGCATAGCGTTTACGCTAGAGTGAATTGTCGTTGGCTGCTGCTCGTTCGCTTGTGTTCCATTTCATTACAAGGGATTAAAAAAATAATACGTGTAAAAATGTGGGACGTGATGTTTTAAGCGAGAAAATTTGCTTTTAAGGTTCTTACATTTTCATAGTTTATGTACATAGGGCCTATATCAAATATAATGTGCACCAAAATAAAATACCCGTCAGGAGCTTTGTGTGTTAAGGGTTACCTCAATTTGTACTATTTTTATTCCCAAGGGGAACTGAAATGGTAACTTCCTATGAAGTAGAAACCTTAGACCTATTTTCAATCATCATTTTCGGTAAGCCTGTAATGGTGTCTTTCATTATTTGAGTATGTTTGCACAGCGTCTGCGTCTTACAGTTGTCGTCTTTTTGAGGTTAATAACATGCTGAGACCCACACAGTGTGTGTAGCAGTACACAGGTATGGACCATCCATAATTCTCACAGTTTATGGAACATCACAAAAATACTTAAATAACTATTTGTGCTAAACAATAAATTCTCAAAACACGTCATTTTAAATATGAAACCCCTGTACTCTGTGCGCAAACTGATATTGGCGCTGTGGCTGATAAGAGCAGTCGTAAGCAGTGCCACCTAGGTGGCAATGTTGTAAGCCTTTAATACCCTGTAAAGTAGATGCGTATTGTAAACAGCAAAAGTCGATTGAATAAGTGCAATTTGTCAAGAAACTTGACTGTTTGAAGTTTATGAACACTACTCGATGGCACAGCCTTAGATATTTGATATATAGCTCTGGCCGCCCAAAACTGTGTTGGGCGGCCAGAGATGGCTCGCATGTGTGGATGAGTGTTCTGTCTGAGGGAAGGTCGCAGCCGAAAATTTATGTATTTGGGACTTAATAGGGATTGGAATTACTCCTCAACCACTCTTAAAACCCGCATCCTTCCCCTTTCCCCTCCTTTCTTCCTCTTTTTCTGAAGAAGCAACAAATGGTTGCAAAAGCTTGAATTTATTTGTTTGTTTGTGTTTTTATTTGTGTATCTATCTATTATACATATTATACGAAATTGCGTTTTACATGCCGGCAAATATGGTACATCATAAAAATCGGTTGCCCGAACCCAACTCCTCATTAGCTGTTTTTAATCCCGCCGTTCATTGCGCTGCCAATGTGCCAGTCGCATATGCGTAAACTGCACTTTAACCTGTGTGTGAAAAGACTGTCAAAATCAGGCCAGAAAGTGCGTATGGCCAGATTTGATAAGCTATTTTGGAGGTGATGGGGAGGGGGGTGCATTTCGACTAGCAATGCAGTCACATTTACAACTTGTAAATCATGTGGTTGTCAAAGGAAATGAATGGTGATTGTGCATTCTTCCTGTATAGAAGTTATAGTTAATAAAAAAGAATCTGAAAATATGTAATTCATTTATGATGGATAGTATTGCTGAATGACAGAGAGATGTTTAAATTTCAGGCTGCTATTCAAAAGTGGTGTTGTTGTAAGATGTCGGGTGCTACAGGCACTTCTCTCATTGTTATGAATGATACTGCCTGTTAGCATTCATGGATCATGGAGCTTTCTGCTCACTTGAGCCACTTTTTATGCAATCTTGATAAGATTTTTTTTTATGAAAAAGCATGATAGGAATGCTTGAATCTAGACTTCTGCACGTAACTTCAATCAGTTAATGTCACAAAGGCACTGCTTGGTAGTGCAGGTGTTGGCAGTGGCAGGATGAGAATGACATTTGACACCCATTAAAAATGGGTCATGAGTCAACAAGTACATTAACTGGTCACTGTATGAATGTAACAGATTGTTTTCAATAATGGAAATTGGATGCACTCGTAACAATATCTTCCTGGTTATCAGTTGACTGTATTGACTGATTCTTTGTATGTTTAGAGACCTTCTCCACTGTTCCACTGAGACAAAAGTGCATCTTTGTTTCTCTAAACATTGAAAAAATTTGGCCATCCTACATCCTCAGAGGTTCCAACCATTACGATTTAATCATAACTGTTACGAAAATTGTTTAAAACTAAGAGTTTATGAATGAAGTGGTTTGAATTCTAATTTTCAGGTTTAAATAACAAATTGGTCTCATTTGTTTTGAAACAGCAAAACTCGGTTCCTTTTGAGTATGACAAAATGAACTGCTTTTGACTAACAGTTTCTAGCATGTTCTTGTGGAAATCGCCAGTGTTGACACCGACTTCTACGAACTCGAAAACCGCATAATACGGCATGCGAGATGAATCTAGCAGCAACCATTGGTAATGCGGAATGTCACTTGACTCGTAGCTGCGCCCCTACAGGAAAAAACGCGAAGGGTGTGGGTAATAATAATAGATAGATCATCATATATCCTCCATTGTTAGTCAGTTCAGAAGTTGAAGTTGTATTGGTTTTGTTTTTTATTGCATAATATCTACTAATACAGTGATTTCGTGTGAGATACAGTGTACCAAAGTGTGTGATGAACGTTTCTTATTTGTAAAATGGAGTTCTACGAGAAAATCGCCCATAAATGTTATCTCATTCTATTGTTTTTCGTAAAATAAAGAATTTTTTGTTGCAGGAAAAGTCTAATCACACATGAAAGTGATGCTTATGAATCATTGTGAAAAACACTTGTGGAGCAAAAACATCGTAAGGGTATCTTGTTCGAGGATTTCTGTGAAATAAATATTAATCTGGGGGGGGGGGGGACAAAAAAAAAACTAAGAACTTTTGTATCGAGAAAGATGTACACACACACACACACACACACACACACACACACACACACACATATTCCAACTGTACTCATCAGGATGATGAAGTAATGTCCTGCCTCTATCATCTGCAATCTTACAGAAACTGTTTTCACAATTTTGGTGATTCCTTATTCACTTTTCCATTTGGACTCCTCCTTACACCCTTACACACACTTCCCATCCATCAGCTGATACATATTGTGTTGCATTACTATTTGCATCCGTCGTGTTAAATTTACAAATGCATAAATCATAAAATGTGTTTTTTATAGAAATGCTGTTTTGAAATTGTGTTATACAATAGTTTGTCAAAAACGTGAAGCTATTTTCCACAAGTATATAAGGACTTTGTATTGTTGTTACATCAGTACAGCTTTAATTTTTGGAAGTGAAGGGGCAATAAGTGTATTTACTCCAAATATTGATGTATTTTCCAAGAATGTGTCAAGATTTTGCAATATTTTACTTGTACAAAATAATGTCCACAAAATTGAGTTGTATACAAAGTGGAAAATAAATTCCATTGTTAAGGACTATATGATCATCACTTGGTTCATAAAACCATCCATTTTTTGTTGGACACGCGACCTTACTTTGGCATGTATGAAAAAATTGTTGAAATGTCTTGGTCGCAGTTAGCTTTATTTCATGACGCGTTTCGAGACACCATCATCAGAAAAAGATTTTAAAAAACTATGGGAATTACACCATCTTGGTATAGATTCAACTGTACAGTTGAGCATGTAAGTCTGGTTGAACACCTTCACCAGGCATCAATGATGGTATTTTAAATTTGCATTCATGAATCTGTACCAAGATGGTGTAATTCCCATCGTTTTTTAAAATCTTTTTCTGATGATGATGTCTCGAAATGCGTCATGAAATAAAGCTAACTGCGACCAAGACATTTCAACAATTTTTTCATACAGACTATATGATCGTCATCAGCTGACTTTACCTACCATTGTTCACTGCACTGCTATCAACATCTGTACCTTAAGTAATGACAGTCAACACAAAATCTGCACTTAATATCAGAAGTCCTTAGGTCACACTGGATATTTCTCCAAAACAGGACAATTAAAAAATCAGAAATTGCATTAAATGTTTCTTCCATCTGTAAAGGTTGAGTCTTGCACTTTCTGTGCTTCATTTTACTTTTTGCTGTAATTCCCCTAGAATTTCACGGAAAGGAAAAAAAAAATCTAGTATGTTTGTAGCCAGTAATTGAGGATATATGTTTTGTATGTCTAAGTTTCAAACTAATGTGAATGCTTAAATACTTTTACAACTGCTGACAAAATTCGTTGAATAGTCCTGTAACATAAACATCGATGAACTACAGTTACCCCGCGTCCACACATTGGTACCAACGCTGGCGCCAACCTTTGCCAATATTTTTGAGGCAGCGTCTACACATTGGAGCCAATATTCAGTTGAATGTGTCGAGAGCCAACGAAAACATATCTGACGCACATATTGCGGCCAATGCATTAACGCTTTTGAGTGTGAATAATTACATTTTGTCATTGTAAATCAAAGTGGGAAACATGATGGGGTGTTGTATCACTTCCTACCGAACATTAATTACCGTACGAAATCTTTAATTTTTTAAAATATGCTACAAGTAAACGATACACATTATAAAAACTTATACCTGCTACTTTAAATGATTGAAAATAAAATAAAAAAGAAAAGAGATGTTTTGGAAGGATGCTAGTCTTTTGGTATTACGCTTTGACTTCTTGCTAAAGGAGACAATATTAGCAGCCTACATTTCCCTTTTTAAATAAACATGTAATTGATATCATTAGTAGTGCTTGAAGTTTGCAAAACAATATTTAAAACTTGACAGGAAATACCATGTACTGTACTGTTAATTTTAAAAATTAAATTCAGTAATGGAGTGTGTCGAAAGCCTAGAAAGTTTTTAATTTCACACTTCGTGCTTAAATTTTGCTGTGGCTTTTGGTTTTTTGAGGTTTCTTTCACAAATGAATCACTTTCTGATACAGTTCTAATATTTACAAAGAGATTTCGAAACTTTAAAACGGCGACGAAGAACGAACGAAGAAAGAAACAGTTGCGAGATGAGCAGACGACAAAGACAGAATGAAACGTTGGCGCCAATGTGTGGACGACGTACCCGTATTGGCCCAACGTCTTTTGATGTTTGGCCGAAATACCGACAAGCAACGGAGCCGTACCAACGTTGGCGCCAACGTTGGTTCCAACGCTATTTCACCGATCCACACATTGGAGCAACACTGTTGGCACCAATGTTGGGTCCAATGTGTGGATCCGGCCTTACTTTATTGTCCCATAACTATGCACTTTTGAGCTGTAAGATACGTGTCTGGGTGTGCTCAGAAGCCTCATCCCATTTCATTGGACGTCAGGAATATTGTCAAATCTTACAGTGTTTGAGTCGCGGGAATGGGAAAAAGTCTTGAGGATCTCAATCCTCCAGAGTATGGTGGATGTTAAAGTTGCACCACCCTGTTTTTGACCAGGAACTGTTTGACGATATTGGATGTGTGTGTGCGTGTTGTCATGAAAAAAGTGTGTGTGTGTGTGTGTGTGTGTGTGTGTGTGTGTGTGTGTGTGTGTGTGTGTGAGAGAGAGAGGGGGGGTGATGCAACTTGTACTTCCCGGATCTCGAATACTCCAGGAGTTTTCCTATCCCCTCACTCAAGCTCGATTTGAAAGAAGAGATTTGGCAATATTCTCAACATCCAATGAAACGTGAGCCATCTTTCGAACAAGAGAAAACTTCATGCAAAGTTTTGAGGACATGTATCACAGAAATCAGCGGTGCATAGGTATGGCAGCTGACTATTTTGCAGGACAGTAAGGTAGCGATAGTTAATTGTTTATGTACATTGTTGCAGGACTATTCACCAAACTTTGACAGTGGTTGTATAATCAAAACTGAAATGACTTCACAAATAACAGTGAATGTGTCAGTTGTCCATGTATTGCCTCTGATTGTATTCTCCTGGTCTTTTTGAGAGATACACCTAAGAGGAAGAAATCATAATATTGTTTGATTTTACAAAAATCGTATGCTCCCAGAACATGAACAGTAATTCGTACTGTTATTGAGAAATCCCTTCCCCCATCATCTCCGTGACTCTTTTGTGGTTGGTGAATAAACCTCTAACGAAGTGTGCTCTTATCTGGTTTCTTTCCACCAGGTAACGGTTGAATGTTGATGAGTCAGTATTTAAGGATTGTTTGGCCAAGTGTTTAAGCTATGCGTTTTGTTCCTCTATTTACGTTCATGGCCATTCTTGCAACGAGCGTTTGGAATCTTTCACACCTGTGGTTCATTTTATGAAAGACCTGCTTAGAGTGATCATTTTGCAGATTTGTGATCTTACATCTTATAAGATAGGCTGTATGTATGTATGTTCCACATCTCCTCCTAAACTACTGGACTGATTTCAACCAAACTTGGTACACATGATCCTTAATATCAGGCAACAATCGCTATTGGGATAAGAATAACCTACGACACATACGTAAGGAGATATGACATCATAAACAATGAGATGCTGCAAATTTTCTCCTAAACCAATGGACCGATTTCAACCAGATTTGGTACACACATTCCTTACGTCAGATAACAATTGATGGAGTACGAACCACATAAGACACATGATCTGAAGATATAACATCATGAACAATAGTAATTGCAAAAAACTGCTACATAATGCAGTGAGACTTTATAAATACACTATATGAGAATTACAGTACTTGGCGACTTCTTTTCTCATTCACAATCCGAAGATTGGTTGGCAGCAATTCGTCTCCTCCACACTTCTCTGTTCTCGGATAGCCTCTTCATTTCCTGATATGATTCCTATATCTCTTTGAATCTGTTTAAAGTACTGTAATCTGGGTCTTCCTCCGCCTCTTTTCCCTTCCATAATATTAATTATAAACTCATTGTGTATATACAGATGACCTATTAACTTGTCCCTTCCCTTCATTATTGTTTTCACAAGTGCTCTTTTTTCGTCAATTCTTCTAAGAACTTCTTCGTTTGTCATCTTGCCATCCAAGGGATTTTCTGCATCCTCCTCCGACACCACAATTAAAATGTTTCTAGTCTTGTTGCAAATGCCGAGTGTCCAAGTTTCGGAGGCATACAATGCCACGCTCCACACAGAATTTTATAAATGCTTTTTTTTGGTCTTTTATATTTCTTGAAGTAAGAAGCATTTGTTTATTGTTCAAGGCTAGTTTAGCTTGCGCAAGTCTACTTTTTATGTCTGCTGAACGTTTGCCATCCAGTGTAATTTTACTTCTTAAGTATGTGAAATACATTAACTTTTTTCAATGGTACGTCATTAATCTTAATATCAGTTGTATTTGCTCATGGCTACATACCATGATCTGTCTTTTTTGTGTTGATTTTCATGTTATATTTAGCTGGCAGAATTTCATTCATTCTTGATTTTCTTTGCTCTCTTCAATGATGGCTATATCATCGGCAAACTTTTTTTTAAATTTGTACTCCATTGATCTTAATTCTTTCCATAGACTGTTTACATTCCTTAATTCCCTCCTCAATATACAAGTTGAAGAGCACTGGTGATAAATTGCATCCTTGTCATACTCCTTTCTTTATGTGAGCCTCTTGTATTTCACCATGTATAACCCCTCTTTGATTTTTGTGAGTTCATGTACTATCCATCTGTCTCTGAAATCTAGACCAACTTTAGTCACAATTTGCATCAGAACATTCCAATTCATGTTATCAAAGGCGATTTCCAACAAACTTTAAACATAAATTATAGAAGGAAACTTTCCCGGTGGGATAAACAAAAATAAAAATAGAAAAGAGATGACTTACCAAAAGGACCGGCTCGTCGAGAGAAACAAATAAAATCACACACACACACACACACACACACACACACACACACACACACACGTGTGTTTGTGTGTGATTTTATTTGTTTCTCTCGACAAGCCGGTCCATTTGGTAAGTCATCTCTTTTCTATTTTTATTTTTAAACTTTAAACATATATTTATTAAACTTTTTCTGGCAGACAACCACACCAAAATAATGAAAGGAAAAAAGTTTCTCGCTTACTACTTTTCTGTTCATGGAGCAAAACTATGGCATTCGTTACAACGTTATAATTTATAATTCATATACTACCTGTTGTAATCGCAGGAAATTTTGCAGACACAATACACAAGTAAAGCTGAATGTACGTTCGAAATTGTATCACAGTAAGACACGTACTTAATGAGATCAGAGGGCGTAAAGAGTAACGTTTATGGAAAACTGCCTCATCAAGCATTACGTTTTAATCTATTACTTCTTTACTACTAACCATATTCGCAACAGATTTTACCGACATACGGCACTTATAAAAATCAAAATATTTCTGCAAAATTTTACAATTTTACAACATATCTACACTAATAATAAATCTGTAAATGTAGGCCTGTCACTGTTCGCTTCAATCTTTAAAACTACTGGATGAATTTTCATGCGGTTTTCACAGGGAACGTGAGCGAAGATTGGTTCAGGATATAGGCAAGATTTCATCAAAATAGAATTATGAAGTGTTTTCATAGACCGTTGTCTGTCTGTTCATCTGATAGAAACCACTTCTCCAAAACTACTTCACGAATTCGCATGGGGTTTTCACAAGTAACTTTCAGCGTACCTTGGGACAACATATAGACTTAGTTTCATAAAAACTGGATGACGGAAAGAACTACATCACAATTTAATGTTTTTCATAGACATTCATCATGTCAATCTTTCATCTCCGAAACTAATAGATGAATTTTCAGGGGGTTTTCACAGGAAACATGAGGGTATCTTACGGTTATAGAAATACTTCATTTCACAAAATTGGGTCAGAAAAAGTAAGATACCACAAATTAAACATTTCTCTGAAAGCAATCGCATGTCTCTTTGTAGAGAGTAATCTCCGAAAGTACTAAATGAACATTCATGGGGATCTCACAGATAAAGAATATCCTGGGGCAACATATAAGCTTGATTTTATCAAAATCAGATCAGAAAAGTAAAAGATATCGTAATTTTACGTTTTAGGTGTATTTCATGCTTCGAAACAACAGCATAATGCAGCAAAGAACTAACTAGTGTGAAGTTTGGAGCAGCATTCGGATTATTACACTTTAAAAATAGTATTTACTCTTTGACTTCTCAAATTTACCATATTTCTGAAAATCGTTATATTGGTTGCTATGTTCTACGAAATATGATTCAACACAATGAATATAAATGTGATACACGCTTAGAGGGACAATAGCGCATATAAAGGAAAGAGAGCCAGTCGTAAGAATAACAATTTTCCGTGATATTTCTACTTCATTAAGGAAATACTTATTATATTTCAGCTTTCCATGCCTGAGACCACTGTCCAGATCATGAAATAAATGTTTTAAATGGCAAATATTACTGATGTATGATGTAAGCTACATCCGATTTATGAAGATTGCCTATTTCTAACACGTTTCGCAAACATATTAAGAAAAAGAAAACTACTGACACAATTTCATGCATTTTTCACAGGACATTCAAGCTAAGATTGGGGCAACATATAGGCATGATTTCATCAAATTCAGATCACGGAAAAAATATACATCACAATCTTCAGTGTTTTCAGTAACTGTCTGTTCATCTATTAGAAATACCTAGTCTCCTATACTACTTCATGGATTTGCATGGAGCAACTTTGTTTCATAACAGTGAAAGCAGAGAGATATTTTTAAATGTAGGTTACACTTGAAGTATGGATTGCATAATACAGCAAACAAGCGATAGAGGCGCTGTAATGCACCAAAGAACTAATAAAACACCGCTGCTGCATAAGTATGGGGTAGTACAAAAAGGAGGCGAACGTATGTAACAGAATTATGCAGTCTTATGTCTACAAATACCAAAAACATTGAGCATAGTGTTACTGATTTTGCTTTGTGTATTAAATACGTAACGACATTTCTTTGCTTATTTTGACACGTTTCACTTTTTGTATCAGACACTTTGTGAAGATACATAGTTTCAGACAAGACATTTGACATCTTGGCTAGGACAACTAAGTTTATTCACAGAGCAATCCAACAAGGATTCTATTTTTACTGAATGAAGTCCAGAACCCTAACAAGCCATGATGCACACAGCCCCTCCTTCAACTGTTTTGAAGCACTGGCATATAAGCTAGTTGCATAATAAAAAGTTGCTCTATTTATTAATAATGTGAGTTCAGGGTCAGTTGTCTCTACATGTGCCAGAGGTGTATTCACTAGATCTTCCTGCATTTCATTACTGTATCCCAGCATTGCAACTTCTCAATACACTACAGTATTACCTGTAAAAACCTTTGTTGAACATTATCAACCAGGTCATTTATGTATATTGTGAAAAATTACTTGGTCTATAGCATGACAAAAGAAGCTTTCACATCATGACTTCTTCCCATTTACTACAACATGTGTTTTTTGCTACCAACTTCAATCAGAGCTGGTTTGATTTTTATCTTTTATTTTGTTCATTAGGTGACAGTGTAGAACAGTATCATATGCATTCCACAAAAAACATATGCTACACACTGGGATCTGTATTGACAGATTTGTCTCTTGTGGATAACTAGTACGATGGATTCTTTAGTGTTGCTTTTGGAATACATGTTGAATCCTACAGAGAAGATTATTAACTAGAAATATTGTAATACAGGAACATAAAAATGTTATCAATTCTTCAACTGATAGGTGGTAAAGGTATAGTCTATAGTTCCGTTCACCTGACAATCATTCTTAAAAATGGTAATGACTTTCTCTTTATTCCAATCATTAAGATAGAATGACATCTAGTGAAACCTATGGTACACATCTGCTAAAAGTGAGAGAAGTTTTTTATTTACTATGTAAAATAGAATTATCATCTTGTTAGATACAATGGCCATTTACTTTTTTGAAGAGTTTCAGTTGCTTTTCTATTCCTTTGCTCTTTATTCCAAGAACTGCCATATTTGTCATCGAGGAACTTATGTGTGATCTTCCAAAGATTACACTATTGAGTCCTTTCGTTGTCATGCCATTATAGTCATGTTGTGCCTAAATATATGGTTTCAACCTGTGTACTAAATTTAATCACCTCAATATCATTAGATACAGATTATGCATTTCAGCATTCAGTCTGGAGCATAGTCCTCCTAATGAAATTCCTCCATGATTATTAAATGCTAACTTTGAGACTCGCAGGTAACCTTGCCTCTCCCACATGACCCCAACATCTCGGCCTTTTCTCTCTAATTGCTTCATCTATGGTGTTCATTCCCAGTTTGTCTTTGATTTCCTCATCATGGACATCATCCTGCCATTGTTCCCATCTATTAGTACCTCTAGTCATTCTTGCTACTTTCTTACCTGTAACCTAGTTGTTGTTGTTATGGTCTTCAGTCCAGAGACTGGTTTGATGCAGCTCTCCACCCTACTCTATCCTGAGCAAACCTTTTCATCTCCTCATAAGAACGACAACCCACATCCACTTGAATCTGCTTACTATACACGTCTCTTGGTCTCCCTCTGCGATTTTTACCCCACACATTTCCCTCCAATGCTAAATTTACGATTCCTCGATGTCTAAGAATGTGTCCTACCAAGCGATCCCTTCTTTTAGTTAGGGTATGCCAAAAATTCCTTTCCTCGCCAATTCTGTTCAGTACCTCTTCATTAGTTATGCGATCTACCCACCTAATCTTCAGCATTCTTCTGTTAACACCACATTTCAAAAGCCTCTTTTCTCTTCCTGTCCGCACTGCTTATCATCCATGTTTCACTCTCGTACAAGGCAACATTCCACTCAAATGCCTTCAGAAAAAACTTCCTTACACTTAAAATAATATGCGAAGTTAGCAAATTTCTCTTTTTCAAAAATGCTTTTCTTCCTTCAGCCATTCTGCATTTTATATCCTCTGTACTGCGACCATCGCATGTTATTTTACTACCCAAGTAACAAAACTCATCTACCATCTTCATTGTTTCGTTACCTAATCTAATTCCTTCAGCATCACCTGAATTTATAAGACTGCATTCCATTATTTTTGTTTTGCTCTTGTTAATGTTCATTTTAAACAGTCTCTTTAACACACTGTCCATTCCATTCAACTGCTCTTCCCGGTCCTTTGCTGTCTGTGACAGAATTACTATGTCATCAGCTTTGTGATATCTGTAACCTCTACCTTGTGAATAAGGTAACCTGTATCCAGCCAGCTTTCACACCCATATAACAAAGTTGGCCGAAAGATAGAGCAGCTTGATCTACAAAACATATACAGCTCCGTGTTCCACTCGAAGCACTTCTCCATTATCTGCTGTAAGCTGAAGATCCGGTCCTGGCTGCCTCTTAAGAGGCCTAATCCCATACTGATTGTCATCCAACTTTTCCTCTACTAATATTCGAACTCACTTTTCAACAACAGCTGAGAATATTTTCCCCACAATGCTAATTAAAGCGAAATGTGTATAGTTGTTACAATCTTTTCTGTTTCCACGTTTGAAAATTGGCACGATTACCACTTTCGTCCACTCAGATGGGACCTGTCCTGATTCCCACGCCTTCTCAATTATCCTCTGTAACTATTTGACATCTGACCATCCACTGTATTCCAGTTTAATTTCATCCACCCGGCCGCTTTATTGCACTGCAATCTATTGACCATCTCTCCTCTTCCTCAAATCTGATACTGTTTCCATCATTCCTATCCCATTCTACCTCAAAATCGGACACAGCATTGAATGTTTCACCTACATTGAGCAATTCATCAAAATATTCTCTCCATCTTCTCAAGGAATCCAGAGGATCAACTAATAGCTTTCCTGACCTAACCAAAACACTTGTTATTACTTCTTCCCTCCCTTTTTGAAGACTGCAAATTATGCTCCAGAATGATTTTCCTGCAGCTTGATCCATAGTTTCTTATTTCCAAAGTCTTCCCATGATTTATGCTTGGATTTTGCAATTATCCATTTGAATTTTTCTTTCTTCAATATAATTTTCTATCTGCCCGATTTCTAGTATGGAGCCGTTTTTGAAATGCCTTTTTCTTTTTACAGGCTGCCTTGACTGTCATTCCACCAAGCTGTCTGCTTCTACCTGCCTCAACACACTAATGTTCTAAGACATACCATAGCCACTTCTAGTAGTGTCCTTTGAACCCTGTCCATTCTTCTCCCAATGATTGTAAATGGCTACATTCAACTAACTGATTCCTATTTTGAGGTAATTATGTATTTGTGCCTAATTTCTTTGTCCTGAAGCATCTCCACCCTTATCCTTTACACATGGACCTGACTTTCTGCACTTTCGGCCTCACAAAGCCAATGTCACTGCAGGTTAAATAATGATTGTTTTCCTTACTTTTCCTGCTTTGACTCCTGAAAGATAGTCCTTGTATTCTAATTTTGCCCTCTTTCTCTCCCATCACCCTAATGTCACTAACAGCTAAAACATCTAATCCCATCCTACTTGGAACCTCTGCCAGCTCTACCTTCTTCCCATAGTAATCCCTATTGTTATTAATGACTCCCAATCTCATTCCAGATAGTTTGCCTAGCCATACCTGAGGAGTCCCTAGTCTGTCAATTAGAGGTGGGACTACATCACCTCCAAAGGCCCGAGGCATTTTGCTCTGATTGTTGCCAGCATGATATTGAAGTACCTGGGAAGCAGGTTGCTATCCTTACTTGCCCAAGGCTCCACTGGGTTTTACCTCTAACAACTGAGGGACTAACCGGTGGACTCGGTAGTCTTTGCCGTCTGAGCACAAAGGTGGCCACACTCAGAGTACGTCAGAGAAGTCCAATCTTATTCGATGGTAGCTGGTGTCCCAACTACAGGGTGTCACAAGAAATATGCCTCGGAGAGGTCCACAAGTTGCGTAGCGTGTCTGCCGGCTGCTGCTGCTCTGCCTGCCGGTCGCCGCTACGCGTGTTCTGGAACACTTCAGCCTTGTCCATTGATCTTTTATTTATTTGCTTACTTCGCCACAGACAATGCATTCTATGTTTCACTTCTAAACATTGAAACATTGGTAGTTTGAAATAAAAAAAAAGTGGTACAACTTAATTATATATGTTTATGGGGTGTATAATGATATCATGAACATCTTAGACATACTTTTTGTTCTTTTTTCTCTCTGCACTACACACATATTTTACTTAGATATTTTAAAGTTGTCTGACATCCTTGGGGGTTGTGACCCACAGTTTTGAAGAAAATATGAGAAAATTACACTGTGTGATAAATTTAAGCTGCCTGTTAACTTGCCAAAGCTTCAGTGAATGAAATTTCATAACAAATATTGTGTCCTCTGAAATGTAAAGCCTGCAGCTGCCACACATTCCTTTTCTTGTTTACAAAAACTCAGAGGTGAAGGTTTTGTTAGAGATTCAGATATTCATGAAATTTTCAATTTTTTATATTCTAATGTTTTACCATTAGTTACTACAAACATAGAAAAGTTTTACAACAATTACACTTAGTCAACTAAATGTTCAATGATGGTGAAACTTGTTGGAAGCAAGTATGGAAATAAAGATGTGATATTTATAGAGCTAATCAAGCATTTAGTAGCAGTTTTCTCCTTGAACATGCTGCATTGCAGTTGTACACTCGTTAAAATAATTAGAACAGTTGAGAAATCTACGATCTGCAGTATTGTAATTGGCAGTGACCTAAATGGTTCAACGTCTTCGTCGGTTTTATGGACTGGAGAAAACATTACGACAACACAGAGAGTGGTGATAACGGGAAGTTGCTGTGGAGGGAATTGGTGTTGATTTCAGTTTGCTCTAAGAGACAAATTACACAAGTGGTTGGGTTCAGTCAGTGTAGTGAGCAGGTAGTGCAATGCAGTGACGACGTGACTTACCAGGAGCTACAGAATGGAGAGCCGTAGGAAAGTTGGAAGTGGGACAGACAGAGGGAGGTGGCTGCAGCTATTGAAGTGACCTAAAGGAACCATTAAAAGGAGGCAATGCCAAGGTCATGCGTGGGTAACATCAACAAGAGATGACCGCTATCTTCAGTTAACAGCCTGTAAAGACAGGAGGCTGAATGCAACTGAGCTGCAATGCACGCTGCAGGCAGCCTCAGGACGCCCAAAATAAACACACAGAGGCCAGTAGTATGTATCCCATTAAAACTGACACCGTTTAGCCGGCAGAAACTGGGAGGAGGGACATCGGGGTCGAGTCTGGCGCTGGGTTCTAGTCACAAATGAGTTGAGATTTTGTGCTCTGCCAGACAGTCGTCGTCACGTCATCTGCAGGAAACATCTCCGTATCTTGGTGTTGGACGAATGGTGTGGATAGGAGTCAGTATTGGAGGACTGTGTGTCGTTCAGAATACCACTTTGACTGCCCAGAGAGATCCTTGGGCCTTTCGTTGTGCCCTACTCTGGTGCCGTAGGAGATGTTCCTTTTGGCGCATAAAAATGCTCCACGCAGATGCACTGATGGACAGCGTGCTAGAAACTGAGGGAATTGTAGGAATGTAGTGGCCAGCTTGTTCACGGGACTTCAACCCGGTTGTGTCTGGGATGCATTTGGCACACACAGTGCACCTCCAACAAGGGTTGCAGAGCTGGCCATCCGAGGTGGTAAAACGTTTATCGAAATGACGCGTTTCGCCCAGTTAGAACATCTTCAGATTTCTGACAAAGAACAAAAAAGACCCACATCTTAAAATTTTTTCATGAAAATATTACAAAAATCTATCAGAGTATGTAAAACATCAGTACCTACCTTATTACAATTCCTTATTACTGATTTTAACATTGTTTTGTAGCTAAAAGATTTAAAATTTTTGTAATATTACCATGTAAACATCGTAAGTTGTGGATCATTTTTTCTTCTTTGTCAGAAATCTGAAGATGCTCTAACCAGGCGAAACAGCATTTCAATAAAAATTCTTGTAACCAAGACATTCTTGGTACCATCAGGTACATCTGTGATTTTTGTCAACTCATCTTTGGATTATAATGGTGTTAATCCTCATTATTTACTTCTCCTTTTTTTTCTCTTAATACAAGGTGTTTTTTTTTTTTAAGTGCCATTTTGATTCTGTCAATATTGAAGCACTTGTCATAATGTTGTACCAGTTTTTTTGAATACCATCCTCATAGAAGTTACTTGTTAACCACTGCATCATAACTATTTTAACTTTGCCTTGCTCGGTCACAGTGCCATAGAAAACACTATGAGAAACATTAGGAAAGTCATCCCACAAGAAGAAAATTGTGAAGTGTGTGTTTTATCTTATTGTCCACTTCCTGCCCCAAACTTTCATTAACGACCAAAGGACCCCCACTCAGTTGTACATCATGCACGTTTGTGCGGCCATCTTTAAAGGCACTCACTCACTTTCTTTCCAATCCATCACTCATGTTTTCTCCATAAGCTGCACAGATCTCGCAATGAATATCAATCTCTTTTAGGCCTTTAGCACTAAGAAATCTTATGAAGCCTGTACTTTAGTCGGCGGGACTAAAGATTATTGGAGGCATCTTGGTACACAATGTAAACAAGGAAGAATCGGACTGTAATGGTGTCCCTGCGTAGACAACAGATGTAGGTACCCAGTGCGCATAAAATTGAGATATCTTAGCATTTTTTGTTTTGTTTTGTTTTTTAATTTCAAAACAGTACTTACTAAAAAACACACCTCGCATTATTCACAATTTATGTATTTCTGTGACATATATTTCGGTCAAAAGGTAAAACTTTAATTTCTTGGTTCTTGCAAAAGTGCAGTGGCATAATGAAATACCAGATGGAAATAGCATTGCACAGAGAATGTCAACATATGTTCCTTGATTGTGAATAAATATTACTATATATGTTGAAATATTCTTGGTTTCCCCAGCAAAATTGATAGAACAAGAGCTTCCATTCTTAAATGTCAACTGAGTTTGCTCATCTGTGACTGCCTTTGAAAAACTGTTACCTTTGCAAAGATATTCCATATAAGTTGTATGTGGTTTAAGTTCATCTTTGTCATTCTTATACATGTGTCCTTGGCACAATTATAGGGCTGTTGTGCGGTGGTACCGAATTACGTTGTCACAAACAAAATGTATTGTACATTGTTTTATATGATTGAAATTATGTGCCCTCCTTTAGAAATTGTTGATAAATGAATAATAGATCATCAGTGAATATAATAAAGTCCAGGTTGGAATTAATAATATAGTAAGGACAGTTTACAACTCGTCGAAAAGATGCGACGACTGCGACAGGCACATACAAAAGACATACACGTACAACCTTCTTCAGAAAATAGAACACTCACACAATCACACAGGCACACAAGTCATACAACCATCACCTTCGGCTGCCGCACTTCGAAGTGCCTGTGTGATTGCGTGAGTGTTCTTTTTTCTGAAGGAGGCCATGGCCGATAGCTGAAAGAATTGTATGTGTGTGTCTTTTCTATGTGCCTGTCACAGCTCGACCCCACATCTTTGCGATGTGAACTGTCCTTACTTTATTATTAAATCATCAGTGAAGACATACAAATATCTGTGACAGGAAACTGAGGGTCAAGTAGCCTTTACAGCATATATGGGAGTACGAATTTATGAATTGCACATTGTTATTAAGATGACAGCAAAGAAAAGGGTGCGACAGAGGAGCCTTGTCTTCGCCAAAGAAACAGAAGAGCTAATGCAGTGGAGATGTAATTGTCTCGATAATTACCTTCGAAGTATTCTCCCAGAAGATTTAAGATTGTCCTATGTGTTATGTAACAGTTGTATACACAATCCCTGCATATGCCCTGTCACCTGGCTGACTTGAACAATTTGCTGTATAAAAATGTTTGATGTCAGTACTTCCTTGATGTTGATTGGGATGCCACTGTCAACTTGTCTTTGTCAGAAATGTATTTCACATTACATAATTTCGTTAAGTTAAATTTAATTTCAGTAGATTTTAAATTGATTCATGTTTTATATAATTTTGTAGAATTTGTGCCACATGGAAAATAGTATTACTGGAGTGGATACTACATGTGACTGTTGGCTGTGAAAGATAACTCTGTCTGCCCAAAGGGAGACTAGAATGTGGGGAAATGCTCTGTTTCCCCATCAAAGGTGCTTCTCTATGCCTGATCCTCCAGAGCCACAGGCCGGTGTCTAGGATTGTACTCCACCCCTGTTGTCAAACAGGGTTAGTCTCCCTTTCGAAATATTTTTTTCTTTTATTGATTGATATCTACTTCAAGCATTTATGTTGGGTTTTAATAGAAAATTGGATGTATCAAAAATGTTATAAGCAGGTCAATAACAGGGTAATTCAACGAACTCTGTTTTCTCTTCACAGAATGATAATACATTGTGTGCTAATATAATTCTAGGGAAAAGCTTAGGATTATTCAGAATGTCTGCCTACTGCTTATATAAGGTAGTAAGTGATTAAACCTATGAAAAAAGGAAATGGGGATGTTGAAAACTAAATATTGGGAGAGCTTAGGCATATGTGGCTAAAATGTTGCAAATATGTTACTGTCAAAGTGGTAAGTTGCCACATTGGAATGCTGAAAAGTGTCATCTTTCAATATCTTGCTGTTTTGTTAGTAGAGACCCTCATTGGATTGCTCTTTTGATCAGATAGCTGCAATACAGAGGAAGAGATACTTATTAATCCTGTAGTTGCTGCCACTTTACTGATTCGTATCAGTCGTATTTAATTTACATGTATCACATTTCTTAATTACTGAAGGTGTCCCATAAGTCGGTATTGATGCACGTAATTCTTCTCGGTATTTCGCAGCAAACTGTTGACATCCTAAATTTGTGGGGCATTATGTCACATAAGTGTCTTTGTGTCTTCAGTGCACAATATTAAGATAGTGGAATGGGTCCAGTGTTCGTGCTGTCGCCCTCCGTCGTGGGATGTGGACACTCCCTTTCCATTTGCTACACCCTCATATGCTGTCTCTGATGTCAGTATACCAGCTTTCTGTTTCTGGTCTAGTACAGTCCTGGATGTTTCCTGCGCTGCCTTCACCCACTGGACATGTCGCTGGGCCTCTGCGGTTTTGTGCTTAGCAGGTCATTTCTCCTCTTTCCTTTGTTTGTAGTGCTGTTAGTGTCTCCATTGTGCTTTCAGCAATTCCAGTGCAGGAATCTGTACCTGCCGAAACAGCAGAGTGTCGAAGCACGCACTTCTGGGATTGGGGTTGCACATTGCTCCATTTTTCATCTACCTGTTATAGAATCGATAAAGGCCGATGTGCCGTCCAGCCTGGATGTGATTTTTAAGTATCCCACTATCTACTAGATTGTCGGGCTGGTACATTGTTCCTGCCTCAGTTAACACTTTCGCTGCGGCTGACGCTTAAAAGTGTCCGCGCTCGATGTAGGATAGCGTCAGCTGCAGCAAAAGTGTTAAACTGTACATTGAAAATCACACATTTCCAAATGCATAAAACTAAATGCAGACAGTGGATAATGTTAATTTTTCGTGGCGGTAGTGGCAGGAAGGGCACGACGGTAGAATTGTTCATTCAATGGAAATATATTAGGTAAATGCAACACACTGCTGAAATAAGGCTGGGTGAAGCAGATTATTAAATCTGTTACTATCCAGATTTTTTTGGCTCCTGCTATTTTAACATTTCACTGTGAATACTGTTTATTATTTCGCAAAAGCAAAATTAGATTGTTTTGTTCATAAAAACTACAAATGCAGATTCATAATTGTAAGTTTGTAGGCACTCTTAGATCAGCCTTCAGTTATTTCATGCTAATGTCAATTCTCAGTAATACTTAAAACATTTCTTGGAGGTTTGTGTCCATGATGACTCTAGGCTGGGGTCAGATTTAAAATGCTGTTGCCATATAATTCTGGCTAGTGACAACAGTTTGAAACATGCTAATACAAGGAGTTGCTTTTCTACAAAAGAAATTGCAGAAAATAGGGACAACTAGTCGGTGACTTCGTTCAGTGACGAATGCTGCATATGCAGAATCAGTGATGTCAGTTGACACAATTGCTGTAATGGGCACATACCTTCTAGCACTTCCAACACAACTTAAATATTGCATACTACGAGAAAGGGGTACCATATAACCACCACAAAACATGTTGGAAAAGTATTGACTGTTATTCAGAGTTTTCAGTGGCATCCATTATGAATGTCATATTTCAGAATTTTAAAACATAAAGCACAGTTGGTAGTGCGCTTGCCCGCGAAAGGCAAAGGTCCCAGGTTCGATTCCCGGTTCCGGCACGCAATTTTAATCTGCCTGGAAGTTTCATAATGTACCTGGCTAAATAGGATAGTTCTAGAAGACTTAACACAAGTACACACCCATTGGAAATGGAAAGTTTAAGTGATAGAGAAGACTGAAGGGCCATCATCACCACTTTTGCCCCCAGAAGCAGTACTCACTGGGAGCTTCTTGCTGAATTTCAAGGATCTGCTAATTTACTGTGGGCAAATGCCAGTTTCTAGTTAAAAGAAAATCAAATTTCTTTGATGTAGTATGATATAGGTGAGGAAGAAAGTTGTCTAAAGTAAAACTTTGCATTTACAGAGAAATTGTGATACATCAAGATTAATATATGATGGACAAGTTTTTGTATTAGAACAAGGATTTAAATACTATAAAGGCATAATTCTAGATTTTGTGGTAGCCAACCTCTGTCACAATGAAAAGTGTCTTGTTTTGTTCTGAACTGTTGCCTGCAGTGGGAACCGTCAGACTGAGGGATGTACGTGCCATTGAGATAATACAAACAATTAGTAGTGATATGCTGACAACAGATCACTCGACAACAGAATCTTCAGGAAGCAATGAGTTGCTTTATATAAAAAATCTTCACTAGCTTAAGAAAAGCCTTTGGGGGAATAAAAATATTCCAGTAAACATTGGTAATAACAAGTAGAGCTGTTGTAAAAAACTGTTTCTGGAACGGTTTGAACATATCTCCACCTGTACGAGGGGGATCCAAAAATAACCGGAATTGTAATGCTGCAACGCCACCAGAGGGTTGTAGTAGGAGCTCTGCTGAGTCATTCTGTCACCCAGCGTCACCCAACGGTGAGTAGTTTCTTTGGCAGTTCCTTGAGTATGCGTACAGTGCAGACGTGACACGAGGAAATTGCTTGTTCTTACGAAAAACGTGTGGCAGTCAAGTTTTGTTTCTTGCTCGGCAAGAATGCGGCAGAAACTGTTCCCATGATTTGGACGGCCTATGGAGATCGTGGTCTTAGTAAAACACAAGTGTACAAATGGTTTTCTTGGTTTAAAAAAGGAGAAATGCTGGTCGAAGATCAGCCCCGTTCCGGTCGACCTTCGACTGCTCGAAGCGAAGACGTCATCAACAAAATCCGTGACCTGGTCACTGAAGATCGACGCAGGACGATCGACTGACTCGAGAACTTGTCCGGGTTGTTCCAGAACTCAATTCGGCGCATCTTGACCGAAGAGTGGCAGCAAAATTCGTGCCGAAGCTTGTTACCGAGATCTAAGGGATTGTTGCATTTGAGCCCGTCGCGAAATGAAGGATGAGTTCAAAAATGACATGATTATTATTTTTTTTTTTTTGAAAAAAATATCATTGTAGCTGATGGATGAGCTGTGGTGCTATGGATACGATCCATCACAATGGAAGAATGTGAAAAAGATGTTTATCTGCTTTTTTACATAAAAAGAAACGTATACTATGACTTTGTCCCTGAAAACCAAACAGTAAACAAACAATTCGATTTGGAAAGTGAAAAGGCAGAAATTGTATAAATGTGAGATTGAATTAAAACAAACCTTTCTACAACACAAGATTACCAAACGAATTCTTTGAGAGTTTGATGATGAGGCCTCGATTGTGCCCAAAGTGAGTCGCAGTGGTGACGACACTGCACTCGCTGCTACTGTGGACTGTGTGAATTTAGGAACCGGCCTGTGGTGTCAAAATGTTGCAGCTTCACCAATCAAGGCATTGCACTCATATTTGAGTAATACAATTGTTACCAAATTGAAATTTAAAACCATGCACTTTGTTTTGATGAGATTCATATGTTGATGCCTATTTCATTTCAACACGTTTATTTTTTCTGCCACATAAATTTATGGTGTGACTTCCCAGGAGGTCTAAGTTGTCCAGCTCCCATTCACCTCAACACTATGGGGACTGATGTATATGTATCATTTATAAAATATTTTGATGTTTAACATTTTAAATACTTTCAAATTGATGAAACGAAAATTATAGAGGGAAACTTTCCCGGTGGGATAAACAAAAATAAAAATAGAAAACAGATGACTTACCAAAAGGACCGGCTCGTCGATAGAAACAAATAAAGTATATAAAATCACACACAGACACACATACAAGCTTTCGCAGCCTAGCTGCTTCGTCAGGCAGAAGGGAAGGAGAGGGAAAAGGAAATTATGAGGGTTTCAAGGGAGTGGATAAGGAGTCATTCCAATCCCGGGACAGGAAAGACTTACCTTGGGGGGAAAAAAAGAGGGTAAACAAAAACACACACACCCACACATTTACACAGACGCAAGTACACTTAGGCAGACACACTGTAGAACTGTGTGTCTGCCTAAGTGTACTTGCGTCTGTGTAAATGTGTGGGTGTGTGTGTTTTTGTTTACCCTCTTTTTTCCCCCCAAGGTAAGTCTTTCCTGTCCCGGGATTGGAATGACTCCTTATCCACTCCCTTGAAACCCTCATAATTTCCTTTTCCCTCTCCTTCCCTTCTGCCTGACGAAGCAGCTAGGCTGCGAAAGCTTGTATGTGTGTCTGTGTGTGATTTTATTTACTTTATTTGTTTCTATCGACGAGCCGGTCCTTTTGGTAAGTCATCTGTTTTCTATTTTTATTTTTATTTTAAATGCTTTGTATGATTTGTGTACTACATTATTACTTTGTTTATGGTGTACTGTTTTATCTGATTATTTTTTGTTTTTTGCAGCTGGCCAACTATCAGGCTTTCAAGTACCAAATGCAACTAGGCAAAACCAATCACAGGTCAGTATCATTGGTTTGTTGTTTATTACATAGCCTACTTGTTGCCATGTTTATTATATTAAGTTTGTCTTTGGTTTATATGGGCCGTAAAAATTAACATTGGATCCAAAAAATTGAAAATCAAATGATGTCCCTCTCGCAGACTGGGCATCCGTTAACACCAAACTCACCACCTCAAACCCTACCTTCTATGGGATTTGGGGTGTGGGATAAGAAACTTCAATTGAAACCACAATTTTAGTGAAGATTTGGATTCTCCAAGAAAAATAAAAAAAAAAAAAAAATTCTACCATTTTATTTGCGAAAGATGGCATTGTAATTGACAGAAATCAAAGTGGGTAACATATTGTAAAGTCTGAGTTATCAAAAATTTCAAGACAAATTGTAGAAATACACCTAGATATATGTGGTATTTTGATTTATCTCCCTCACATCCATTTTGAATTATCTCCCTCACATCCACACAGTGTGTGGGAGCAAAAATTATTCTAAAACACTTCAATTTACTATAACAACTCACTGATTCGAGCGTGTGTTCCATTTACAGCAATTATTAAAACTTCAACTTTAAATTTCATACTTAGTTACTTGTCTTTCAAATGACTCTGCACAGGGCAGAATCTTATCTTTGAGAAGTTCTGCAAAAATGCTTCTGATATGTTCTGCCATGTCTTCAGTCTGTTAGCACTTAATATACCTTATATTCTAGATAACCCCTGAAAGAAATACAGAGGTACTAAATCAGATGTGACCTTGCAGGGCAGTTACAGGGTCACCTCTGCTATTGGAACAACCTTTCTAAGCATTCTTAATACTTTCCGTAGTGTAATTGAGTAATGTGCTGGTTAACTGGTGCACTGAACCTCCATCTGTAGTGTAAGTTAGTCAGTTAAAGACGATTCAACAACATAGTAAAAAATACCGTGAATGAATGTTGTATGGAAAAGCTAAGTATCGTTAACATTTCTCGCACAGTCATCACAAATAAGAATTGTTTGAATATTTTATTTAGACCATTGCAGGTTTAATTGTCCACTTGATGTTATTTTCTACTAATGAAGATTAACAGTGCAGGGTATAAAACTACTCAATTATAATGGTAGTATTTGAGATGCTTCCACTTTTTAAGTCTGAAAAAAGTGAATTCTGACCGCAGTGGATTGCCCTTTACAGGACCGTCTTATTCAGCATGGCACAGACTGTAGAAAAGTCTGTTCTCTCAATTCTTAGTGGCAGTCTCGTGACATTGCATTGAAAGTTCAAAAGGATCACATGCTCTTCTGATGGGAATCCTCCCCCAAGATAAATGTTTTATTACTGTTTGAGATGGTAGAAGGATCTATTGTGGAACTATACGATCTGATAGTAGGTGTCAATTTTAAATAGGAGTGCAACTAAATTTTTCTGATAGTTGAACTAGTCATAACTTCCTTTCAATAAAGTACAAAAAAAGGGGAGGGGGAATAGCAAACATTTTCTATAGTGAAATGGTGAGGGGTAGTCAAATCAAACAGTTTAAGGCTGTGTAAAATGTTTATTATATCATAAGTAAACACCGTTTCATAAGTAAACACTATAACTTAATTAGTTCATCCCACAAGGAAACAAGTTAGGATAGAAGGAAAAATGCTTTGTGGCTGCTTACAGAATCAGGAGGGTACCTAGGTGTACTCCCCTTTGCCTGATTCTAATTTATGGCCATGAATGTGTTTCTTCAGGGCACCAAAATATAGGAGTGACGTAGGGAGAGATCTGTTCTGTGTGGAGGATTTTTAAGGGCTTTGTTTCTGCAACACGGTTAGAACTGTTGTAGAGTAATGCCCACTCACGTGCAGTCAGGATATTTTCATGCTGCAGACGTTTTGCTAGCAAGCCGTATCACATTCTCCACGCATTCGGTCTGTTGCACTATAGAGCCCTTAATAGAGAACTTTCGATAGTTGGCAGTGAGAACCTATTACCTCAATTCTCTTAATATATTACAAGAGACTTGAAAATGATTCCTTGGAAATTATGTAAAGTTGTAAGAAGTTACACTATATGCACTATAGAAGTAAGTGTTCAGTGAGCCCAAATGCTTAGTGGGCAACAAACATGTTACCGGAATTGAAAGGGTGTCGCCGACAAGTAGTTAAGACACTTTCATTGCCTACTTTTGATTTGCGGCTGTTGACTTTCTTCAAACTTTTGCAAATGCCTGGGTGCAAGAGCAGATTTGTAGGCAGCACAAACATTTTTACCACTGTGGTACTGATGGTTTTGTCTCACAGATAGATAAACTTACTTATGGTTACTACCTTTGGAGTTAAAATTTCTTTCCCTCAAGTCTCATTTGCATTTGTCCTTTCATAGGTACACATTTCAGTCAGTCTCAAAGAAGTATTGATCCATTTTGGAATAATTTTTACTGCATATTATATTTGTCTGGGTTTGTGGCTGTACACTGCACCTAGTCTTCTATTGGTAAACCATTGACAGAGAAATATATCCTGCTTGTTAGAAAATATTATTCACCTTAGTTTCAGCAGTTCGTGAACTAAGATGAATATTTTTGTTTGGGAGCAACTGAAACACTTCTTTATAAAATCTATTAGTATATGCCCCAGGAAATTTGGGAATTTCTTAGAATTCAAGGAATTTTACATTTTTTTACTTCAACCTTCTACTGCATAGTAATAATGCAGTAATAAAACAAGAGAATAACTTTAAAATTTCAGTGCTAAAGTACACAAAATATTCCACCGGTGTTACGGCACACTTTAAATTTGCCTTTAGGTTTATGATTTTTTGCAAACATTTTGGCCAAAAATAGTATCACTATAAGTAATAAAAAATTATGGATTCAGACTCTACTATTGTGATGATATCTGTGCACCCAACACGTCATATTCTTTCTGTCCATATTTTAACAAACGGTTACAATTACTTGATATTAGAGTTCAACTTTGACATACACACACTTTTTTGAACTTTTACCTGTTTAAACTATTATTTTAATATCTCTCCCACTGTTTCATTAACATTTGTCATTGAAATGTTAGCACCTTTCTTGCCTTTGTAGTTAGTTTTAAGTTTTTCTTTGTCTGTACTGGTTTCGAATGACTATAGCCTGGAATGAACGTAGCATACATATGGCACTCAGAAATCAGTCACGTGGCAGCCCTCACCCAAAAACGTGCCTGAAACACACTTTTGAATATGTCATCTTGCCTTCTGCATTTGACGATTGTCTTATAACTACTCTGGAGCTGTCATTTAAAAGCAATGGCGCTCTGAAAAGTATCAAACACATCACTCTTAGAACAATGAATTATAATCTGTTTAAAAATGCCACATTAGGAAGTTAACACCTGGCTTCGATAGTAAAAGTGTTACGGATTATCTTGCAGCTCTTCACCATAGCATAATGGGCGGCGCATTAGTTGTCGTGTCTGAACGTTAGACAATGGTTCTAAATTTGCTGGGCGTGGTAGTGTCAGAGGTCTCGACAGCCTCTGTAACTTAATTGACGATAAAACAATCACATAAAAGCAAAAACTAATGACCACAAACCACCAATCAAAATGACGAACTAATGAAAAAGAGAGACAAAGAAATAGGCTCCAAACACCATCTGTAATAAAGTAATAATAATAATAATAATAATAATAATAATAATAATAATAATAATAATAATAATAATAATAATAATAAATTAAATCCTCAACAAACAACCCAGAAGGAACATGAACAAATGACCACAAAGCATCGATCTACCCGAAGATATAAAAATAATAAAGAACTGCCACTAGTTTTTCCCATCTTGCTTCCTAAAGGGTTTTTTGCACACACTTGTTAATTGAACACAACTATATTCTTCAAGATTAAGACTTGTTCAAAGGTAACAGTGCTTCCTCTGAAAACTGCATTTCTTCTATTTTGTGAACATCCCATGAAATACATACCAACGAATTGCAAACATAGAATCCTTTATCACATGTTTAAATTGGGGAGATACTGTTGCAATGACTTGTTGTAAATGTCTGTACATGGCAGGCGCACATCCGACCCATTATATCGATACAGTTAACTGTGAAGAGTAGAAAACTAATGAATCAACTTTTAACTAGTCTAGTACTTTAATAAAGGTGGCTGGTAGCTGACTGAACTCTGGTCAGTGGTACTATACTGTCAAAACAACGGCACTGCCTCTGGCTGTTTTCAAAATAAACAAGAAAATCTATGGAGCACACTACACTTTTCTCGAACATGGGGGAATAAAAGCCTTCTGAAAGTAAAACGAGAAATAAAGAAGTGACAAGTTGGTATTTAAATTATGTAACTTGCAGTAAAAATGAAATCTGCGAAGTACGTGCATTTTACTACTACCCTACCACTGTTATTGTTTCATTGCATAATCTAATTCCTCCAGCATTGCCCGAATTTTATTTTATTTATTTAAATATTTTTTTTTTTAGACTAGTTGTTTGCTCTTGTTAATGTTCATCTTCTACACTTCTTTCAACACTGTCTATTCCTTTGTATTGCTCTACCAAGTCATTGGCTGTCTCTGAAAGAATTACAATGTCATTGGTAAAACAGAATATTATTTCCCTTCCAAATTGTCCCTTTCATGCCTAAAATTAATGCGTGTGAATTGGTTTTTTTGCTACTGTTGTGCTAAAGAAAGAAAGAAAGAAAAAAAACACGTATTTGGAAGGATCTAGGATGTTTTTAATATTATCCTTACAATGGGGTAACAGAGGAATATCATGTGATTTTATCCAGTAACACTGTTCCTGTCTGTATCAGGTGTTAATGAAGTCACTTTACAGTAAATGCTGTGTGTGGAATGCATAAATGACATCTTTTCAAAATTAGTGTCTTTCTACTTAATTTCATATGTTATAATGGATGTTTGGTGTTTGCAGCCGACATACTTCGCCAATGCGAGAGCACCGGCAACTCGGATGACAAATCGTGGGCCCCCTGTCGTCAGCATGGCTGCGAACGTGCCCGGACAGCAGATGTTCCCACAACATGTGAGTATTGTCAGTGGAAACAGCTCAGTGAAATAGCATAGAGGAATGTGTGTTGAAAATGAGGAGAAAATGTTACTTCAAAAAAGGGGAAAAACCACAAATTGGAGATCAGCATCATTTCATAATCCCTATAAAGTGCAGTTGTATCTGATGTGTTTCTGCTTATGATCATAATGACTAAATTGTGCAGATCATTATTTGTGGCATGCAATTCTCGGAACCCTTTGTAAAGTTTTTCTACATTTTTATGCAATAGCAGATGTGGGCACAAATCCACAGTTTTAATACCTTCCTGAGGAATGATGAGTTCTATTTGAATGATCCCTGTGATTTTAAACTATTGAAAGGGACGTAATACTGATCTCAGTTGACTGAGGTATTAATTCTGTGTATTCTTGTGCTTTTTTACTGTTACTATTACCTCATAAGGGTGAGTGCTTGCACTTTTGTTTCCTAACATTAAACTAAATTAAATCTTGATGAGCAACACTATCCTAGTGTTATTGCTGCCTATGTTGAAGAGTACCTGTCATC
This sequence comes from Locusta migratoria, assembly GCA_026315105.1. NCBI lineage: Eukaryota > Metazoa > Arthropoda > Insecta > Orthoptera > Acrididae > Locusta > Locusta migratoria. The sequence goes on along the minus strand of CM048752.1, from coordinate 138,770,626 downwards.
TTCTATAATAGTGTAATGTAATTTTATTTCCTACTGTGCCCTGAAACAAAGTTTAAACATCTGAAATTAAATTCCATGGACAAGATTTTCTCAGGATTTCCCTATTTGCCCAAGAAGCTTAGTTCAATACAAATGAGTGTCACTAAAATAGCTCCAATGACTCCTTTATGCATATGGTCACTCAAAAGCTTCATTGCTGTTGGTTTGATGCCTCTTTGGGTTATAGGATGTCCCCATCACTTCAAAAAAGGTCACGAAAATGCAATATTACGCACAAAGCATTTGGAGATAACTTTGCAGGGCTAATATTTGCACCTGTCTATACTTGTCCATGTATCTTGATATCTATTTGCATCTGGCTGTGTCACACTATTCCGCAAAACTTTGTCCTGGATTGGGAGGTCTGTGACCTAGGTGTCCAGGTGTCCACTCTGTTGAACAGTAGTGATCATGTTGATGGAGACTGGGGGGTTTGTATCATTGACAGAGCTACTGCATTCAGATATCATGCCCTTAAATTTTCTTCAAAGCTCCTGTATTACAATCAAATCTTGGTTACTGGATCTTTATTACGTACATTATTGTGACAGCTTGTGGGCTAGCAACACTGATGCCGGTGGTGGTAGCATAACACGCATTAGATGTTAAAGGTGCATTAGCAGAAATAGAATGAAATACAATGTTAGCTGGTTTCTTTCACAACTGCTGTTCAGCTCTTCAGCTACACCTGTGCCTCCTGTATTACATAATCTCCACCTGGCTTTTCAGCTAGTGTTCAGGATAATACTGTTGAACTAGTCAAATGCCACTGTAAACAATCTTCCCTGTGTGTGTGTGTGTGTGTGTGTGTGTGTGTGTGTACATCTGCGTGCGCAGATGCATAATTGTATTTTAAATGTTTTCCACTGAGAGAATATTTTTTTTTTTTTCAGATTCAGCCAATGCAGATGCAAGCTGTATACCCTAGCGTTGGAATATCTCCCTTAGGAGTTGGACAAAACGCAATGTACCTTAGTACGGGCCAGATGCCTTTGGTAAGTGAATATATTTCTGTATTTCACATCTCCAGAGGAATTACAAGATACATTTACCAAAAAGTAGCAGAATAGTTCAGAATGCAACAAGGAAACTTACTTTTAGTTCAGATTGGATATATGGGGACATGGAAAAATATTTACTTTTTTTGCTGTTTGTGATGTAAAGTTTTGATGAGTTATCTACTTTTCGTGACAAGTTTTGGTGTTTATGGTTATAGACTAATCATTTTTATTTATTTTTTCTATAGTAATATTGGAAATTAATATATAATATCACATTATTGAAAGATAATTATCTACATTAACATTTGTAGATCAATCAGTTTAAGAAAATGTACATCTGGAGCCAAACAGCTTGGAAGTACCATTTACCCAATATGTTTCCAGATTTGTCATTTGAAACATACAGGGCCATTGCACATTCACAGATAAGCTTATAAGGAGAGGATGCCTACTCGTCACCGCCGAAATCGGCCATATGTAGGGTGTTGTGAGACATGAGTGTCCCAATTGGGAACTCCAGATGCCGAAGCATTTGGGAAATAAAAGGAATTTTGATACAGATCTATCACCATATGCACTTCATCAATTGTTCCTGTGAGAGTTTATTTAAAAAGTGCTGTTTGGTTCAGTGGTAACACATTGGATTAGTATTGAAAGGGTCGAGGGTTTGACTCCGCAAATATTTTTATTTTATCTCCTTGGCAATGTGTAAACTACTGATGTCACAGTCAAATCATCATTTAGGATATTTTATTAATGTATATAAACACGAAGTATAGGCATAAGATGAAATAAGAACCTACAAAGATTTAAAAAGGAATTATAGATTTACACATACACAGGACATTGTGTATGTACATAGATACTTCCATTATTTTGCAATTGTTCAGTTACATTTACTTGGTGATATCAATCGAAGAAATAGGGAAGGAATAATTTTGATCACTTCTGGAGTATGTTGTAAATGCCACCTTTTTGCTGTGACATGGTTTTTTAATGTCTCTATAGAAAAACTAAACTTGTCATTCGGGAAACAGCATATTTCATCGCTTCGTTCAGCAGGGAATTGGGCGAAATGCAGTGTGTCGCTGAATACTTGAATAGATAGCTGGTGATGTATAATGAAATGTAGTTTGATGCAAGCTTCTCGGGGAAATGATTCCTTCTTCTTTCTCAATTGACTCACTGAATGCGATTATTCCTCTTTGCACCTGATGGACCATTTACATCCCCAAGTTTGCAAGATATGTGATTGTTTTAAATAGTGACATCCCCTGCTAATGCTGTGCATGAACAAACACTAATTAACCAGTATGATGTTGCAGTCAGTTGTGATGTTAGTACTGTATGCATTGCCAAGGAACAGATAAATATTCGCTACCGGGTGGACTTGAACGCATGACATTTCCAATTCAAATCTGATCTCTTGTGGCTGAGCCAGGCACTGCTTCTTGAATACTCTCACAGAGACAATTGATAAGATAAATATGGTGATATATCTATATCAAAATTCCTTGTGTTTTCTAAACAGCTGTCCACCGGGAGTTCTCAGTAAGGTCCCTTTCATGTTTCACCTTGCACTACATGTACCACAAATTTTGAGGAATTCAGCAATAAGTAGACAACCTGTCCTTGTTAGATGTATTATTAAGGTACATAATCAAGTGGTATCTGGTTTATATATCTAAGTAACATTTTGTTCTACTTCAGCACAAGAAATCATATTAAGAATCAAATGTAATAATGGAAAGTCCAGGTTGGAATTAATAATATAGTATGGACAGTTTACAACTCATCACAGACGTGGCGACGAGCTGCAACAGGCACATACGAAAGACACGCACATACAACACTTTCAGTTATCGGCCATGGCCTTCTTCAGTGAAGTGCAGCAGCCGGAGGTGATGGTAGTATGACTGTGTTGTGTGCCTGTGTGATTGCGTGAGTGTTCTATTTTCTGAAAAAGGCCATGGCCGATAGCTGAAAGTGTTGTATGTGTGGTCTTTTGTATGTGCCTGTCACAGCTCGTCGCCACGTGTTTGCGGTGAGTTGTAAACTGTCCTTACTATATTAAGAATCGAATGTGATGCGCAATGTGGTTTCAGTGGACCTGCTTACTTTCATAAGAAGTCGGTTGATGTATGTAAACTAAGTACAGAATTGTTAGCTTCATAAGGAAAGAAATCTATTCAGTGTACACGACACCTGATCTCGTCAGCCAATAACTGCTAACACTGTGGATGCAGCACAGTTATGGGAATCATTGTGTGATACTTCATGTGCTATAAGCCGCTTACACATTGTTTCTAAACATGTTAGAAGCTCAAACGTCCATTGGTAGATGAGAGGACCAGTTACTACTAACCATTGTCGCATGGCCCTAGTATGTTGACTGAAGGAGGGGGAAAAAGGAAGGATGCGAGTTTTAAAGGAGTGTATGAGGAGTCATTCCAATCCCCGGAGTGGAAGGCCTTCCTTTGGGGGGGGGGGGGGGGAAGGAAAGTTAAACACCCACACACATACACATGCAAACACACGAAGGAAAAAATTCTTTACTTTCTACAAATGTCTGCCTTGATGTGTGTATGTGTGGGTGTTTACCTCTCCTTTTCCGCCCTAAGGCAAGGCCTTCTACTCCTGGGATTGGAATGACTATGCATCCTTCCCTTCCCCCCCCCCCCCCCCCCCCCTCCTTCCTTCCTCTTTCTCCTGATGAAGTGGCCAACGGTTGCGAAAGCTAGAATCTGTGTGTCTTTTTGTGTCTGTCAACGAGCCTATGCTTTAAGTAAGTTAAACAACCTCTATTTTGTATACATATTTTTGCTACCAGGAAAGTTACCCTATATAATATTCGTTTCATCAATTTGAACATATATGTAATTTTCTTAGTCACTTGAGGCTAAAAATTAGACCAAGCGGGCACTTCAAAAAAATGGGCGTCTTTTGCAGTGGAGTAGCCTGCTTTACTCAGAATGATTTTTAATGCTTGTTGGGTGGGTATGACAAAAATTGTGGAAATTATATGATGGGTTTGTTTCTGCCACACCTAGCCTTTCAGATAACATGAATGTTTATTTTTTAGTCTTTTCACAAAACAAAGCAATTGTGTGTGTGTGTGTGTGTGTGTGTCAAGGCATTGGTTTTTAATGTGGAAATACAATGTTGCAGTTCCCACAACAGCCTCGACATCAGAACCCAGCAAATTCGGCGACTGCTGCGACGTATTACCCACAACACGGGCCGCATATCCTTATGGCACAGATGCCTTTCCCCGGGTACAGCCCCGCCCATGCTGGACAACACGCACCACACTGTGAGTACTTCTTGTTTACTGCACGTGTTTTTGAGACTGAGGAGAAATGAGGTGGTGTAGTCATAATACTGTCTTATTGTTTAAAGTTATAAAATATGTAAAATATTTAGATTCTCATGTAGTTGTCTTTTGGTCATGGGATTAGAGCACAATTGCCTGCTTCTATGCAACAGACTTGTTTGTGGGATCTATAGTGGTGTCCACACACAAAAAAAAAATTATTTTTGAACCTCACTTGTCTGAAGCAGCAACTATATCAGCATAATTTACTGTATAAGAAAATATTCTGCCCAACTTGATTTAAAATAATTGCACTTGATCCAAATTTGACATCTCTACAGGTGTCATCAGAAAATAAACAGCTGTAAGCTGTAAATGAATAAGTGTATTAGAAAATATTACACTAACAAAATTAATAATTAAAATTGTCAAATCACACACTCACGTGAAACCTTTACACTTAGAGCTTAATGTGCAGAGGTCTTGTTAAATTAGTTAAAACTGTTTTCTGACATAGATAGAGAATAATTTCTTAAAACAAGGATACAGATTTTTACAAAGATGGGATGTTAAAACAAAAAAGTTCAAAAAGTTCAAAAAAGTATCATTGCCATATCACTCTGGAGCTTTTTTCTGGCTCTCCAGGGACTTCGTGTCCGAAAATTATTTTTGACAGTTGTTTCTTGACTAGTGATTAGAAAACTGTAAGCTGTGGCCTTAAATAAAGTTTGTGACTGTGCCTTCAACCTGTAAGCAAGCTTCAGCTGTCGCTCCTGATATTGGCCAATAGTGTGGCCATACATCGTATGCTGCCATGTCTATGGAAGAGAAACTTTTAAAAACCCGGCAACAAGAAGAAAAGGAAAAAATTTCTAGTCGTCTACCCCTTGCCTAGAGCAATGCTGCATCTGCATGGCAGCCATCACACCCACATGCCCTGTGTAATTAGGGGCACTCTACTATTGTACAAATTGTACACTTCGGTATACTTTCGCTTTTGACTAGAAGTGAAATTCAAATACTTGCTCAAAACTCTACTGCATCCTGTGACGTCTCCAAACCCACTGACTCCTGTGCTTGTCTCACACACTGCCCTTACAACTGATCCTTGTCACTAGAGTCTGTTGGGGGGGGGGGGGTTACAAATGTACTAGAGTGCACTAGAAAGAAGTGTGGGTAGATACATATTTACATATACATCCATACTTGCAAGCCACCTGTGGTGTGTGGCAGGGGGGGGGGGGGGGTACCTCGAGAACCACTATAGGTTCTCCATCCTGTTCCAGTGTCGTATTGTTCATGGAAAGAAAGATTGTCGGTATACCTCTGTGTGGGATCTAATCTCTCTGGTTTTATCCTCGTGATCTCTTTGCGAGATAATGTAGGAGGGAGCAATATACTGCTCGTCACCTCGGTAAAGTTTGCACTGTGACATACTTTTCGTGGTGTGACAAAATACTTTTATGAGTGGAGTACGAAGCATTTATAAATAGTCGCTACAACATTTATTGATAGCTGACCTGGCTCTTACTCCTCTGTCACTCAAAATACCACTCGTATAGTCTTCTGTATGACACGGTCGCCTTCGGATAACTGAATGGATGGTCTGAGGAACCTGCTAGTCAAAGGCATAGGACTTCATTTCTTCTTGCAGGGACGAAATAACCTTGGAAAAAACACTTCAAACTGAGACTACAATTAATTCAAGACTTTCTTCAACTTTAGATGTGTATTATAACATTAATTCATTCTTACAATGTTGAATGCGTAAATACATAATGAGTAATTAAAGTTCAGAACTGGTTTCCGTCCGACTATCATGGTATGTCCCTTAATACTGATAAAACAAAAAAATAACCAAAAAGAGATTACATTTCTCTTGCACGGTCTATGCAGCGTCTTAATTGTTCTTAGGCAGCTCACTGTTATTCACTGTGCATTGCTTCCGTTAACAAAGTCATCATCACTTGGATTCTTCTTTTAACATTTTCTTGCACTCTGCAAACAATTTTACGGGTGCACAGTTTTCTGTTTTGTTAATATGTAGTTGATAGCAACTATCATCTGTCGGGAATCTATAATTTATGTAATGACCATTCCATCGTTACAAGGTATATTCTCGAAACTACGCCAAATCCCTTACCGAGCTACAGAATCTCTCTTGCGGAGTTTTCCATTGAAGTTTATTGATCATATCTGCAATGCTTTCACAATTACTAAATGCTCCTGTAATGAAGCACACTGCCTTCAGTTTTAATAATCTGCTAGACACTGTTGCATTTTTTCCCTTTGGTGATGTGTAATTAATTTCTCTAAAAATATCAGGAACAGATTCAATGGACGAAAGTAATTACTGACTCTTAATCTGCTTTTACACAGCTAAATGTTTCCACAATAATGGTAGTATTTTTAACAGGAAGTTACACTTATATCAGTTTGTCCCCTCTTAAGATGAATCTTCTTATAAAAGTCTTTGTACTATTGAAGAAACATAACAAAAAAAAACAAAAAAACAAAAAAAAAAAAAAATCACCGAACAGAATTAATGTGCTGTTTAGAAACAGGGAGGTAACAGTAATGTTCCCCTATAGCCAGGTTTAGTTGGGCGCAGCAAATAAATCGTCTGATGCTGGAGGTGCTATGAATCGGAATATAGTCTTTTGTTTGCAATTTAGAGAACTTTGTATGCTGTCCTACTGACATCACACTTCCTGTAATAGAGCACAAATTTTATGCACAAAATCACTTAATTTTTGTTGTACCCCTGCCTGACAACACAGATTCATTGGGGTGGGGGGGGGGGGGGGCATAATACAGGAATGCCCCCGAGTCTGCTTCTTTACCTCAGGCTCGATTAGCTCTACGTGCTCACTTCAGAAAGATGTCACAAGTATGTAGTGACCACAACACCATTTCCAGATTTGTCAAACCTGGAACTGCAGGTGGAACCAACAAAGCCAGTATGGCGCAGTTGTATTGGAGCAACTTGCTTCCTAGTGAATGCACCCTAAACCTTTGATTGAAATTTGCTTCCAATTTCTCTTCTGCACACGTGACTTATTCTCACCCTCATACCTCATTCATACCTGCCAACGTTTACGGTTTATCCGTAAAATTTACGGAAATTGCATCATTTTACGGTTTTACGGACGGTCGGTATAATTTTACGACTTGACGCACAAAAGATTGAAACGTTAACATTCGATAATCACATCACATATGTACAATCGATTGTTTGCGTGGGTCGGAGATACGTCTGCGATAGTTGATTATCCATTCATAGATCTGATTGGTACTTTTAACTCTGATGTTCGTGACGCCATTGGAATTGAATGTAAAGGCGGGATAACAGTTCTTAAAGTTTTATGTGACTCTCAGGTGTCGACGGGCTCTGCTCTGCAAATTCAAAGACGTGATGATGAGTTTTAGTTATTGGCATTCAGACCTGGAACATACTTATCGATTTCCAGGATACAGATAAATACCATTTATTTTCATCAATGAGGAAGTACTTCTTTACGTACCGCCTGTGACTACATCATTACGTTTGCACTCAAGGTGAGACCACATTGAAGAGGCACAGTTTTCTTCCATTCGTTTTTCTTGGTAAACTTTTTCTTTTATGCAAGAGAGAAAATGAGACAATAGTAGAACTAGCATATCATTTGCGGTGTGAGTTATGATTTCTTGCCTCTGTTACTTTAAACAAGTTTTATTGTGTAAAACCTTTTTCAGCTATATTCTATCTGCTTAATTTATCAAGGATGTCCTGTTTTGTATGTTCTAAACCAATATTGACCGTGCCTACTGATATTTAACGTGGATTTATTGTTGATTATTAATGTCCGCTAGAACAATGCCCTATGACGTAAGTTGATACGATTTCATTGTTGTTTTTTGTAACCATGATAAATCATCATTTTAGTCAAGTGGGACTATATGGAAATTAATCTCCAGAATTTTTGCGGCACGTGAGTTTTACTGATAGTCCTTTTCAAAAGTTGGCAGGTATGCTCATTGAACTAGCAATATCTGTTGGGCCAAGCTGTTGCAGTCACACGTTTTGTAACTAGCCAGATTACACAGCTATTCTGTTGATTGTGCTGGACATAGGTTTACAATTGTTTCATTCTTTTATTTAGTGAGTGCACAAATAGATGGAATCTTCTGCAGTGGTATTTTTAATTGACTTCCTCTCTTCTGCTTTACACATTCACATGAACATATCTCTCTCTCTCTCTCTCTCTCTCTCTCTCTCTCTCTCTCTCTCTCTCTCTCTTGTGTGTGTGTGTGTGTGTGTGTGTGTGTGTGTGCGCGCGCGCGCTCCTGTCTCATACAATGTGACATTTGGAAGTGGTACTCTGGTGTCATTGTGGTGGGATGTTTGTTGCAGATTACTACCAGCAGCTGAGCGCGCGCCCCGCCCCTGCGGGAGCCGGTCCGCCGACGACGGGCCCCGGGGCGCAGCAGGTGGTGGGGGCGCCGGGTCCCACTGGTGCTCCACAGGCGGTGAGTCGAGTTGTGCCGGCAGAGTTTAAGAATTCTGCACGTGTTATAAGTACGGATTTAGGTTACAAGGCCATTGGTGACGCGGGCAGTGTGTTGACACACCTGCACAGACTGACCCGCATTCCTTTATGCCCTGCTCCTCTTACTTTGACTGTTGTACACAGTGGCTTGTACCTAACTCCGTATGCCCACCAGTAGTCGGCTCGTTGTGTGCGTCCGCATTGAACGGAGCAGTTTCGTATACGCCTGGTTTATTTCGGTTAAAATACGCAACCGTTGAAGTTTTTTCCGTAACTTGTTTTCGAGCCACCACAGGCTCGTCATCGGTGGATACGTTACAGGAATGTTTATCATCTTGCACCGAGTGTAGGTTCATAGTTGTGGCAGTTTTGGCAAACTTACCGAACTTTAGTAATTGGGAACAGAATAAAATGGAATTACATGTTATGTCATTATATACTACTTGTATTTTTATTATAGTACAAGCATAACTGTTGTGCCATGGGCACTGACAATGCACAACATGGTTATGATAAAAACCCAGTAAGTACATAAAATATAATGACCTATTGTTTAATTCTGTTTCTGATTACTAACGTTCAGCAAATTTGACAGAACCACAATGGCAATGAACCTACACTTAGTGCAAGTAACACATCCACTTGCTCGAACACTAGTTATGGAATAACATCATCCAGAATAGCAGCTGGTTCCACTTTTTAACCAAAATAAACTGCCAGTTTACAGTAGAACCTCGTTTTTACACTTTTCAGGGGACTTCAGTGAAATGGTGTAAAATGCAGGAAAATGTAAAATGCAGGAAATAATGTTTTAAATGGTAAAATATGCTTACTGGATCAGCATTGCATTTTCGTAGTTTGTGTGATGTATGTACATCATAGACATCTAAATACTTGCCAGAGAGTTGATTGTACAATAAAGCTTATCCAAATTTTTACTATTTTAAGTGCCAGGCAAAACTGGTAATTTTATGGGAAGTAGAAATTTTTTACATAATTTCATTCATTATAATCGAGGACGCCACTGCTGGGCTATAACACATCTTCAAAATTACCTGAACCGCTTCGATAGATATTGTTTGGATGCCGCTGCCAGGCTATGTAACACATCTTCAAAATTACTGCCTTTTACCGGAATTATTTACATAGTAAAACTCCTACAGTTCTGTTCTTTTTGTATTTTTTCAATGTTTCACACGACAATATTAGAGAATTTATTCGTGTTCTCGAGTACAAACATATGCATAAGTATTTTTGTGACGTTTGCATAGGATTGGCATCTCTCACTATCATCACTTTTTTGAGATTGTTGGTATTATGATGCCCAACTGCGACAGATAAAGTTCTTTATTAACCAGAAATAAGTATCACAAAAACAACGCACCTATTTATTCTCACTTCAACAAAGCAACTGGTTTCGATTTAGTACACGCCAGCCTCTGGCAAAGAAGCTAGCGGAAAGACGAACTACACCGCCACAAATCAGCGTTATTCTCTCGTTAACAAACCGTTCTGTTTGTCTGAGTACATGCCAGGCGCTCTGCCAAAGAAGCTGGTGAAAAGAAGAACTACATTGCCACAAATGTCTCTAAGTCAACAATGAAGAGCGAAATAAAAGTTTGAATAAACACAAAGTGTCAAGAAACTCAAATGCAAATAATTTTTACGTTCTATACTTTAAGGGGAAAGCCATGCTAGTGTCAATTTATGTACATTACGTTCTTTCGAAAAGTGTAAAACGCGGAAAAAGTGTAAATATGTTAATGCAAAAACGAGGGCAAATTAACATTGTGAACATGGGAAATTTGACGGGACTGACAAAAAATGGTGGAAATGGCGGGAAAACGTAAAAACCGAGAATGTAAAAACGAGGTTTTACTGTATTTTGAAATTTATATATGAATTATATATTTTATTAATTACAGCAATTTTTCTTTCTTTAGAAACACTGTTACTTTCAACTTAAACAATATTTGTTTCCATAGTGGCAAGATAAAGGATCTGGCAGAAGATTTTTCTCTCAAGTATAGTATTTCTTTTTTAGGCAACGTATTTTGATTTGAATTATTTAATGACAATGCAAGTAAATTCTGCCAGTTTTATTACTTAGAGTTAATACACTAATTTCCAAGAGCTGCACTAAATAAAAATGTAGTCAAATTGCCAGTCAGTGGGGATGTCAGATTGACTTAGCAACAATTATTCAAGTAATGTAGTTACTGACTCAAAATGCTCCTGGCTATTACTCTTAATGGTATCAGATCCTCAATTAAAGCAAAGATAGAAATTTTAGAATTACTGGGAGTTTGTTAAAAATCATAGAATGGTATATAATAATAATAATCTAATTTTCACAAAAATTTAGAAAACACGTTGTGTGGGTAGGCACTGTCTCAATATAAAGAGGACAGTTTGGACAGTTTAGAACTCACCCCAAAGATGTGAGATGAGCTGCAACACACACACACACACACACACACACACACACACACAAAGCTATTTTCCATGTCCTTCAGAATAGAGCATTCATACAACAACATTCACAAAACCATCATCTTGCACTCAAAATGGCGCTCTGCATTGAGGGAATAGTGTGGGGGGATACAAGAAGGTTGTCATGCTGGTGGTGATGGATACAGCACAGCCTGCCAGAGCACTATCCGTGTGAAACAACCTTCCTCCCACTCCCCTCCTATGCCCTCAACGCAACGAGATTCAAAGTGCGACATCCGACGATGACGGTTGTGAAGCTGAAGTGTGTGTGTGTTGTTTCCTCTGTTCCGAAAGAAGCCATGGCCAAAACCTCAAGTGTGGTATGTGTGTGTCTCTTTTTGTGCGTGTCGCAAATGAGTGTATGGTCGGTCATAAAACCGACTCCACACAGTACCCGCGACACTTTTGTTGCCCTGAAAATTGTTACACTTCAGCTCACTGTCAACTTGTTGTTGCTGTTTATATTTGTATGATGAAAAATCCTTATCCTTAAATTTTTCACTGACAGTCCCCAGTATCTCCAAATTGAGTCCTAACTTTGGGGTTTTCAAGCTTGTCCACTGTGTTCAGGTTGCTGACATTTAGTACTCGTACTTGTTGAATATTTTCATTTGATATTCATAATATAGTGAGTACAGTTTACAACTCACCGCAAAGACGTGGCGACGAGCTGCGACAGGCACATACAAAAGACACACACATACAACACATTCAGCTATCGGCAATGGCCTTCTTCAGAAAATAGAGCACTCAAGCAATCACACAGGCACACAACACAGTCATACAACCATCACCTCCGGCTGCCGCACTTCGAATCATGCTCTGCGGCGAATCGGGAACGGGAGGGGAGGGGAGGGGAGGGGATAGGAAGGTTACGTCACAGTGGTGGGGATGGGTTAGATGGGAATAACGAGATGCAGCTTAGGAATGGAGTGGGGAGGCGGGCGAGGGGAGAAAAATAAAGTAAACAAAATTATATATATATATATATATATATATATATATATATATATATATATATATATATAAAAATAGAAGTAAAAGACTTACCAAAAGGACCGGCTCGTCGATAGAAACAAATAAAATAAATAAAATCACACACAAACACACATACAAGCTTTCGCAGACTAGCTGCTTCGTCAGGCAGGAGAGGGAAAAGGAAATGATGAGGGTTTCAAGGGAGTGGATAAGGAGTCATTCCAATCCCGGGACAGGAAAGACTTACCTTGGGGGGAAAAAAAGAGGGTAAACAAAAACACACACACCCACACATTTACACAGACGCAAGTACACTTAGGCAGACACACTGTTGAACTGTATAAAGCAAAGAAGTTAGAAGTTAGACAGACATGCCACTTGAGGCAGAGCTTCTTTGCTTTATACAGTTCAACAGTGTGTCTGCCTAAGTGTACTTGCGTCTGTGTAAATGTGTGGGTGTGTGTGTTTTTGTTTACCCTCTTTTTTTCCCCCCAAGGTAAGTCTTTCCTGTCCCGGGATTGGAATGACTCCTTATCCACTCCCTTGAAACCCTCATCATTTCCTTTTCCCTCTCCTGCCTGACGAAGCAGCTAGTCTGCGAAAGCTTGTATGTGTGTTTGTGTGTGATTTTATTTATTTTATTTGTTTCTATCGACGAGCCGGTCCTTTTGGTAAGTCTTTTACTTCTATTTTTATTTTTGTTTATCCCACCGGGAAAGTTTCCCTCTATAATTTTCGTTTCATCAATTTATATATATATATATATATATAATATAGTGAGGACAGTTACAACTCACCGCAAAGACGTGGCGACGAGATGCGACAGGCACATACAAAAGACACACACATACAACACATTCAGCTATCGGCCATGGCCTTCTTCAGAAATAGAGCACTCACGCAATCACACAGGCACACAACACAGTCATACAACCATCACCTCCGACTGCCACACTTCGAATCACGCTCTGCAGCGAATCGGGGACGGGAGGGGAGGGGGAGGGGATAGAAAGGTTACATCACGGTGGTGGGGATGGGTTAGATGGGGATAACGAGATGCAGCTTAGGAATGGAGTGGGGAGGCGGGTGAGGGGAGAAAATAAAATAAAATAAAGTAAAATAAAATATATATCCTGCCCCGAAATGAGATCCATCCTTCATGACGTCCTTCCCACTCCACCAAGAGTGTCTTTCCGCCGCCCACCTAACCTCCGTAACCTCCTAGTCCATCCATATGAAATCTCCAAACCACCTTCCCTACCCTCTGGCTCCTACCCTTGTAACTGCCCCCGTTGTAAAACCTGCCCTATGCACCCTTCCACCACCACTTACTCCAGTCCCGTAACCCGGAGGGTGTACACGATCAAGGGCAGAGCCACTTGCGATAGCACCCACGTGATTTACCAACTGACATGCCTGCACTGTGAAGCGTTCTATGTGGGAATGACCAGCAACAAACTGTCCATTCACATGAACGGTCACAGGCAGACAGTGTTTGTTGGTAATGAGGATCACCCTGTGGCTAAACATGCCTTGGTGCACGGCCAGCACATCTTGGCACAGTGTTACACCGTCCGGGTTATCTGGATACTTCCCACCAAGACCAATCTTTCAGAACTCCGGAGATGGGAACTTGCCCTTCAACACATTCTCTCTTCCCGTTGCCCGCCTGTTCTCAACCTCCGCTAAATTCTAATTCCCGCCCGCCATCTTTAACATCTTTGCCTCGGTTCTGTGGACAGAGCCTCTGCCTGAAGTGGCATCTCTGTCCAACTTCTTTGGTTTCTACAAATGTCTGCCTAAGTGTGTTTGGATGTGGATATGTGAGAGTGTGTGTGTATTTGTTTACCTTCCTTTTTGTCCCCTAAGGTAAGTCCTTCCACTCCTGGGATTGGAATGACTCCTTTTCCACTTCCTTAAAACCCGTATCCTTCCCTTTCTCCTCTCCTTCCTCCCTCTTTTTCCCGAAGAAGCCACCACTGGTGGCGAAAGCTCGAATGGTTGTGTGTTTTTGTGTGTGTTTAGTGTTCCTATCGACCAGCCTGTACTTTAGGTAAGTCAAAAATCTTTATTTTATACTATATATATATATATATATATATATATATATATATATTCTACAGTATGTCTGCCTAAGTGTACTTGTGTCTGTGTAAATGTGTGGGTGTATGTGCATTTATTTACCTTCCATTTTTTCCCCCAAGGTAAGTCTTTCCTGTCCCGGGATTGGAATGGCTCCTTACCCCCTTCCTTAAATCCCTCATCATTTCCTTTTCCCTCTCCTTCCCTTCTGCCTGATGAAGCAGCTAGGCTGCGAAAGCTAGCATTTTTGAGTGTGTGTATGTCTGTGTGTTTATTTGTTACTATTACTGCCTGTGCCCCTTCGCCTGGTAAGTGTTCTTCATCTGTTTTTTACGTGTATATATATATATATATATATATATATATATATATATATATATATCTATATATATATATATAAAAATAGAAAACAGATGACTTACCAAAAGGACCGGCTCGTCGATAGAAACAAATAAAATTACACACAAACACACAAACAAGCTTTCGCCACCACTGGCAGCTTCTTCAGGAAAAAGAGGAAAAAAGGGGAGGAAAAGGGAAGGATATGGGTTTTAAGGAAGTGGAAAAGGAGTCATTCCAATCCCAGGAGTGGAAGGACTTACCTTAGGGGATAAAAAGGAAGGTAAACACACACACACACACACACACACACACACACACACACACATTTACACAGACGCAAGTACACTTAGGCAGACACACTGTAGAAAGCAAAGAAGTTAGAAGTTAGACAGAGATGCCACTTGAGGCAGAGGCTCTGTCCAGAGAACCACGGCAAAGATGTTAAGAAGGTGGGTGGGAATTCAAATTTAGCGGAGGTTGAGACCAGGTGGGTAACGGGAAGAGAGAATATGTTGAAGGGCTAGTTCCCATCTCCGGAGTTCTGAAGGATTGGTGTAGGTGGGAAGTATCCAGATAACCCGGACGGTGTAACACTGTGCCAAGATGTGCTGGCCGTGCACCAAGGCGTGTTCAGCCACAGGGTGATCCTCATTACCAACAAACACTGTCTGCCTGTGACCATTCATGCGAATGGACAGTTTGTTGCTGGTCATTCCCACATAGAACGCTTCACAGTGCCGGCATGTCAGTTGGTAAATCACGTGGGTGCTGTCACAAGTGGCTCTGCCCTTGATTGTGTACACCCTCCGGGTTACGGGACTGGAGTATGTGGTGGTGGAAGGGTGCATAGGGCAGGTTTTACAACGGGGGCGGTTACAAGGGTAGGAGCCAGAAGGTAGGGAAGGTGGTTTGGGGATTTCATAGGGATGGACTAGGAGGTTACGGAGGTTAGGTGGGCGGCGGAAAGACACTCTCGGAGGAGTGGGGAGGATCTCGTGAAGGATGGATCTCATTTCGGGGCAGGATTTTAGGAAGTCGTATCCTTGCTGGAGAGCCACATTCAGAGTCCGCTCCAGTCCCGGAAAGTATCCGGTGACAAGAGGGGCACTTCTGGGGTTCCGTTGAAGGTTCTGAATTTGGGGGGATAGGAAGTGGCTCTGGCAATTTGCTTCTGTACCAGATCAGGAGGATAGCTGCGGGATGTGAAGGCTGTTATCAGGTTATTGGTGTATTGGTTCAGGGGTGGCTAAACACGCCTTGGTGCACGGCCAGCACATCTTGGCACAGTGTTACACCGTCCGGGTTATCTGGATACTTCCCACCTACACCAATCTTTCAGAACTCCGGAGATGGGAACTTGCCCTTCAACACATTCTCTCTTCCCGTTGCCCGCCTGTTCTCAACCTCCGCTAAATTCTAATTCCCGCCCGCCATCTTTAACATCTTTGCCTCGGTTCTGTGGACAGAGCCTCTGCCTGAAGTGGCATCTCTGTCCAACTTCTTTGGTTTCTACAAATGTCTGCCTAAGTGTGTTTGGATGTGGATATGTGTGAGTGTGTGTGTATTTACCTTCCTTTTTGTCCCCTAAGGTAAGTCCTTCCACTCCTGGGATTGGAATGGCTCCTTTTCCACTTCCTTAAAACCCGATCCTTCCCTTTCTCCTCTCCTTCCTCCCTCTTTTTCCCGAAGAAGTCACCACTGATGGCGAAAGGTTGAATGGTTGTGTGTTTTTGTGTGTTTCGTGTTTCTATCGACAAGCCTGTACTTTAGGTAAGTCAAAAATCTTTATTTTACACTATATACGAATATTATAGAGGAAAAATTCCTAACAGGAAAAAAATATACGTAAACATTCCTAACAGGAAAAAAATATACGTAAAAAATAGATGAAGTACACTTACCAGGCGAAGGGGCACAGGCAGTAATAGCAACAAATAAACACACAGACACACACACACTCAAAAATGCTAGCTTTTGCAGCCTAGCTGCTTCATCAGGCAGAAGGAAAGGAGAGGGAAAAGGAAATGATGAGGGATTTAAGGAAGGGGGTAAGGAGCCATTCCAATCCCGGGACAGGAAAGACTTACCTTGGGGGAAAAAATGGAAGGTAAATAAATGCACATACACCCACACATTTACACAGACACAAGTACACTTAGGCAGACATACTGTAGAAAGCAAAGAAGTTGAACTTCTTTGCTTTCTACAGTATGTCTGCCTAAGTGTACTTGTGTCTGTGTAAATGTGTGGGTGTATGTGCATTTATTTACCTTCCATTTTTTCCCCCAAGGTAAGTCTTTCCTGTCCCGGGATTGGAATGGCTCCTTACCCCCTTCCTTAAATCCCTCATCATTTCCTTTTCCCTCTCCTTTCCTTCTGCCTGATGAAGCAGCTAGGCTGCAAAAGCTAGCATTTTTGAGTGTGTGTGTGTCTGTGTGTTTATTTGTTGCTATTACTGCCTGTGCCCCTAGCTTCATCTATTTTTTACATATATATATATATATATATATATAAAATGCAAGTACACAAGACCGCATACATACATGCACGCTA
The DNA here is from genome assembly GCA_026315105.1 of Locusta migratoria. Taxonomy (NCBI): domain Eukaryota; kingdom Metazoa; phylum Arthropoda; class Insecta; order Orthoptera; family Acrididae; genus Locusta; species Locusta migratoria. The sequence continues at coordinate 138,753,296 of CM048752.1, read as the reverse complement.
GCGCGCGCGCACGCATACGCATACACACACACACAATCACACATTCACACACCACTCAAAATAGGCGAGGTTTGGGATACAGAGGTAGGAACTGTGAGGTATGGAAATATATATATATATAGGTAAATCAACCAGGCCTCAACCTACGATAACTTCCCTATATATATATTTTTCCATACCTTACAGTTCCTACCTCTCTATCCCTCGCCTATTTTGAGTGGTGTGTGAATGTGTGAAGTGTGTGTGTGTGTGTGTGTGTGTGTGTGTGTGTGTGTGTGTGTGTGTGTGTGTGTGTGTGTGTGCGCGGTCTTGTGTACTTGCAGTGTGCATGCATTTTCTATATATATATTTATTTTACTTTATTTTATTTTCTCCCCTCACCCGCCTCCAAATTCCATTCCTAAGCTGCATCTCATTATTCCCATCTAACCCATCCCCTCCTCCGTAACGTCACATTTCTATCCCCTCCCCTCCCATCCCCGATTCGCTGCAGAGCGTGATTCGAAGTGCGGCAGTCAGAGGTGATGGTTGTATGACTGTGTTGTATGCCTGTGTGATTGCGTGAGTGCTCTATTTTCTGAAGAAGGCCATGGCCGATAGCTGAATGTGTTGTATGTGTGTGTCTTTTGTATGTGCCTGTCGCAGCTCGTCGCCACGTCTTTGCGGTGAGTTTTAAACTGTCCTCACTGTATTATTAATTCCAACCTGGACTTTCCATTATTCATTTGATATTCCATCTTTATCACCTACAAATTGCTTACGAAGTTCAATCGGGGTTCAAATGCGAGTAGAGCAAAGATGTCGCACAGCGATATTGTACATTGTGCCACACAGTTCATATCGGTAGTGACCGCGAAAGGCAATCGTCAGTCCAGATTTGTATAAAAATTTTTAACTGTCACCTCTGTGCCGAGGGCACGTCCGATAGGTACCTAACGATTATTTGCACTAACTTTTATCGCACCGTTTCAGCGAGAGCCAGTGTACGTAGTCATTACTGTGTACAATTGTGCGGTTACTGTCGAGAACGTTTAATGAGTTTTGGCGTCTCGTGCAGATGCCGCTGCTGCAGATGGGTGCCGCCCACGGGCTGGGCGGTCCGCCGGTGGGCCCCGGAGACGTGTCGGGCCCGCCGTCGCAAGGGCCGCCCGGACCGCCCTCCGCCCCGCACCACGTGGGGGCGGGCGGCAGCGCGCGCGGCAAGTCTCGCAGGCCCAACGCGCTGGAGGTGATCGACCCGAAGACGGGCGCCTGCGTGGACATCTACGAGAGCGGGGGCTCGGGGACGCCGCCCAGGTCCGGCGAGTCGAGTGCTCGAGAAACCCCTCAGCCGGTGAGTTTAGAATTTCTTCTGTTGCCCTTTCCTGTTCCCGGGTGTCTGTACGTGCCCTTACAGATGATGCTAACCGACCGGCAAACGGATAGCTGAAATTGTCGGTAGAGTGAACTTTCGCTCGTTACGTTAGGGAGGGAATTTGTGGAAGTAATGATTTGTGGGCAGATTTTGTGTTGTTTCTGGATCACTGTCTGTGGAGCAATAAGCAAAGGTTGCTGTCCAGTTCCGATGCTGTACTCCGTCTTAATCTCCCCTTCCAGTTCTGTTGAAATTAAAATCTATTATGTATTTTTTTCCTCTGCAGCAGAGACTTCTCAGCAGGTGACAGTTTTCCATTTGGGATGTCTTAATATATTACATTACCATGTCACAATGTAAATTATTAGTTATATATTGGTATACTAAGATTATTGGCACATTTTGTCTTCAGTTCAAAATGAAATATTCTTCCTAAAAGGAACTGAGGGGCCAGTGGAATAACACAACTAATGTCAGTGAAAAACAATGTAGTTTGTAGTAGAACGATATAGTTTTGTAAATGGTCAGCACACATTCATCTAACCACACTAAACATACCAATGTTCAATGTGGTTAGTTGAATAAGTGCTTTACGTCTTCCATCTGTTTATAAATCCACCCAAACTGTGAATCTGCAGATATAAAAATTTTTTGCAGACGTTCAGCAACACCTGTCAATCACCATTGTACTTTCTGTGCTCCTATTGCTACAAATATAGTATTCGTGCAATAATGAAAGAACCTGTTACTTGCTCTGAAAACCATTAAGTGTTAGAGGCACGAGAATAGACTGCATATAAACTTTCCCTGGTAATACAGCATTAGTAAAAGTACTTAAACTTATGTAGAGTGAAACAAATTCTATATTTAGCAGTTTGTATCCCATCAAGTTGTGATAACAATACCAATTGGTAGCACCTAGCAGACAAAATTAAATTAACATTCTGTGATAGGAAACATTATCTACAGCCTCAGTTGACAGTTGACCCTGGCTGGGAAACGTGTGAGATATTCATGGTAATGTTGTAGCCTGGAGTCCTTGTTTTTGGCACTACTTGCCTCACAGTTTTGTATTTCTCAGAATTTACATGTGAGGAGTGATGTATCAAAATGTGGTAAGTCCATTCGTGGTCAAAAACTAGGTTGAAGCTATGCATAGTTTTCATTCAAAACGATATACAGCAGAACCCTGCTTTTACACTTTTCAAGAAATTTCAGTGAAATTGTGCAAAATGCGGAAAAACATAAAATGTAGGAAATTATGTTTTAAATGGTAAAATAGGCTTACCGGAACAGCATTGCATTTTTGTAGTTTATTCATGATATATGTACACAATATGCATAAAAAATCTCGTCAGGAAGATTTATAATATTATAAAGGTTATCCAAATTTTTACCGTTTTAAGCGCCAGGCGAAACTGGTAATTTTGTGGGAAGTAGAAATTTTTTATGTACTTTTCATTGTTTCCTTGTGGAATTGTCTCTCAATAGAGAACATACTACTTTTGTGCCATTTTGGGGGTCAATAGATGTTAAACTAATTACAAAGGCTCCAATAGCGCTTATTAGCAGTTCATCCTTCATTGTGTGCATTGTTATGTATCGGGTTACAAATTATAATAAATTTTTTTTTTTTTTTGCCATTTCACTGTTCTACCTACTTAACATTTGGTATTAGAGGATGACTATTTTGACAGCAAACAAGAGATGATAAACTAGTTACAAGTAATTTTTAAATTAAGAACTTGAGAGCTCTAAAAATCCTAAGATTATTTGATTAAAGTGAATGAATTATTTCTTATTGTTGGAACATTGTTGGCCTTATCACAATGTGAATAGGAGGTAAAATGCAGCATTCACATTGCGAGACACGCAGAATACTGGTGTGTATACCTACTGCTCCTGATCCGGTAGGTTGCTGTTGGCAGAATTACTCAATATTGGTATCCCCACTAATTATTTCTTGCAGCATTGTAGCTTTACGTCACCAGTGGACTCGTGTCGACAGCTGACACGTGTCCGTTTTCGTCACTTACTCGGCAGGTCACTAGTGGCGCAGGTACTGTAATCTTTTAGCTACACCGTAGCAGTGTTTCGTGTCTCTCCGAAGCACGGCAGTTGCACAGTAACTGAGTGGGATTGTTGTTCCGACAGAGCTCGGTTCAGGGAAACTCTGACGTGGCCGCAGAATTCGCAGCTCTCGTGGCGAAGGCGGCGAGCGACGACGGTGGGGGCCCGCCGGCTGGGAGGCGGCCGCAGTCGCGGGAGTTCCCGCACAGTGGGGTACAGACGAGCACGGTTTTTTCTCTGTGGGGCTGCGTTTGCGGTGATGGCATGTGTGTCTGGGACCTGTCCTGTGGTGTAGTGTGGTGTGTGTGGTGTGGTTTGTGTTGTTTATCAGCAGTTCTCATGCTTTTGTTTGTATTTTGAATTGGTAACGTGTCGGGGAAATATTAGAAATGTGGTGCTCTAGGATGCAGAATAATGTTGGGTAGCAAATTACACAACTGAAATTTTTAAAATTGATGAAAAGTTTATTCTATAGAGTGTACTGGAAAGGATAGTGTTTTTTAAAGTGAATGTAATGATTAGTCGAGAATACTTGGGATTGCAGTATTCTAGAGGTGTCGGATAACGTATAACCGATCCTTTTGATGGCTAATGGAATAGTGGAGCAGCAGCATTGCTGCCAATGACTCTTGGATGATGAATGTAGAATATTTCTCACACAATTAAGGGTTTCAGTAACATGATCTCCTACCCAGGAAAGGTAGATTCGAAGTTTGTGAAGGCTTCATAGTGGCTACCACATCTATGTATTTACTTAAAGTAAGGTGCTATATTTTTTGACTTAGGTTGTATTTATCAAAATTCGTGAACTTCTGTTTAATAAGACTTCAGCCACTATCCTTTAATTACTTACAAATGCTATGTGTATAAAAATGTAGCATATCCACATTACATGACGTGCTTGCATTGATTTTGGTTTCAAAATTCAGCTGTTTGCGGTTTTGTTTGGAGTTGAAAGGAAAAGAAGTGAGTTAACTGAGTCATCACCATTCCTAACAGTGTTAATATTGTGAATTCAGTAAATATGTATTTAAACTTTAAACAGTGCAGATGTTTGCTTCAGAAATGTCCTAATTCTGCCCCCTCCCCCCTGCCCCAAATCTTCTTTTATATTTGAAAGGACATGTAATTAAAAAAAGAGGTGATCTCTTCTACTCCATTTGTTAATGTGAGAAATTGCGCAAATGTTTTGGGAGTCATTCTTCGGTGCATTACTTTCGTATTGTTTACATACTTCCATATTGTTTGAAAAATTTAAAAAATAGCAATTATTTTCACTTCTCACTTTCCTTGATGGAACCATAATCGATGTAGTATACAAATCATCACCTGAACTACTGGTAGTGAATTGTTGCCAGTGTAGCTTATTTCCTATTAAATTCTCACTTGGAATTCAGACATGTATCTTGATGATATTTAATTTACTGAATTTCTTGCCAATATACAGAGCTGAATTGCTACAAAACCAGCACTATAGCAATAACAAGAATAGTACTAGTTTACTTCCCTGGGCTCTGATAGGCAGTTATAGTATTTTAAAATGATTCTTATGTTCTTACATTGCACCACTATGATGATATAATAAATGACATATCAACCAGTGGGTAATTTGCTGGACCTCAAATAATAATGTAAACACAGTGAAGACCACATTGTCCCAGAAACTAAGGTAAGTGTTGCTGACAGCTAGTTGTTAACTGGCATCTGTCTGTGCCTGTTGTTGTTCTGAGTGTTTTTATTTTTGCACAATTAGATTTGAATTTTTGCTTTAGCTTGGTGATAGGATAGTTGTGGTGTGCTGCTGTGCAGAGGTTCTGGTGACGTGCGCACACGGCTGTTAATTTTTATTCTTTTTGATTTGGATTGTGGTGTGGTGGTGCATTTGACTAAATAGTTCCTTGCATGCAATTGAAGTGTGTCAGATCAATAAGTGCATATTCCATTAACACTGGCTTCTTTGCAATTATTCAGTGTTTTGTATCCTATCAGTACACAGTTTGACTGGAACGAAGATGACGTGATGCGGTCACATTAAAGTGATCACAATGTGTGTCAGACATCGACAAGCGATGCAGTCGGTGAACAGGTCGTGCACCCGTACGACTGCTTTTAGGTGACGGAGGCTGGAATTGACACTTAGATACTGCAACCGGATGTCCGGATGGGGGCGAGGGGCCGTTCGGAAGTAAAGTTGTGAGGCGAGCCAGGGTAGCGGGGACAGTAAAGCGCTCGCCTGAGAAAGGCGAAAGTTCCAGGTTCGATCTCGGTCCGGCACACAGTTCTAATCTGCCAGGAAGTTTCGTATCGGCTCACTCCAGCTGCAGAGCGAAAGTGTTGTTCTGAACCAATTTCCACATTGTGAGAAACATCCGAAAGTAAATATGCAACATTTCACTGGAAGGGTCTAAGATACCGGGGGCTTTACAGTCTGGAAAATCTCTTGTGGTGTATTGCGGGTGACCTCGGCACGATGACATCTACCGGCAGGAGGGGGCCACGTGTCGGGCAGTCGACAATGTGAGCGGTTTGAATAACTGGGAGAAGAGTTTGACGTTCTTCCCTGGTCACTGCATCACTGAACACGTGACGGTCGGCACCTCTTAGACGCTCTTCCTGCGTGTCTCGTGGCTATTTGATGTTTCACAGGGGTCACATTAATGTGGCTGTGCTTTGTGTTCAAGGCATCCTAGATGCACACTGCTAAAATCTGCCCTCTCCTGACGCAGTTAGGAGTATCAAAGTTAAAATTCCACGCACCTTTCATACTTACCTGCAGATAAGATTGCATTAATTATAACTTCTGAAATTTTGTTTACATCCTACCATCCTAAATGGTGGAATGTTTTGTGCTTGTCTGTGTATATAGTGGTTAACATGTTACTTTCCCTTTACCATAGTAGTGTGTGTGTGTGTGTGTGTGTGTGTGTGTGTGTGTGTGTGTGTGTGTCGTCAATTTTATAATTCGTAGCTAATTACATGAAAATTATTCAAAAATAATTGAAGTTTCGCATAAGGTAGTTTGTTAAAGAACTGAAATGTTCCCTTTTTCTGAATATTATTTAAAAGTAGTTGGCAGGGTTAGATATTTTTGTTTCCTGGATATACTGAATTACAATGTACAATGTCTGAAAACTCGGTTCAGTGTATAGACCTGTAACATTAACATAGATGAACTGTGTACTACAGTTACCTTAACGTCCTTTGAAATAGTCTCTCCCGTAACTATACACTGCTCGAGCTCTGTGATATGCGTCTTGGAAACTTTGAATTAATTCTTCCTTTGGGATGGTGTTCAAAGGTCTTAGCAAATTCGTTGGATGTCAGGAATATAGTCAAATCTTCTTACTTTTAAATAGTTTTAGTTGGGGTATAGGAAGAAGTTCGGATGATAGAGATCCGGTGAGTATGGTGGACGTTAAAGTTGCACGACAATGCTTGTCCACACACAGCCAGTTCAACAAACAGTTTCTGGCCAAAAAGGGGGGTGGTGCAACTAGAACATCCACTGTATTCACCGAATCTTCAGACTACTTCCTATTTTTGAAACACGCTTTGAAAGGAAAGAGGTTTGTCAATATTCCTGACATCCGACGAAATCTTAGAAGGCTCTTGATCACCATCTCAAAAAAAAGATTTATTGCAAATTTTTTACGGCATGTATTGTAGAGCTCAGTGATGGGTGGTGAATGTTCCAAATAACAGTAACGTAACTGCAGTACTTTGTATAGGCATTATCTGACTGAAGAAAGTGTCTGTCTTCAGAATAAATGTAAATATAAGAGTAAATTTGTATTTCTGTAGTATGGGTTAGGTTCTGTGTAATTGTAAAACATTGCGGTATGGCATTGAAATTCATATAATGAAATTTATGTTAACTGACATTGTTCAGACAATTGAAAATTTAATGGTTCGTCTGTTACAGGTCATTGTGCTACATAAACAACGTGACATTCAGCCAGAATATGCCAATTTAATTAGTAACTAATGCCTGAAATAACACTGTGTTCAGTTTTAACATTAGAACCATTGTCAGGACATTTTTGTCCCATTCCAAAATTGTCCCCCCTCCGTCCCCCGTACCTCATTAGATTGTTTTAAGAGGTGGATAAGACTTCCGGTATTTCCTAGTCTAGTTTATTTTGCAATAAAAGTCCACACTATTGGTTGCAATATTCAAAGAAAAAGCAATAAATATCTTGATATCTAGAATCAGCGATGGGAAATTTTTGTCTTATTGAGTGAAATTCTCATTGATGATTGTGCCAATGCTCTTAGTAGCCTTTGTTGTCTGCTGCTGCAGGGTAGATATGAAGTCCAGTGTATCTGGCTGAATGAAGCTTAATGCAACTAAAACAACAGCACTGTGAATGAGTGTGGCTCATGTCGGATACATGCTTCCATTCTGTAGAAGCTGAATCTGAAAGAGATGATGTGTAGGTGGCCTTCTGACTGTAGAACAAAACAGTGCAGCACATAACTTACATGAAATGGAGGGAACAATGAGAATTCTGCTAAAACTCTGTGTGTGTGCAAAGTAATCCCAAAGAAATAAAAGTTGCTGCATTGAAATTTTTTGTTTTATTGGTGAATCTCTCACTGTTTCTTGTTATTTTGTATGGAAGGGGTGAAACAAAAGTGGACCTTCTTTGATCAGACAACTGAGGAATACAATCTTCCATGTCTATTATGTACCACAATCATTTTGGAAAATGAAGTCTCTTCTCAGGTTTTGCATGTGGTCAGTACAGTCTAAACAAGAAGTTTGGTATCGTGTCAGGCATATGGGCAAAGGTCACAGCAAACTGTCAAAGCATGTATGTTCCTGGATCATATATTTTTATCTATGAACAGTAGATACCAGTAGTCATTCCATGCCTTCAAAATCTAGTAAATACGGACAATGATACTGGATTGTGGTCAATAGAGATTCCAAATATGCTAAATGCTTTCCCATGTCTTGGTAAAGGTACCACCCATTCTTTTGATGAATGTCCTCATGACCTTGTAGTATAGAAATTTTTGTACCCATGCCTAAGTAAGGGAAAAATAACATGTGACAACTTCACCTCACTCTGTGGCATGGAAAGAAACAAGACACGAGCTGTAAAATTGCAAGCGAAGTGCATCAGGAAAAACTATGCAAGACTGTAGCTTCCAAAAGCAAAAATAAGATTCTCACATTCTATCAAGGAAATAAAGGAAACATGGTAATAATTCAGTTACTTAATCAGAGATGTACAAATTGTGACTGACATGTCAGACTTGACACAGTGGCACATTATAATGAAACTACTTGCAAAGTATATATTGTTGACCAGATACATAGGTGGTGAAAACCGATAGGTGGTGGCTAACTTGAAATGGTGTGATTTTACACAGTTCTATTGATGATTCAAAAAAGTTTCCTAGTTTATTTACATTTAATTCAAAATATGTAATTAACTGAAGAAAAAATCTTGAAAATTTTTGGAGTATTGGCAAGAAATGACATTGCAAGCTGCTGTATTTTCCAGTGAGGTGAAACTGAATGTACATGAACAATGTTAGTGATTGCAGAAGAATTTCTTGTTTGTTTCCATACAGGGTGAAGACATTTCCTGGTGCCACGGAAGTAAACTGTTTCATTTATATCGAAGCCTTTGTCTCTGTTCCGTTGTCAGCTTCTGTAACCTCAGTTGCTGCTTGTTTACACTACTCAATCTGTGCCTTATGCCTTGTATTAGCTTGTTCACACTAACAGGTGAGGCAGTGTGGCAGCTCATTCGGTTTGCTGTCAGGTGTGATTGGAGATGTGTTAAACAGACTATACCACAGAATTACAGTTATGCAGTACACAACAAACACCAGGTTTTTAGAAACTTTATTGATCTTTTAATTCAGTAGTAGACGATTTCTTTGCGAGAAAGATCAATATATGTTGGGAGAGTGCTTAAGGCTTTCCAGAAATTATCTGAAGTTGTTGGAGATATTCATTGGGTATCTTCTCTTTTGTTAACTTTCCTTTGCAGGCAGTGACCACTGATGCTACACTGAACGCTCTGGCTGTAAATGTTAATTCGTACATAGTAGATAGTCAGTATGTACTCACACTTAGAAATTAAGATATGCTGAAGAAAGTCTGAAAAAATAGTTTCGTAGATCTACCGCAGAAGATACTTTTCACACAATTGTGAAAATTGAGAGGTTTTTAATATCCATACTATTAACACTTTTAGGGAAGTAAGCAATTTCTTTTTGCCATAGAAGATTATTGCAGTTAGTTACTAATGTGTGGTTGGGAAAATGTAAAATTTAGTTGGCAGTTTAAGACTTCAGATGTGAACGACGAGATACTGTAAATAACATTTCGATGCCGTTCGTAGACTACTGACGACTGAGGTGGGGTCTATTTTCAGAACACCGGGCAGAGCCTGGACGTGGTGGCGGACTTCGCAGCACGAGTGGCGAAGGCGGCGAGTGAGAAGACTAGCCCCCCTCCGCAGCAGGGCCCGCCGCCGTCGGCAGCGCTGCAGGCGCCGCCGGCCCAGGCCCAGGGCCCGCCGCCGCCCTTCCCGTCGGACACTCAACCGGTACGTGGTAGTACGCTATAGCCCGGAATTCCTCGAGGTCGTGAACGGTTGAGCTTGTGCCGAACTATTGACTCTCGAGATGGTTGCGCTAATAAAACGTAATCGGCTACACAGTTTGAAATTTCAATTAATGAATATCAAATATTTTCTTTATCAGTCTCATTTTGATTTCTTCCATTTCCCTTAAATAGCTTTTTACAAAGCTTACGATTAAATTTTAAATAAGATGATCACTTCCGTTCCGTTTTCAGTGATTACTTCTGAATTGGAAGGTTATTTCAATCTTTGTGGCAAAACCTTAATCTGACTTGCACATCTTATAGCCACTCGAGGTATACATGTGCATAATTTTGCCAGTCGCTTGATGCCATCTGAAGAAACTAGGGGGAACATTTTTTTTTTCCAGGTACTTTGGTAAATGGAGAGAGGCATTTGTTTAATGAGAATAAATCCTTCCTGTAATCAGTCCTGAAGTTCCTTCAGATTGTCAGTAATCTGTGACACATTAAGACTTAATGGAGAGATTGAGATTCATCTCTAAACGTTAACCTTTGATTGGTTATTACCAATGAAAAGTGAAGGTCCCCAGTTAGTCCCTTGCTGTGAAGTTTGATATTGGCTTACACTCCACTGTAGAGTGAAAATTATATATCTTTTTTAAAATATGTGCCATCACATTCATTTTCCTTTTATTGTGCTCTGCAATGCTTGATGCCCAGTTTACTCTGTACTTCCTCACCACAGAATCGTCGGCAACTTCACTGTATTGGGGCAAAATGTTAGTGCTATCCGAGCATTACTTTGACATATTGTCACTGCACTATTGTTACAGTATGGTATAAGTTTTACAATGTTATTATTTTCAATTAGCAAAATAAAATGTAACAACATAGAAAACATTACATTGTTAAATGTTAATTGAAGAAAGAACAAATAAGATAAAACTTGTACTGCATTTACCCCCGCCCACGAAAAAAGGGGGGGATTGAAAATTAAAAGAAGGAAGCATAGAAATTACTCCAAATTAGAGATAGTAAAAGTTGTCCTTCATGGGGTGTAATTTATAATAAACTGTACTGTTATTCTTACACTTTTTATTATAGCAACAACTGGTCACTGCTACTTAATGTTTTAATTTTTACCCTTAGTTGCAAATCAGAATAAATAATGTTAAATAAAGCCACAAGTATCATTCCAGTGTTTTTATATTATGTGTTATGTTTCTTTTAAACTAGGAAGCATCTGTTTGGAGATGGTGCAGTTGCTGGATATTAAAGCAGTTAATCAAAACATTACTTTTCTGAAACCATTTATTACAGTTAATCTGAGAAAGATATTCACTGGCAGCAAAACTTTTTATGGAATAAATCAATTACAAAGAAGTGTATGTAACGATTCAAATATCCTTAAAAGTGCTTCTGGAAGACGTAAGGTTAGCCGCTCGTCACAATACAATTGCCGGCCGCTCCCGCGGGAGACGGTGTGTGTCGGTGGTGCAGTGGGCCAGAAGTTCAGTGTCGCTGTTTCAGGTTGTGAACGGACCCGAGCACGAGAAGGTGCTGCCGGCAGAAGAGCAGCCCGGCAGGCCGCCGGGGGTGAAGCCCGGCAACGACGTGACGGCCGAGGTGTTCCGGCCGATGCCGGTGCACTCGGACCACCAGCCCGTCGTGAACAAGGTGAGCCACAGAACTTTATCTTGTTTGGCAAAAGTTTGTGCAAATATTAGTTACAACACATTACTGCTCTTCTTCACTGGATAAATTGGTATTAATTTCGAATGACTCCACTAAATGATGCAACAACACCAAAATGCATATATCCAAAAATAATCACGTACTAGTAGTAGTAGTAGTAGTAGCAGCAGCAGCAGTTTGGAACTCAGTACCTCGAGATAATGTTCTCAGCAAAACATTTTCTCTGGTGGGCACATCTCAGAAGTTTTGATGAATTTTAATAAAATTTAGACTTGAGCCTTAATGGACACTTCATCCCTCCTTATGAGTTACAAATAGGCTTTATTCTACCAGTACTAACTGTTGCTAATTTCTTTGTGAGGTTTTACCTCTTACAATGAAACAGCCACTATAGTTGTTAGAAATTAGTCGCTAGTTGACATTTGTCACTAGCCGCTACAGTGTTGCCGCATAATCAGCCGGCTACTGCTTCGCTATAGGTAGCACACAAACTTGGCAGGTCACTTCATGAAAGCTGTTCATATATTTCATAACGTGGAGCAGTGTTGGAAGAGGCTGTGCCATCTCTAGTAGTACTAGATTGTGATTACTGCGTCTACTGCGATTAAAGTTTACATCTCGGATACGAAATTTTCAGATACAGTGCTAAAAGCAAACTGTAATTTCTCGGTATTATTTGTTGCCATACCTGAAGATATCTTCGTACTAGCTAGAAGTTCATGAGATCCTGTGTTACCAACCAATTAAGAGTCTTGCTTTTCACTTAATTACAGGTTCCGCTACTATTATGAATAGACATAGAAACTGGCAAAAATCTGTTAAATTAATTTAATAAAAATTTCAATCAAAGTAATTTTGATACACAAAATAATTTGAACTGACAATATTGAGTTTGGAAGTTCATTCTCTATCACTGTGCGACGCAAAAGGGTATCTAAACAATGGTACACATTGAGTGACAAAAATAGTCACCTTCAGAGAGCCTGGTTTCACGTAAATCGTGCAAAGCTCATTGAATGTAAGCTGGTACCTGTCCAATAACACTTGAGTAGGTGACGATAAGTCAGGGATTGTAGAAAAGGATCTAGTAGACGTTAGATAAATGTATAGATATGTGGAAAATAGATACCGCCTACAGGAAAACAAGACATTTGGAGACAAAGGCAGTGATATTGAATATCAAGAATTCAGATGGAAAACAAATACTAAGCAAAGAAGGGAAAGCCAGAAGATAAAAAGGAATATATAGGTCTGTACAAAGGAAATAAAATTGAAAGCAGTATTCTATAAGTGGAAGACGAAGTAGAGGAAGATGAGATAGGAGATATTGTACTGCGAGAAGAATTTAACACAGCTCTAAAAGATTTCAGCAGAAACAAGGCAACTGCAGTAGATGTCCTGTCTGAACTGGTATTATCTTTAGGAGAGCCACTCGTGAACAAATTGTTCCTTCTGGTACGCAAGAGGAATGAGCCCGGGGTGGGGGGGGGGGTGATACCCTCAGACTTCATGAAGAATATAGCGATTCCAATACCTAATAAAACAAGTGCAGACAAATGTGAAAATTACAGAACTATAAGTCATGGTTGCAAAATACTAACATGAATTATTTATAGACAGATGGAAAAACTGGTAGAATTCTACCTTTCAGGCTGTTAGGAAGTGGAAGTGGGTGGTCGGCGTGAAAGGAAATACTCCATCGCAGCGAGGCCCTGGGCATGTGGGATATTTGTGTATAAGGAGGTGGCATCAATGGTTACAAGGATGGTTTCAGGAGGTAACAGGCTGTTACCTCCTGAAACCATCCTTGTAACCATTGATGCCACCTCGTTATACACAAATATCCCACATGCCCAGGGCCTTGCTGCGATGGAGTATTTCCTTTCTCGCCGACCACCCACTTCCCTACCTAAAACCTCTTTCCTTAATACCCTAGCCAGCTTCATCCTAACCCACAACTTCTTCACCTTTGAGGGCCGGACATACCAACAACTAAAGGGAACAGCCATGGGAACCAGGATGGCCCCCTCGTATGCAAACTTATTTATGGGACGCTTAGAGGAAGCCTTCCTGGAAACCCAGGCCTGTCAACCCAAAGTTTGGTACAGATTCATTGACGACATCTTCATGATCTGGACCAACAGTGAAGAAGAACTCCAGAATTTCCTCTCCAACCTCAACTCCTTTGGTCCCATCAAATTCACCTGGTCCTACTCCAAATCCCATGCCACTTTCCTTGATGTCGACCTCCATCTGTCCAACGGCCAACTTCACACATCCGTCCACATCAAACCTACCAACAAACGACAGTACCTCCATTATGACAGCTGCCATCCATTCCATATCAAACGTTCCCTTCCCTACAGCTTAGGTCTTCGTGGCAAAAGAGTCTGCTCCAGTCCCAAATCCCTGAACCAGTACACCAATAACCTAATAACAGCTTTCACATCCCGCAGCTATCCTCCTGATCTGGTTCAGAAGCAAATTACCAGAGCCACCTCCTCATTCCTCCAAATCCAGAACCTTCCACCGAAGAATCCCAGAAGTGCCCCTTTTGTCACCGGGTACTTTCCGGGACTGGAGCGGACTCTGAATGTGGCTCTCCAGCAGGGATACAACTTCCTTAAATCCTGCCCTGAAATGAGATCCATCCTTAATGACATCCTCCCCACTCCTCCGAGAGTGTCTTTCCGCCGCCCACCTAACCTTCGTAACCTCCTAGTCCATCCCTATGAAACCCCCCAAACCACCTTCCCTACCCTCTGGCTCCTACCCATGCAACCGCCCCCGTTGTAAAACCTGCCCTATGCACCCTTCCACCACCACTTACTCCAGTCCAGTAACCCGGAAGGTGTACACAATCAAGGGCAGAGCCACTTGCGATAGCACCCACGTGATTTACCAACTGACATGCCTGCACTGTGAAGCGTTCTGTGTGGGAATGACCAGCAACAAACTGTCCATTCGCATGAACGGTCACAGGCAGACAGTGTTTGTTGGTAATGAGGATCACCCTGTGGCTAAACATGCCTTGGTGCACGGCCAGCACATCTTGGCGCAGTGTTACACCGTCCGGGTTATCTGGATACTTCCCACCGACACCAACCTTTCAGAACTCCGGAGATGGGAACTTGCCCTTCAGCTTATTCTCTCCTCCCGTTGCCCACCTGGTCTCAATCTCCGCTAACTCAAATTCCCGCCCACTATCTTTAGCATCTTTGCCTGGGTTCTGTGGACAGAGCCTCTGCCTCAATTGGTATCTCTGTCCAACTTCTTTGCTTTTCACAAATGTCTGTCTAGGTGTGTTTGCGTTTCGATATGTCTGAGTGTGTGTGTATTTGTTTACCTTCCTTTTTTTCCCCTAAGGTAAGTCCTTCCACTCCTGGGATTGGAATGACTCCTTTTCCACTTCCTTAAAACCCATATCCTTCCCTTTTCCTCCCCTTTTTTCCTCTTTTTCCTGAAGAAGCTGCCAGTTGTGGCGAAAGCTTGTATGTGTGTTTGTGTGTGATTTTATTTGTTTCTCTCGACGAGCCGGTCCTTTTGGTAAGTCATCTCTTTTCTATTTTTATATATATATAAAAAATATAAAAAATAGACGAAGATTACAGACCAGGCGAAGGAGCACAGGTGTGACAGCATCACAAATACTGGCAGTATGTCTGCCTAGGTGTACTTGTGTCTGTGTGAATGTGTGGGCATGTGTGCATTTGTTTACCCTCCATTTTTTCCCCCAAGGTAAGTCTTTCCTCTCCCGGGATTGGAATGGCTCCTTACCCCCTTCCTTAAAACCCTCATCATTTCCTTTTCCCTCTCCTTCCCTACTGCCTGAAGACGCAACTGGGTTGCGAAAGATTGCGATTGTGTGTGTGTGTGTGTGTGTGTGTGTGTGTGTGTGTGTGTGTGTGTGTGTGTGTGTGTGTGTGTCTATTCATTTATTTATTTGTGATGCCTGTCACACCTGTGCTCCTTCGTCTGGTGAGTAATCTTCGTCTATTTTTTATATTTTTTTTCCTGCTAGGAATTTTTCGTCTTAATATTCGTATTCTCAACACTTTTTGCCAAGTCAGTACCTAAAAATTAACTTTGGAGGTTGTCAAATGCATCATAATTTGCCCTCCCCTAATTTTGAATCGAATAAGCCTCCTACTCGGCTCGCGAGCAGAGGATCGCGATCGGTTCTAGGAACGACAGATACAAATCTGCCTCCACCCCACGAGTGAAGTTAGCTGCTTTCACCAGGTTCACCAGCCATCTGTAGTAACAGAGGACGATCTCTGAATCCGGGCAGACACGAGCACAGATTTATCGTCAGTGCTATCCCCACCGGCAGAGCTGCCTCCGCACTGTGGACGTCTGCCTTCTTTCCCGGCCTGTCCGTTTCCCTAGGGGTGTTCCACTGCCTGACAACGGAGCTCCCAGTGACGTGGGAACCCACCTTATTGCACTCGACCGAACCTCTCCGAAATGTCGGCTACTGTCCGAGCGGTCGTGGCGGCCCTTCTCGGTAGTGAGCGTCTTCTTAAACTGTTACTGAGTTGTAACGGTTATTGCGCCCAGCACAGGTGGCCACTAGCTGTCTGGCAACTGGTGAGGTGGCACTGTAGTAGACTGTGGTGCACACTGCTTGTAGCCGGCGGCCAATTACCTCTGTTATTTTGACGTTAGATTGAATGTAAAAATTAAAGGATAAAGCTCTTATCGACAAAAATGTGCAAGAAGTTTAAAAATCGGAGAGCAATATAGAAAAGTTTAATTAACTAAATGGTCTGGATATGAGACACAGGGGTGCTGCCAGCAGTAGTCATATCATTGGAGTACTCTGGGTTTATTTTTAGTAGATTACAGATGTCCTTGTAATGATACACACATTTAAATGCCTTTAGAATATTGATAATATTGTTGGAATAATTGAGATATTGGCATGGTCAGTACTGCAAAGAAACACGTGCAGTCGTCATAGTTGTGTGATGTGAGAACCTTGTTTATTGTCCACACTGTAAACGTCATCTTCCCAGATAAACATTCCTCAGATTAATATGTGAAAATTTCATCACTTTCTGTTGAGTATTTTGCAAATGTGGTAAAAAATGTAACTCCCTTAAAAGAATTGTGCTTGATTTTAATATGATTATAAATAGGAAAAATACTACTAATCTTATATGTTTAACTATGTTGTTTGGCCATGTGTTGAGAGATTTTAAGAATGAAGGTTCTTTCCACATAAATCTGTGTCACTGTTTGCATCCCATTTATTTTGTTTGTGTCCTACAAAGTAGGTATGTGAATTTTGACATTGATGGGAACTTATAAAGCTGAGAATGAGTGCGAAGTGAGAAATGGAGAAAGTGACACGCAAAGTGGTCCGGTTGCAGGAGCCTCAAGACGTCGGCGGTACCCCTGTGGTGAGCGCACGCACCAATGCGCCGGCAGTGGAGGTAGTGCACCGCCGCGAACATTTCCCCGCTCTGAAGGGATCGTCGGCCGGCGCGCCTCCGGGTTCCGGGCCGGCGGTGGCCGGTGTTACCGGCCCGCCGTCGACGGCCTCTCCCAGGAGGAAGCCGCCGCCGGCGTCGACGCCGCCGGCACCAGTGTCTCAGGAGAAGCCGGGGCTGCCCGCTGCGGCCCCGGTGCCGTCGCAGCAGGCGTCTGCGTCCATAGTTCCTCCCATCTCTGTGGTAAGTGAAATGTACTTGTGAAAATTTGAGTGTTGTTTATTGACTGCTATATATATAGCCAAATATAAGTCGTACTTTTTTGCAGTTTTCGGAGTCTGAAAATTGCCTGCGGCTTACAGTCGAGTGCAAAGCAAAGGGAAGATCTCAAAAATTGCACCGAGCGCTACCACAAATAATGTTTACTGTTGAACATATAAGTGTTTTGTAGATGTGAAAATAAATTCTGGGGCCAATAGTTCTGCAGAGAAATACAAGAAAAAAAGATCCACAGAAAATACAAGAAAAGAGATCAGACAAGTGTCCATTGAATTTATCGTCCAATGCTGGAAATAGAAATTCAATATTGCTCGTATTAGTGTAACAGCCTTTTAAATATTAGTAGCAACAAAAATGAAGCAAATTTTAAGCAAATCAGCAATTTTTGTGAAGTGCTGGAAGTTTTCACGTTAAAGCTGAACGAGTGCGCAAAAGCTGCCAGAAAATTAAGAAGAGAAACTTGTGGAATTTCACTGCTTCATAACCGGGCCACACGTTGGAAGCAGATAACTTCTTGGCCATATTGGGAACGCTAACCGAACTCTCGTTCTTACGTGCCATCAAATTATATTGTTGATGCCATATGAAAGAAAGAGTATTCTTACGTCAGGCGGTGAAAACTTGTGGATGTGTTACTTTTCCTTGCACAGCAGATAAACATAAATTACTTCATTCATAGTGTTCAGTCGAAAATTTTACAGAACTAGGAAGTATTTTGAAAAAGTTAAATTGCATGAGCAAAGAGAAGTACATGGTTTTCAGAATACATATTGATTATGCTTGTAGGGAATACTTGTCCTTGGGCAATGTGTGGTTTATGCAGTTGGCTGATGTCAGTTTGCATGAAGGACGTAACACCTACAGTAGCAGGATTCTTGTTAGATAAAACTGGGTAATGACTACATGAAAATGCAGTTTATGGGGACTGCCTTTCAAAACGGACAACATGACAGGACATGTAAAACACACACATTTTCCAAGTGTGCCAATGAATTGTGATGCATGGAAGTGTGTTCAAATCAGATAGTGCAGCAAGCATTTACAAATTGATAGCAAATGCTCTAGATTGTGTGGTGGGTGGATGCTCTGTACGAAGATCTGTGAAATGAAGAATTTTACGACTCTGAATTCTGTATTCATAAAATATGTATTACAAATCTAATAAAATGTTTTTCTGTTTTTCAAGTTTGATTCTTATTTTTAAGTTTTGCTAATTATTATTCGTTTGAGTTGGTGACATCTGCATGTTCATATTTTAAAGTAAAAATTGGATTTGGAAATATGGTTGACACTATGTCTTCTATTTTGTCCTCGCAATGAGGAGATGGTGCATATGAATTGTGATCCTTGAAGACTCTGTGCCATAGAAATTTCAACATTATTCCGTGTATACTTCTGTGTTAGTTATTGGCTAATTTCAGTCTTGCCCTAAGAGTGTGACAGTAGGGATAAGATTGTCTTCTATTTTGTCCTCGCAATGAGGAGATGGTGCATATGAATTGTGATCCTTGAAGACTCTGTGCCATAGAAATTTCAACATTATTCCGTGTATACTTCTGTGTTAGTTATTGGCTAATTTCAGTCTTGCCCTAAGAGTGTGACAGTAGGGATAAGATTGTGAGGTGCAGCGACTAGAGTGCACTGAGAATTTCTTGAGCTACCTGCGCTCGAGCAGTTCTCCAGAAGCTCCCGAGAAGTGGTGCTGCGGTGGCAGTTGAGTGGGGCAGCACTCCACACCACGCACTGCGTTTATTTAACTGCCTGCTGACACTCGTGGGCAATGTTCTCAACTCTCTGTGATTGTTGTTCAAATACAACAGGCATGATAAGACATTTAAAATTCCACAATATATCTAGCAATCAGACAGACATCCACGTATGTAGATGGGTCTTCTTCTATTAATGCAATTCAGACCAAATACCCAAGTATGCATATAAATTATTGTTCAAAAGTGATAGATTGGCTGGCCAGTACTTATCTTTGTTCTATACTGTCAATAGTGAAACTAATGAAGAAAAAAACGTATGGAAAAAAGACAAGCTTTCGGAACACAGTTCATTTTTCTGATCTGCCTTCCACACTCCTTAAGCACCATCCTCATGACCTAGGTCGTGATTTACCTTTCCCTGTTCCCATCCTTTTTTCTTCCGTTCTCTTCCACCTGAAGAAGGAACTGTGTTCCAAAAGCTTGTCCTTTTTTGTCAGTTTCTTCTTCTTCTTCTTCTTCTTCTTCTTCATTTGTGTCACTATGGGCAGTACAGTACAAAGATAAGTACTGGCCAGCCAATGTATTGCTTTTGAAAAATAATTTATCGTCTCTGAAGAGAATTTCCATCATTGATAAAGTACGTATGTGTTACCCATTCCAACTAAAGAAATTCGCTAAATAGGTTGGATAGATCCGGAAACAGTCCAGAAACTTTAATTTTTGATTTGTCTCTGATTATATGATATACGTCAAAAGTAACAGTATCCAAACTTTTCAACATATTTTGGATAGAACAAGCAACTCAGTATTGTAGTTGTAAATTGTGGTAGCTGTGTTCAGAAAGTATTAGGCCTTGAAGCTGGAATGATAAGCAAGACAGATGAAACCTTTCCAGGTACTTGAAATTCTGGCAATAACCAAAGATATTGCAAGCTCTGGCTCTTCCCCTCCAATATATATATGGAGTTTTGGGTGTACTATGCTGTAACATTTCTCTCTCATTTAGTAAATGCATGTGGATTGGATATTTGTTTCATGTGAATCACTTCTCTTAGTAGTAATAATCTTATAATTTTTTCTTCTTCTGATAAACGTACTAATACTATTACTATTAATAGTAAATCATTTAGTACAAAAAAAAAAAAAAAAGGCCATATACTTGAAACCAATGTGTAAAGTACAAATTATTTCTTAAATGTACCCAAGACAATGATTACGACTGCTCTGACTAAAAGCTTCATTCTGGAGTAGTTTCGCTCAGCCTCCACAGAGTGCAGCATGGTCGACAGATTGTTGAGTACTCGAGAATTTGCCTTAGCTTCGTGCGTTTCTCGACTCCGCTTATAATCCATCTCTGTGTGACAGTACAAACACACAAGAATATACATCTGTGGAATTTTGCATTCGTGTTGTTCTTATTCTGAACCGTGATAGAAATGAGGCAAGATAACTGACTTTTAATATTGAATTTTATATCTTACACAACTGCAGATACTGTGTAGACAAGCTGTTTCCTAGGAATTTAAAAGAGTATAGTAATCTCCAAAATAATCTTGCCTGTACTCAAATGCTAAGCTCATGACTCAAAACCCAATTAGTATTACTGAAATTTTATCCAATTTTACGTAATTTGTATCATTTTCAAAAGAAGGAAATTACTGTAGATAACTTTTTGGGTGCTTCAATTAAGTAGATTCTACACCTACAGGGATACTCTGCAAGTTACATTGAAGTGGATGGGAGAGTGTTCATCTAACCGTTTTCATAATATTTCTCTATAGTTCCATTATCCAGTAGCTCGTGGAAAAAGGAACACCTAAATCTGTTTTCGATTTGATGTCTTATTATTATGATGATGATGATGATGATGATGATGATGATTCCCTGTGTATGTGGGTGCTAACAAAATATGTTCGCACTCTGAAGAAAACGTTTAGTAAAAGAAATTTTGCAAGATCTCAACGCAACAAATAACGCCTTTCTTCTAATGATTTCCACCCCAATTCTTGCACAATTTCCGACTCTCTCTCTGTCTCTCTCTCTCTCTCTCTCTCTCTCCATGATAGTTCTTTTATTTAAAGTTGTTAGTAATTGTTACTCACAGTATTTTAGTGGATTGATGGCACATAGGTTTGATTTACCGTGTAACTGAAGTTTAACAGATTTCTTTTAGTGGTCATATGGATGACGTCACATTTATCATTATTAAGTGTTAATTGCCAATTTTTGCACCGTGCAGATATTGTACCTAAATAACTTTGCAGTTGCTTTTGGTATGCTGGTGACGATTAACCAATAAATGACAGCATCAGCCGTGAACAGTCTAACCACATGGCTATCGAATTTTAGAATCTTTTTATGTATATGTAGGGACAGGAAAAAATCAGTGTTATTTTATGGCCAAATCGGTAATATTTTTTGCACTTGTTGTTATTTATCGGTGTTATTTACGGTAACTTTTCCATTTTCAGTGCTATATTTTTGTAGTATTTAATAATTTCTCAATGGGATGTTGAAAATTACACTACTTATAAAAGATGGTGGGTCAAATTTGATATAGATGTTGGAAAAAAAATATTTTGGAATGTTTAGTCACATCTGGCTTTGAAAGTAGGTTGAAATGGACAAAGTCCAGAAAAGAAAGTGTTTGTTTAAACCCAGTTGCAGTTATTATAAGCCTGAGAGAAATCCAATATCATGTCCGTAAATCGTGATCTGTAACTCTGACCCTGTTCAAACCTTGTGAAGTTGCAGTTTCACTAACCAAAGCTGCGCATGCGCAATATGCCGAATTTACAAACTGCCAGGTCAGTGTCGATCACGGAAAATAATCAGTTTCAAAATGCTAGAAACATTTCGGCAAAGAAATCCATTGAAATATGAAAATAATCATCTCAATATTGATTACCGTAATATCTTCGTAACTTAACACAGAGAAATAAGCTTGCCGACTGTTATCGATCGTAAATTGTACTACTGTGAATATGCGCGTCTAACAATGTGTGGTGCTGTCTTATTACAGTATGCATTAAAAAATAAGAAATAGCTAATACATTTGGATCATTTCTGCATTAAATATATCACTGACAATTAAATTTACGACATTTCTTATCCAGATACAGCGTAATTTTGTTGACAATCGCCGATTTCACGTTAATTAAAAAAAAGGAAAAAAAATTGAAGAATTCGCATTATTTGTTGCGTTATGTTAGAAAAAAAATTTTTTATTTCCTGTCCCTATATAAATGGTATGTGAAGTTCAAAACTTATATAACAATCAGCCAAAATCATTTGACGCAACCTGATCATTTCACTGAAGATTAGGAGGGTAGCTGGTGATGAATAACTGAAGGAAGTTCGATGCAATCTGCTCTCACTAATTTAATGCCCTCGTTCGATCAGATATGCATACTTTTGTAGGCACTTCAACAACTTTTGTTCTTGACAATAGAAATACACGCCACAAGGGTGCATTTTGGCGGAATTATTTGCACGGTGCAGGTGGGCAGATGCCTGTAGTTTCGAAAAACTTCATTATACAACATGGGATAGGTTTGTCCACTCCAAGAATCAATTGCTTTATAACATATGGCTTTACAACATTGATTAAAAAGTCTTATATAACTTTGAAGTCAACTTTACAAATCTGGATGTGACAGTGACAATTATGTTGGCTGTTTCAAAAGCCATTAGTAGCTATTAAGATGTGTCTCCAAAAACATCATAGATCTTCATGACGACACAAACTGATAAGTCAGACAGCTGTTGTCAAATAATACTGAAATCAGTACTGCAAAAAAATGTAACTTGTTATGCTTTTTAGTGAAATCATCAATACTTAACTTTTTAAAATACAGAACATTACCAATAAACAAAAATACGTGCATTTTTCATAAAAATTACCATTAGATATTAAAGTTGTGGAACTATTCAAATGCAACAAAAGAAAATAAATCACGGCAAGATTCGAACCGCCAACCATACGTTTATAAGACCACAACACTACCGCCTGAGCTACATCGCCAGATGGTGCAATTTGCTTAATTATTGGTACTTATATGTACTTGCAATACATCAAAGTTGATATTCTCAAGAATTTTTGTGTGTTGCTTAGAATGAATGGCTTTGGCCGATTGTTGTTTTAGTTCTGAACTTTGTGCCATAATCATAAAAAAAAATTCCAAACTTCAATACCCATGTTGTCTCCTTGTAAGAGAGTGCCTCAGATTGTCGCCTAAATTGTTTATAAAAATAAGGAACAGTAGGGGCCCTGTAACACTTCCCTGGGGCACGCCAGATGTCACTTCAGTTCTCCTCCGACATTCCGTCAATTACAACATACTGTTTTCTGTCTGACAGAAAAACACGAATCCAGTCATACAACTGTGGCAATAGTCCATAAGCACGCAATTTGATTAGAAAACGCCTGTGAGTTAGTGTCGAACGCCTTCCGGAAATATAGAAATACGGAATCTTTGTCATCTCTTGTCGATAGCACTTGTCAAAACACGAGAGTAAAGAGCTACTTTCTGAACATGTGTTGACTATGGGACAATAAGTCGTTCTCTTTGAGGTAGTTAATAATATTTAAGAAAATGATATGTTCTAAAATCCTACTGCAAACAGTCTTCAATGATATAGGACTGTCAATTTGTGTATCACTCGTATTGCCCTTATGGGTATTGGAGTGCCCTGTGTCAACTTCCCAGTCTTTGAGTACGGAACATCTGCTAAGGGAGCAGTTGTATATGATAGTTACGTACATCAGCATTGTCTGAAATAAACCTAATTGTTATTCAGCTGGGACCAGGAGACTTACTGTTGCAAAGTTATTTAAATTGTTTTAATACTACAGGTATAACTACTTCTAAGTTACAAGTGCTGGAAGCTGTTGTTGTTATGAATTCTGGAGTAAAGGAATTTTGGCAAGCTGTGTTTAGCAGTTCTGCTTTAGCAGAGTTGTCATCAGTATCATGACCATTTGTGTCTGGTAACGAAGGTACTGAATATGTTTTGCTGCTAGTATACATACGACCAGAATTTCTTAGTATTCTCTACCAAATTTCGAGACAGGGTTTAGTTGTGGTAACTACTGTAAGCTTCTCGCATTGAAGTTAGAGTTAAAATTTTAGTTTAAGTAAAAGATTGCCAGTCTATGGGATTTTTTGCGTTTAAATTTCACATGCTTTTTTCCTTTGCTTTTGTAACAATGCACTAACCCTATTTTGTGTACCACGGCCAGTCAGCCCCCCTGTTTTGTTAATTAGTTTGGAATGAATCTATCAACGGTTGTTGACTGAGAGCAACATCTGATCTAAACTCACGTTGTTAG
This sequence comes from Locusta migratoria, assembly GCA_026315105.1. Taxonomy (NCBI): domain Eukaryota; kingdom Metazoa; phylum Arthropoda; class Insecta; order Orthoptera; family Acrididae; genus Locusta; species Locusta migratoria. The sequence goes on along the minus strand of CM048752.1, from coordinate 138,728,854 downwards.
TTTGGAAAGAATGGAAATTTTCACTCGTGAAAAAAGTGAAATGTAAGCAAGCTAAATTTATGAAACGAGTCTCACTGCCTGTTTGCAGCTAACATGTGTTTGGCTGTTCTTACTGCCCATTAATTGTTGCACCTATACCAATGTAGAAAACACGGATGAAAAGTTTTGCACATTGTACAAAATGTTTACCTTTTACTGATTTGAAGTAGTGTGTTACCCCTTAAACATTGTAAAAGGTGTATTTTATGCTGAATGGACAACCACAGCAGTTAAGTCCCATTAATTTACAAACATTAATGCTGAAAGAGTTCTTTCACAAAAGAAACTGGGAAAATCCAGGAATTTTTCTTATCTGCTTGAACTTCCTGTTAAGTTAATAAAACATTTTGAGTACAGTGCAATTAGGAGGGCAGAATTTTGTTGTGCAGTATCACACTCAACCATATTTGAGAATGAGTGACTGCTAGTCAAATGATTAAATTTAGTTAGATTGTAGAATTCCTCTGGTGGAATAATTTTTGATAGTGTGTCTTAGGAAGTACAGGGCTTCAAAATAAGCTTTTTATTAGAAAGAAATAGAGGTGTTTCCAAATAAGACACAGTACTCCCAAAATAATCAGTAGGATAAAGTAGAAAACTACAGTGGTCTTCATTGGTAGCAACTTTCAATTATTTCTTTATATATAAATAGTAATTGTTTCTAGCAGTATTTAAATTTTAAATTGATTAATGAGATTGAGAAATATAATATCATGAGAAATGTTTTGTTGGTTCATTGGTGGATGTTAAATGTATATATCTATTTAGAAAACAGGATGCTAAAATAATACTTTATCCATGTTCTAATTTTTTATTCTTTTTTTGTCAGCTGTGGTGATAAGTGGAGCAATTTAATTTGCTCCATTTTGTGGCTATAACATTCCCGCCCCTCCGCACCCTTCCGAACTCCAGAGCGTCGGTGGGTAGCACCACTCCGACCTTCACCTTCCGCCTCATCCCACGCTGTCCCTTCGGCGGAGTGCGACCGAAATCCCTGTACTCGCTTCGTCCGTCCCTCTCCTTTCCGTCCGCCTACCCTTCCACTCTGCAGTCGAGAATGCCCGTGCGGCAGACGCAGGTGACTCACTGACGCGATGTCCACAGGCGTTCCACCCGCCGCAGCGCTCGGGCACCCCGCCGGCGGCTCCCGTGGAGCCGCCTCCGGCCGCCGCCGCGCCGCCCCCGGCAGCCGCGCCGGAGCCCGCCCCGCAGGCCCCTGCCCCCGGCCCCGCCCCCGCTCCCGCCCCCGCACCGGCTATGCCGGCCCTCGCCAAGCCCCCGGCGGCTCCTCCCACTCAGCCAAAGGTAACTCCAGACGCGCAGGCAGCGTGCTTGGGGAGGACAGAGAATGGGCCAGCAAACGGCAGCGCGCAAGTGAAAAGCAAGAATTTGGTAAGCATGTGGTAATGCCACACAGTGATATACGTTTTCTCTTGCAATGTGTCTTACCAAGTTGTTGGCATTCCCTTGCTTCGTGAGGCCACACTTACTAAACAAAATTTAGAAGTTTGGGGAAGAATGACAGGTATCACTTCCTTTATTAGCGAACCGCATCATTTGTATTTGTTTTGCGAGTTTTAGGGTAATCTTGACTTCGTGTTTGGAGGAAGTGTCCTAATAAAATGTAACAATTTATTCCTGTCAGTGTTGCTGTCATGATGTTTTACTACCAGAAAAAATGAAAATTCTTCAGTTAAAATTGTAATTTTATTATTTTTTCTTTATGCGACGATGTATTTTTGGTCCTACTGGCATGCCTGTTTATGGTTAATTTTATTATATAGGTTAACTAATGTTCTTGTTAAAAAGAGTACATAAAGATATTACAATGTGGCCATTTGTCTGATAGTCATGAATATAAGAAGTGAAAAAAATTGCTCACTGTTTGCGGAGTAGTTGGCGTTGAAGGATGATATTAGTAAACGTATGCATAGCTGCAAGGACATTTGTACACAAAATTCTGATAAGTCGGAGAAAGTCAAAATGTTTAAGTTTGAAAAACAGAACTGCTTGTTTTATGTACAAAGGATTAGGTATTATTTTACAGTTATTTGTGCAGTTTACTTACCGCCTTAATTTGTAAAATCATGAACTAATAAATTCTTGTTTCCTTAGAAAATAAGAGTTGCTGATGACTGTGGTTGATTTTTATAACACGTTATAATAATAATAATAATAATAATAATAATAATAATAATAATCTGTGCAACAATGTTTCTAATTTTTCTAACACTTTTGTGTGAGTATTTTCTAAGGGAGTTGTAGACTGTCACAGATTCGTCTGTCTGTTCCCTCACTTATAATTACAGGGAATTTATCAAAGTGGAGTGTCAGCTGAAAGAATCAGTGAGCTCTTTACATGTATAGAAAAGGAGGAAATTCTGTTACGTGCTACAGAGAGAGCTCTGATTTCAGACTCAATCACTTTAACTTTCAGCAGCTTAACAAATGTGCCTTGCCCACCCAACACACTAGATATGTCAACAACCTGAAACGAATCTTTAAATGGGACAAGGTAGCTGACATTGACATGAAAGTGTTTCATGACCTTGTTCGCTGTTACTCCATGTTTAGGAGTGTTTTTGAAACACAAAATAATCAATGCTTAGATAAGATTGCTCTCAATGTCATGAGTAGAAATTATGATCAATATATTGGAGTTTGTCATTTGCAGTTGAAGCCCTTAGAGAGCATCATCAAATTTGTTGCCTCTCAAAATGCATCTCTAATGGTACAATTTTTTGTAATTGTGATAGTAAAAATGACTGGAGACAAATTGTGTGTTTATTTCCATACTGCAACTTAGCAACTTACCTATTACAAATCATAACATTTTAAAGCAAGGACACACAAAATCCATTAAATGCATTGCTCTTGTAAGCTTTGTCATAGTCTATTAAAACCTGATACTGAAATGTAATATATAAGGTGCGAAGTTAGGAAGCGATACAGATAATCCACATCTTGATGTATGCAAATTACTTTTATTCAGTTTCTACTAATAAAAATATTGCTTATAGTGCACAATATTATTAAAATACCATATTCTCAAGAAATTTGATTTTGTATGCCTGCCGGTTTTTCTTGCGTGTCATACGAGAATGTAGCACACATTGTGTTACTTTTATTACAAAATTATGATAGTATGAGAGCTTATTTTTATTTTTATCAGTTTACTGATTGTGATGGAAACCCTCTTCAGGTAGTTACAGTGAATGCAGTGAATAACATTCAAGGCTCTGGAAGTTTTTTCGTTTCTCTTGCATTGTCACAGGCGGATGGGGAAGGAAATAATTGTAATCACGCATTGGATTCCCCATCTGTTTTCACATTGATGTCTGCTGCCATGTTCCATTATAGAACAGCTTGCACTCCGCATAGAAATGTGTGGCATAAAATTTTCTGTTCAGTAAGAGTGCGGACTTCTGTTATTGATGTTCATAAAAATGGTTAAATATCCAGTTTTTTTTGTGTAAGGTATAATATTAGCACATAATATCACCACAAGTCATATAAACGACTTGTAAATGGACATGTAAATGGGCCATTCAGTTAGTAACATAGTGCAAGAGAAACAAGACAATCACTTTCTTTTTTCTTCTCTAACTTACCTTACTTTTCTATTTAATGTGCTCTAAGTCCAACAACCTAGGTCCAATGTTTCTTCAGGGAAATGCAACCCACATACGAGGAAAACAGTCATGCTTTGAGAAGTGCGAGGTGGCGGTATAGTGAGTTGTAAAAAGGTCTGTGAAGTCTAGGCTGACAATGAGTGGTTGCAATGGTGAAAGCAAATAGACATTTGCACATCAGTCATTTCCCAGGAGCTCGGTTTATCGTACGAGGGTGCTTCTGATGTTGTTCACGGGAACTTAGAAACTGTGACAGTCACTGAACACAGCTGACTAAATGTCTTTTTGACAATGCTATCGGCGAGTTCAGTATACCAATTACTAAATATTGTTATGACCAGAAAAATGAAATAATGTATACACAACACCATTTAAAATAAGGCAATAATACAAGAGGACCCGAAGGTTTTTGTTTCGGTGGGTGCCTTACCAGTTACGTGACATGATGAAAAGGCAAGTGAACAAAATCTTTACCTTGAATAATATTGTGAGGAGGACACAATTGTACTGGTGATGAAATACTGGTTTAGATTTCTCATTGGACTAAAAAAAAAAAAAATAGAGCATGACGTGGTAATGCCTGGGCTTGCCTGTGACTCAAAAATTCCATTCAGCCCCCATCTGTTGGGAAAGGGTAGTTCATAATAATATGTAGATAGGGACTAACTCACCGTAAAGACTAATGCTGACACACACACACACACACACACACACACACACACACACACACACAAAATTCTAAATTTTCGGCTGTGGCCTTCCTCAGAAAGAGAACTCGTCCACACACGTCAGTCATATGTGGCCGCCCAATGCACCCTGCAGACTGTTTGGCAGCCAGAGATGGCTGATGTGTGTGGATGAGTGTGCCTAAGTGATTTTGTGGATGAGTGTTCTTTCTGAGAAAGGTTGCAGATGAAAATTTAGAATTGTGTGTCTCTTTGCGTGTCTTTTATTTGTGTCTGTCGGTGGGTCAGCGTTTGTCTTTACGGTGAGTTGTTCCCTATCTGCATATTATTATTATTATTATTATTATTATTATTATTATTATTATTATTATTGACATTCCTTCCTGGACATTCCATTGTTGAAACTATAGTTCATATACTTCTGTAATAGCTAAGGGTTGCTGCTCCTTAATTTCAGGCCATGAGGAGAAACAGTCAATGCTGACTGCTATTGTTCCAATGTCTCAGTACAGAGAATCTGATTTTGCTCCACGACATTCCCACTGCCAAAATGGAATGGGAATTTCACTGGGTGACTATGCACCGCCCACCGCTAACCGTGCAGTCCAGACAGATCCCCTAGTGAGCCCAGCAATTCCTGACTAATGGTAAAGCCAATAGAGCAGACTTACAGTGGTTCCAAAGTCAGCCAAACAACTTCTACTGCAGACGCACTTCAAATTTGGAGCCTTAAGGGATCGGATGTGTTAACTGGTGTGCGGACTACGAAGGGGAATAAAATTTAGGAACTGCAGTGTAGATTGTGTACATTTGTAATACCTAATTAAAAAAAAAAAAAAAATAGGAGCAAAGTCTTTGATATGCCATTGTAAATACTGTAGTTGGAGGATGACCTCTTGTAATACGTGTACTCTTAACAGGACCAGTACTGATGGAAACGTGAAATGACACAGATGAAACATTTTAGGACAAGCCCCCAGGGCTCAAAATGACATTATGTATCAAAATACAAGTCAAATTTGTGACTGAAGATGGTTTGCAGTGGACTGATACAGTTTGAAGTAGTCTCTGGTTTTGTATCATAGTTTTGGTCTAAATTGAAGACGATCTGAAATTTTGTGTACTGTCTGTGCAGAAATAAGCTCAAAGAGGATGACAGTTCAGTACTGTGAAATGCGTCTGGATTAAATACTCCTGAAAATGTAGTTACTTCTGATTTTTTTAATCCAAATTTAATCCATCAACACTGAAAGTATGGACACTGAAGTGCCTAAATTGAAGATCATAACATGTCGTTACAGTTACTTTTGTGAGAGCACTGCACTTTCAATGCAGGAGTGCAGCTGTTAGATATTTGAACGCAGTTCAGCCTGCTGTGTGTGTCTTTTGTACATATGGTACAGGTGCGTTGTGAATTTATTCTGCATTCAGTTTTGGTTAGTGACCTGTCATTCTTTCTAAGCTCATTGAAGTTAACAGGGGTTATTTGTCAATTTGATTTTATTGTTTGATAAATAAAAATTGTTTGATGTAAGACAGATGCACGTAATTTATGGAATGGATTTTTGGTTTGGGGAGGGGTTAGAGAAAGCTTCAATGTTGGTCGACTAACGAAACTTATATCTGGCCCTCTGTCCATAATATTACGATGTACCTTAAGTAAGATAGTTTTGTTTAGTGTAATTTCTGTTCATTGGTGTATATTTTCTTGTTATAGATATTAAGTTTTGGCATCTGTTACCACATGTAAGCAGTAGTATAAATGGCAGTGCTGCTGCTGTTTTGTGGCAGCATTTAATGTAATTCAGTCATGACTGTTGAAGTTATAAGCTCCTTAGATTTATTTTCTGCAATGTCTTTAAAGGACCAATTTAACTGCCAAGCAATTAAAAGCGCTTTCTGTTAAGAAATCATGCTCCAGAATTTTTTTTGCTGTTAGTCGTGGATTGCCTGCGGAGGCATAAGAGTAAAACGTGTTTGAGTGACTATTGAAATTAACTTGTTTGGTTGCCTGTTGTCAACATTGAGTTAAAAAATATACTATCACCACTATGTTCATTAATTTAGCTTGGTATATATTCAGTGTGTGAAATTTTAAGTGCACAAACACCTTATTTATTTTAACACATTACAGTGCACTAAGAGCGCAGGGCACTATGCAATTAATAGTGATGAATGGAATGAAGAGTATTTAGATTTCCATGTTTGAAACACTACAGCAATGAAATTAAACAGTCTTGTTTCTCCCTCTTTCATAAAATTTCACCTGTGTATGCAGAAGCAAAGCAGTTTGGTTTTACCTTACTGCAGTCAAGGCATCTTAAGATGGTCCCGACAGGGAGTGTGCTGGACATAGCCACTCTTTCCAGTTCTGTGAATCAATTTTGTAACACCTCAGTGCTGTCACAGTTCTGCTGACTATAAGCAAAATCCCAGATTCGATAAGTAATCGAATTCTCAAGTATAGAACTTCTACAAACATCTGATCACCTTACAAATGAGTTGACTTTAACACAGCAGCAAACTGTTACGGGTCTTCCGCAATTGTTGCGCATTTATCACCTTAATACAGATTTACATGACATTTGTAAAAAAATTACAGATATGAGACATTTTACAACCTGACTTTTTTTCCTAATCTGAAACAGTCTTGTTTAGGTTTGGCTGATCATAATGCTACTAAAAGTTTTATAGATTGCAAGGATTTCCTTTCTTAGTATGTAACAAAGCAGTGGGGAATGTTAACAATAGCATTTGCACTGGCAAGAGTCCCGCCTGTTTATCCCCCTCCACAGTGTGCGCAGTGTGTGCTCTCTCAGCAAGAGCTGTGTGAATTCTTTGGTTTGAGTACACGCTCTTTGCTCACTGTTTAACAGTGCAAGTGTTTTATTGGGGGGTTGAAATTAGTCAATCCATTTCTGAAGTGAAAAGCTTTGACTGCTCTCTTTATAGCAGTGTTGTGCAGCTGTAACTAATGACTGATAAATTTTGGCTATTTGTGACATCTGTGTTTGATGGTTTTATTCATCATTTTAAAATGTAAAACCATTGTGTATAAAGTGTTATTTGCTAAGGTTTTTATATTTTCATTTCAAAAATGCAAGGAATTACACATTTTTGTGCTTTTGGCAACTGTTTTCACAAAGAAAAGCAGTTGACTGAAAATAAATACTGCAAATGATGATCGAAATGAAAGTGAAAAAAGTAAAGTTGAAACTTCTTTAGATGAACGAAAATTGTCAGAAATGTAGCATTTAAAGGTTACATTGTGCTTACAATTTTTAAATTTTTCTTGGGGAGGGATGCCTTCACCTCCTCCTTGGTCTGACACACAGTGACAACCTCTTCCCCAGGGTTGGCAGCTATTCTTTGAGTGAGTAATTGAGAAATAGTTTCATTGGTTTGAAATTGAGTTTAAAACTTGTAAATCATTGTGTGTTATTAGTCAGTGGACAGATATTGAATAGCTGCACTCTTATTAAAGGCGAAACTTTTACCACATTTTGTCTTTCATCTCTACCACAAGTAGTTCATATAGGTAAAATACTTGAAATTGTCATGTTACTCTGTGATAGCTTAGATCATTTATATGGATCAAAGTTAGTGTAGGAAAGTTATAAGGTCTCTGTAAAGTGCAGTCTGTGGTCTCAGAAAATGAAGGAAAGAATGGCCTTAAAAGTCTTCATTAGCTATTCACTGGCAACAAAATATTTTTACAGAAGCACCGTGGTCACATGTCAGATACACATGTCTGGGAAGAGTTAAGTTTTTTGGGGCTGTGTAAAGGTTGAAAGCAAAACTGTATTAAAATGTCCAGTTCTGGAGAAAAACAATGTGCAACAATGGTAGCTGAAGAATTAATTAGACCAGTCACTTGGATATAGTTCTGGTCGAACCCATTGGATGTTGCAATAAATTTCAAAACATTAGCCTTGGCAGTTCCAACAAAGTAGAAAATTGTAATTGATGAAATCCTTGGTGAAAGAAGGGGAGGGAAGGAATGGTGTAGTCTTCACCTTGAATTTCTTTAGCAGGCATTTTTTGGAAGCTGTTTACACAATATACAGTTGATTGTGGCCAGTATCTGGATAATATTGGAAACAATAGTCTCTAATCTGTTAAGATGACTTCCAACAATCTGAGTATCAATAATTTGTGGAGCATAGTACTTTTGTTTTCAGTGCTGCGGCTAGTGTTCTCAGACAGTTAGTTGACAGACACCTTCCTTTCAATCTATATGATGTTAACACCCTTAAAACACACACCTTTTACTCACGACAACACTTTACACTCTAACATTTATCGAGTCTTCATTTCGACTTTTCTTAATCCGAAGCAAAACTTCGTCAGCAGGCCGTTCCTTCTCACTCACTGCAGTAATTACGTCCTAGCGGACACCTGCCGTACGCTGCGGTTCTTCACGATACGGGGTGCCCCGTCCGTACTGCCGAGTTGTACAGTGTACGGGATCGTGTCTCAAACTTCCCAGGTTCACTCCGCACAATTTGCCACCGACTTCTTTCTACCTTTGTGTACGCACGTTTAAAGCTCGTCGTGCTGCAATTTAGATGTAGTTAGCAGTAGAGTGAGCTGCAGATTTTACAAGCCCGTGTGACGGCAGGTGCTGGGGCCGCCCGCAGTGCCGGCGAGTGCGGAACCGAAGCCGGCGCCGGTGGTGTCGGCGTCCTCCCAGCAGGCGCCGCCGCCCGTCACTGCCTCCGCTCCCAAGAAGCAGGGCCCGCCGCCGCAGGTGAGTAAGCACTGCCGCTAGTGCAGTGGTGTGGTGACCAGTCAGACGGGCTTTGGCCGTGTTGTCGCTACACGCTAGTTGGTGGGTTCCGCACGGTTTCGTAGTCGATCTGTTCTAGCGTCTGGTCGTGTAACCTCGGTCAGTAATTACACATTTGTTGACTCGGCATTCTCGATAGACGGGAATTGGGGAAGCAGAGGTACTTGGTGCAGTGTGATAGTTGAAGCCTTAAACATAGTTTGCTGAGGGGGGGGGGTCTGTGTTGTGCTGATGAAAATAGTAAATGTTTCTGCCTGCAGTTAAAATTTGTGGCGAGTTACTCACTGCAGAGTCCTTAATGTCTGCAAAATAGTTCATTCATTGTTCCACGAACAGTGTCACAAATAGTTTTGTAGCACGTACTTCAGAAATTACCACTACTACTGGTGACAACTGGCACTCGCCAACCTCTCCCCCCCTAGACTGCACAGTGACAGCTCACCACAGAGAGGTGGTGGCTCCCTTTTGTAACCTCAGAGATTCTAATTTGGTATTTAATTCTTCAAGTAAACTACATCACAATTCATCTATATACAATAAAGTGATTTAGTGCTGGATTTATTTTTCCATCTGAACTCTCCTGTATACCATATTTATTAGGGTTGTCGGAGTGGTTCAGCCGAATCCATAATGCGCTGAATCTAGAACACTGGCTTCGGATAAGAGATTCGGCGCATAATGTTCGAATACTATCGAATCCTGAATCCGAAGTGTTATATGGGAATCCTTCAGTTACAGATGTTGTACTTTACTTTGCATAACAGTGCACTTTCGTCTGCGTTATTTATTTTCCGTAGATCTGCCGAATGAGGCGACGTCATAAAACTAAACGACCTCACTTTGAATAGTTCTGATAAATGGCGCTACGAGTTGCCACAAGTAACTTTTCCCGTCTAATATAAGCAGTGCTACACAGGCTAAAACTTGTGCACTCGATAAAAAGAAAAAGCCTTTCAAATATAAGTAGCAACAAAAATAAATTTCTTCAAGTAAATACCAACAATATATAAGGCTTTAGGATTCTTGCAAGAGTTTCCTCATTCTGATTTATGGTATTGTTTCGTCAAATTTTGTGAAGTGCTGGGGTATGTGAACTGTAATGAAGCACTAGGATTTCAAGAAGAAAGTTGTTTATTATGTGGAAAAAAGTTCTAATTGTGCACCATACAGGTGGGATGACTTAAATTCAGCGACCCCTGGACGTCTGTTTCAATTAATCGTTTACTGTTAAGCTTAAACACTTACTGCCTTTTGAAAAGTGACAGACTACTGACACTAACGAATCGTGTAAAAACACGCAAGTGTGACAATGGAATTGTGGTATATGGAAGTGGGTTACAAATTAGATTGTGTAACAGACATTTAAAAATATAATAATGGAAAGTCCAGTTTGGAATTAACGTGGCGACGAGATGTGATCACACTGGTACAACACAGGAGGCCATGGCCATGAAGGCTGTGGCCGAAAGCTGGACGTGTTTTGTGTGTCTGTGACTGTCACAGTTCGTCACCATGTCTTTGCGGTGAGCTGTAAACTGTCCTTATTACTATGTTGTTAATTCCAACCTGGTCTTTCTATTAGATTTTACTCTACATGAAAATATCTTAAATACGTATGTAAAGTTGCATTTCAATTTTTCCCCCCAATAGACTTAGCTAGCTAGTCCCCTTTGCCACCTCTATCAGTGAAACCCTTTCACATGTACTAATTATTTACCTAGGTCTATGCCAACTGAATTACCCAGGTTGTGCCCCTTATGGTTATCATTTGATAATATAATGTAGCCCAAAGTAGATAGTGAAACTGCGGAAACACAATTCTGAAATGAATCGTGGGAGCTAATGTTGTTTGTAAAAACTGGAGAAATTTGTTGGTATCTTGATCGAAAGAAGGGATCCATTAGTAGGGAAGATGACAGATTTATAAATAAGAGATACGAGGGCAGTTTGATAAGTCTGGTAAAAATAGAACAAAAATTGTTTTAACGGGGAAATCTCTGTTTCTCGATATACTCTCCTTTCAAGAATACACACTTGGTCCAGCGAGTTTTTAATTTTTTCGACCCATTGACAAAGTAGGCTTTGTCAAACTCTGCAAAACAGTGTCTCACAGCAGTGGACACTTACTCATTCAATGAAAATTTCTTCAAAAATGTTCAAATGTTTGTGAAGCTTATGGGACTTAACTGCAGCGTCATCATTCCCACCTCATTGAATGTCCTCTACCTCTAAGAGGAGGAAATAGATGAATTCATAAAAATCTCATATTTCATCACATTTCTCCTCATTTGCGGAATCTGTCTCATTCCATGCATAAAACAGCTGATTTGTACTGCTTCGTTCCTATCATTCCTCACCACAATCTCTGACAAGTCGAGTGTTGCCATGCCAAATGTGTTAGTACGCCATTGGTCCTTTTCTACATTTAATTGTATTCACTTACACAGATTTTAGACAATGTATGTCTATTGGAGAAGATAAAGATTTTTAATCATACACAGTATGCCAATTCCACGTGTTTTTATTTATTTTTTCTTATTTTTGGCTTTTTTAAGCTTTCCTTGATTCTGCGTTTTCTTCAGTTTTACATTTTTCTTTTTCTCTGGACCGCAAGGAAACATATACTTTATACTCAATGTGCCATAATGTTGTACAGGGATGATTGGGATTATGGATTGTGCCAATTGTTAAGAATTCGTTTTATTGTGAGAGGCACAAAGCTTTTTTCAGTTTAAAGAATTCTGTGAGGGTATACTGCCACCTTCAAACTTAAAACTTTTTAACAATAATTATTGAAACGTGCATGGTTGTCTTACAGTTTGTGTTACTAGGAGCCAAATGTGTAATGAGGTATTGGTTACCCATAGAGACGTATACTAAATAAATTTGTGTCATAACATGTGTAATAACATTTTGAGATGAAAAAAACTGTTTTTTGTTTTTTCATCTCAACCACACATTTTGTAATTTAATCTACTTAAATTGGCTGTTAGCCTTCTTGACAAAATGAAATAGATAACTGTTGATGTTGTCTACACATTCAGTGAGGAGCTACTACGTATGTACCGTATTTACCGGCATATGACACATTGGTGTGTAAGGTGCTCCCCATTTTAAGACAATTTTTTTAGGAAATATATAAATAAATCACATCTAATTCATCTATTGCAATCTAATTATAATACATATGTTCATGTACATCAAATATCTAAGGCAGTGCCTTCAAGTAGTGTTCACAAACTTCACACAGTCAAATATCTTAAGTTTGCGCATATTCATATGGATATTTCACCTTTCGCTGTTTATAGTACACGCCAACTTTACGAGTGTCATAAAGACTTACAACATTGTCACCTAGGTAGCACTGCTTAAGTTTGCTCCTATCAGCTCCCACACTGATAAGTTTGTGCAATAGGTAGTGGCTGTTCGTGTTCAAAATGACACATTTTGTGAATTTATTGTTAAGTGTAAGTATTTTTGCAATGGTCCATAAACTATGAGAATGAGTGGTATGTGTCATGTATTGCTGGGTTCACTGTCTGGGGCACAGAATATTATAACCTCAAAAAGATGAAAACTTTGAGACAGATGCTGTGTACACATCACAAAATACTTATGTTACGAAACATGATAAATTTTCAAATATCGTCAAGTGAGACCTATTACAGCATTGCCGAAATCATCAATTATGTTGAATCAAATTGTGTCGGAAGTTTCTACTTCCTATGAAGTTACCAGTCATTGCTCTTGGCATTAAAACAGTACAAAATTCAGATAACTTGTACTACATAACAAAGCTCCTGGCGGATATTTTTGTGCACATTATGTACATATATCTTATATAAACTACGAAAATGTAAGAGAACATTACAGCAAATTTTTCTGCTTAAAACATTATTTCCCACATTTTACCCAAAATTTTGAAAGCCCTTGGAAAGAAATGGAACTTGTAGGTACCTACCTTAACTGGCAGTCGGCATATAAGATGCGTCTAGTTTTTGGACAAATTTTTGTATATAAAAAGTGTCTTAATACACAGGCAAATACAGTATGCATGCATGCTGCCATCCTGAAGATGTCTAGTGGCAAGAATTACTTGGGAAATAAAACATTAGTGGTAAAGACATATCTACTGTGTAATATAATTATTATTGGACAGTTACAAAGTTTTGCGGTTGTAGAAGTAATCTTTAAAAGACTTTATTGTTGCGTGTGGGTAACAACAGGTAGCTGACAGTAATGGGTGAAATAGCTTCAGTTACGGAGTGGACTGTCCTATGTCGTTCACTTTCCTCGCGATTAGTTTGCGTAATCGCTGGAGTTATAACTATAAATCCAAAGGTCGAGGGTTCGATCCCCGCCAGGTCCTAGGATTTTTTCTCTTTCCACTTCTTTCACCTCTGGTAGTGTTGTTGTGAAAAATATTGAGTAGCACTGTGGTTTGGAACACACATTAAACTGTAGGTTCCCCTACATTTGGCTGGTAAGTCTTTTCGAAGGTTGGAGGAAGGTAACCACCTACCACCTCCAAACTGGACTGCTTTTACCTTTTTTTATGATATTCATTAAAGATGCGACACGTAAAATTATTTTACAATTGCACAATTTACTACTAGTTTCTAGGAGTGTGTAGTGCGAATGCTGCAGGGCCAGGTGTGGCTTACTGTTCCTTAACCCACCCTCCCTCGGCAGCTGCAACCACTGTAGTAGTCTGTGGTAGGGACGGGACTACGAGGCGTGGAAACTCGAGTGCACCACGAATTTTTCCAGTTACCAGCGCTGGAGCAGTTCTCTAGAAGCGTCATCGCAGCGCGTGTCGCTGTGCGCCAGTTGATTGGGGCAGCACGTGCTCGGTTATCTGAACTGATCCCCGACACTGACAGGCGGCGCTCGCATATTGTCATTTCAATATCGATACACGAAAACGAAAGTCGTGGAGCTGGTAGTGTTTAACAACTGTTGCAAAATAGGTCTTACAAATCTCTGTAATGTACCAAGAAATACAACAGACAGGGAAAGATTTTTAACATTACACAATATACAGTAGAACCAAATTTTTACGCTTTTCAAGGGACTTCAGTGGAATGGTGTAAAATGCAGGAAAACGTAAAATTCAGGAAATAATGTTTTAAATAGTAAAATGTGCTTACTGTATCAGCCTTGCATTTTCATAGTTTGCGATATATGTACATAATACGCATCTAAATACTCGCCAGGAAGTTTATTATATAATAATATATTTAAGCGTCAGGCAGAACTGGTAATTTTATGGGAAGTAGAAATTTTTGACGTAATTTCATTCCTTATAATTGAGGACGCCGCTGCCGAGCTATGTAAAACATCAAAATTACTGCCTTTTACAGCATTAATTATTTATATACTAAAACTAAGTTCCGTTTCTTGTATTTTTTCCGTGTTTCACATGACAACATTAGAGAATTTATTCACGTTCTTGAGTGCAAATATATGCATAAGATGGATGTTATACGATGATTGTCTGCTCAAATTCAGCAAAAGTGTAATATTGCTTGTCAGTGACACCACTAAATATCACGAGTATATAATAGAATTTCTCCTTTCACCGGTACCTCATATACTCGTAAAGCTTGTCTGGTAGTAGCAATAACCGAGGACAGTGCACAATCCTCGGCACTTTCTTCTTTTGAGACAGATGTAGCTCATTCGTATGCATTTGATGTCTTTATTAATAGTGAAAGTCATATTGTAGTACTCATTTTCAAGCATTAAAATGTTGTTGGAATCTACTGCCCCCAGGAAATTCAAATCTAATATACTTCACCTACAGAATAGATTCTACCCTAACCTTCTCCTTAACCCACCAAAGTGACAAACTATATCGGATGGAGTGTGACCATGCCATCGGCCGATGTTTTCAGTGAAACTCGGGCGACGGTTTGTAGGTTCCAGTGTGAACACAGCCTTAATACATCCAGAGAGCAAAGTACTGTGTACAGCTTCTTGAGACTTTGCCTTAGCGCCGCGCGTTTCTTCAGTGCGTTCATAGCCCATTCCTAGTCTGTGGAGGCCATCCATTTCTAAAACCTACTATCTATGTGATCAAACTGTACTATTAAGTTCATGCTCAATTACATGTTCATAGTAGTAGTAGTAGTAGTAGTAGTGTTGTTTACTTGTTTATGTTTAAGGTTGACGTTCCTGCATTCCCACCAAAGGATGGTCCGAAAACATCTGCACCTGTGGTGAGGGTGGGAACCGGACCGCCTCCCGGTGCTAAAACTGTAACTCCTGTTTCGTCGGCAACTTCTGCCGCGTCGGACGCCGTGCCCCCGCGGGCGGGAGGCAAGCCGCCGGCGCGCAAAGAGGTGCCCGCCTCTGCCATTCCAGTCCACAGGTAGGCTGTAGTGTGGCTGTGCTAAAATGACATTCTTAAACTAGTCTTTGAACAGACTGGATAATATTTTACGGAATTGTACTACTTTGTTATTGGTTAAGTTACATTTGTGACATCTGAAATGGTTCTACCTGTGAAAGATTAGGTCTCCTTATGGTCACACAGTCTAAATGTCTTTGTTTTCTTGTTTTGAAATTTGTGAAAGTATTACTTGTATTACGTTGTTGGTAAACAACTAGGGCTGTTAAGGTTTTGAAAAAGTGTGCATTTACTTGAAATTAAGCGACACTTATTTTCCTCTATTTATGGGATCGAATAAATTGATGCAGCCTAGAATTGAGTGCAAAACAAACAGGAGTTAGGATAAATGGTGCGAGGGGACTGAGGCGCTCCAGTCACGGTCTACACGGCCACTACGGTCGGGGGTTTGAATCCCCCGCTCGGGCATGGATATTTGTGTGACTTACGGCGCATCGATTGTCAGCTTGGCTTTGTTTATGCAACTGGTAGTTTTTCATGCTGGGCATGATGCATTTCAAGAATTTATATTCTTGTTCTGAAATGCAAATATTTATCTCAGTATTTTTTGTGACATTTATAAACTGTGAACTAGTGGTTTGCTCGTGTGTTTTTCTGTGCATTAAAAGGGACACAGTACATTATAATCTCCAAAAAGTGATAATAGTGTGAGATGGCGACCCTATAGAAATGTTACAAAAATACTTGTGTACATATTTGCACTCGAGAACGTGAATAAATTTTCGAATATTGTCATGTGAAACATTGAAAAATCCAAAAATTATGGAACTTGTGCAGTTTCACTATGAAAATAATGAATAACAGCTAAAGGCTTGCTGACAGTCGATTATGATGAATCAAATTACATATAAAAAATTACTTCTTCCTAGAAAGTTAATAGTTCTATCTGGCATTTAAAATAGTATAAAATTCTAATAACCTTTATCTATACTAAAACCTGTAAATGTAGGCCTGTCGCTGTACACTTAGTCTTCCAGTAGTTTTATTTATTTTTTTGT
Organism: Locusta migratoria; assembly: GCA_026315105.1. Classification (NCBI taxonomy): domain Eukaryota; kingdom Metazoa; phylum Arthropoda; class Insecta; order Orthoptera; family Acrididae; genus Locusta; species Locusta migratoria. The sequence goes on along the minus strand of CM048752.1, from coordinate 138,712,298 downwards.
TTGCCCGTGCGACAGCTTTAGGCTGCATAAAGCATGTTCATATGTATATCACGAGGGGGGGGGGGGAGGAGGGGAAATCGTGAATTGAAATTTTTTATATAAGACTGTCGTGTCGGTGTCTCTCTCTTCGAACACATTTATCTCCAAAACTACTTGACGAGTTTCCATAGGATTTTCACACATAAATTGCGCATATCGTACGGTTACATAAAGGCTTCAATAATTAAAATCAGATCGGACAAAATAAAGATATCATGATTTAATCATTTGTTTAAAAGCCATCCTGTATGTCTATTTCTTGAAGGTAATCTCCAAAAGTACTACACAAACTTTCATAGATTTCCACAGGTAAATTGAGAATAGCTTGGAGAGTAACATAGGCTTCATTTCATCAAAATCTGATCAGAGGAAGGAAAGATATCGTAACTTGAGGTTTTATGTGTATACTGTGGTTATAAGTATGGTGTAGTACAGAAAATCTCAGAGTACCTATACGAACATTCGTAGGTCAACTGATAGTACCTTGGGACAACATATAAGCTTCTTTTAATCAAAATCGGATCAGGGGAAGAAGACATAACGTAATTTGTAGTTACTGGTGTGTGCTATGCTTTGAATTGCAGTGTAGTGTAGCAAAGATATGCTAGGGGCGCTGTTATGTACATAGACCAAATGCTTCATTTTTTATTCACATAACTTAAGGTGTAATACACTGAAACAAGGGCTACGACTTTCCTTACGGCAGCGGTGTAGTGCATTGATGTTGTCAACAGCCGTTGAATCCTTTTGGAAAAATCAGTAATGTACAATGAGGGGAATAATTTGTTGTGTTAATAATGAAATAAATATATAATGTTGTTCCGATTAGTAAATTAATGATCTCCCTAAAGCGAATATTTTGCTGAAAATGTTAATATAGTAAACCGCTGCCACTTCAAGTAAAATTTAACCCAGGTACTACACAATTTTTTTTTCTGTCTAGCTCTCTCTCATATGCTTTGAAATGTCATGGAAAGAAAAGAAGTGTATCTTTCGACGGGTATAGCCACTAAATTGTACATAGAGTAGAAATATGGAGCGTGCTTTGCGTTCGGTGCATCTTCTCATCGTTAAGCTGGAATTACCACGTGCTATTGAGACAAATCCACTCTTTCCACATATTTATTTGCTCTTAAGATTGGTTTGCACCGCATTGGCTGTAAAGAAGCCCCCACCTCCTTTTTGCAGAGCCACCACATAAGATGAAATAATATCTAACTAAATGTGTCACAGAAGCAACAAGAAAGTTGAGGAAGCGTCGCTAAATGGACAATTTACACATAGTCACCCGTGTTAACCGAACAAAAAAGGAGCAAGATAAAGTCAGCGATTAGTATATTTTTCCCCAATTTCATGTGGCATTTCCACCTTAATGTTAACACAAAAAATGTTTTGGGTATCTGAATGCTCACTTCAGAGACGTTTCTGCTCTGTGCCTGCCACTATACACACGCGAGCGACAAAGTCATCAGAAACCTCTCTGCTTTAATTATTGTATGGTACACTATTGTGATTTAAATTTGTAATTACTTACTTTTGGTGCGGACTACATTAAGATAGAGAAAGACGTCTTCTTTTGCAGAGACAATTGTACTTAGTTACAATCTGACTTCTGAATATATAGTTTTATTACACAAGGTCAATTTCAACTTCATGCTTAATGAAGTAATCACTGAAGGACGTGGGGATATGTATTAGCCAAAAGAGTGGCCGATGCTGCTAACACAGTCAGGACAATTCACTGGAAATACTATATTTAATGGAAAGTTCTATACAGACGATCAGCTGATGCCATTCCTTCATCGATTATCCAGATTTACTTTATTGCACACTGACACCACCACGGCGTCCTATTTAAACAGACTTGAATTACTCTGTCGATTGTATTACCAGACTTTTAGCATTCATTGAGTTTTCGATAATAGGCAGCATTGCATACAGTATAACTACATTGTTCCGAGTGCAACAGTGCAACATACTAATACTTCAGCATTCACGTACTATGAGAGATAAATAGTTTTAGTACTACACCATAGAACCAACTTGTGGCACTGTTATTAGTATTAGTATTTTTCATCTCAACGAAAGACGTGTTTTCAAAAGTGTACGCCAGACAGACAATTACACACCGCAGTCTTAACTTTATGAACACAACCTAACATTCAATTTACATTGTTCCGCAATACGGACATAAATTAATTTCACTCATAGTATGAAAAACTTTATGAAAATTCATCGTTTTCGACAATGACTTCTACTTAAATTTGACAACTTGCCTAGGAGAACTTGAGTTTATTGACAGAGCGATCCGACAAGGATAGTGTTTTTGCTGACCTACCTCCAGAATCCATAGAACCATGATATACACAGGTCCCTCTTTAACAACCGTTGTGAAGCACGGGCATATAAGCTAGTTACATAATAAATAAACTCCTTTGTGAATATTTCGATGCCTGTTATGTATATGTATCACAAATCACAAAAATGCAAGAGTGATCCAGTAAGCATATTTTAAAATTTAAACATTATTTACTGTGTTTTACAAAATTTTCTTTAAGTCCCCTGAAAAAGTGTAAAAGTGGGGTTTTACTATATTTGTTTACATTTGCAAAGACTAGGTGGCTGTAGGCAACAACACACGATCGGCAGCACACACTTCCAACAATTAGTCGTGCCGTTACCACCTACTACTGTGGGCACCTTAAACGTGTTACCGTCAAGATAACCTCGTTTAAACTCTACTGCTAAGCTTAAGATTCAAATTGAACTACTGTATCTCCATCTGTTTCACCTGATTTGTATCTTGTGTTAGTGTATCAGCTATATTTCCTCTTCAAAATGAGTCTGTTTTCGGATGTGGCTCAGATTCGGGACACTTAGCAACTCTCTCTTCCAGGGACGGCCCTCCCGCTGCGGTACGGGCTCCGAAAGCGGGTGAGCTGCCGTCGGCAGTTTCGCGGCCGGCGGCGCCGGCGTCGACGGCACGGCCGCCGTCGCGGTCTCCCACGCCTCCGGTGCTGCCCGCGGCAGCTCCTCACACACCGGCTCCTGTGCCACAGCCGGCCTCCTCGCCAGCACCGGCCCCTGCGGCTGTGCCGGCAGAAGAGTCGCGGCCGAACGGTGAAGTTCCTGAACCGGCGCCTCAACAGCCGGAGAGTGAGTAGAAAAACTAGTTACCGTGTTTAAACTGTGGGAGAGTGTGCTAGACGGAGGGCTTAGATTACGTGACCTTCACATCTGGCTGCCGCATTATGTGATACTCGTTACATTACGTGCAGGTGACAGTAATGATAAAAACCAAACTGATAAGTGTCAGCTGTTATCGCCTGAGAGTAGTGTGACAAATTGCAGTAATGTGTGGTGGTGGGTACATTGCTGCAGACTTAGACACTGTTTGACTGATCACCATATAAAATTGCTACACGCCAACCTTCAAAACGTACAGATCGGGAGATCCAATTTAAAAATAAGGAGATATGTAGTACAAAACACTGGCTCAGATAATTGGCTAAATTCTTGAAGAAATATAAACTACCTCATAAACAGTCAGTTGAAACAGGCCTCTAAATACCCGAGACACCTGACAATGGCAATATGCCGCAAGATGTCTCGTGATAAATAAAATAATAATATTGCGGTGTTTTGGACCATCGTTTAACAATTATGTCAATGTATGGCATTTATAACTCTATGGGCCCAAAATATAATGAGGATTACGGCTGTGTTACCTATAACCAGTAACTGAATGTGAAACTGCACTGCATTGGTTCGTGATGCAGTGTAAGGTATCAGATAGCTTGTAACACTGAAACTAAGTGTCTCTTGTGCCGAGTTTGCATAGCTGCCAACTATTACGGATTGTCCGTAATTGTTACGGATTTATCGTGATATTTACTGAGTTACGGGAAGTTCGCGAAAAATTACGGAAACTAGATGTTTTACGATGTGATGTGTTTTGAGAAAATCAGAGTAGGTACTATCTACATTTCGATAATAGTCGATAGAAAGTTTTATATAAACAGTTTTTCATTCCTGAGAACATAGCAAAGCTGTAGAAAATGTTAAAGATAGCATTTCCGTTGGAAAAAAATCTGGATTAAATTCCGCCTATAATGTCCTACATACCTACCAAAAACACGCTGACACACCCGAGATTTATGTAAATTCTATGGTCTATGATGAGTATAATGTCTTTGGTTCAAGCCGAAGAGAAAACATTTTGCTGGCTTTTGTTGCGTGTACCTGTTTTCATAGCTGTTTTGTGCAGCTGGAATTAAATAAGAGTGATGAGCCATTTGTGACACCCATGTTCAGTGGTTTTATTCGTCATCCAAAATCAAAACCATTTTGTGTATCCTTAGCTGCTAAGGATTTTATATTTAAAAAATGCAAGGAATTTAACCCTTTTCTGTTCCTTCGGCAACTGATAACTTTCCGTAAAGATAGTAACAGTGGTGGAACTAGGACTTGGCTTGGGGGGGGGGGGTAGATCTGCTTGATGAGCAAAATTTCACTCAGTTTCCAGACAGACTACCATCTACTACTCCTGTTGAACATAATTCACTCCCATCCAATGAAAGCTTATGGTAAAACGCCCCTGAGTTTCCAATCTTAACCTTTACCAGATTTCTGTTATACAATTTCCCCCCCCCCCCTCTCTCTCTCTCTCTCTCTCTCTCTCTCTCTCTCTCTCTCTCTCTTTTTAAGGGTTCTGGCCGGGGGGGGTGGGGTTTATCCCCCTCATCCCCCCCCCTAGTTACGCCACTGGACAGTAATTTGAAAGTTACCGGAATATTTTTAAGCCACTTGTGGTATTTACACAAATGTTTTAGGTTCTTCCACCTAACCTCAGTCTTTTGATACAGAATAGTTTTTATACGGTTTGTGGCAGATATTTGTGAATAGAGTGTCAGGCTTAAATTTTTAAAATATTCTTGGGACACAGCCCCACGTCCTCTTTGGTCTTGCACATCATTACTGACAGCCATTTCTAAAGGTTGGCAACTATGAATTTGCTCGTTGAGGATATCTTTAATGGCCACAAAGGAAGCAATTACAATCATAGTTCTGTTGAGACTATCTTTTTCAGGTACATTGCACACTGTGAGGTTGCATTTACGTTAAGAGGTAAGTTTAATTTCAGCAATACAAAAATTGTCCCACCACAGTCTAATCATTGGTCACTTGAATAAACATAACTCAAGTGGTGTCTTTGAACATTGCTCCTCGTTAAATATTAATGGGATTGTCTGTGGTAGTGTGTTGCCTGTAATAGAATGGTTGCTGCAACACCATTGGTATATTGGTGCCACACGACAAATGTCGACTACCAACTAATTGTAATTGGACTACAATCTATCAGCTCTCTTGTTTAATCCAAACTAATTTTTAGGGAGACTTTGGTGCAAGAAATCAACAGAATAGTTAAAAATGGCAAGGTAATTAACAATAATGTGTACACAGATTACCTGTCTCAGCAAATGATCTGCTTGTACTCCAACATGTGATATACAGTTTAGTCCAGCCTAGTGAATAATGAATATTTGGCTGTTTGTCAATACTTCAAAAATCGAAGTTCTCTAAGCCTATGTGAACCCTATCATTATAAGGAAATAAGATTCCACACCTGTGCTTCTCAGTGGAGCTGTGACAGCTAGAAAGGAATCAAATCTTGAATGGAACAGGGCAGGAGACAGTTTATTAAACTGAATATTTTTATGGTATTGGATTTTAGTCTGCAACTCAGATGGCAAATAATGTTGTTCTGTGTTTCCATTTATAATGCATAAGTTAGACCACTGGCAAATATGTACAGAAGAAAATTTGTTTTTGAAATACATCTGTATAGCTCTTTGCATTCTTTGGGATCTGAAAATTTATAACAAGGAAGTCCTTCAGTGGATGGGGAAAAAACTGTTTCTCACTATAAATCTAGAGGCAACACAGTATGCCAGACACGTTATACAGTGCAAAAGATACTAGCTTTTAGAAGTCGTCAAATGGAAACTAAGAGAAAAGCAGATACAGGGACTTTTTGGTAACAGGATTGTCAAAGATCATCTAAATACCAGTGATTGATTCTGTTAAACTTCTGAAAAATATACAGGTGTTACAGTCTACAACACCTAGGAGTCCTCTGTCGATACTGAAGTAGTCGGTATCCGCACTACCAAAATTAACCTGTGCTGTCCAATTGCAATATAAATTTTCTTTGCAGCAAGAATTCCCATGCATTTATGATGCACTCCATTGAAGGCTTTGTAGAAGTATTACATTACAATGTGTAATAAAACTATTGCTTCTCTAGTAACTAAACCTTTCTCAAACTGACGTTGAATTCTTCAGATTTTTTTTGTATAAATCTCAATGTGCGACATCCAGAAATACTTTGTAGGAATGACTTCATTGGAACAGCATTTCCAGAACTCTTAACATTTAGTCCCTCATTTGAAAACATATTCTTAGTATTGTCTTTCTTCTGTACAGAATTAAGAATTATTTCATCTAGTTGACTATTAGCTTGCATGCATAATAATATGGGTTTTGCAAAAAGGTAGAAATTCATTAAGAATTAAAGAGGTGAGTGAAGTATACAGTAGACCAGGGGTCGCCAACACGTCGATCGCGATGTACTGGTAGATCACGATTGCTTATTTGGTAGATCGTGTGAGTACTGACAGCACAGAAGAAAAGTTGTTGAATAAAATGGACAATTTTATTTCATTGCAGTAAAAATGTGCGGTTATTAGATATACAAGTTTATTTTACTTATTCACAATTGCGTAGAACTATTGTCGGTCTCTACCTCAAACCTTCATAACTGTGTTCCCGCATTGTTTCCGTCAGTCATTATCTGCACGCCTTTTATTGTTACACTATTTGATTCATCTTATCCAATGTGTAGTATTGATTTGGTGCGTTGTTGGAGAAGGCAGAGTGTTTCATACCCCCTGCCATTCAGGAAGATTTCTTTGAAGCAGTAAACTATGAACTTCTGCATTTTATAATGTGTGGAGGGGATGTTTTGTGACAAAGATATCCAAAAGGTTTCTTGTACCAATAACTTGCAATGACATAATCAAGAATTGTTTCTCAAAAGTATTGCAGAACCCAAAAACTATTGGGCGCTAAATCGCCAGGAAAAATAACTTTCTATTGGTAAATATTGCACTTAGAATAAAGGGCTGGATTGCTACTGTGCTGTAATTGCTTTGAAATATAAATTTTATTAAACTTAGACAAAGATGACCGACAAACACCTTGACTCTTGTATTTGGCTAAATGTAATACATTATACACCAAATATTAAGGGCACTGTTAATTGAACATCTACTCAAGTTTCAGGTTAAATGCAAAATAATTTTGCAAAATATTACGGATTAATTTTTTGATGTTTTGAACAAATAGTGATGATGTTAAAAGTTTACTGTTGAATATAGTTGTTTCATGGTACATGAATATGAAAGAATGAAGAATTAGTGTTATTAAAAGTGTAGTATATAACTATGAAACAATGGTATGTAATAGTAGATTGTCACAGCTTGCCTATCCCTGCAATAGACCCTCAGTTAAAGGGTTGTGCCCATTTCAGACACCCCTCTTTATCTAGTTAGGCCATGATCATCTAATACGGACAATAGTATTTTTGATAGTAATATTATGCTTTTTTTAAAGGTTTTTAAACATGAAACAAAATTTAATATTTACATTTACATGTTTAAATTTCCAGTACAATAATATACAGTAAACAGAACCTACAGCACTACAATTTATAGTGCATAAAATCGAGCTACTGAAGTCTCTTGGGTTGCCAGCCATGAGAGAACTACTTCGCCTGTTGTTTATGGTATATGAGACAGGAGAGGTACCGTCAGACTTAAAGAAAAATTTAGTAATCCCCACAGCAAAGAAAGCAGATATAGACAGGTGTGAAAATTACAGAACCATCAATTGACTTAAGTCATGGTCGCAAAAGAATGGAAAATCTGGTAGAAGCTGACCTTAGGAAAGATCAGTTTTGATTTAGGAAAAGTGTAGGAACACCTTAGACAGTACTCACCATGTGAATTATCGTAGAAGACAATTCTAGCTTTTGTACGTTTGAAGGAAGCTTTTGACAATGCTGAATGGAATACACACTTTCAAATTCTGATATCAGCACAGGTAAAATACAGAGTACAGTAGGTTATGTACAACTTGTACAAAGTTTTTTGACAATGATCACCTAGAATACATGCACTCAAATTGTGGGAGATTCAGCAGTAGAGGGTAAGAGTTGAGTTAGACCAAGGAGAAAGTACTTGGATTCAGTGAACAATGATTTTGAAGTAAAAGGCTTAACATCAGTCGAGGCATCAGTGTTAGAATTCCTCCACGATCCCCTATTCAATGCTATTACGGGTACTATGCTCCATACTAAATGCTGAATGGAATAATCGGTCTGACATTTTCAGATTTTTCCCTCATTACAAAATTTGCAATTTTTTCCAAATGAAATTATTTTTATCACCCATAAATTCACATGGGAAGTATTTTATTTTTTAAAATATTTTCTATACTGGTTGAAAATGTTAAAAATTTTATGTGCGTTACTTAAAGATCTAATAAAATCAGTAATTTCTATATAGAAGGCTGTGGTTTGATATGTTATAAAGGGTAAATTGTGTTTGAAATGGTAGCACTTTCTAAAACAGTATTGTATCATTTAATAGTACAAACACTCGTAATATGCCTTAAGGTTTTCAAGGAAAAGTGAGCAATAGACTCGTAAATCTCTCAGAAAGTAAAGTATGACACCAAAACAGTGTTTTTAAGAAACAGGGGTTTCATAAAAATAGAGTTTTGAACAAAGGGAAAGTAGTAGAAAATCTTTGTTTCCCTTGGCCTAATTCATGGCGGAGTTACCACAGTGCCCAGTACTCAAACTGTTACTACAGCCATAAACATTCCATCCCACCAGCAGTCATTCATATCATAAAACTTATTCTCAGAAACCTGGCAAATCCTGATTTACTTAAGACAAGGGTGCATGGTCAGATTCAAAATCCCAAAGAGTCATTCAGTGATCTTACATGGACTGTTACCAAAAACGTTTTTGTTGGAATGAAGACACTAAAGGAGTTAACATTGGTAGGGTGAAATTGCTACAGCACATGGGGATTAATCCTGGAGCAAACTGCATCAGAGAACTTGACCAGATGGACAAGGTTCGCATTGATAAACAGTGTCCAGAAAGAAGAAAAAACTTAGAGGCTCAAAAGGATGATATGCGTATGTACTGGCTGCTTCCAGTTGCCCCCCTTTTTTTTTCTTAAAACAATTGAGCATACATACAGTCTTTTGAAACATTAGATTCTATTCCTGACAATTTACATTTACCCCTAAATCTCTGAAACCACATTCATTATTCAAATTTTCAGGAAGTAATAACATATCTATTCTGAGTCTACTGATATAGAACAACAGCATAATGTTATGTATAATTAAAATTGAGGATAATGTACAAGAAAGGTACTCAAAATTTTAACTGTGTAATTAAAAAATTATATTTTCAAAAGAACAGTTCACTAGACTCAGAACTGTTTTAATGTTCTGTAAAAATTTCGTCTCCATTGTGACTGGTTCGTGAAATACAGGGAAGCTAAGTCTCCAAATTCAACATTGTCAGGATAGAGCGTTCAACTCGCAAAGTTCAGAGCGCAGAAATAAAAACATTGTGTTTTGTTTTTGACATAATTCTGGCAGAGACAGCAATCACCAAGAGCAATTGAAGAGAATGGATAGTGTTGAAGTGAGTGTATAATATGACCAGGGTATATCAAGAGTAATGGAATGCAGTCTAAGAAAATGTGATGCTGAAAGAATTAAGTTAGGTAACAAAACAGCTAAAGTGATGAATTCTGTTACTCGGATAGTAAAATAACTTATGATAATCACAGCACGGGGTACAGGGTGGCCACCAAACCTTGAAACCGGGAAAACAGGGAAAAAGCCTTGAATTTCAGAAAACTGAGGAAAACCTGGGAAAAACTTTGAATTTCAGCCAGAAACTGTGATTTTTTAACCCACGAGATCTTGCCGCTTTAAGAGTTAAACGATCGTTCGCGTGTATAGCCTATTGCTCAGATTAGAAGACCAAATTCGAAATGTACTTAATAAGTGTAAATAAGTAATCCCTGTAGTTCTAGTAAGAAAAAACCACAAAGTTTAATAAAGTAACAAAATGCCAGACATTTTAAAATTACGGTGAGCAAAATGCTCAGATCGATAGTGCCCACGGGTTAAGTAATATTAATCGCTTAATTTTTGTGTGCAAAAACATTTTCAAATACATTTCTGGGCGGTGTAAAAAAGTTTTATAATTATAGATTATGTATTCCGTTATCTATTTCTGTATTTATCCCAAAGTGTTGTTCAACCATGCGACTCAATTCCTCGCGATGTACGTCGAAGAGACGCGATGTTATTGTAAGGCGCGACTGTGTAATCGCAGCTAGAATGAAAGGCGATTATTTTTTTTTTTTTTACTAAATTTTAGCAATTTTCGTGATTGACCCCTCCCCCTCCCCCAGTGATACTCAACACAGAACTCGTCTATCTGATTCTGTGTTGAAAAATCTCTTCATGGAAGCAATTTGTTGATTTTTTAACTAAAGTTAAAAAAGTAAAAGTTGGTATTGTGATGCTTCGTTAGCATAGGCGCCGACTAGGGGTATGCTCTGTCGCTCAAGCATACCCCAAAGTTCGAGTGGGTATGCTAGGCATACCCCACTGAAAATTTTGATATCATTTTTTCTTTACTTTATATTTCCTGACTGTAATTAAAATCGACTCTATCCTGCTATTGATGACCGACTGACTTTTGTTAGACACCACTCTTCAGATTTTAAACAGGTAATTGAATTCGTAGGCATTAAAAACCACGTTCACATGTGAGTGAAGTGACCGTTTTCTAAATAGTCTGAATGTTAATGGATTTCCGCTTGTTAAGTCAGTATTGTAAACTGAAGGCGGGAATTTTTAATTGTATTCTATTAAATAACTACAAATAAAGTGGGTTTGGTATGATACATTGAAAATGTTTACATTACGAATTTAATTTCTGGTATCTTTTGAGATAACATTTTGACTACCACGTACATTACCATTGAGCCGACATACTTCCTTATAGCTAAAACATTCTGTAAGCCAGCCGCAGTGGCCGAGCGGTCTGCGGCGCGCCAGTCAAGGTCTGCATGGCCGCTACGGTCGGGGCTTTTAATTTCCCCTCGGGCATAGATGTTTGTGCCGTCTTTAGTATAAGCTAGTTCATAAGTAGTTTTGTTGAAACGAGATAGAATGGCTGGCCAGTACTTACCTTTGTGCTGTACCGCCGATAGTAACACAAATGAAGAAACAGAAAAGAAGGGACAAAAAGGACAAGTTTTCGGAACAAAGTTCCTTCGTCAGGTGGTAGAGAAGGGAAGAAGAAAGGATGGGAACAGAAGGTAAAGGTGGTCCACGACATAGGTCATGAAGGTGGTGTTTCGGGAGTGTGGATGTCAGAGATACTGCATGTATGTACTGAGCCAAGCCAGAGAGGATAAATATAACCAAAGAGGAAAGCTCATGTAATAAAGAGAAGAGAAGACGAGTGAAATGAATGATGCTGAGGGGTGTAGGAGGCGGGGGGGGGGGGTGTTTGGCTAAAAAGTCTCTCTCTCTCTCTCTCTCTCTCTCTCTCTGTGTCTGTGTCTGTGTCTGTGTCTGTGTCTGTGTGTGTGTGTGTGTGTGTGTGTGTGTGTAAATGAACAGCATGGGAGGCAAGAAGTGCGGACTTGGCTCACCTGTGGAGATGAACGGTTCCACGAGGCAGGTGCCTGCTGACAGTTAGGGTGAATGCCAAAAATGACATTTTGGTGAAAGGTTTCACAGAAGTGCTCAAAAGAGCCAGTAACTTTGTGCTGCTTTCAAACACAGAATACACAAAAAGGAGTACATCACTTCACTGTTTATCATGACATAGATTATTGTAACCCTGCAGACTGAAAAAAGTTGTTTGGTGTGAATGTCAATGTGGTAATTTGATGAGTTCGTTTCGGTTTGAATGTATTTGTAACCAGACAATTCTTCAAAATGAGCTCTATGTGTGATATTTATTATCAACTACTCTTCTTCAGTTTGAGAGTTCAGTAGTGTTAGGGTAAGGGTCTGAAATTAATAAATCTGAGTGTCAAAGATGAATAATTTTGTGTCAAAACTGTGTGTAGTACTCAAGCGAGTGAAAAGAGGTCTACAAGTACTGCAAGCATACGCGGGGTGGCAGCGGCGGGTGGGCGTGTGTTGGACTGGCAGCTGCCAGCTTCTCCACTAGTCCCTCGTAGTTCGCGGTATATCTTTTCATCTGCCTCTTATTTGGGCCCCTTGAAAATGAGTCTTGCATTTTGATTCTATTTTCAAAATCATCCTCAAGTTGAAAGTTGCTTGTACTCTGGAATGTCACAGTGGTGTGTAAATGCAGATGGTAACAAATATCACATTCTGTTCAAAGGGACAGTTTTTGATATGTATATCTTCAGCTTAAATTGAAAAACATCGTATTCAGACAATCTAATTAAAATTTTAGTCTGCTTTTTAGATATTTTGTGTCTCACAAGTGGACGCTTCGCGTTCAGTATTGCAGATTGTGCTTGAACTGTGAAAGTAAAAGCAGGTAGATAAACCGCTAAAATATTTATGCAGTGTGAAACTGTAGGAAAGGAGAATAGGCTCGTGAAAAATTTCAGTACAATTTGTGTGTTTACATGAGTCACATTCTGATTATTAGTAACCCGGAGGTTTCAATCTCCACAATTATTTTTCTGTCTTTTATATTATACCTTGCTATGTTAATTTTCCAGATTATAAAAATTAAATACATTATACACCACCAGTTTTCAGTATTCCTGTACTCGTCACAGTGATGCAGTGTAATGCGGTTTGCATCAAAATCAACAGAGAAGTATTTTATATGAAACTTAAAAGAACAATCCTTCCCACTGAAACACTACTCGAAAATGTTCTTACCAAAAATGATTCTATAATATGCTCGTGGTGTAAACATTGTTCTTTAACGACTCGGACCATAACTTAGTGGTTATGAACTGGAGATTAGAACTGTGAAAAGGTGGGAAAGTAATGTGAAGGAATCAGGTAAGTGGTAGGAACCTTATGTTGTGAAGAGTATCAGGAGCAACATTAGGCAAGGATTGACAGAAATGGGGAATTAAATTAGCTGTTCATTCCATAGATCCGTGTTGTGAAGCTGGTTGTGGGTGTGGACTCTGTGAACGTTTCTTTCTCTTTTCAGGCTGAAGTAGTAATACTATGGATAGATCCGTCATTTGGTTCTATTCAAAATTTTGTCACTATAGTAGTAGTTGCCTGCTAATAAGTCTTTCAGGCTCCTCATAAACTGATCTTTATTTGTAGCTAAAGTTTTTATCATTACTGGCAACTTGTGTTATTAAATAATGGACTCCTTTTTGATCTAAAGTGAGTGCTCTTAAGTCATGACATAGTTCATTTTTGTTCCTAGTGTTTTATGTGCTAACTGAGCTGTTGGGAAAAAGGATATTGTTTGACAAATTTAGTTGTTGGTTGCTATCAGTCCTGAAACTGGTTTGGTGCAGCTCTCCACCATACTTCATCCTGAGCAAGCCTCTTGATTCCCCTCATAAGAACGGCAACCCACATCCATTTGAATCTGCTTACTATATGCGTCTCTTGGTCTCCCTTTGTGATTTTTATCGCACACGCTTCCCTTGAATGCAGAATTCATGATTCCTTGAGCTCTTAAAAATGTGTCCTACCAATCAATTCCATATTTTAGTCAAGATTTGCCAAAAATTCCTTTTCTCTCAAATTCTGTCCAGTACCTCTTCATTAGTTACACGATCCATCCACTTAATTTTCAGCATTCTTTTGTAACACCACATTTCAAAAGCTTCTATCCTCTTTTTCTCTGAACTATTAATGATTCACATTTCTCTACCATACAAGACTACACTCCAGACAAATGCCTCCTTATACTTAAATTAATATTCATCTACATCTACATAGATAATCCGCAAATCACATTTAAGTGCCTGGCAGAGGGTTCATTAACCTCTTTCATAACTTTTCTGTACCGTTCCATTCTCTAATAGCCTGCGGGAAGAACGAACACCTAAATCGTTCCATTTTCGATCTGATTTCTCTTATTTTATTGGGATGGTCATGTCTCCCTAAGTAGGTGGGTGCTAGCAAAATATTTTCACACTCATAAGTAAAAGTCAGTGATTGGAAGTTTGCAAACAGATCACGCCGCAATGAACATCATCGTTCTTTTAATGATTTCCACCCCAATTCGTGCAACATTTCCGTGACACCCCCCCCCCCCCCCCGTAAAGTGATAAAACAAAACGAGCTGCCCTTCTCTGAACCTTCTCAATGTCTTCCGTCAGTCCCACCTGGTGAGGGTCCCACAAGGGGCAACAGTACTCCAGGAGAGGACGCACAAGTGTGATGTAGGCAGTCTCTTTGGTGGAGCTGGTGCATCTTCGAAGCGTTTTGCCAATGAAACGTAACCTTTCATTTGCCTTCCCCACCAAATTCAGTGTTAACAAATTCTTCTTTCTCAATAGTACTTTTTTTTGCATAGTCATTCTGCATTTTATGTCCTCTGCACTATGGCCATCATATGTTGTTTTACTGCCCAATCTAATCTAACACTTTTCTTTACCTAATCTAATTCCTTCAGTATCACCTGATTGTCTTATGTTATATCCCATTGCCCTTGTTTCACTCTTGTTAATGTTGATTTTATATGTTCCTTTCGACCCACTGTCCGTTCCATTAAATTGCTCTCCCAGGTCCTTTGCTGTCTCCGACAAAATTTCAATATCATTGGAAAAATGCTTTTTTTTTTTTTTTTACACTGAACTTTAATTCCTTCTCAAAATTCTCATCTTGCTTTCTTTCACAGCTTGAGTGATGTCCAAATTGAATGACATTGGAGAAAGGCTAAAACCATGTCTTACTCTCTTCCCACCCACTGTGTTCATTTCATGCCCACCTACTACAATAACTACTGTTATTGAATTTGATAGTCTATTCCAATCACCATTATCAGAAGCTTCTCTTCATATCTACAAAAAAATCAAAATATATTTGTGTGTTTCCTTAATCTAACTTCTAAGCTAAGTCCTAAAGTGATTATTGCCTTCCGTGTTCCTACATTTGTTCTAAATCCAAACTGATCTTCCCCTAGGTTGGCTTCTACCAGCTTTTCCATCCTTCTGTAAATAATTTGTGTTAAAATTTTGCAACCATGACATATTAAACTAATGGTTCTGTAATTTTCCCACCTGTTTGTTCCTGTTTTTTTTTTTTTTTTTTTTTTTTTTTTTTTTTTTTTTTTTTTTTTTTTTTTTTTTTTTTTTTCCACACCTGCTCTGAGGGCATTTTGCCTCACACAGACATCTTACACACATTTTGCACACCAGGTAAAATAATGTGGTCATGGCTGGCTGTCCCAGAGAATTCAGTAGCTCAGAGGGAAGGTCATCTGCTCAAAGTGCCTTTTTCCAACTTGTGTCTTCCAGTGCTACATCAAATTCTTCTCTCAGTATAGTAGCTTCTATTTCATCTTCATTACTTCTGTTCCTACAGTATTACCTTGAAGTTAATTTCCTTTGTAGAGCCCCTCTATATATTATTTCCACCTTTGTCTTCTCTTGTTGGCTTACAATTGGTTTTCCATCAGACTTCTTGATATTCATATGGCTGCTTTTCTTAGCTCTTAAAGTCGTTTATTTCACATTACACAATACCTGTTGTTAAAAATTCTCATACAGACCTGCATTTGTCCTCTAGCCACTCCTGCTGAGCCATTTTGCACTTCTCAGTCTCATTGCTTAGTTGTCCATACCCCATTTTACCAACTGAATGTTTATATCTTTTCCTTTCATCATTTAAATTCAGTATTTCCTGTGATATTCAAGGAATCATTGATCCCACACCCCATCCCCCCAATTTGTCAATTGTTGCCTAAAGCATCCTCTGAAACTGTCAGGTTACCATCTCCTTATTTTCATACCTTTCTCAGGTTTCTTTTATTTCAATCTACAGTTAATAATCAATAAGAGATCTTATTTCTTTCCCTGGATATGGCTTACAGTTTAAAACCTGGTTGTGAAATATCTCACCATTATAAAATCTATCTCCGGTGGCTACAGTTGTCTTCAACATATATTACTGTCTTTCATGATTCTTAAACCAAGTGGTTTCAGTTTAATTATGTTCTGTGCAAACATCTACAAGGCGGCTTTGACTTTCATTCCTTTTCGCAATCCATATTCATCTAATACTTATTCCTCCCTTCCTTTTCCTACTAACGAATTCCAATTCTCCCATCACAATTAAGTTTTCCTCTCCCTTAACTGTCTGAATTATTTCATATCTATCTCGATTACGACAGTGCCATAACAGTGTTGTTGTTCCTAGTAACTTAACCACATTCCTGAACTATTCCTATACTACTCCTGTAGTACTCCAAATGATTGTCTATTTCTAATCCTGAACTCACCTAACCAGAAATCCTGT
Source organism: Locusta migratoria (assembly GCA_026315105.1). Lineage (NCBI taxonomy): Eukaryota > Metazoa > Arthropoda > Insecta > Orthoptera > Acrididae > Locusta > Locusta migratoria. The sequence continues at coordinate 138,695,657 of CM048752.1, read as the reverse complement.
TCCTCTTTCCATTGAACTTCGCTAATCTCCACTATATCTAACTTTAACCTAGCCATTACCGTTTTTAAATTATTTGACCTTCCTAATAGTTTAAGGGATCTAATGCTCCACAATCTGATCCATGGAATGCTGGTGGTATCTTTCCTGATAACATCCTTCTGAGTACTCCCCTCTTGTAGATCTGAATGTAGGATTATTTTACCCAAGAGGATGTGGCCATATATATACATACAGTAGAGCTGTGTGTTCTTGGGAAAAGTAATACCTGTAGTTTTCCTTGCTTTCAGCTGTTTGCAGTAACTTCATGGCAAAGCCATGTTAGCTGATGTTGCAAGGCCAGCTGAAGCAATCATCCAGAATGTTTCCCCTGTAACTACTGAAAAGACTGCTGTCCCTCTTCAGTTTTCTGGCCTCTACACAGATACCCCTCTGCTGTGATTGCACCTATGGTACAGCTGTCTGTGTTGTTGAGGTACAGAAGCTACCCCTCCTCGGCAATGTCTATGGTTCATTAAGGAGTAAACATACTGAGAGGCAGTAGATAATATACCCAGTTCTAAGATGCTTCTACAGGATTTACTCTGCAAATAATATGTATTTACACACCTTTGGACTATAAAAATGTTTGACTTGGCGAGTTACTCTCAAATATTATACCATATGACATTTTGGAATGAAAGTTAGCAAAGCATGCAAGCTTCTTAGTTTTTGTCTCTCCTATGCCTGCTAATACTCTAATTGCAAATACAAATTTAAGTGAGTTCTACAGTTATATGATGTGCTCATCCCAGATGAATTTATTATAAAGTTGTAATCCCAGGAATTTAATATTGTCAACATAGAAGAAGCAGAAAAAAAGGAAAAGGAAGAGGAGGAGGTAGCTTTTGAGGGATAAAGTAGTGAATTGTGCAGAGGATGAAATAGATAGGACAAGGCCAAATAGCAATCCATGGATGGCACAGGAGATACTGAACTTAATTGATTGATGGATTGGGCAGAAGGGAGTACAGGTGTCTGATAAGAGGGTGACAGGAAGTGTAGAGTGGTTAGAAGAGAAATACAACACAGTAGAAGAATGTATAACTAGGGGAAAGATAGATAACATGTACAGGGAAATAAGTCAAATTTGGAGACAAGAAAAGCAGCTGTGTGAATATCAAGAACTCTTACGAAAGACTGATAGTATGGAAGAAGAGAAAGATGAAAGGATGAAGCAATATATAGTGGGGCTTTGCAAGGTTGTGTAGGCAGTATTGTAGAAATAGACAATATAGTAGGAAGGGAAGAGGAAGTAGATGGAGGTGGGAGGTACAATACTAAAAGAATAACTTGACAAATCCGTGACAGCTTTTAGTCGAAACAAGGCCTAGAGGTAGATGTCTGTAGACTGCTAACATCGTTGGAAGAGCCGGGTATGAAGAAACTGTTTCAACTTGTATTGCAAGATGTATGAGACGGGAACTACCTTCAGAGAAGATTGTAATTATACCAATTCCAAAGAAAGCAAAACTTTCAGTTGGACAAATCATAATACGAGGCAGGATGCAGAACCATTAACTACCTAGTGACATAAGGGATTACCTGCAGCCACGTGAAGTAACTTCATGAGATTAACCATTCAAAGCACCTATTCAAAGACAAGAACATAACTTTGGTCACCTTTAAAGTAGAAAAGAAACTATTTGTACCAGCCATGGTGTGTACAAAGATACAGTAAACTCTGTGGTAGGTTAATTCTTGCTAAATTGTCAGTTTCATCCCTCTGCTTGTTGCCATATTTATTATGTTACAAAAGATATACATACACTACGAAATCTTAACTTTTTTTTAAACCTTTTGTCATTTATATTGTGAGATTGCTCATTTGGAGTAGCAAAGTAACTGTTGAAACAAAAATTATATATGTATCACTGAATAAGAAAACAGGGAAGTGGGGACATTGACATTGGAAATCTTGGTACAGCAGGCAGTACTGACTTCTTGCATGTCAACAGCTTGAAGAGGTATTTGGAGAACTCATTTTTCATTATTAGTTACATCTACTGACACACAGGATTGTGTGAATTACAGAGGGGTGAGTATTGACAGAAAAGTGCCTGTAGGTATGACCTACATGCGTACTTCTCTACTTAGCCAGTTGTGGTCATGGAACTGCAGCTAGAGATCAGCTGCAGAGCACATTATTTTGATTTCCAAGGAAGAAGTATGTGAAGTAGTTGTTGTCTCCAGTCTGGAGAATGGATTGATGCAGCTCTCCACCCTACTCTATCCTGAGGAGCCTCATCATCTCCTCATAAGAACAGTAAGAACGGCAACCCGCATCCATTTCAATCTTCTTGCTGTATTCATCTCATGGTCTCCCTCTGCGATCTCCCCCCCCCCCCCCCCCCCCAAAATCTTCCCTCCACTGCTAAACTTCCGATTACTTTGTCTAAGAATGTATCTTACCCGTTGATCCCTTCTTTTAAATCTTAGATGTGCCACAAATTCCTTTCCAATTCTGTTCAGAACCACGTCATTAGTTACGTGGCCCACCCACCTAATGTTAAACATTCTTCTGTAACACAAAATTTCAAATGCCTCTGTCCTCTTCTTGTCCGCACTGTTTGTCGTCCATGTTTCACTCCAATAGAAGGCAACACATCACACAAATGCCTCCAGAAAAGACTTTCTTACACTTTAATTAATTAATCAATCTTAACAAACCTCTATTTTTGAAAAACTTTCCTTCCCATTACCATTCTGCATTTTTATCCTCCATACTGTGACTGTCATGTTATTTTACTACCCACGTAACAATACGAATCTACCACCTTTATTTTTTCTTACCTAATCTAATTCCTTCAACATCACTTAATTTTCATAGACTGCACTCCATTATCCTTGTTTTGCTTTTGTTAATGTTGATCTTAAAGCATACATACTCCGCAGTTCACCGTAAGGTGCGTGGCGGATGGTACACTGTACCACTACTAGGCATTTCCTTTCCTATTCCACTCCCAAATTGAACGAGGAAAAAAAGAATGCCTATATGCCTCCGTACGAGCCCTAATTTCTCTTATCTTGTCTTTGTGATCTTTACGCGAAATGTAAGTAGGCGGCAGCAAGATCGTACTACACTCAGCTTCAAATTTCGGCCCTCTAAATTTACTTAACAGAAATTCACGAAAAGAACGTCGTCTTTCTTCCAGCGATCCCCAATTGAGTTGCCGGAGCATTTCCGTGACACTCGCGCATTGGTCGAACCTACCGGTAACAAATCTAGCTGCTCGCCTCTGAACCGCTTCTATGTCTTCCTTCAAACCGATCTGCTGCGGGTCCCAAATACTTGAGCAATACTCAAGACGTGGTCGTACAAGCGTTTTATACGCGGTCTCCTTTACAGGTGAAGTACATCTTCCCAAAATTCTCCCAATAAACCAAAGTCGGCTGTCTGCCTTATTCACAACTGTCCTTACATGCTCGTTCCATTTCATATCGCTCTGCAATGTTACGCCTAGATATTTGAACGACGCGACAGCATCAAGAAGCTCACTACTAATGCTGTATTCGAACATTATAGGATTGTTTTTTCTACTCATGGCATCACCTTAAATTTTTCTACATTGAGAGCTAGCTGCCATTCTTCGCACCAACTAGAAATTTTGTCTAAGTCAACCTGTATGCTATTACAGTCAGTTACAGACGACACCCTCCCATACACCACAGCATCATCAGCAAACAGCCGCAAATTACAACTTACTCTGTCCATCAGATCATTTATATAGATATAAAATAATAGCGGTCCTATCACACTCCCCTGGGGCACGCCTGACGATACACTTGTCTCTGATGAACACTCGCCATCGAGAACAACGTACTGCGTTCTATTACTTAAGGAAGTCTTCCAGCCAGTCACAAATCTGTGAACCTATTCCATAAGCTCGTATCTTCATTAGCAGTCTGCAGTGTGGCACCGAGTCGAACGCCTCTTTGAAGTCGAGAAAAACACAATCCGCCTGTTGCCCTTCGTCCATGGCTCGCAAGATGTCGTGTGAGAAAAGGGTAAGCTGAGTTTCACATGAACGATGTTTCCTAAACCCGTGCTGATTCATGGAAAGAAGCTTTTCCGTTTCAAGGAAATTTACTATATTCGAACTGAGAATATGCTCCAAAATTCTACATGAAACCGATGTCAACGATATTGGCCTGTAATTGTATGGGTCAGTTCTCTTTCCTTTCTTATACACGGGAGTCACCTGCGCTTTTTTCCAATCACTAGGAACTTTGCGCTGAATAAAAGATTCGCTATAAATGCAAGCTAAGTAGGGGGCCAATGCCGCAGAATAGTCTATGTAAAACCGAATTGGTATTCCATCCGGACCAGCAGACTTTTTCGTATTTAGCTCTCTCAGCTGCTTCTCTACACCGGAAATACCTGTTGCTATGTCCCCCATTTCGGAATTAGTACGTTGATCAAATGATGGTATATTTGTGCGGTCCTCCTGCGTGAAAGATTTCTTAAAGGTTAAATTTAGAACTTCAGCTTTCCGTTTGCTTTCTTCTATTACTGCCCCGGAATGATCAACTAGTGACTGGACAGTTGGCTTTGACCCGCTTATCGATTTTACATAGGACCAGAATTTTTTCGGGTTCTCGGAAAGATCTTTTGCTAAGGTATGGCTGTGATAATTATTGTATGCTTCACGCATCGATCTTTTTATAGACGCACGAATCTCTACTAACTTTTGCCTGTCCTCATTTGCGTGTTCTTTTTTGAATCGAGAGTGCAACAGCCTTTGCTTTCTCAGCAGCTTTCTAACATTATTATTATACCACGGTAGATCTTTTCCATCCTTAATCGTCTTTACTGGCACGTATTTCTCTAACCCTTTATTTACAATGCACTTAAATCTAGCCCACAATTCTTCTACATCTATAGTCCCGGAATTAAACGATGCCCATTCATTTTTGAAGTGTGATCCTAACATTTGCTTATCGGCTCTTCCCAACAAAAACACTCTCCTAGCCTTCTTGATTGGTTTATGAACTTTGGTCACCATCAACAATATGATGATATCATCATCACTAATTCCTGTCTCTACACAGACATCGTTAATAAGGTCAGGCCTGTTCGTGGCTATAAGGTCTAAAATATTTCCATTGTGCGTGGGTTGCAGGTTTAACTGCTCAAGACAGTTTTCGGAGAATGTGTCCAAAAGTAGCTCGCAAGACTGCTTGTCTGTACCGCCTGAAATTTAACTAGCGAGGTCCCAATCTGTATTCTTAAGGTTGAAGTCTCCCTCGACTAATATTACATGGCCTGGATACCTATGCACTACCTGGTGTAGACTTTGAATGATTCTAAAACTGCTACAGCAGCACTGGGGGGGGGGGGGGGGGGGGCGGTAAAAACACCGAAATATTAACTTTACTTCTTTTAGACATGTTATATTTGCCCAGATAACTTCAGTTACTTTCAACCTCGATCTCAGTAGAAACAACATCTTTGTACACAGCGGTGAACACTCCTCCTCCAGTTGTATCCGATCTATCTTTCCGATATACATTCCACGCTTCGCTAAATATTTCTGAACTTGCCACATCATCATTTAGCCAGCTTTCGGTGCCTAAAACTATCTGAGCGCAATAACTTCCATGCAGCGCTGCAAATTCGGGAACTTTGTTTCTAATACTCTGTAAGTTCGCGGCTAATATTTTTATGTTCGAACTTTTGTTCCGAACGTGGCCTGAATTCACTGTTTGAATGCTGACAGGCGAGTGTTCATCAGAGTTAGCGCCTAGCCTAAAAACCCCCATATGCACTCCACAAGTACTCTGCTACCCGAGTAGCCACTTCCTTAGTGTAGTGCACCCCTGATCTATCTAGGGGCAGGCACCCTACAATTCCCCACCCGATAACGCAGATCCAGAAATCTGCAGCCATGACTGTCACTGAGTCGGCGAAGCCTCTGGTTCAGACCCTCCACTCGGCTCCAAACCAAAGGACCCCGATCAACGCTGGGAACAATGCTGCAAATTGACAGCTCTGCTTGCACCCCGCGTGCGAAGGCAGCAGCCTTCACCAATTCTGCCAGCCGCTCGTAGGACCTGAGGATGTCCTCAGAACCCAAGCGACAAGCGTCATTGGTGCCGACGTGAGCTACTACTTGCAGTCGACTGCAACCCGCACCCTCGATAGCCACCGGCAAGGCCGCCTCCATATCTCGGATGAGGCCCCCCGGCAAACACACCGAGTGACCGTTGGAATTCCTTCCAGATCTGGACGCTATCTGCCTAAGGGGCTCCATCACGCGCCTGACATTGGAGCTCCCAATAACTAATAATCCCCTCCCCCCATGCACCTGCTCGGAACCTGCTGAAGGAGTGGCCACACTTTCACTCACAGGATCAACGGGCGCGGACGGACGTCCAGCCTCCACATTGGCCTTCCGCCTCAAGAGACGCTAACGCCGTATAACCCGCCACTCCCCTTGCGGAGAAGGCGGCTCGATGACGTCCGGTACACCTGAAGGTGCCTCGGCAGCAGGGACAGAGAGCGTAGCGTGAGGCACCTGAGGTGTCCCACTCGACGCACCAGACTCCCCACCATCGCTGCACCCCGAGACAGCAGCCTGAAGACGGCTGACCGTAGCCAACAGCACGCTCAGCTGTTCGCAAACCGCGGCCAACTCCTCCTGCGTCCGCACACAGCAGGCACACGTCCTATCCATCCTATCGATACAATTAACAGCAATTAACAACTTTAAAGAAGCCTTGTACTCTAATGAAGGCGGCTGGCTGCTGACTTAACTGTGGTCAGTGATAACTACACTGTCGAATCAACAAAACTGAGTCCGGCAGCTCTAGCGGTGTTAACGCTGCGGCACTCGTGGCAGCTGGCACTGGACTGACTGATAACGAGCTTAGTAACGGTCTCTGACTTGTTTTGAAATACACCGGTCAAAAACGAAGACTAAACACAACGGTATTTATCAAATACGATAGAATAAACTATTAAAACAGCAGTACAAACAAAATCTGCAAGTACGCGGGAATAAACCTTTTAAAGCAGTACTACCAAAAATGAACTAGACTGGCAAATTAAATTTGACACAAATTAAATTCAGATACTTAGCGCTGTTAACGCCGCGATACTGGTGACAGCTGGCACTGGACAGGCTATGATACAGATAATGAATATAGAAATGTTGTTATGGATGGGTCAAGTGTTCTGTGTTTTATTGCCTGTTGCATCTGTCAAGTTTAACTATCTAGATTTATTAGCATGTGAGGACAAGTTTTACTGTAGGAGGTGCCATAACTGCTAAAATCTGTTACTGTAAGAACTGTCAGAAACATTATTTTGGTGTAAAACACGTGGAGTTCTGGGAAGGGGATGTGTGTGGCTAAGTAGTGGGCAGAACATGGCTGTTAATTCAGGAAGTGGCGAATGTAATGTAAGGCGGTAATTGTCACTACTCTCAGAATAATGCCTGTTTGTAATAAGGCAAACTCCTGGACATGCTGATCCAGGTGAAGCACTAGAGACCGTAAGTGTCTTCTGGAAAGGTGCAAATCATTAAAACAGCTGGGGAAGTGGCAATACTCCTCCCCAGTAAGAGTCCAGCAACCTAGATAATCAGCAAGAATGGGAGAAAGCAAATTGCCAGCAGCAGAAAGCACCCAAATCATAGGAGCTGTGGCTGTAGAATGAGTGGGTACAGATGATTTTTTATAATTATTCAGTGACAGTTATTAGCTGCAGTTTCCTGCTTGTTAGCTGAGAACAAGTTCTGCAGAGTTTGAAGTGTATTGGAACCCTAATTTGCTTTATTATTCTAAGCCAACAAATTTATCCTCCATTCCAGAATCACCTCTAGCAAAAGCACCCTATATTAAAGGTAAATTAGCAGATTTTAGCCCACTTCGTGATCAACAGTCCCAAATGTGCCACAAAGACCTTCATCAATAGTTGGTGGTTTGGAAAGAATGTTATTTGTCTTGGCATTAAGTTGTGTGTGTGTGTGTGTGCGTGTGCGCGCGCGCGCGCGCGTGTCGGAAAACTAACTCTCTCTCTCTCTCTCTCTCTCTCTCTCTCTCTCTCTCTCTCTCTCTCTCTCTCTCAGCAGACCTTAGTCACTGCAGATGACTTACATGCTTTATTTAATTTAAAAATAAGTAGTGTGCTTTTGCACTGGTGTAAAATTCTAGGAAATACATTGTTTTCAAGTTAATAAAGCCAGATATGTGGCGGTGAATTCTGCATTCATCAATTTAATGTGCTTAGTATAGTGACTACACCTGTAGAGGTGTGTTAAAATTACTTTGGGTTAAGACTACTTGAGAAATTTAATTTCAGAGTGCATAGGTACAGCAGTCAGCCCACATTTTGAATGCAGCAGTACTTTACTAGGCACAGTTCTGTTGTCAATGGATTCTGTTGCCTTATTGGGCCTTATGAACTGACCTAGAGGTAGGGGTTTACTGCCTCCCAGTATATTTCTTCCAAAATTAGTCATACCTAATATATGTCTGTTACCAACAAACAGCTCAGTTCACACACAAAATAACAGGATCAAAAACACAAGGACTTGGTTCAAACATGGGTTCACTACTTGGGAACACTTATTTCAATAATTTGCCAGCAATCATAAAATTTTTTAGCTACAAAATCAGTTTAAGAGGATCCTGATAGACTTACTAGAGGTCAACTCATACTCTATTGCGATTGTGGTTTTTTTTTTTTTTTTTTTTTTTTTTTTTTTAGAAGCAAATGATTTATGTTTTCATATTAGTGTTATTATTTCAGTTTGTTAAAAATATTGTTGGCATGTTCAACTTCCCTTCAATACTGATCAATGGAGCGAACAGCTAATCTAATTTTACCACTCTACCAGAGATACGACGAAGTGGAATAGATATAAGAAGTTTCTTTAACGCCGTGTGCTTGGATTGAAGCAACTGTCAACACGTGTTGATGAATATTAGCAAACCATCGTGACTGTTAATACGGGGAATATTTAGGGTTGAGCGGTGTTGTTGGTAATATTTGTAGTAACGGTAATAAATGAGGAGGGTTATTGTATGATTGACTGTTTGGGGCCCATTAGTGATGTTTACAATTGGTGAGGGTCGGGACGTTTGGCCAGACGCGCGTGAATCAGGGAATGGCGAGAGGCGTATTTAGAGAGCGTGTGACGCGCGTCCACCGCGCTGACTCACGCCGCGGTCCCATTAGTGCCAACATTTTGTTCTCGTATACTAGCATATTTAACGGATATTTTCACGGAGCTCATGTAGTTCGTCTACGCATTGCCAATAGTGTACCTGGAAGGCATGCTGTAAACAGGCGACGTGGAACACTTGGTAACTTGTCCAGTATTTCCCTGGAATGCAACCCCGTTTGGTAAAAAAAGTTTATAACGCTTTCATCAATAAAGCGTTTAGTATCGCTTTATAAAGGCGTTGATCTAAGATTACAGCAGATTTTCAGATAAATTGTACTTGTGCCAGATTTGTCGTGATGGTTAGCAGTTTGGTAAATTTCCTTGGTAGAAGTTGTCAATCACGTATAATCCGAAATTTGACGAGTTCAAAAAATATTTGTGGACTCTCTAAATTCGTCTACAAATCTTAGCGTGTAATAAATTTGCACCTTAAAACAGGATTAAATTTAGCTTCAGTTAAGAATATCACCTTGGAAAAAGGTCGTAAAAATACAGCTCATTAAGGCATCCTTTTCAGGAGATTGCTGTACACTTTAGTGTCGTTAATCATTGTTTGTGAGGTGATTCCGGATCAAGTGGTCTTTATTTCCCCACTGACTGTGGATAAGTATGAGCACAAATCAGTTAAATTTCATTTAGACATATCAAAAATACATGCCGTAAATTCAATTAAATACCTAGTAGTAACAACTATAACCAATTTAAATTGGAAAAAAAACGCAAAGGTCGTAGGGAAGGTGAACTAAAGACTACGTTTAATCGGCAGAACGCTTAAGATGGAACAGTGCTTCTAAAGAAACTGCCCACATTAACACTTGTCCGTCCTTTTTTGGCGTATTGCTGCGCGTTGTGGGATCCCCATAAAGTGGGAGAGACTGAGGATGTACAGAAAGTTCAGAGAACTGCAGCTCGATTTGTGTGTCAGAGAAATGAGCACAATGAGGTGGAAATCGTTTCATTCGTTGCGGCGAGATTACTTTTTCTCGCGCGCTGTTGGAGAATGGAACGGTAGAGAAAAATCATAAAAGGGGTTGTTCCACGAAGCTTCTGCCATGCACTAGCAGGGTATTGATGTAGACGGGATCACTACCTGTGCGGCAATGTGGAAGGGACAGCTGCGCCGAGAAACGGCGTTGGCGGGTACAGTCTACCAAAATAACGTGCCGCAGCGCAGGCAAAACACGCAAAAAATCTCTGAATTTCTTTTACAATTTACTACCCGAAGGAATATATGTGGAAGTTACGTCTGGAATTTATTTTGCAAGTCTACATTGCATTCCACTTGTACTGGCTAATCCTACAGTTGCTCCACCGTCAGATACTGGACTAATTCATTGCCGCGCTCATTCATTTTAGTGCGTTATTCCAGGCTCCATTTCAGTATTGATTATTTTTGTGTTAAAACCCGCTTGAAATACTTACACCGTGACACTGTTCCAGTTGCCAAGTACTGATTTGTTAATGTGAAAATGCAAAGTTGCACCAGTGTTGTAGACGAGTTTCTCTGTAGGACACACTGCGTAGGTCAATAACTTGACGGGTCGGTGGAAGGTGACTTTAGCAAAAGTTTTCATTCTGTTAGATCGGTCGCCTATATCGCAAAATCTCATCTGGGTGACAGCCAAAGTAAGGCTACTAATATCTCCAGAAAACCCATTTACAAAATTTCTAAGAACTGTGCTCAATCTTGGAATCCGTGGTTATATTTAAACTCCAATTTTGTGTTACATATATCGTGAAGATAGCAAACACAAAGGAGCCATTCCAGCTGAAATGGAGACACGAATAACTATTACCTAGACTCCTTCTCCTATCCCCACTGCCCATCTATTTCTCACCTTCCTCTTTTTGGGCCTCTCAGGCTTCGTTCTGTGTTAGCTACCTGAAAACCTGGCGATTGTGGCATGTTTATCTATTCCAGTATTCTGTTCGTCAATGCACTTCTGCCTCAATTCACTCCATCTCATCGCGCCGCTTAGAACACAACTCACGTAGATCGATGTCGAAGTAGTACACAAAATCTACAACGTGGGCTTTGTGCCGAACTTAAAGGAATATCATCATGGAGTGCACTAACTGGCACAAATAGTCGAGACCAACGGGTTGTCAAACCTCCTGTGGCAGCACATCAGTTCCGTTAAATCGACTATCGCGCCTATATAGCCGCTTCGGTCGTGGCCTCTTCCAGTTTTTCGTGTCTACCTTTGCTCAGTTGTCGACCTGCCTGCCAGAGCTGGTTCGCCGCCTCTTTTTGTTCCTGTTTGCGCCCAGTCTCTCCGTATAGTCCCTCAGTATGCTGACTTAACTAGTTATCTTGTCTAGGACTGTGTGCTGCTCGTTGTCGCTCGTGTGGTGTCCTATAAACCTTCCTCTTTAAAACTGTTGGGTTAGTAAATTTTCGGAGTGTGGAATAGTTTTCTGAATACCTTTTGGGTAAAATTTCATCGAGCAGTTTATGCTGTCAGAAAATGGAAGTGAGATGCTGTCCCCGTCGGGGGTTCGAATACCTCCTTGGCAAGGATGTTTGTCGTCTTTAGCATCAAGTAGTTCATAAGTACTTTAGAGCCCGCAGTTACGTCTCTTAAGCTTAACACTTGAACATTTTATCTTGTTCGTATGCTATCTTACCAGGCAGGGTTCGTGTCTAGGCACTCGCGACCTCGTCAGTTATCGTGACGAATTAACTATCCTTCATCGCCTTCAGCCCAGCGGCGAAATTTTCCCGTACATACCAGGTACTAGTGGTAATCTCTGCCTTGGGATGGAATCTATTCTTCGTCAAATATTTTCCACGTCATACGTTCAATAATGTCGAATCGCCAATATATGGACCATCTTAGAGCGATTATTGGTATCAGAAATATCGAATTGAGGGCTTCAAAATTGTGTTGGGTGTAAGGTGGATATTTAGCAGTTGGAAAATATTCAACAGTGCTACTAAAGGAACTGTCCACATTACATTTGTTCGTCCTATTTCGGCTTATTGTTGCGCATTGTGGGATCCCCATCAAGTGGGAAAGATAGAGGATATACAGAAAGTACAGAGAACTGAAGTTAGATTTTTGTTTCCGCGATATAGGGGGAGGGAGAGGAATGAGCACAATTTGGGATGAAAATCATTAAAGAAACAAGTTTTTCGTTGCGGCGAGATTTGCGGAATTCGTCACAAACTTTCTCCTCCGAATGCGTACATACTTAGGAAGACCCGATCATCATAAAGAAATATCGAAAACAAAGATTTTCGTGTTCCTTTTTTTCCCGCGCGCTATTGGAGAACGGAACGGCAGAAGAAAATCATAATAGGGGTTCCACGAAGCTTCTGCCATGCACTTGAGAGTGACTAGACGTGATCGCTACCATTGAGATGGCGACAACTTGGAGCACACACACGGCGTGTGCGTGCACTTTCCACTCCTTGTCTAATTTTTCAATTAATTTTTAACAGTAGTACTATGTAGGTTTTCTTGGTGTAGTCAATGGAGAAATTCCTTAGGTATTGCTTTATTCATTAAGTAAATTGGTTATTAATCTGTAGGATAGAAAATGGCTTATTTCGACAAGGACGTCTGATATGTTGTCTATAAAATAACGTAAAAGGTTTAAGTTTTATAAACACATGAATTCATCGTTGCAGGGCAAATAAGATTGCTCCACTTGTTTCCAAAACGATGTCGTGGTTAAAAATATCCTCCTGTAAAAATGAAGTTTTTTGTTAGATAACTCTGTAACCGATAAGAAAGCACTGGACATGTATATGGAGGTAAAAATTTGACTTGTGCCTATGTGACTCATCATTTACTAGTGGCTGGTAGGGGAATGCAGAAAGCAGATCTCTTAATCGGAAGAGATTTACAAATTGTTGACGGAGATAGTTAACGAAGTCTTTCTTGTCCGTGGTTTTATTTCGACCAATAAATTAAGTCCCTTGCAAAGATTTCGGTGCCTTTTTTATTTTTTCAATTTTTCTTTTCAGCGAAGTATTCTAACAACAAAACTCATTATTCTGCCTGAACACGGTAATATCTGAAACATTTGGTCGGATTTTCATGGATATCTTCACAGGTAACAAAAACCTTCGTTTCGTCTACATCTAATCACTGAGATTGAAGAAAAGATACTGTAATTTAAAAAGCTTGCAGTTTCTTTTCTGGTTACTAGTACTGCGTACAACACCACACAACAGATGTATTTGTGGTCAGAGTACAGCCAACAAAGAATTGTTTAAAGTGTCAATGAATATACTACTTCGCTGTATATGAAGAAAGGGGGGTACGTATCAGACGGGGGCTTCCCAACATTTCTTATAAGGAAATTACATGGGTATCGGATTTTAGATTTTTTTATGTGTATGGTACGTGAAGTTCAGAATTCAAATATCATCCAAAGCCGTTCGACGCATTCTAAAATTTTTCGAGAAAATTGACTGATACAGTATTGCAAGTAAGCTTAAGAACAAATCATAAATTTCAGCATCTGTCGGTGTAGCTCAGGTGGGAGCGTTCTGGACGTACAACCATAGGGTCGTTGGTTCGAGGCCTGTCGTGACACTTTTTTGTTCGCCTAAACAATTTTAATATCTAACGGTAAATTTCACGAAAGTGCATGTATTTTTTGTTCGTAGTTTCCTGTATTTTATATAAGATTTTTAATAACGATGGTTTCAATAAAAAGTTCAATTTTTCAGTGTTGGCTTCCCTATTAGTTGACGACGATAGTTGATCAGTTTGGGAAGAGCTACGACACCGTTAAGTCGCCTCCATAGCTAGTAGTTGCATTCTAAGCAGCTGATCTAATCGGCCATCGTTTTATGTAACAACGTTTTCAGGTAATCTACAAATGTAACAGAATTCGATATAGGGGATTCGAACCAAAGCCTCTGTGGTGCCATAACGCTACCGCCTGTGCTACACCTACAGATGCTACAACCGTTTTAATTATTGGTACTTACGTGTACTTTGCAAAACTTAAAAAGAGTCGATTTCCTCTAAAAGTTTTGACAGTTGTGTCGAATGTTTGTAGCTGATTTTTAATTAAGCTCTGAACTTCACGTACCATAAAGAAATTCTAAAATCTAATGTAGTCCTTGTTAGACAAAATGTTTTCCTTTTTTTTGGGGGGGGGGGGGTAGGCACCACAAAGAGAAGAAAAGTAAACTGTCTAAAATACATTAAACACTTATTCATTAAACTTAATATGTATATTTTTCACGGCCCATATTTTAGTTCTTCCGGACCTGTGGTATACGAAGTTTAATTGTAAAGCGAATGAAATACGGAAAACCCAAATAGAGATTATGCAGTGACCCTTGTTTCGGTTGTGAAGCACGGGCGTACATGTGATAAAACAAGGATGAGACACTTAGGCGGCAGATTTGCCGGCGTGTGTGGAGCACGTGTTGAAAAGGAAGGGGAAGTAGTTGTAGGCCACCCCTCCCGGCGCTGTGGCAGTAGGCCAGTGGAGGGGGGCGGCGTTGCCACGCGTCGCCGCATTCCAAGGAAACGCCGCTACCTGCCTCCGACAAGATGGAGGCTAAAGGCCAAGTTGAAGGTTGCCGCAAGCCTCGCTTATCTAATTATTTAAAATATGGTAACAAGTTTTCTGGTCCGGACTTTATACCCATTAGATTTGTATTTGATTCAGCTGAAGCGATAGCGCCTTACTTCACAGCCATATACAACCGCTCGCTCAGAGGAGGATCTGTACCAAAAGATAGGAAAGTTGCACAGGTCACACCTATATTCAAGAAGGGCAATAGGAGTAACCCACTGAACTACAGGCGTATTGCAGCAGGGTTTTGGAACATACCCTGTATTCAAATATTGTGAATCATCTCGAACAGAATGATCTACTGATCCAAGGTCAACACAGATTTAGAAAATTCGTTCATGGGATACACAACTAGCTCTTTATTCTAACGAAGTGATGAGTGCTATCTACAAGGAATCTCTAATTTATTCCGTATTTCTTGATTTCCAGAAGGCTATTGACACCGTTTCCTCCAAACGGCTTTTAATCAAATTGCGTGGTTATGGTATATCGCCCCAAATTTGCGACTGGATAGGGGATTTCTTGTCAGAGAGGACACAGTTCGTAGTAATCGATGGTAAGGCATCGACTAAAACAGAGGTGATATCGGGCGTTCCACAGGGTAGTGTTATTAGTCCTATACAGTTCCTTATTTACATAAACGATTTGGGAGAAAATATCAGCAGCTGTTACGTTGTCTGCAGATGGCGCCGTCATTTACCGTGTAGTGAAATCATTCGAAGATCAAAACCAACTGCAGAACGATCTAAATTTCACTATGGTGTAAAAATTGGCAATTTAATGCAAATAATAAGTGTGAAGTCGTCCACGTGAGTACGAAAAGAAATCCGTTAAAATTTGTTTACGAGATAATCAAAAGTGAAGGCTGTAAACGCCACAAAATACCTAGGAATTACTTCAGACTTAAATTGGAAAGAACACGTAGATAATGTGGGAAAGGCAAACCAGAGGCTTTTATTGGCAGAACCCTTAAAAGATGCAACAGAACTACAAAAGAAACTGCATACACTACGCTTGTCCGTCCTTTTTTGGAGTATTACTGCCCAGTGTGGGATCCTTATCAGGTGTGTTTGACGGAAGACATCGAAAGAGTCGAAGGACAGCTCGTTTTGTATTGTCACAGGATCTGGGGTGAGAATCATTCATTACAAGAACGGCGTTTATCTGTGCGGCGTGGGTTACTTACGAAGCTCCAATCGCCAACATTCTACTTCGAATGCGAAAATATTTTGTCGACTGCCACTTAACATAGGTAGAAACGATCATCAGAATAAAATACGAGAAATCAGAGCTTGAACGGAGAGATTCGGGTGTTCTTTCTCCCCTCGCGCCATTCTAGAATGGAATGAGAGATAAATAGTATAAAGGTCAGGCACTTCAGTGCAATTTGCAGAGTATCCCCTGTAGATGTAGACGAGCTAATTACCCAGTCGGTATTTATCCGGTATTTGACAACTTTAATTGAAAATTATTGACTGAAAGCTCAAAGCATTAAGACACTTTTTCTCGCGGACAGCCCCACAAAATGACGAAAGGAAACATGTTTATGGCTTACTAATTTTTCGCTGTTCATTCAGTAAAACAGCCATGCACTTATATTCCTTCTCTAAATTTTGCAGGCTACACCGATATACCATTTACAGCACCTACAAAATTATAATTGCAACACAATTGACAAATTCGCTGCCATCAAATTTTCGGTCGGATCTTTTTTTTTTCAGTCTGCGTTGTAACCCATCCTTCACCTCTCAACGATGCGAGGAGTCGCCAGAAACGACACGTGGCTCGAATTCCACGTTAAGCTTAAGGTCCCCTTTACCTGACTGGATAACTGAGGTAGGCTAGGGACACGCAAGTCGTCGAAGTGGAGTCCAATTGAAGGACTTGCACCAGGCCAGTGAGCCACACATCTCAGACGCGTTCAAGGAAACACTGTTGATATTTAACCATATTCCATGACACCTCTGTGCCATATGTCTATTTACGCTTCTCCCATGTAACCCTTCTGGAGGTGTTATTGTAGTTAAGATACACGTTTAAATCAATTCTACACGGGGTACTTGAAGCAGCTGACAGAGGATTAATCGAACCAGTCATATCAACCATCCATTCTCGAATAGCACACGAGAATGTAGATATAAACCTCTCCATGTTTTCACCTCTGATGAAATCATCATTCGTCTCGCCGTATTACCGAACCAGAATACAGCACACGTTATAATCGCAAAGTGCAAAAGAATTGGCGTTACATGACCCGATATTCAGCCAGGCGCTACTGTAGGTTTACCAGTATTTGGTTGTTCGCTGCTAGGGAGTTCTTCCAAGCGAAAACTTGGTAACTGGATAGGTGCGGCTGTCACTTTAATTCCGTAAAAGATGGGGTAATCTGTGTTACAGTAAACCGTTGTACTCGCGACAGTATCACGCGGGCTGTCGATCTGCTAGTTCTGTCATTAGTGTCCTTAGATTTCCTCACACTTGTCATTCATGCTGCGGTGCAACTCCATCCGTCTTAGCGGGCGATACTCGTCGTGTTTTTGGGCTCATCTAAACCATCGTTAGTATCTTACTATGGCCGTGCTGTTTTCCTTTAGTTTCACATAGGCAACAACAATCGCGAACACCAAAATGGGTAAAACAAATAATGCATCGAAAATAATAAAATTGCAGACTAGACGGAAAGAAACAGAATTTGCGTAGGAATAGGAATTCCCGGAAATTTTCTAGACTAAAGAGTCCGTGAAAAAAAAAAGAAATGCAGCTGTTGGAGGTACAGTCACTTGAGTAGAAGTAAAATGCAGCTGAGCAGGAGCCACACAAATGGACCATAAAAGTAAGCAAGTCGGTTAGGAGCCGAGAGAAGAGGCCCTGTGCGGCGGCAGGTGACGGTGGGGCCGGCTGCTACCTGGCCGCGCCACACAATAGCGGTGTACACCTGCCCCCAGTACTGGACGTGTGTACAGACTGCCTCTAAAATGTTTCGCGAATACCATTAGTATTGTAGAAGTAATAGATTGTAACGTCATACCAAATGAGATAATTTTACTGCGCCAATAGATGAAAAGTAGTAAGCGATAAAATTATTTCCTTTCATAGTTTCGTAAAGGTTAGCTGAAATCGCGTGTAATGTTTATTGAAAGACATTATGTCAACTCATTCGCGTACAGTGGATCATTCGAGCATTGCGTGATGGGATAATTTTTGAAGTAATATCTCCTATGGTTTTTTTTTTTTTTTTTTTTTTTTTTTTTTTATAGCGATTGCTTCCTTAACGATAGAGAACAATTGTACCACGGTTGGTTGAAATCGCTATATTAACACTCCAAGTCTGGGAATAAGTTCGGCGCTGTAGCAGGCCAGATTGGGATTTTGTAGTTTTTCAAAATTTCATTTAGGAACGGTTATAGGTAAATCATTGCAGTTTTTTCTGCTTTCCTACAGTACTTTAAACTTTAAAATGAAGCGACGCATTATAGTTAGCAACTTATATTTACACTGTTATGACAAGTTTGTAGCTGAAACAAGAAAATATATTTTAGTAGGTTTTATTGTGCTTATAAAGAATTGTATTTTTTTGTTTTATAAAAACAAACTGAAAGGTGTTAATTTACAAAAATCACATTACACAACTAAATTACATTAGACGAACTATTTTTTATAATCATAAGTAATTACCATTCCGAAATTAACGATGTATTTGACATGTTTCCTATTCAGATGTCATGTCAATTCGTCATAAAGCTCTTCTGTAAACAAATAATATTTATCTTACAACTCGATAAACTGTATTATCGTTAGTCTGCAATACATGGCACGAAATATACACAGCACACATGTTAGAAGCCTATTTCTTTCATATTTGAACATATCACAGTCGAAAACGTAAATATTTTATGATTACGAGCAATACCTCTCATCTTCAGAATCGTCACTAAATTATCATTTAGACCCCCGAATCATTGAACAGATCTGTAAGCGATCGTCTGCACTGTGACATGCTTACGCATGGACGTGTAAGATTTTTCTTCCTGCTGCCGACTTAGAGAATAAACCATCAATCTGCATACCGAAACACAATAACTTTTTTTTTTTTTTCGTCACTGCGAGCATTGCTCGTATCCAAACTGCAGTGTTAGTACAGGGTTAATACGTTTCTTAAAAGTATTAATTTTTATACAGTGCGTTAATTTTTAGTAACGGTCTTTAAAAGTCCTTATTTTGTCTCTGCAATTATGTTCACATTTATCTATAAGTTAACTTGGCCAAGTTGAAAAGGTGGGAGAGGGGGGGGGGGAATTGCGTGAGTGGCAATGACGTTTAGTGGGGGTACTACGGTATACTTTGGTAGCAGTGGTAAGGCGCGCGGGAACCTAGGAAACATGTGATTTATCGGCCATTGCTACTCTTGTAAGTTTATTGGTAACATTTACTAAATAGGTGTATTTTTAAAATTGTGTTCAAATGCCCGGAAAGTGTGCGTTTAACCAACTGTGCTCGAGAAAAGACGAATACAAAGAATGGTTAGTGCCATCTAAAAACATCCACAAAGGAAATTTTTTCCGACTAGTAAAGCTTACTTACCCGTTGCGCTTATAATGAATTACAGTCGAATGTCTAAAAATGGCATATTAGATAAACACGTGCCATCCATAGTACGAGAATGATGGACTACTCTCGCAGGTGTTCCGCATAGCGAACCCTCGGTGGGAGGGTTGCCGGCGTGGTGGTCTGTAACGAAGAAACTGAGTCAAAGACGAAGCGATCAAAATAAAACCGGGCAAATCAACGTCTACAAAGGACCGAACAGACCGAAAAACCAATCAAAAGAGAAAAAGCGATTCCGCTCGTTGGCGGCCAACGAGTAATGTCTGCAAAATTCGGCGAAAGTTTTTGACTTGAAAAGTATAAACACGATACGGACAGGCTGACACCGTCAAATCGCCGTTATTTTTGCAAATATCTCTGAAACTATGGGGATATGAAAAAAAAACCACGAGAGAAATTTGAGTCAGAATTTGCTCTTCTACAAATTTTATTCAGTTTTCGTGTCAGATGAATGGCTAAGTCGGTATTTTCATTTAAATTTAGAGCTCTCAAAAGGTGATCGCAAAGGCCCACTTTTAGTGTTACTACCGTAACCTAGTGGGCCAAAAGGTACTGACAAGTCCATAATTTTTATTTTCTAAATTCAGTACTATCCATGTAATAGTAAATATCTCGCTCGCTCGCTTGAGCGCGCGCATTGTAGATCCAAGAATACGGTATACTTTCGGCAATAGGTAGGTCTTCATGGAAGGAATTTGTGATTAGGTGACCCCTATATCTGACCAGGCACGTTGTGAAAATAAGACGTAATGTTGATAACGTCATTGTCAGTGAAGATTTGAATTTCCTCGAACCAGCCGGCTAGCAATTTTTGACAACATTGACTTATTTACTGCTAAACCAGTGAATCATAGCGTATATAGTGGCTAGTTTCGGCCCATTAATAGGTCATCTTCAAATCTGGTGAAGATTAATGGTCCGAGAACCGGTCGTCATATAAATAATGAAATAGACTGATTAATAAGTTAATCGATAGGTTACAGTCGCTCTGGAGATAGCGTGAGGCATGCTCGGACACACGAAATCAGCGGCACAGTTATGGGAACGGGTAGGAGGCCGGGTGTTCGACGCGTCACCACCTCCACAATTCTCCTGCTGAGGAGAATACGTGGGCAGCATCTGCTGCTGACAAGTCGCTGGAAATTGGCGAATGGTGTCGGAAGCGGGAAAGTCGCGCATAATGAGGAAGGCGGCAGCCCGCGGGAATGTTAATGGCAGCGCACCTGGGTTCTTTCTCTCCATCGTTATTATAGAAAATTAGTCGTTCTATTTCCTATCTGAAGTTTTCTGTGAGTTTTTAAAGCAAGGAATGAGTTTCAGTGGCTCTTATGTACCTTGATAGGCACATTCATGTTCAGAAGGAAAAAAAAAAAAAAAAACTACTTTGGAAGTTTTGGTAGTTGATATTGACAGGACAACTGTAAGTTCTGAAGTATTTTAGTTACTTAGGTTGAGGGTGTGTCCTGTTGCCTAGTGGGCACAGGTTTTGCCATAACTCGAACCATGCATGATACCATCGACATATTCCTAATCTTTCTCAATGCATGAAACTAATATTTTCTGCGACAACGATATATATGAGGCACGTTTCTCCCTGGCCCACCGCATCAGCACACTCATCGCAACAGCTAATTGGTGGGATATGGAGAAGACGGGACAAAGCTGTGACTCACGGCAACCGCCAGGGATGAACTTTGGAATGCAGCATCTCCACGAGGAAATGGCGTCCTGCGGCCATACTGCATTCAGCTGGTTCCAAAGTCCACCCCCAGTGTTTGCCGTGAGTCACAGCGTGGTACCGTCGTTTGCCCCACATTTTCGATTGGCGACACAATGAAGGCGCGCGAATTATGCTCCAGTTCCTTGTCTTAATCGTGTTTCTTACACAGTATTAATTTCTCTTGCTGTTCTTACGCTTATCGCCCATGTTAAACCAAGATACAATTCTGCATTCACACAAATATCTTAAGAAATAAAATCTTCTTACCAAGTAAATTTCGTTGTTCAGAGGTTCATCAATTCCAAAAGTAACTTTTTTGCAGTTCGGTAAGAATTCAAAGTATTCTTTGCCCTTAGGGACACGGTGGCCATACAGCGACACTCTTCTATTATTGACTCATTTTGTAATATTTCTCAGCTGGTGGTCTAGCGGAAAAGGAAATGGCTCGAGTTTAATCCCAGTTGCTAAGGATTTTTTGCAGTTTACCGTTTTAACATAAGGGAGAAGGCCAGTCCTAGTACAATTAGACGAGTAATGTTCAGAGAAGAAGAAAAACCGTTTGAGAACTGCATAAAGGAAAGAAACAACCCCTTAGACTGGGATCACGAAATATGAGGGGGGGAGGGGAGGAAAAAATTGGAAGGTACAGTTAAACATGGCAGCGGTAATGTGTTTGGGATTTTATGTCGCTCAAGAAGTGGGATAGTTGGGGGTCGTAAGGATTGGGTGAGCTAGTGTTTATTGACGAAACAATGTCTGCAGAGTGTAAGAAATAATTTGAAGAAAGCGCTGAAAATATGGCGGCCGGAGACTTTTCATCAAGGAAACGACTAGAAACATAGCACCGCGGAGGTGTAGCACTCTGGACTCTTAACTGTGAAGACACGGCGGTGCAAACCCACCTCCGGCACCCAGATGCAGTAATTTTTGAAAACATTGTGGATAACAGCGATCTTACAAGTAATTATTAATTTAAGTAAATTGCGATCTAGACTGCCTTATTTACTGGAATTTATAAGCCAGATTTAGATTTGCTGTGATTTTCCGAAATCCCTCCAGGCGAATGTCGGGATAGTTCCTTTGAAAGGGCACGGCCGAATTCCTTTTCCACCCTTACCAAAAATCTGGCCTTCCGCCTCTTTATTACCACGGAACGTTAAACCCTAAGCTTCCTTCCTTTCGACCATACCGCCGGTTGTGGCGCCTGTAAAACTGTCCAAAAGTTGCTCCACAAAGTCTGGACACGAACCCCATAGAAAATTTAGAATATTCGAAAAGTCTCCATGCTGTCTAAGCAAGAAATCAAAGACGACTGCAAGGAGAAGGGAAAGTGTAAGTCTTTGGTACTAACAGAAGCTTGTACAAAGTGTGCCAAGGCGGCTGACAAAGTTGTGGTAGAAGTATGAAATACTAATTCGTCATTTCTTGCGTTTTGGTTCACTTTGATTTCGCAAAACTTTTGAAACAATCTTATTTCACATATCAAAATATTCGTATTTTGTGAGTCATGAAATGAAGTGAAATGTTAAATTTATTGCGCTATAAATGTCTGTTGGGGTAACATACGTTTAAAATTTATAAGAGGCACTGTGCGCTAGGTGCTGTCAATTTTAGTACTAAATTAATAAAATGCAGCAACTAATTGCTTGTGATTATTTTTAACGACCGGTTTCGGGCGCTTGAGTGCCCTTCTTCTGGTCTCTATACAGAAAAGTTCATTGGTATACAGTAAAGGCTAAAAAGGTCCAAAAGTCCGTTACAGAAATTTGAAGCAGTTTTGAACCAAATAGGTTGTAATAGATTATAGCCTTTACTGTATACCAATGCACTTGCCTGTATAGAGACCAGAAGATCTGAACAGTTGCTGAAATGGATAAAATACTTAAATTTTACTACTATGTAGTCTGTTAATTTTTGCGTTAACGTTACGCTGCTATAATTACTGTGCTAACTAAACATTTAACGTAATACACCTCTAATTACGACAGCGATTTAAAATACAGATGTGCTGCGACCGGTTGCAGAATACACGCGATAGACAATTCGAGTCACCGGAGAGTGAAACGCAAGTTTTGTGCAAAGAGAATTTGGTAGCTTTCCCCGCCGTACGGGATGCACGGCTCCCCCACCGAGCGGCCGCCCCCCTCCACGCCATCGGAAATAGCGCTCCAAGGCACTCGAGTCGCGAAGAGAGGGCTGGTGGCGCGGCGGCCGGGCGTGGTGGAGCCAGAAGGTGCTAAGATGGCGCCGCCGACGGGCGCATGTGTCTAGCCGCGTGTGCCCGCCGACTGCTCGCCACAGGACTGTTCCCCGCCGCGGAACTTGGCGCGATGCACGTCTCCACATCGCCGCACATACGCTTTTAACCGATAACTGAATCTATTTTTTAGAGTTCAAAGTCTGTGATAAGTTATTTTTATACTTTAGTACGGTGCAGCTTTTAGCAAATACTCATTGTCTTCCGTGAATTTTCCGGTGAATCTATTTAGCGCATTCGACAGGTGCTTCGAATTCAAGACTATCCAGCACGCAACGGAGAGGAGAAATGGGTCGAGGTGAGTGCCTTATTACAGTATATTTAATTCAGACGTTAATTATTAGTTTTGAGTTATCGGTAGGACTTGAAATTGTAAACGAGTTGGTTGTATTCCCAGAGCTTGCCAGTTGCACGTCTTAAGGCTTTCCTTGGAACGGTGCACGCCGTCCCGTGGGTAATTTAAGATGGCTGAACTTGCCGGCCGCTTCGGCCCCATTCACATGTCCTAATTTAGGTCTGAAAGCAGTTGCTCACGAGAAGTGGCGTTTTTGTTCGTTTTTAAAGTGTGCTTGGGCGCTGCGGAAGCGGTGTTTGTCGTCGATGGAGTGTTTGTGTAGTTCTCGCCTCGGTCATTGGCCACTGCATGGTTTATTTCGGTTGTACTTACGCTCACGGTTTCACTAAATCGCGAGAAATTCAATTTCAAATACCAACTTCCATAAACATAAAAGCCTTATCTTCAACTGTGTTTATCATGCATCATAAAATAGCACGTGCTTAGTGAGATGTGAAGTGGATCGCACTATTTGAAGGTCACCTTTCCATGTACCTTTGATCCTGATTAGTGTAATCTATAGTAATCCTCATTAGAGCTTAGTAATTTGCCGTTTCTTTGCGCTGCAATACTTCTCGCAGCATATTTTAGACCTACAGGCTAGGAGTAAGTTTTCCACTGTTTGATTTTGGCGGGAAGTGTCTTGCCGATCAGTTCCTTTTGGTAGTCATCTAGGCTAGTTTTTGGTAACCGTTGGTAGTAACAAAGAAATGCGGCTTGTAGCGGAAGCATCCGTTACTCTGCATGGACAAATAAGTGGTGCAATGTGTGTTAACGTGGGAGCCTAACAGATATTCCATTGTGAAACTAGTAGATATGACGGCCGTTATCTCTCCAGTGTCGCGTTTCACTTCATAGCCCTGGCGCCCTTTACGTAAAGACGTGAATAACGGAGTGTTAAATTGTGAAATTTGTCACTAATAGTGAAAGTGCCGTGTACACGTATTGCAATACTTAATGCTGAACGTATGTAAACGTCAGTCAAGTACGCTGAGTCATTTTGCAGAACAGTACATCTTGGAAAGTACAGCTGTGACTAGGAGCAAAATCATTCTTTTCGCTAACAATTTTTAGTCCACGGATGCTGATACGCCCGATAAATGAACGCATTGTCAGCGGCTGGGGTTTTTGTACAAATGGCTTTCATGGTTTTGAATCTTAAGACATTTCAGTATTGACAAATCAGCTTAGTTGTGTGGTGTCTTGACCTCATCGGATGTTCAAGGTAACAATTTGCAATTTTGCTCGGGAGTGGATAGGCGGTGTGCTGAAGGAGTCACAAATTCTGAATGTAGTGTACATGACACTGCCTTAGATTTCGGGGTGTGCGAAGGATTTTCACGTGTAAATTCTGCGGCTAGTGGTACGTTTTGTGGTGAACCTGCAAATCAAATGCAAATATGTAGTTTTTGGTTTGTCGGTCCACCAGAAACCGAAGGGGCGCGGTTTTGAAACCCTGTCGGAACCCGGATTTCCGCTCTGCGTTTTAACCCATAATTCACCTCTCAACGATGTGAGTCGCCAGGAACCACGTGGTTTTGATTCCACGTTACGCAGTAGGTCCCCTTTCCCTAGTTAGATGACTGGGGTAGACGTCGAATTGAAAGCTACTCGCCACACGTATTGTCTATAATCTTTTCGCGATTTGTTTGGATAGTTGTAAGAATACCTTATTAGCAATGACTGTCAACTTGGTGCAAGCTTCGCATTACTCTGTGCCGTCTGAAATCTTATTATTCGTCAGGAATGCTCACGTTGTAGATTTTGCAAAAAGCAGCGTGGTTGACAAACCGTGTCTAATTGGGTTGCATGTTTACTAAATCCATACATCAAACACTAAGCCCCGTGCTTCTGTTAATGGTGGGTTTATGGCAATGCACGGAACCTCTCCGCATTGGGTAAGACGGGACATTCGCTCACGGTGTGTGGGCGCTATTTTTAGCGTCCGTGCGGTGTTTACTCCTTCCTCTGGCCCAGACTCAAAAACAAGTTCGGGAGGGGCAAGGTTACCTCCTCCCTGCGACGTGCCGTTGACGGCAGCGTGGTTAGCGTCTACGTGTCGGCACAACAATCAGGTGTCGATGGGACTATCCAGTTGTGTGGGGTCATTTTGCTGTATTTCAGCCGTTGGATGTGGACGAGGCGTTGGACAATCATTTGCAGTGTGTCGCGGGTTGTTAGCCAAAATTCTACAGAACAATTTTATGGTTGTTGGAGACTCGTAGCTGTTAGTCGGATTTCGAGTTGACATTGTTATAATCCCAATACAGTTAAAATGGAATCGTTTTTAAGGGCACGTGCCTTAACTAGATCGTGCTACCACATGAATAGATAGTAAATAACATTGAAGTGCATGGTATGATTGCATAGAGAAATGTTGTGTACACTTGCGTTCCCTTTCGTCCATAAATGTCAGAACAAACGGTTCTGTCGGTCACCCTTTGCACTGACGTTTTAGTAAGAAGTACTAAGTTCCTCAGATTTTGCACATTGATACGAGAGCCAAAATGGCCAATGGCCCATGGCGCAATGGAAACTGTTTTTCCATTGTGTTTTTGAACCAGAGTACTCTTCTTAAAATACTGAAGTGTTCATCTCTAACAGTTGTGATTAGGTATTTACCTACTTAAGATGAATTCAGCATACCAAAATTGCGTTCAAGAGTGACAAAGCGCGTGCAATCTCGTTCCCAGCGGACCGAATCCACATGCCCTCGTACCTGTTACTTCCTTGATACGATACGTCAACAAATATTTTCTCAAAACCGACGTGTTGGAGCATACATTGTCTGCTCATTTCTTAGGTTCACACCTATTTACTTTCGTTGAACATATTTCGTGCTCTCGCAAATTTTCTTCGACGGGTAGGATTAAAAGCAGTCGCTGGCCGGCTAGTTGGCTAGCCGTGTCCCACGGAATGCTTTTTATCAACCATAAGGTGCTGAGAACACGGTATGCGAACTCCATACGACACAGATGTTAAATTCTCCACAGCCAGATTTGGCAGAACCGTTTAAAACAAGATGCAACGGCTAATGTCGGTAATGATCACGGTGCTCCGAATTGAGCTGTTGAAAGTCGGATTTATAAAGTGCGTTTGAAAAGTTTGGTGAATAGTCTCAGGAAATGCAGGAAACAAGACTTAAAAGATACCTTTACTGACCTTCAAAGTAATAGCCATTGGCTTTAATACACGTCTGATACCAGTTGTACAGCTGTTGGAAATTGTCAGTAAACACTTCTTGTGGAATCGCTCGAAGCACTGTGGACACGCGTTGGTGGATCTCAACCACTGAAACACCCGCCTTTTTGCTCACTGCTTCATCACCATACACTCGCACCAACATTCCAAGGGTCTCCGTGGTTTTTGCCTAATTTGAAACAAAACTTGGTAACGTGTTGCTCCATGTTCACACTGGGTGGTGGCTATACCAACGCTTCTCTGCAGCGGTTTGCACGGCATGGGCGCTTGTTGACACGCTCCCCACTGAGCATTCGCGGACACCCTATCCTCGCCATCGCGGTTTGTAAATGTAGGACTATTCATCTTTTAAGGCTCACTTCAGTTCAACTAAGGTGCTGCCGTTTTATTCTGAGGATAAATAGTAATTCAGCCGGATCACAGAGGATCTCGCAGGCTTCGTCCAGCAGAGGTGCTGGACGAAGCCTGCGAGATCCTCTGTGTTCTGCCTTTATCGTTACTTGGGACTGGTCTCCAGCACCACGTTTGCCCATCTTTACTGCGATACCCCCATCCCTCTCAATGTTATTGCCCTTTATCTTGAACTGCTATGGCTAAGTCTGCTTTTGTCGTTCATTTTTAGTGAAACACAAGTGACAGATCCATGACAGTTGACTGCTTAAGTTTTTCGATATATATTAAAAAAAAAAAAAAAAAAAACTAGCCCGTTCAAGGGTATGCGTACAAACATCACATTTGACACTTTTGAGAACTCCAGGCAAACCAATCTTGAATGTCGGGAGGGCACTTAACCTCAGCTAAAAGGTACTTAAGTACGATGGAATTCAGTTATTGAAAGTGTAAGGCAGTAACGTCCTTCTTGGACCTCAACGCGGTGCGCGCGCGCGCGAGAGTGTGTGTAACAACTTTTAAACCGGGTTGAAGTCCAAGGAGCTGGTTGATAGCTTGAAAGGTATTTAGACAGGAATTGAGTTGTCATCGGTTCTGTTCAACTTTGCGCTTAAGTGGTCAAATAGTAGAAAATGTAAACAAAACCACGGCTGTTAGTGTACAATAACACAGTAGGCGGCCGAATGAAAGTCCCTAACAAGGACAGTACCTACCAACAGGAACACAAGCCTCAAAGGCTGCAGAAGTTGCGGTAATTTATAGACAACCTGGGGAGAGAGATTCTACCAGGAACGCAAAAGTAATGCATGTCGATTACAAATAAAATTATAAGCCCAGTTACCTTGGGCAAGTCAGCATCCGGCTGGATGACGAAAGAAAAATCTTGAAATGACACAAAAAACTGGTTATATAAAGGCAACAGTTGTAAGAGTGGTAAAACAAATCCAAGCTCGATAACGGAAGAGATTAGTTTGCCTGGCGTCGAGGGTCAACATTACATTGACCTATAACCTACGGAATAAAACTGAAAACTAGAAACAGCCGGATGAAATAAATCGGGGAATCGAAAAACCCACACCTGCGTGCAGCTAAAGGGCAAATAGCAGAATCAGGATTAAGGAAACGGGGAAAATACTTGACGTACCTATGGAGGGTGATGACTGCTGATTTTGGACACAGTAAGCAAGTATGACGCAACTGGCCTATTGTGGATGGCCGTAAGCCGTTAGCTGCCTGACGTTGAACGGATCCATTGTTTTCCGCCTCGCTCAGTGCGTCTGCACTGGCCGAACACTGAATGGGTAATACCAGGGTGTCCCACTAAACTGGTATGCCGTTGGAAGAGGCTTGTGCTGACACAAATCCAGTTACAGCGCCGACAATTTAACGAAATGTGAAAACGCCGAACTGTAGTGTATTTACAAGTGTGAAGACGTGATAATTTTGAAGTGACGTTTCCAAGGACCGACCGGATAGCTAACTTTACTTTCAGATGGCGTTTAACACCGAATCACTTAGCCAAACTACCAGACTAAAGCAAGCAAAACATGCTGGTCAGTAGCAACTTCACTAGCCAAACATACGAACTCATTTCATATTGGTCTGTTTTATTGGACAAAAGTCATCTAAGATAAAATGGTACCCAAGAAGTGTCTCGGTAACATGTGAGGCGCTGAAAATGGCCTAATAACAGCCCACGGTTTGTGTAATGGTCTCGTGTTGCAACGTTGATTATGCGTTAGGTAAATTTTCCAGCAGGGACCAGGACTCTAGGATTGAAATATGCAGCGGGCAAGCAATGCTCTGACAGCAAGGTTTTGAATTTGGGTCCACATATAGTTGTGTGTGCCAGCAAATAGTGCTGTGAAATATTTTAGAATAATTCTTTGATGCCCTGTGCATTGAGAGCTGTTGAAGTAGCTAACAGGCGACTGCACCACTAGGTTTTCACGAATGAGTCATTTTCTACGGCTCGGCGCAATCTTAGGATAGTCTTACGTAAGGCACGCAAGAAACAGCTTCTCGCGTTGGTGACGTCAGACTTGCTAAACCATGTCGTAGTGCGTTGCCAGCAGGTAGTTCCTAGAGTGAAGTCCGAACCTCAGGTGCTTCGGTAAATAATTTCACTCGTGGCAATTGTCAGATGTTTGTAGAGATCTGTTTCTACATCTGTCGCGGCTATTCTCTATAGCACTGCTTCCACGTGGGCATTTTTAACTGTTCTGACGTCTTCTGTGTTCGCTTGTTAATCCCAGTGTAGACCTTTCCGTACCTCGTTGCATCGTAATGAGATTTGAGATTGGCCTGGAAATATTTCGTTATGTAATACCCATATAATGGACATTAAAAAAATCAGAAATTTTACGACCGATTTACGTGTTCCTTGACTACTTAAGTTGGGTAAAGCCCTGTATAAAGTAGCGCCACCTCTGCTGCGGCCGCTCTCTCGCTACATTAAGAAACTTCATGGCGAATGATAGTAAAATAATAAATATTAACTTTGTAATCCGCCTGTTAGAGCGTCTTAGGCACGTGCTTTGTTTTGCATGTTGGTAGGAATGAAGTAATAGATTCTTGCTCAAGTGAATATTTAATGGCTTACAAAAATGTTTCACAATATTTATGTAACAAGCATTTACAGTTCGAAATAATGTGCATTAGGCTATCGGTTTCAGAACCATGTTTGGCAAATACTGAAGGATCGGAATGAAATAAGCAGAATTGAAATACCGAATTCTAAATTTTGTCAACTGGAACTACATGGAAGAATGTTTCATATGAACTAATTGCATAATTTAAAAAATAAAAATTCCATTCCTTGCTGTGATCAGTTTTACATAAATGTGCTTTTGTAGCTCACGCAGTTCAGCAGATTAAGGGAATATTCGCAACCACACCCTGCTACATTCCGTATTCTTTTCCCCTTTCGGGATGTTTTATCCACTATCTACCGTTCTACGATTAACGGCATGACAGAACTTGACAGTGCAGGAAAGACCTGTAGTCATGAAGCCACGACATGCGGAAACATGTGGGCCAGAGACTACTGATACGCAGTACTACCTCGCACTGCAACCACGGCGTTATAGGTCATGTATCAAATGAAATCATAGAGTGCGAAAGACGGCAAATATTGCACAACCAGAGTAAGTTTCTGTATTGTAAAAATAGTATGTTAACAGAATACGTCCTTATATGATCGACGTTGTGGGGTTCTACAACGCAGCCGTGGCTGGTTTACAAGTGGCACGCGACTGTCAGCAATCCGCGCGTTTAACGCCGTCGCTGCTTTCTAAATACTGCATCGCCCTGGTGTGTTATTCCTGTACTGCCTCTCGAGCCGATCGCTTTCGTTCTCCCGTTGCCGCACAAATGCCCGCGTCGAAAGTTGTTTGGCGTACAATTTCGCTACGTAACGGTGAAGTGCAGTACCAAAGCCAAATCCACTTTTGTCGCTAATTCTGTATATGAGAAGATTAGGAATGTCATTCCAGACATCGAAAGAAGTACTCGGGAAAAAATGTGCTTGCAAAAGCATTTTTACTTCATCCTTTGTTGTAAAAAAGATATAGGAAAGCCAAGATCGCTGATCATTTTTTACTTATGACGACCGGTTTCGCTGAACTGTCAGCATCATCTGGTCCAATAAAATCATTTTACAAGGCCTTTCTACAATATAATTGGATCGCCTCCTAGTACATAAACATTCATCCTTTGTATCGTGTTAAGTGGCAAAAAAAAAAAAAAAAAAAAAAAAAAATAATTCTGGCTTATTCACTGTTGAAATACTTCCCTTCAGAAATATTTACATACTTCTCAATTACAAATGGGAAATGAGAACTCTAGTAGGCCCTTGAAGTAACCTTCAGTGTCTCAAACAGAATAAAGATTAAAACTGAAACATCGCCTTATATTATTAGCACATCCCTCGAAAAGCCCAGATTCTGTGCAGTGTGCAGCGTACTGCACCTTCTAGGTCGTTGACGTCATCCCCACTCGCGATGTGGTTGGGTGCTGATTTGCACGTAGATACGAAAGCAGTTGATTTGTAGCATGACGTTTATCGCGTATAACTGGCTCGGTACATTCGTCGCAGACTGACCCCAGTTGCGTCAGGAAGGTGTCGCTGCGATGTGCAACAAGTATTGACGCTAATTCTGCTGATACCATTACAGGAGCCGTAACACGATTGCGCTGGCTGCTTAACCTAGTACGGACAGCCATTGTCAACCGTGGGTAGTCCCCAACTCACCTCGATTTGTATCTGGTATTTCTAGTTAAATGCTCTTCATTTGCATTATTTTGCAGGGCGCTCGGCTAAACTTCCTTTGGATCTTCTTTCTGACCACACACACTAATGGACAATAAACAGGTCACGATGTTTGCAGTGCGAATTTGTCTTAACGTTGGCAGTCTTAAGCGTTCCATTCACTAATTTGAAAGGTATTTTTCAGTTCCTGCAACTACAATAACATGCAAATCTTTCTCGTCAGACGCGTTTCTTATTTAATATAAAATTGGTCTCCATTGACAAATATCTTTCTTTCATACATAAAAAAATTGAAATTGTGCGAGTTAATTTTTTTACTTCTGGTAATGTCAACGGAGATTGTCTCGCGTTATGAAGCACTGACTTGTTGCAATTTTCTTGATGTGCCGACGTTTTCCTTTCCGTTCGCTGTAGAGCCATCTATTTTTTCTTTTAGAATCCAGTGCATCACTATCAAATGGATTCGTTATAAGTATCTCTCTCTTCGGTATCACCAACATCCTTACTTTCCGCTTCAATTGTTTTCCATTACGTTAATGTGTAATTTTGCATCAGCATGATGAAAAATGAGAATCTTGCTAGCGGTTGTTGGGCGAGGTGATGGAAAGGGCTTGGGGTTGACGAAACTACAGTAGTGAGGTAGACGGGCGTGTGCGCTGTGCTGTTGGGGAAGGCGACGGGAGGTCACATAAAAATCATGGCCACACTAAGTTGAGCACGTTTCCCTCTATTCAGGCCTCAGTGGTGGCACCGTCAGAGGTGAGTTTGCCACAAAAACTGTACCAAAGTAACTTCACCAGGGTATGAAACACCTTTAGTAGGATGTGACACTAATGGTCAGCGTTGTAACCACATTTACGGTATACATCTGACGGCATCTTTAGTAGGTCTCTACCTCAACAAAGCGGAAAGGAAAAGTTAATTCGTAGTGGCGTTTCACGTGAAACTGTCACTTGTCTTAAGCAAGATTGGTTGAAATTAAAAATAGTTGATACCATTTACTATATACTTAGATCGTTAGGCTGTTGAAAATTGTTCAGTTACAGCACTTTCATCTGAGACGGCGTGTAAAAGCTGACGTGCCATAATTTGCCATATGTCACTTATTAAGTTTACTTCTTAATATCGACTTTTTATCCCGTTATTTGTGGTATTGTTAATGCATGGGCGTTCGAAGAGTGGTACTTAAGCTGTTTCCGCAAGCTTGGCATCGTAACTGTTGCCCTATTTGTATCTATTAATTGCTAGATGTATTTGATGAGTACCAAATGTACCGGTGGGAGCTACCTGCAGAAGTAGGTCGTGGAGTACTGTGTAGGAAGTGTCCTAAAAATGACTGGCCCGTGCCCATTGTCACCGCGCTTTGAGTGCCAGTTAAAACATAGCTGGCCCGCTATAAATAGAGGCCGTCATACTGCTCTCTGAATGGGCGCTCCTCAGCGTCTGCAAAATGCCCGTCAAGTTTCACTGCGGTCTCGTCACATCTATCACAATTAGTAGTTAAGAATAGTGCGATTTGAGCTAGATTCTGTAAAGGACACGAAAGGGAGATAGCAACTTTACCTGTTACGGGCGTGCTGCAGAATTAGTCGACAAAGGATGCTTTGAACGGCAGTGCGTTGGATGCTACTGTTGCCTGGCAACGAAATTTGCGTCTCCCGTTATTTGGTATTTTGAGAGTTGTTTTAAATCATTTCGTCGATGTTAGCGGCGTATAGCTTTAGGTGAGTAGCGACCGAAATTAAAACTTGACTCAAGGTTACAGGTCTGTAGAGTACTAGAGCAGAACTGCCATTTCCTCCTCATAGCTATTAATACGAAAGTAGCTTCTCAGAGTACTGGTTTTGAGTGCCTAAGAGGTACTGTGGTGAGTCTTCTCCGTCAGAAGGCCACGGCCGAAAATTTAGAATTGTCGGCGGCTCAACGTTCGTCTTTACGGTGAGTTGTTTCCTATACAAATTATTACATTGCTTTCTGGGCCTTCCATTGTTACTTTGGCCAAACCTTAATTAAAACGGGACTACTCTTCAATTTTATGGAAAAAATCCGGTAAAATAACGCCGTTAAACTTTGTTTGCCGATCTGCAACGATGCCTAACATTGACATTACGCTTAGAATAAACGCGGGAGACCTGTCAGTAGCACTTCATACCAGAAGCTGTCAGTTATCGTTTTAGAATGTCCGAGAACTTTCCCCTGTTAGTTCTCTTTGAGGGCGTCGTACCCGGCAGTTCCAACTAGTTGTCTCCAGATTTGGAGAAAGTGTCTACGTGATAGGAAGTCCTGGAAGACTCGCCAAGATTTTATAGTTGGCGGATTAGTCTCTCATGGAATTTGAAATGTCGTGAAGCATTTTCCACCTGTTTGGCTAGATGTGGTATATTAACAATTTATTAAAGTGGAATCCATGTAACACACTGCAACGAAGACACAGATGAGTAATTTGCGTGGTAGCTTTTGCTAATGTCTGAGTGAAAAATCAGTCACCCATTTCATGCGTAGTCTGTGTAAGGCAGTTGGCAGCAAGAAATAGAAAAACACTATCGATACTGTATGGATGCAGTGTGCTCCCAGTTAAGATATTGCATTGCACCATCGTATCTTCAAGGAACATATGGGTTCAAGAATTTAGTAAATGTGTTGGTGAAATCTTAACTTACGTAATTGTCTCGTTGACTAAAGGTAGCGTTTCATTTGGTATTGGTAATGTCATAATCTGATAGTTTTGTAAGAATTTTGCTTCGGGTTTTCCATATACAGAAACGAGAGGCATTTAGCGGTCGATCTCCCTGGGCTGTTTGTATCTGCGCGTCATTCGTTCCCAGACCACCACCATAAACGTGTTTAGTATACTATATCTCGTTCTGACTGTCCTCCATGGCTCTGACACCAGTAAAGGCAGTTTTGATGTTTACTATTTTTTATATGAAGTCGGCAGCCTATCTTTCATTGAATGATTTTCAGACTCAAGCAGTTAGCGTAGGGAGCTTAACAACAATAATTTCAAATACAAAAACTTTATACAGTGTACTTAAATGCAGTGATTCTACTGCGAATTTTATGCAATATTTGTATTCGTATATTCTTAACTGTTACGTGTACAGATACCTGAAGGACAACAATTTGCAACCTTTCAACTGGTGGTTGTACTTTTCCCATCTATAAAAACATTTACTGCAATGGATAAAACATTTAGTACAGAAATAGTAAGATCGAGATGATCCTGGTACCTCCACACTTCTAAGATGGTAACCTACATACATAGTTCGCAAGCTACCATACGGTGCGTGGCGGAGAATACCGTTTCCCTTTGTTGCACTTACAGACTTCGTCTTATTGGACCTTACACGAAATGCAGTTGGCTGCAGTAGAATAGTTTTGAAGGCAGCTTCAAATGTTGCTCTAAATTTCATCAAAACTTTAAAGAAACCCTTCCATTCCGTGACGTTGGCATCCTGTTCGAATCTACCAACAGTCCGTATCTCTCGCGATTTGGTGGCATCCCAATCACTTAGTTGCAGTAACGTTATATACGCTGATTCCCCTTCTGGTGAATCACATTTCCCGGTAGTTCTCTCACTAAACTGTCGTCTTACGCTAGTTCCACATCATATCGCTTTGCAACGCTATGCGTAGACCTATCACACAAGTGTCAAGAACTTGAACAGGTGTCCTAAGTTGTTTGTGAATGAGAATTAGTGCCTCTTCCACGTATGTTTTAGGCGATACTCCATTGCTTATCGATTAATGTGTTCTGGTAAAATGTAACATTTCACACATCTGAATTCGCAGTTTCGTGGAGCGTGCGTGTATTTATTCCTTCGGATTTACGTACTGTATAACTCGCAGAGACCTTTCCGTTGGCGGGCTAAGCTGGTGAAAGCCGAGCCATATTGTAGTGCAAACCGGTTGTGCATTATGTTGCGTGGCTTCTAGCCGGCACCACGGCGTGCAAAGAATTCTGCCGTCCGGTGAAAACACGCAATCTCTAACAGGTAGCTTTTAAGCCATTGCTACTACTGAAACATTGGAAACCTTACGAAATCTAACGTCCGTCGCGCCGGTACCTGGTTCTATTCTAAAGACAACTTCTATTTGAAAGATAATGCTTTGTAATTATAAAAAATTATGGAAGTATACCAACGTTGTTCGGTAATCAGGTATCAATGTTACATACCTTATACACTTAGAATGCGACACCAAGCTAAATGTTTAGTAAATGTGCAGATGTTGAAGGAAGCTGAGGCCCAACATATACCCATTGGAGATTGACCTCTGTGGCAAAGCTCTAAATAATTGTTGGGAGAGAAACCCGTATTCTATCCTCCGGGTTAGCTGTGTAGCTCTCCTGGCTGGAAAAGTACGGTACAGCTTTTCCTCTTACGTGTAAAAATTCTCTCTGTAACTGTTACTTAACTCATCTGTTAGAGGCTAGCTGACTTTCCCCATCATGTGACAGATTGCCTTAAAAGTTCACTCCAAATAAAATCTCGCGTCTTTCAGGAATCTAGCAGAAAGCGCAATAGGTCTCCTTCGACACTCCCATCAGTTTGCTGTTAAGTGTTCTTTTGCGTTGGGGAATTGGAGGTAGACAGGGATGTGGTACGTAATAAGGAAATCTTAGTTCTGTTAAAGTTGGAGTATATCAACTTCCTTTTCTCTCCTGTACCACCGATAACCCGTTACTAGTTTGTGGGCGTGCGGTACCTCAGCGGATCTCATTAGGTGCTTGCTGGCTGCAGTTTTTTGTTCACAAAGTCCGTATCACTCTGCTAAACAACTTCCAATTGAGGTTTTAAAACACTAAAAGCTATTTGGCCAACTTAGGGTCCATTTATATTTATAAGTCGTTTTAAGTTTGACTCCAATCATTGACGTAGATTGTCGATTGCATATCGCCTGGTCACTCACAGCAGTTTCGGGGAAAGGTATCGCAGTGTGTGTTCCCACTAACTTGAGAAAATATGAATTGTTTTAAATTTTAACACGTTACGCTGTGTAGTACCCGTGTTGAATGTCCGCCCGGTAACCCAATATATGAGTCTTGTGCCATTAGAAGTGACTACCTACTTCCGTTGTAAGCAAACTACTTCTCTCTGTGCACACACTGGAGTTTTGAGTTAATTTAGAACACTTAACATTTCAGGCTATTCCCCCCCCCTGTCTTCAGGTATATCCTGACAATGAAATAGTCGTTTTGGGCGGTACGATGCTTCCGAATAGTGCCTTCTCCAGCAGGAATGCACCGATCTGAAGCATCGGGTTCCTAAAGTACAGGAGTGGAATGCAAATATTAATTGGATGCTTTTCGCAATATACTTTCAATATGACTACGATAGATGCACCAAGAGGCAAACAAAGGACTTAAGAGATGTTACAAGGAATGGACACTGTTCTGAAAAGTCACGTTATGAATATCTGTACAGGTAAAACGAGATTACAGGAATGTAGTCTAATTACATGGGATGTTGCTGGGGAAATTATATTAAGAGACACAAAAGTAGTAACAAAGTTTTGATGAAGTATAGGGGAGACTGACTACAGCAAGGAAAGAATTTCCGAAAAAGTATTTGTGTGCGAATGTATATTTGACTTAATGTCTGGTGTCTAACACTATCCGAAAATAAAACGTGGACGATAAGCATTTAAGACGAGAACATTTTGAAATATCCTACAGTAGAGTAATGCTAGAGATGAGTAGTTAATAAAATTGACAGGAAACATTACTATAAAGGTTGCGTGATACACTAAGGAATAGTCAGTTTGGTGAGGAGTGTGGAAAAGATTGAGGTAAGCAGGTTTTAATTTATTCAGATTGAGGTAGATATTGAAGACGATATCAAAGAATACATTAGCATGTAGCGAGCTGTATCAAACTTATTTGGCCTCAATACAATTACTGTATCGAATACTGTTCCAGACCTGACAGGTTTTAGCATTACATTGTTTTCCGAATAAGCTGACTAGAACGCCCATAATGTAAATTAGAACACAATAGTTCGCTGCACAAATCTTGCAGTATTTTGAATTTGGACTCATTCGAATATTAGGCTTTTGAGTCCCCGGACACAACATACTAAGTAATTGCTTCGTTGCGTAATTCATTTGATAGAACAGTCGCACCTTGTAATGTGGAAATCTTACGGAAAAACTTGGGCCGCTTCGTACAAGGTCAAATCCCGGCTGCTAATGGAATTACCCAGCAGCTTTCTTGTGCATTGTCCGGCATATGTCGTAAACAGACATGTGAAACTTTCTAAAATTACTCTAATAACAATACATTACTATGCTAGAGAGCGGGGGAGTTGCTTAGCTGCGTGCGGTATATGGTCAGTTAGGCAAAGTGGGAAAAATTACCACGTGCATGACCTCTGCTTCTCAACTTCTTTGGCGGCCGGAGGCGAATTCGGCCGAGGATAGCCG
This sequence comes from Locusta migratoria, assembly GCA_026315105.1. Lineage (NCBI taxonomy): Eukaryota > Metazoa > Arthropoda > Insecta > Orthoptera > Acrididae > Locusta > Locusta migratoria. Next base: position 138,657,701 of record CM048752.1, on the reverse strand, counting down.
AAGTGTGCCGAGAGCGAGGCGGCCGATGCGAGCCAGCCGCACACGTGTATCTCAGGCCCGCTGGAAGGCACAGCTGTCGGCTCCGCTCTCTGCGGCAAATCTCCCGATTTCTCCGCCACCTGGTCTCGTCGCTAGTGGACTGGTCTAGAGGATGGACGACGCTAGGTATGTACGAAAAATTGATTACACACGGGAGATATTCTTCTTTTCGCCACAATTGACTAGTTTCCCATTATCGGCGAGTTTAAGAAACTGAATTGAGAAACGTGTCGGTTTTGGTTCTAATTGTCACATGACTTGGGTGTTTCTATAGGATGTACCTATTGAAGCAGAGGTTATAGGCACTGATCGGCATGACGTTACGTAACACCATTTTACCATCTGTTAATAACAGGCGCACAAAATGTCGGCAGAAAACTACGTAAAATGTGCGGCCAAATGTGCGGTTCGTTGACCGAACAAATGCAGTAGACGTTCCAGAGATGGGGAATGTGGCGAGCGTTTTGTAGGCTCGTCAGATTTCGGACGGCGCCATGTTTCCAAAGGTTGGGCCACCTCCGTGGGCCCCGGCGACCGGTCGTGGCGAGCTTTAACGTACCGTTACCCAAGTCGCCGTCTCACTGTCCTAACACCACATTATTCGGCCCTGGTCTGGAGGCACTTACAAAAATCCTCCTATACAACTACCCGCGTAGCTCGTTTTAGTTTTAAGACGGTGATCTTCTCTGGTGCTTTCTCATATCAAATGCTTTTGTTAGTGTGACAAATAGCAAGATGCGTCCGTAGTTGGTCGAGCTAGAGATTCCGCACACCTCTGACAATAGAGGCCGATGCTACGACTAATGAATCACATGTTTTCCTGCATGAAGACTTCCAAATGCAAGATATATAATTTTCAAAATTTTCTATAATTATTGACGAGATTGAGGAATTTAAATTGTCCTATGCTTGCTAAGATGTAGAACAAGATCGAACACGCGAATATTTAGCCTCTGTACAGTGTCTCTCGGTGCACATTTCACACAAGGTTTGACAATCGTTGCACTCATTTACTTCCAACGAACTTCATTAGAAAAGTTTGTAAAATGTTCAGCAGCGGGCGAACGATTGGAAACTAAACATGAGGGTTTGCGTTTTCAGCAAAATGTCATTAAACATACAAAAAAAATTAACACTGTAACTGATCTGTAATTAGAGGTCCGCCACGTTGTCGAGCATATAGTGGCTGATCATTGGTATTGCAATGTCAAACCGTCAGCTATCGCTACTTAATTTTCGAAAGTATCACTGCGCTACAAGTGGGTCTTATTTTCTCGAGAATCTGGTGTAACTAGGTGATGGTAAGACTTCTTCGCCAAGGTCTAAGCAACGAGAGATTATCGGGTTTGGTGAGTTTGAAGCCTTGGCGACAGGATAATGTAATCTGTTTACTGTGGAAGACAGAGGTTATCCTGGGTATGTCGTCTCACGCAGATGCTTGTTGGTGAGACGAATAGTTGATTTTACCGCAGGCAATGCATGATCCAGTTCTGCGGACTCGAGCAAATGCTTAGAGCTTTCGTAATATCTTTGCTGATTCAATCCTATATAGACTGCTAGAGATTGCTATACCTGCTTTCTGTTCTGTGTAATCAAATCTTTGTAGGTGGTATCGATGTCTCTTAGCAAAATTTTGACGCTCCTAAGACGCAAACCACTAGCAGAACTGACATTGTACAAAGTTAACTTTCGGTATGGCCCCAGTGAAATCATAGCATTGTCAATTCGTGGACATCTAGGCGTAAATGCAATTATTATAGGGGAAATTTTAGTTCAGTGAAATTTTAATAAAACCTGCAGTATCCATAAAATTGTTCAAAGATGTTGCCCTCGTTATGTACCTGCCAGAGTACATTATAAACATGCAGCTAAGGGAGTACAGATTATACTTAAAACTCTCGTTTTCGGAGCCTGAGTGTTGTTGTTTCTTAGATCGAGAAGTAATCGTATGACAGGTTAAGAGAATATTCTTTGAGTATTAAAACTGTGGTCTATATTCTTCCTGGAGTGGGTGCCGAAACAAGTGAAGGTATCGGTAGAAACGCTGGGGAGTAGAAATAGCATGGTTTATTGAGCGATGAAGCGTTTTCATGCAGTGGTCGCAGCAAGTTAGTGGAAAAAAAGAATTTGGCAGAGTTTTGACGGCTGTGAAATGGAAACGGCCGGGCCTCTTCAATGACTGCAAATCGGTATTACTTCAGAATCGATCGCTGCTGATACAATCGACGTAAAGTTATCGGCTGGGTTATCAGATTACAGATCTCCATTACTATCTCATTTTGTTTACAAGGTCATTGGTGTTATTGACTAAAATTCCTGTTGCGAGTAATAGCGCAATAGGTCAGTAATATGCACGTGTTAGCGTCACTGATTGCTTTGATACTCCACGAATCTTCCTCCCTTCACGTCACAGCACTGTATCCCACTACGTTGTGGTGGGATTAAAGCCGTTTTGATGCCTGCTGGTGATATTTAGCAATGTTGCCTTTACCTGTCAAATTAAAGTGCACTTTGTGATTGCCTGTTCTTTAAATGTGGGAAAATCTTGAACGAGCCGGGGATTAAACAAGAATCCTTATCACTACCCAAATACTAGAAATAGCATCTCCTTGGACAGCCGGTGGTGGTGCCACGTAGTTGACAGGTAGGCTGTGGCTACACTTGGCTTCGTGCACCGTTCTGGCCACACTTTCACCTTACTGCTCTCTTTTGCTTCTCTCAGAATTGTACAGAAATGCGGTCGACGTCCTAATGTTCCTGAAGTCCGGCCATTGTTCTGTTGGAAGGCTGAATACTGTAGATTGTAAAACAGTAACACGTAACGTATAGAGACAGTTGAGGCTAGGAATGGTCAGTGCATTTCGTTGGAAATTGCTTTCAGACCTTGCCCTGGAGGATAAGGCGCTGTACTAATCTTAAGCGGTAATTCGAATCAAATTGTGCATTCGTACACCTATACACTATTTTTTAGTAAAGGAATGGAGATTGCCAAATCTTGGGTGGATTTATTACATTCAGCTGGCATTGAGGCCGCTCCCCATCGGGGCTTCGAAAATCCCTTGGAGCATGGATATTTGTGCCGTTTTCAGTATAAGGTAGTTCACAAGTTTAGGGACTGATGACCCCGCAGTTAAGTCCCTTAAGCTTTACAAACATTTCGACATTCCCCCTTCCCCCACGAATTTCAATGACGCTGTATGCGTGCGTCACGACCACACCCCTGTGGGCACCTTTTTTTGGCATAATGAATAATTCACTGTGAGCGCCATTCTTGCCCACTTCACACCCCCAGATAAAAACCGCATAGTGGCAGATCCGATGATAGTGGAGACAATGCGAAACAGTGTCATCCGGCCGTTTGCTGCCAATACAACGGTCAGATACAATCTCGTGTAACCACCCGCGCTTTCTAACGGAAGGCAGAACTGCTCACAGTTGAGTGTAATAAGTCGTGACGAACGTTGAAACTCATTTTGTAACCCCCAGTATATTTTTCTATGTAAGCGGTGCGGTGCGTTGCGAGACGAACGATACTTTTGGAGGACGAAAGGTACATGTTGAGCAAGTCGTTAACGAATGGATGGCACAAATTACTGCTTTGGGTGCAAAGTTGACGCATTTACTGCACATGCCATAAATTTGTAAAGGGGTTTCCTGCTTGCACCGTATACAGCAAACTGAACTATATTTCAGGTGACGTGATTGTAGCTAATTGCAATGAAATGGGCGTCCACCTGTTTCGGACTCAATTGTGACCTGTAGAGCCCGCTTGCAAAGGTATGGAGGAAGGCATCGGCACAGCACCCCCAAAATGCCTGGTGTGTGGAGAACGTTGCGTCAGGCGAGCATGTGGCGGCGCAGTGAAAGTCGGCATGGCCTGCGGTCAGGGCGTTGCCTGCCGCTCTAACGAAATACTTTTTGCTCGCCTTCCGGACATTCGGCCTTGCAGGAGAGTTGGCTGTACTACTGCCATGTCGCATATTGAAAGTATTGTAGTAGCGGCACCAACTACTTAACGTTCAGACCGGTGTCGCGTCGTCACTTTCGTGCTTTCGCGGCATTGACACAGATTTCCTTTCGTCCAGACCCGACGTCAGTGCTCACGACTGTCGCCTGTTATCCGTTGCAACACGCGCATACAAAGTTGTTACGTGCACGGTAACTGCACCAGATGGTATGTCGGAGAATGTCTCGTCATGCATTATTACTAAACTGGGCGTCTTCAGTTGCGAAATGGCGTGTTCAGCTAGGTGGCTGTAAGGGGTAAAGGAATGCTACACCTCTATTAGCTTCTATGCTTGATCAATTGACAAAACGCTAGTTGAGTATAGGCCAATCATGCGATTGAGGGAGACTGGATGGTACTAATGGATTCTAGTGAGGGGAGGATGGTAGTATTTTTACACTTCCTTCCGCCGTACGTTAGCTCAATGCATCGATGAATGTTTTCATAGATGTTTTGCCCTGCTTTGACGTTTTGGGCGATGCACTAAACAAAGTACTGTCCTGTAGTGAATATCAAACCATTTCTACTAAACCTTTGACGGAATACCGGAGAACTACTTTTGATTTCGAATTTTTCGTAATTTTACTGTGGTATTTACATGCATTGAAAGTATTGCAGTGTGGTTCGAAAAGTGTCCAAGGAATTGGATACATGTGTAGTTTTTAGTCGCCGCATCCACACTCGTACAATTACCACATCCGTAACTTGTGGACTGAACGCCTTATCCTTAATATGGAGTGTTATTCAGACTATACACTTGTTTGGGATGTTTCGCTGGAGAATGGGAGATGAAATGGATATACTCGGCGCTGCATCTTGTTGAAATGCTACCCAGCGAAACTGCTGTAAATGATATGAAGAAATCTGCGTGTTTCCATAATTTGTGTCAAGCCACTGCTTTCAACAAACGGCATAGCTGCAGGAGTTAACCATTCATTATATGGATAACATTTTACGAATCGTTCGCTTGGCATCCGCACTAACCATAGTTATGGTTGGTCCACGTGAACTAGCTCCTGATACTGTCGATACGTAAAGACATCAGTGATATCTGTTGTAGACTTGAGTTTTTCTGCCATTCTGCTGTATATAGTGTTGTATGGTTGCCGTCTTTTTGCGTCATGTCGTCCCCAGTGGAGAACAAGACCAATAATGTCGAGGGCATCGGGCAGCACACCCTTCAGGGCCCTCGTTAGCGGGTAATCGACGAAACGAAATTTCGGAATTTTGCGTGATATTGGAGTGGAGTGAAATTAGATAACTCCAAGTCGTGGATGAGATTGGTTTGTGGTGTTGGAACCTGTTGATCTTTTTTCCGGGACGCGCACCGTTCGTCGGCTGCAGTAAGACGGTGGCGGCCACCTGTGGAGCGGCGGCGACCAGGAGCAACGAACCCGCCAAGGCCACCACCCTAACCTACCTCTAATGGCGGCTCCTGACGACTAACTTGCCTTTTGCAACACCGAGTATAACATTTGACTCGGTAACCTGAAAAGCACAAATCGGCATTGACAGGTCCCGAGTGTTGTCCGGGTCCCTGTAAGCTTGAGTGCAGGTAAATTATCGGAGGGAGTTCTGAAATTATGCCTCGAGATTTCGTGTAACATAATAGTTAACGCAAAGTGCAGGTAGCTCATACCATCCTTCGCCAGACTGAGTAGTTCTACGCTCCTCTGCTCAGTGCCGGATTTTAACGTCCTACGTAGCATTTATGGCCACCATTTGAAAATAATCTTTTCCCGACCCACCCGACCCAAGGTGCTTGCTCAGTTATATACTGCACTTCCCTAGGCGTAGTTATCTTAATCACTGTTTCTTTCCTGCGTACATAGACTAGGAAATGTTAATTCTGCATCATGGGGCGTCTGTCGTAATCTTGTTCAGTGGTGTTACGCTTCCAAGCACATCTACATCTACAACCATACTCCGCAAGCCACCCGACGGTGTGTGGCGGAGGGTACCTTGAGTACCACTATCGATTTTCCCCTCCTATTCCAGTCACGTATTCTTCGCGGAAAGGATTGTCGCTATGCCTCTGTGTGGGCTCTAATCTCTCTGATTTTATCCTCACAGTCTCTTCGCGAGATGTACGTAGAAGGGAGCAATATACTGCTAGACTCCTCCGTAAAGGTAAGCTCTCGAAACTTCGACAAAAGCCCGTACCGAGCGACAGAGCGTCTCTCCTGCAGAGTCTTCCACTGGAGTTTATCGATCATCTCCGTAACGCTTTCGCGATTACCAAATGATCCTGTAACGAAGCGCGCTGCTCTCCGTTGGATCTTCTCCCCTTCCTCTATCAACCCCACCTGTTACGGATCCCACACCGGTGAGCAGTATTCGAGCTGTGGGCGAACAAGTGTGCTGTAACCTACTTCCTTTGTTTCCGGACTGCATTTCCTTAGAATTCTCCCAATGAATCTGTCTGGCATCTGCTTTACCGACGATTTATATGGTCGTTCCATTTTAAATCCCTCCTAACGACTGCTTCCAGTTGCTGACCTGCTATAGTGTAGCTAATTGATAAAGGATATTTCTGTATATTCGCAGCACATTAAACTTGTCTACATTGAACTTTAATTGCACATTTGTATTAATGCTAGTAGTAACCATTCAGCTCGCAGATTTCAGTGGTTCTTGCCTATTCTTTTAATTTACACACTTCCTGTAGTATATCCGTTGTACTATCGTAAAATTGTTTGCGTTGGCGATGGCGCTATAATGCTCGCAATGTTTGCCACGCGTGTCTGTTTCGGCGTCAAACATCGCAGCTTTCGCTCTTTCCTCCGGGACTGGCATCTCTAATACCGGTAATGGTTAAGATGTAGTGTAAGCTGTTGCCTTTGGCATCGGTGTGGTCTATGACCCTAAGATAACGGGAGAGTTCGTTGCCCCTCCCCTTGGCACGCTGCTTAGAGAGCGCAAAATGCGCTGACTGGTCTACAGATTACATCGCCGAGCACGTTTCCCGATAGTCGTGGAAATATCTTGTGGTGGGGCTAGTACAAGCAAATTCCCTGAGCACCAGTCTCGAAATACTGAGAACCATTTCATGGAAAGTATTATAAGAAATAGAGAAATCGAAATTTCTTATTGCCAATTAGTTATTGATCGAAATGCATCAGTCTTGCAATAGGTTCGATCCTCCTCCTGTTTGTTACTGGGCCTGTGTCGAATTTTCAATTAATGGTTGTTAGCGAAGTGTCATAGTACTCCAGTTCCCATTGACAGCGAAACAAGGCTGGTTTTCTAAATTGTACATATGATACTGCTGTGACGTGCATGTTAAATTAATATGCACTGATATTTCTTTATACTGAAAACCCGTTACCATTGCAGTCTCGTCGATGTTGTTACCCAAACATGATGCATTCTATAATGTCGATACAGTGCTGTTGTATTTGAAGGAAGAATTCGCAATGTGAGTAGAAAGTAATTTTTCACTCGATATTGAAATTTGCTTGTAGATTTTCCAGTTTTCCCTTTCCCCTGAGTTTGTGATATCGCCGATGTAGATTGTTAATGGAAAACTTTGTTGTAAGGTAAAGTACGTTACAATGTTGACGTCATAATTGACGGTGCTCTGATAAAGGAGGGGGTGGAGGTATTGCATCGTCACCTTTTCGTTTTTCATTACTCTTACACCAGAGGGAAGTAACAAAAATTCGATCCTATCTTTCATGATGTGTGTACCTCTCCCGCCTACCACTTTTACCTGTTAAATGGAACACCGATACACGCCTACAGAGGGCAGGTTCCGACCAGGTCTCGCCGCCGACGCTCTGTAGTAGCAGCAGCCAACATCATCGATGGCAAAATATGGCCCTCGCTTGCTTAAATACAATTTGGTACATGCCAGAAACATAAGCGATAACAACTTGCAACAAACCGACTAAAACGCACTGGGTTACTCGATAAAATAAGATTGCGGCAATGCCTAAGACAGTCGCGGCAGAGCGCTGAGAACACATAGCACGCGCATTGTCGATGGATGCGGACGTAGATGTGCCGACTAACACCCACATGAACCAGAGCTGAACTGTCCATATTCCCCCAAGCTGTAATTTCCGAAGAGGCACTTTCTGACGACGTGGAGTTACCTATACTGAAGTTAGGTGAACACACCAAGGGAATGAAATGTTAAAGATTCATCAAATTTTCATCCATTCCAATCAGGAAATATGTAACTTAAGAGGACCTTTAAATACGACTGTGGCGTCCGCTCGCCCGTCTACTAAGTCTTCAGTAGTATTAAAACTCCTAATAATTAGGCACAGGTTACAACATAATACCTATACTTAGATACTGGTACCGACTTCTTAATCAATTAATAAGTTGCAAACTACAATAATGCTGTCTATGTTTCTATGTAATATTAAATTCCAGTTTTTCAGATGTATGAAAAGGACATTTTCAATATCTGTATAGAGTACTTCATTTTTTGTTATTCTCGTATTAAATCCCCCGTCACATCTAGTAACTTCCGTTGTATTAGTGCTGGTCGATAAACTGAAGGGTGAAACTCCCTATCAGTTATGGAAACCGGAGTTGTAACTATGAAACGCTGGACAACAAACATTTGTAACTGTAAAAGGAATACCTGTAAATAAATTAATCTGTTTACTTAAGTCATAAAATCTACACTAACTTGAATAGCGCGATAGTTTTATGTAGTAACCTTATGGCAAAATGCGCCCCTCTTTGCATATTGTCACTTGCTAAAATATTTATATTTTCCGTGGTTCGGATCGTACGTTAAACTATAGGTCCCCCTATAACTGGCTGGGTTATGTCAGAGGAAGGCAACGGCATACCACGCCTGGTAAAGCCTGTGCTGTTCAAACCAATCTTCGGATTGTTGACTTCTTTATCTTTTATAGGTGAAACGTACAGGTCTAAGTCTAAAAAAATCTGTACTTTCGGAAAATATCATCGGCAGCAACATATATTGTAATATGCAGCAAACGGAATCTCGTATCAGCCCCTCCTTATCACTGCAAACTAAACCAAACTTTCCGCAGTCTCGTACTTCAAAGACAATATATAATTGTCACTATTAATGAAATGATGCGCACTTCGTTACGATATTTGGAAGATTAGAGTGACGTAAAACTCAATTTTTTTCTGCCGATTAGTTTTTGTGAAATCGTTTGTGAAAGGTGGCGGGGCATTCGCCTCTATGCTGTTAGCGCAGCGCGATGCCAACCACGTGGAGAAAACATGGCGGACGATTCAGCCTGGGTATTCAGCAGCTGTAGTGCCGACCGAGCCTAAACTCGACCGCTGCCGTTAGTGGTTCCAACTGTGGCCCAATTGAATGTACCTTTGATTAAGCTTGTTTATTATGAATTTTCTGCACTGGTAGAAATATTCCTAACAATGTATCGCCACGAACTATTCTGTATCATGAATCAGACTACCAACAATTTTCCCATTGGGATCATTCACATTTTTCACACACCTACCCTCAAATTTCCAAATCAGAAAAAGGACGAAAATCTCGGTGCTGTGTCTTTAGTGAAACATAAGAACGTGGTATCTGGGAAACATGCACGAATGCAGGATTTCCGGCGCTCCCCAACTATTTTGGTATGTCTGACTATAGTTCCACGTATTGCGGTTCCAGAAGGTTCTGTTCGGTTAACAGCGATGCATAGGTTCCTTTATAAGTTGGTCAAACTCGGCCTCATTAGTTTGTGTATGAAATCTTGTTTCCCGGGATGGTATCCGGAAAATTCACTAGGCCGACATATTCATTTTTAATAGACTTTCTGGATAAACTAAAATACTGCTCTGGCGAAAGTCTCCGAAAAAGATCGTACGTACCTCGTAATTGCTTGCGACTCCACAGTCTTAAAGTACGCAGGGGGAAATAGGTGAACAGCCTCCGGTCATATTCTGAGCGAAATTTGAGTTGGTTCGTAAGATAACGCGTTTGAAATAAGTCTTAAGTTTTTAAATTCCGATTTCAGATCGCCACGAGTGCATTTATTCGTTTTCACATATAGCGTATTGTGGTAAGCGCAGCAAACGACGGCGTTTCGAGACGGGCGCAGCAGCAGTGATGGCGGTGGGACATATGACGCCACGTATTGCGTCATGACTGAGGGGTGACGTCATCGGCGCGGCCAGGGCTGGGCTTAATATAGGGAGAACGCGCAGCAGCCCTGCCCGGCCGTGACGTCACAGGAGCGCGGCGCTGCCACGTGAATACTGTGTATTCCGTAAAAATACATATTTACGTGTGGAAGGCAACAACGCCGTTTCCTTAAAATATCATGCCTCTGAGCCCATATTTAGAACGGAGATTAATAAACCCCCAGGTTCGATGCCACGAATTCGGGACAGGTTAACACGTATTGGAACAGGGAGTATTAAGTATAGTTGGTTACTGTCTGAAACTGAGATCATCATAATTTAATAGGAAGTAACCAACAGTGTGCAACACGCACGGTCCGTACAAAACAGGCCTAAACTACAGCTTTTCATTTGCTAACTAAAAATAAAAAAGTTCAACTTAGACAAAATGATACTAGCAGCAATCCAATATCTCTAATTCCAAGTAAAAAAGACTGCTAGTAGATCTCGACAGCGACTGAGATAAAGGCTGTCGCCTCAGCAGCCCACTTGAGCGCGGGCTCCCTCTGGCTCCCGTATCGCGACCGCTCGTGTCGACCACTGTTTGCGACCTTTCCGGAGGTGTTACGTGTGGTCGCCCATTTCCTGAGGTTGTGATGCTGTGCCGAGGGGGATGGAGGGTGCAATAGTAGAGATATTTGAGAATTTACTGTTATCTGAGAATAAGCAGAGATAAACATCGCATAACTAGTCACAGTTCCTTATGTAAATAGTGGCTGCTGTCATCAGTAACATTCTAGGTATTGTACTCTTGTTATTAATAAATTTGACCAGTTAACTAAAGAAACATAACTTATACAACCTCTGCTGCAACTGTCTGTTTACTTTGGAACACACATTACAAATATCTGTAGATGTTACGGCAGAATTGAGTAATTAGTAACTGTTCTTCTCGTCCACAGGTAATAAACAGTCGACTCGCTCTAAGCCGAAGCGCGGTCAGCACAAGATGCGGGAACTGAACAAGAAGGGTGCCGAGAAGGAGGGCACGGACATGGACGCTTTCTCGGAAGCTCCTCCCTCTGCCCCCGCGTCGGCCCCCGCGCCCGTGTCTGCTGTGGAGAATGCGGCACCCGTGGAAGAGCGGGCGAGCCAGCCGCCTCCCCCTACAACTGTTCCTGCGAGGTGAGAAGTCATAGATTGTAGAATTTTGGGTAACACGCTTTCGGTGAGTCACAATTGCTTACATTTGTAACGTCACTGGGAAACTTTACAAACAGTGCTTTGAGAAGTGTCACTTTGAAGTAAATTTCCATGTAGACAACTGAAAAATGTTACATTTGATGTGATGTTCTTAAACTATAGACCATTCAACACTTTGAGCCACTACACAGAAAAATCATATATTTACTTAAGAGTTGTATGTACATAAGTGCTGAGAAACACTGTTACAGGCCACTTGTAATGCTCATCAATGCTTAGTTGTCATATGGATTGGAATCCACTTTGTTCTCACAATGCCAGTTTTATTGCTGGAGAAAGGCTAGGATGAGCAACCAGCTGTATGATTACACCTAGTACACTTTCCTACAGATTTGGAGGGGATCCAGTGTAATTTGGACTGAAAGTATCTGCAGAGATAATTGCCCGGGTGTACGGTGTCCTGTTGTTTATTCGTAGGGCAGCAGATTGGCGTGTGTGTCCTAGTTGCAGTGCCCACTGCCATCTTTAAGTGTAGAACAGAGGGTTTGAAAGCCATTTGTGGGATATTTCACTGAAACTGAGTATTTTCATGTAAAAGATAGTGTGGTTCCCTTACTGGTGCTGTGTTGGGCATTAGTGCAACAGTCATGATGATACCTGTATGTCATGCCAGACTAGAGTTTCTGAGCTACTCTCCTGATTGCATACAGAATCTGAGCTGCTGTTGATTGGGAACAAATTGTTAGATAACCTGCTTACCATGTTAAAAAGTGCACAAAATCTCGTAAATCGGAATAGTATCGACGATATTTTGTATTTTAATGGCTCATTAAGACTTGAACTGGCAGTTAAGAGTTTTGCTATTTAGACATCTTGAATATTTCCACTTTATGAATAAATATTTGTGTAGAGGCAAGGAAGTAGTTGTTGGCAGTCATGTTAATTAAAGAAAATGTTGCACATTTATAGTTGGGTGCAGGTACAAAGTAAAATGTGATACACTGCTTGGAAATTGTTCATGTGCCATAGCAGTACATACAGTTCAGTGAAGGTCTGTTCGACCTTCCAATTAATTGTCTACTGGCTCTCCTAGAGACTGTTAAAACACACATCACTACTGGCTGTTAGTATGACGTTTGGTGCTCCTTGTGCAAGTAACGCCTTTTGTATGTATTCTTGGGCTCGAGGTATTTTCCATTTTTTGTCACTTTTTTCTGTATCGATTTATAATCAATCCTTTTAGAGATCTCACTGGCCAGTGCCTGTGTGCACTCTTGGTTGTCTGGCAACTAGCATCAATTATGCCATTTTCGGGTAGGACTCTAGAAATTACCTTAAAGTATTAGTGTTATTATGTGGAAGATGTAGGTTAGATAAACTTTTTGTTCAAACTTTCTCATAGTGAGACTGTGGATGTAGAATGCATAATTAATGCTCCACAATGGATGTGAAACTTCAACATTCCAGAAATAGGAACTGTTCTGCCTTACCTTACTCAGTGCTGGAAGTTTTACGGCTTATCTGTTTATTTCTTATTGGTTGATTTACAGTGTTCTGTTCTTGTTTTGTTTTGGTTTATTTCAATTAAGATTATTATTATTTATTTTGGGTGTGTGCGCTCAGAATTACTGCTTGAAGTTGAAAATTTTGTATTTGTTGCTTCTTTTGTTATATATGGGCACTGGTTGCCTTCCAATCAATGCTCATCGAGAAAATGTGACACCATAAAAACAGAATCACAGACATCATTCTGTGAAAAGATCTAACAAAGTAGTGCCAATTCTATTAATTCTATAATGTGGAGGTTTTCATTAAATGTGAGAAAGTACCAAAGATAGTCCCAAACTAAAGTAGAACCCATTTTAAAGCAGCAGATAACATAGATCCACTGGCAAGAGCAAATGTACCCAGCCTACAAAACATAATGTAACGAAACCACGTAACACTTTAAATATAAAACATGTATTAATATACTCGACACAATATTGCTGGAGTATGCAGAAATATGGCAGTATGAGCAATGAAGTTACTGCCTTACCCCACTTTCTAAATTTGAACCACATTAGTCTGAAATGGCAGAAAGGCAAAAGTTTCACTTGTGGACTCCTCTCAATAGCGGACATTTTAAAAACTCCCCTTCAAAACATCATTTAGCCCTTATGCTAAAATTATTCCGAATAGGGGACTTTCTCAATAACAGACACGGACACTGTAATATGTCCGCCAGCAACAATCAAAACTTCCAAATAACACAGCGTGAAAGAATCGGTGCTCTTGTTCGTGTTTAAAGTCCAAGTCTCCTCTATTTGAATGTGTGCCGGTTGAAGTTTTAGCGTGGTTCTTGTTTGTATTGTGTGGTTTCGTGGCATTGATGTCTATGGGAACTTGTGGGAAGTACAGTACGTACAGTATTGCTCCGTGCAGCGTAGAAGTCCCCTGTCGAAACCGACAAAGTGAGTGCAGTGCCAAACACTTTCCGCCTGTTGTCGGTACATCAGCCGAAGCCAACCGTTTAGCAGTAAACGCACTGTTGTGTTGCTACGTGGTATCGGGTAGGGCAGGGGTCAGGCGATACGTGTATCAAATGTTTCCATTCCATGGCTGCCACAGCCTGGTTAAAAAAGTCAAAAGCTTTGTCTAATGTGACTTAAGTGGTGGTGTTTTCCCGTGTGTTTTATGTTTGAAGTTTCATGCTCACGCCACATGCTTTAAAATGTCCGTAGGTAAAAGTGGCAAAAACGAAGAAAGATGGTGAAGGGGGAAGGAAAAAAGGGGGAATCACTCACAATGGGTGTGAAATGAAAAAATGTGATCTTGTTGTAACAAAAGCTTCACACTGTGCATAAAATTGATACTGGTGAGCCACCCATTGAAGTTGCTGTATATTTGAGCTTCTGTGTGTGTGTGTGTGTGTGTGTGTGTGTGTGTGTGTGTGTGTGTGTGTGAGATTATTGATTGGGAAACAAATCGAGCAGAAATTGAAATATTTTGTGCCATTCGAGCGTCAGGCAGCACAATGAAATCTTGAAAAACAATCTGAAAAGGTTCACATTCTCAGTTAGAAAGGCTTAATTTTGTGGCATGAACACAAGAGCCAAAGGCATGCCAGCTATGAGCTGATTGAAGCAAGGGAGCAAGAATTCCTCGGACATCATTGCTGGCTGGATAGGTTCAAGAAGCGGTGTAGCATTTACACGTTTTACAACCATACTTCGCGGTATTGACACAATTCGGTGTTTTTCACACGTGAAAATGGGGATTTCGGTTTATCTGAGATTTTAGTTATCCGAACAGACTATCGTCCTGAACATTTTGGATACAGTACTTTCCTGTTTCTGTATATTAATCTTTCCTTAACAGCGGACACTTCTCCAAAGCAGATAATTATATTTTTCCCATCGGTGTCTGTTATTCAAAAGTTTTATTGTATTAGATTATTGCCTAAAATAGAAAACAGCAGGTATTCTTCAACATCTACCGTAAATTCGATTACTGCTTGTTTTACTGCAATTAAACTTTGGCTATTAGTTTTCTGCCTTACAGCTTACTTGAATAATACTACGTACAAAACATCAAAGTAGTGGTAATATATACATTTTATTAGTAATAGGTCAAATTTTGGCAGACATTCTCTGTAATGTAATTTTGACTATATTTTGCCAAAAATGCTTCCATTCCTTGAACACAACACATACAGAAATTTTACAATGTTGTTTGCAGAACTATTTCCACTGATACTGCCTCAAAAGACAGGAAGTACTGTCAAACTGGGTGATATTGGGCAATGTGGTTAATCATCTCTTCTGCTGCATAGCTACGAATTAGCGCTTATTTCCACCTCCACGCACTGCTTATTTTATGCATAAGACTAAGTCCCGTGCTCCCGTGTTTGAAACGATTGTTTTCTGATGCAATTATCAGTGTGACTGTCTCATTGTCGAAAGTTCTCGCTGTTGCGACTGGCGGAAAAGTATTGTAGCGTTAGTTACCAGCGAGTCCAGTAGGCTGCAGCACTGTGAGAAGTTTTGTACCAGTTTGTCACGAGTTACAATATAATGAGGGTGGTTTTTTAATGTGTACTTCGTGGGGTGATTTTGAAAAACTGTTAAAGATCGGTGTAATTATGCCCCGAAAATTTCAAAGGTAGCAATTGGAGATATTCAGTGTAGCAAGTTAACATGTAGAAAAGTCTTTAACAGATGAATTTCCTTATCTCAGTCCTTATATTTTAAGGAATCCATCATTAAAATAAGGGATAAGTCACTAAAATAAGAAAAAGTAGAATTTCAAAGTAAATTTGTGTCCAAAATCGCCCCATACACATCTGGATGATTTTGGCACTTTCTCAGGCAAAGGCAGATGTACACGGATGTTCTGTTTCCAGGTTATTTAGAGAGAGAGAGAGAGAGAGAGAGAGAGAACCTGCGGAAGTTGTAGTGAAAATAATCTCAAAACTGTCAGAAATCACGGCACTTCAATCTTTATCAGTGCTTTATCAGATAGGTAGTGTAGTAGTTGAAACTGACAGCAGGTGCACAATTTTCTTTGAGCTGACTGATTTCTGTTGCCGACAGCTGTTGATATGGTGAATATTCTGCAATTGTCAAGATTGTGAATGTGGCTAAGCGAACAAAGAGGTACCGAGTGTCCTCTAGTAGAATCCTGGATTTTCTACCTTGTGCAAAATTTCAGGAAATGACAGTGACCAATGCTAACCTGCAGTAAACTGAAACCTTCAGATACATTCTTGTAGTTACTGGACAGGAGCTTTAAGTATAAAACTAGTCACTTGGAAAATGAAAAACCAGAAAATTCATCTTTTGATCCACTGACTTACTGCAGAAACTCCTAGTTCAAAGGACTTACAAGATTTTATTTGGATAGATTCATTGTTTTCACTAAAATTGTTTTTCCTCCTCTCTCTTTTTTCCTTCAGAGACAGTTACTTCACACTGCACAAAGTACAATACTCACAATTTATTCAGAAGTAAATCCTGTATTACATGGTACATTGGGGAAAAAATATAAAAGATTAAGTAAAGCTTTGCTTAGTCATTGTAATTTAATGTCAAATAAATTCAATACAGATTTGGGTCATAAATGCTTGTAGTTTCATTGTCCATAAGCTCAACTAAAATCAAAACCATATTGACAAAAAAATCAATGAGGAAGTTATACCCTTCAGCAAATTTTTGTATGTTTTATCTGACTACTGACACAGGTTTGATATTTGGAAAAATATCACACTCTTTAACAATATTAAAGGATAACTTCTTTTGATGTGAAAAGCATTGATTTTTGTTAAATTTTGTACTAGTGACCCAAGAAACCCATTGGAATTTTGCTTGTCAGTAGCGAAGTTCAAAATTATTTTTGGGAAAGAAATTCGTATTCTATCCTCCAGGTTAGCTGCTGTAGCTTACCAGATTGGAAAAGTATGGCACAAACTTTAACTGATTGCTATTCTAGTAGTTAATTTTTCAGTCGTAAATTTTTTAGGTACTTTGATACAATACTTTTATGTTTTTGAAATTTTATTCGGTATCTGAAACTAACCTGTTGCTGTGTGTTGTTTCTTGCCGTCTAATCATCTGTTCACTTGAATCATTGAGAGCTGTTTCACACATTACCATCTCTCAACCAACACAATGAACACATTTAAACACATTACATTGTAGCACGTGCACCAGCCATCACATTGTCCAAAGCAGAAAAATGTTACTGCGGATTTATGGTGAAAACTGCAATAAATAATGTTGAATTGATTTTCACTTGTTGTCAAAGTGTGATTCTAATTAACTTTGTGCCTAGGTAAGTTTATTCACCTATGTATTATCACTTCAAATCGAAACTAAAGAACTAACAGTTGCAAATTATTCTGTCATTTGTCACTCAAAAGCTGCTGCAGCTTTCTTGAAAATGAACTTAGTCATTTGCTGATAACTTTGCTCTCAATCCAAGTGTTGACCATGCCAATATCTTGTGTGTAAGAGTCTAACGCTTCAAAAATGTAGAATAAAACAAGCAGGTGAAAGTGTATTAGGATGGGCCAAAGATATCTCAGACGTAGTCAATAATTTTTTGCATCAGGAACATGAAATTCCGTGTAATATTGGTTCTACAGTCACTGATTCCAGAGTTGGAAACAAAATAACATGACATTTGTTGAGGTTTTTTGTAGTTACTCAAGAAGAATGCAACTGATTTTGCATTGCTTTGTCGCCTTGGACAAATAGTGGATTCATCACTGCATTACAGAAACAAAGCAACATGTGAAACAATAGTCTACAAAATGAGAAATGGCTCAGCTATCCAAGATACACATCCTGGAATGCGAGAAAGTGATGTGCTATTGTGATACTGCACCACCACATTGTTACGCTTTGATAAAATTGATTTAACCCTGTAAAACTTTGAAAATAAAATCATTCTTGTGCCAGAGATGTAAAACAATTACTGCTATCAAAACAAGATCAACAAAATATTTACATTGCCAACAAGATAACATTTTCCCTAAATACAGCAATGTTAAGTTTACAGTAAATATTGTGATCAATTCCTTCATTTTATCCCATAACTTATGAGCAAATCACTTTGTCATGGGTGACTTAATTGATCTCCTGTTGAAGGCAGCAATTGCAGAAACTGGACGAATATAACAAACGAAAGTACTTTTTAACTCTGGCACAAGAATGATTTCTTTATTCTTTTCCAAGTTTCATCACAGTTGTAGAAAGCCACCTTAAACAACATGATTTTACCCTTATTTTCAGCTGCTTCTACAGCCATTCAAATCACCTGATTGCCCCCCCCCCCCTCAACCTCAATTTGTTCACAAATGAAAAAATAAAGTGACTGGCTCCTTCATTGCTCACAAATTTAGCCATTCACTTGGTCAATAACTGTTAGTGTCTTGAAGAGACTATTCCAACTATTTAATTAAAATACCCTTGATTTGGTACAGAAAATTATGTAAGTTGCATAAGATTGGAGGGATAATCCTGAAACTTTCCAATTAACAGTATATGCTCTGATGTGTGGTTATCCTTCAGTTTAATTAAAGTTAATCATAACTTGTCACACCCCAACAGTAAAATTCTGTTTTTGGAGATAATTAAGCAAATTTTGACCAGATTGAATGAAGTACTTAACCCTTAAAGTATTATTGTCAGTGTCAAGTAGTATGCAATAGATGTGATGTTTTAAGATTTACATGTGCATTCTTTTTCTTTTCTCTTTATTTGCCTGCTTCACTGTTAAGAAGATTATAAAAGTACCTCTGGCAATACGGCATTTATACGGACGAACTGCTTCCCTTCTGACGTTAATGTAAAATGTTCAAACATTAATCTGTGGTATGTTTTTTCTTTGGTTACACTGTATTTGTTCATCTTAATAACTCCACATTTTGCATAACGGCCATGGGAGACAGTTACGTAAAATTTTTGCCGTGTAAGGGAAATACATTGTTCTGAGGTTGTAATGGATACACAGAGCTTACAACACACTTTATGCTGCAATTATAAATATCTTCTTGAAATTTGTGTAAAGGTGAGTAATAAGTATTGTCTAGATGTCGGTTTTGAGAGTGGAATGACTTTTGCAGGATGGCCACACCTCCAGCGGCCCAAGCGGCTGCTCCGCCACCAGAGAAGCAGCAGCCACCGCCGCCCGCCTCGCCCGCCCCCGCAGTGCCGACGACCGCGAGGGCCGCGTCGCCGGCTCCTAGACCTGCCTCGCCGGCCCCCGAAATACCGCCGCCCGTAAAGGTGAGTGTCGTGTGTTCCTTCTCAGGTGTTGGCAGTGATGTTTTATTGAAAAATAAACAACTACTTTGTTATCTGAACCAGAGGGTGGACAAACAATGGAATAAAGCTTGTCTACGACACTCTTATCACAATACTTTCTTGAACCTCAGCTTTCAAGAATGACATTTGTTGTTTGTAGATGCCCTTTTAAGTCTACTGTGCAGATGTTATTGCTAGTGTGTCGATGTCATGTTAGGGATCAGAACTTTCGTTAATTGTAAACCGAATAGAACATACATTGCTCCCTGTTATGATGAATAAACACATTTTCTTCAGGAGCTATTAAATTGCTTATGAACAAGATGTAATTTATAATTTATAGAAAGTTGAAGAAACATTTAGACTACGGTGGGACCTCATGATATAAATTATCTAGTTTTGTCGGTTATTATGTAAAAATAGGACCTTCCACTTAACAAAACATCAAAAATTTCATTCTATAATGTATGATTCTGTGTTTTCTTTCATGCAAAATAAAATTAGTTGCCTTTCAGATCAGAAACATTATGGTTTGGGGGGAGGGTGGGAGGGGGTTGCCAATCATATATTTACTTAAGAGTTGTGTATACATAGGTGCTGAGAAACTGTTCCAGACCACTTGTAATTCTCATCAATGCTTATTTGTCATATGGATTGGAATCCACTTTGTTCTCGCAGTGCCAGTTATATTGCTGGAGAAAGGCTAAGATGAGCAACCAGCTGTATGATTACACCTAGTACACTTTCCTACAGATTTGGAGGGGAACCAGTGTAATTTGGACTGAAAGTATCTGCAGAGATAATTGCCCGGGTGTACGGTGTCCTGTTGTTTATTCGTAGGGCAGCAGGTTGGCGTGTGTGTCCTAGTTGCAGTGCCCACTGCCATCTTTAAGTGTAGAACAGAGGGTTTGAAAGCCATTTGTGGGATATTTCACTGAAACTGAGTATTTTCATGTAAAAGATAGTGTGGTTCCCTTACTGGTGCTGTGTTGGGCATTAGTGCAACAGTCATGATGATACCTGTATGTCATGCCAGACTAGAGTTTCTGAGCTACTCTCCTGATTGCATACAGAATCTGAGCTGCTGTTGATTGGGAACAAATTGTTAGATAACCTGCTTACCATGTTAAAAAGTGCACAAAATCTAGTAAATCGGAATAGTATCGACGATATTTTGTATTTTAATGGCTCATTAAGACTTGAACTGGCAGCTAAGAGTTTTGCTATTTAGACATCTTGAATATTTCCACTTTATGAATAAATATTTGTGTAGAGGCAAGGAAGTAGTTGTTGGCAGTCATGTTAATTAAAGAAAATGTTGCACATTTATAGTTGGGTGCAGGTACAAAGTAAAATGTGATACACTGCTTGGAAATTGTTCATGTGCCATAGCAGTACATACAGTTCAGTGAAGGTCTGTTCGACCTTCCAATTAATTGTCTACTGGCTCTCCTAGAGATTGTTAAAACACACATCACTACTGGCTGTTAGTATGACGTTTGGTGCTCCTTGTGCAAGTAACGCCTTTTGTATGTATTCTTGGGCTCGAGGTATTTTCCATTTTTGTCACTTTTTTCTGTATCGATTTAAAATGCATGTTGTAGATAATAAAATTATCAAAAGCTTAAGAAGTCAATGTTAAATTTCTAATTGGCAGTTTCTCAACTGTCGGACTGCTAGGTCTAAAAAACAATTTGAGATACATACATAATACTGCTGCTGCTGCTGCTGCTACACCATATCCCATAAATGATAAATGAAACATAGCAGCATCTGAATTGGGTTTTTTGTGCTTAACGTTGATTTCCCCCCGACTTGGGTGTGATGCTTTTCATTTATTTCTGTATCGTGATGAGGGCCTCACTAATTTTGTTGTGTGCCAAGTATACTTGGGTACATACATTAATTTGTAGGCTATTGCCACCAAGAATCACTTAAAACTATAGTAGGACATAATATTGCAACATTACCACAATATTTCTACTCAAATCTGAAAATACGAAAGGGAATAGAGGATGAATATTGACTGCTGGACACCATTGAAAGTCTGGTGAAACAGATATTTGGCACTGGCAGCTTGCCTAACATAAGTGCTAAAACTGGTGGCCTGCATCTCATACTATACTGTGTAAGAGGAATAAACAATTGTGCAGACAATGCATTGCTGATGCTCACAGAAGCCTGTAACAAACTGTACAGTCATGTCTTTGATCACACAGTATACTGAATACTCCAGCAAGAAATGCACTAAATGTGCTGCCTTCATTGCAGTTTGTCAGGTAAACCATTACTGTGGAAGGTGGGTAATTTTGCAAGGCTTGCAGCTGTTGTGCAGACTACCCACAAACACCGTAGTCCTTGAACCGATACGTGATTATCACTAATTTCTTGTGTTCTGTATAACAGGAGCTTAAGATATAACTTATTTAGTTATCAGTAATAATGGGATAGAATAACAATGTTATGAAGAGGATGGATTGCTACTCATTATTTGTAGAGGAAAGATGAGTCACACAGTGGTCTTTTCATTGTGCCCATTTTAACATTGCTGTTAATTTGGTCAAGATCACTGTAAACCACCCCCCCCCCCCCACACACACACACAAATTGTAGTAAAATATACAAAAGTTAATTAATTCAGTATGCATTTCATTCTATGGTGGTCAGTATTCTATTGTAAACAGGTTTGTTGCCTTGTTTCCTCACAGGAGAAAGAGAAAGAAAAAGAAAAGGAGAAAGAGAAGGGAGAAGAAGAAGCGGAGGGTGAGAAGGAGAAGGAGCAGAAATTAGTCGCTGCACGGAACGAAGCTAACGCGAAGGTGTCGGCGGCAGCTCTCAAGGAGAAGAAGGAAGACGAGATCATAGAGAACATCCCACCCAAGCCAGTCCTGCCTGTGCCCAAACAGATGTACAGGGAAGGTACGTGTTCCAGCTGTTACTCATACTAGTGAAAAGTCTGCTCAAGCCACTGATGAAACTGTTTTCCAGAATTCACATTGATGATAGTATACTGGAATTCCTCGTTGCTGAGGTTTGAGAGTTAAACGCAAATTTTGCGTTCTCAAAAGACTATTTTGTTAAATACCGGAAGAAGATATCGACGGGTGAATATCTTATTTATATTTCAGACCAGTGGAGCCCGTTCAATCCTGACGGTAAGAAGAAATACGAAAGAGACTTCCTCATTAAGCTCAAAGACACCACAGAAGCGAAGAAGAAGCCGGAGATACGCCCTGACGTTTTGAACTTTGTATTGAAAGACAAAGTCAATAGGGTGAGTAAACTTCTAATGAATTGTTCTTCTTACACTTAAGGTTTTGGATGCAGAAGTGGCAATAATTTCTTTCTTCTCTCCCATTGCGCCACAAAAGGGATCAAAGGTTATCACCTTTTTGCAAAAGGATATTTCATTCATGGTATGCCAACTTTTATAGTCAGATTTCTTAAGTATTTTTTATTTTTTATGATTTGTGTTGGCATGCTCTGAAATTCATTTGGCAAATTGTTTTGAGTAAATGTGGTTTTTTGTTCAGCGTATGTGTTTTGTTTCTGCTTGTTATAAAGTTTCTGTAGTTACGTGTGTTGTAATAAAAAAACTTAAACGTACTTTATGTTTAGTTGCAGTTGTATTATTTACTGTGATGATAAACAAATGTCATGCCAGACTGGAGTTTCTGACAAGTTTGTGACTGTGGAAAATTTTCTGAAATTGGTAGATAGTGAGATGAGGGGTACATATTTGTGCACTGGACTGATAAGCTTTTTTTTTCAGCAGCCGAGACTGCCGGATCTCAGCAGGGGCCCACACGACAATTTCACACCCGCCTTCACGAAATCGCAGAGCTTCCGAGGGGTACGTGTTATGGTGAATATTACTTTTCAGCTTACTTACTTTTCATTTCTGTTGTGCCCTGATGATTATTACCAATGAAAGTAGTGGACTGACGACTGAGGAAACATTCTTGATGAAGGGCTACAAAATAAGAATGTATATTTAAGTTTAGAGGTATTGTAGATGTTAAGGTTTTGCTTTTGTTGGTATCATTAATGCAGTTAATTTGGCAAGTGGTCACTAGACACACACTTCTGTACTTTCCTTAAAGTAGGTTCTATTTCTTAAAACAATTTTCATGGATGGTTATTGCCTAATACCTTACTCTTTTGCATAAACTTCTGGTTTTGGTACAGTTAGTATGTCCTTCCACACCGTGGGGTGTTTTTCACATTTCACTTTATACTGTATCTGAACAAACCTTGTCCATGTTAAGAGCAAGCCAAATTTAGCATTTTTAGTGTTCACAATAGAGGTGACAAGTTTCAATAACTCCGGAATAATCATTGCACATCTTTCACTGATGTACACAGCATTGCCAGCTGCAGATAAAAATTCTTGTTTTTACTCATTACACAATTTGTTTGGTCCGATTTATCCCAGGGGGAAAGCTGCACATATGCTTCCTCAGTTGTGTGGTTAATGGCAGCATGAAATACACCTTTAAGAAACCATTGAAGTGCTGTTTTTACATTGCAAATGGCCAATGCTGAGGGACAGGAAAAATTCGTTTTAATGATGTGGCGAATAATGTGAATTCAGCATTTTTAAGGAAATAACACAAATTAGTAGGTTTTCAGAATGAAAGTGAAGTCTGCAGTTTTCGACATAATTGTCCTGTATTTAGGTAAGAAATGTTGTAAGCCTAATGATGTAGGTGACACACTTATACATAAAATGTTCCATATTCAAATGTGGAGATTTTACTATTTTGTATTACCTACTGTAATTATAAAGCACCAAACAATGTTACATTGACAGTAACAAGATTTCTGATTGGTAACTGTCAGCAAGCTTATTTCTCTCTGTATTATCTAAATATTTGATAATAAATATTATAGAGGAAAAATTCCTAACAGGAAAAATATACGTAAAATATAGATGAAGTACACTTACCAGGCGAAGGGGCACAGGCAGTAATAGCAACAAATACACACACACACACACACAAATGCTAGCTTTCGCTGCCTAGCTGCTTCATCAGGCAGAAGGGAGGAGAGGGAAAAAAAAATGAGGGTTTTAAGGAAGGGGGTAAGGAGCCATTCCAATCCCGGGACACAAGGTAAGTCTTTCGTGTCCCGGGATTGGAATGGCTCCTTACCCCCTTCCTTAAAACCCTCATCATTTCCTTTTCCCTCTCCTCCCTTCTGCCTGATGAAGCAGCTAGGCTGCGAAAGCTAGTGTGTGTGTGTGTGTGTGTGTGTGTGTGTGTGTGTGTGTGTGTGTTATTTGTTGCTATTACTGCCTGTGCCCCTTCGCCTGGTAAGTGTACTTCATCTATTTTTTACGTATATTTGGTAATAAATATTGATACAATTGTTTCCAAATTTCAATGGATTTCTTCTCCAATTTTCCGTGATCTAAAGCCAACCTGGTAATTTGTAAATTAGATGTTCTGCGCATCCACAGCTGTGACTGACGGAACTATGTTTTAACTAGATCTTTTAACAGCATTGACGCAGAGCAGTTTTGTCGTTACTTCCTTGTACTGCTCTGTTACTGTTATCGTAATGTTTAACTGCAACTTGGTTTACTACTGGACAGTGCCTGTCTAAAAGTGTTGGCAACGGTCTTCGAATGCTCTTCGAAATATTAAATGAGGGATATAATCTTCGGTGTTGACAACAAAATAATTTTAATGCTGTTCCTGCTGTAGTTTGTACTAGTTTATGAACCCTTGTCTGGTCAGTGCATTATCCTCGCAAAATAAACATTTGTTGCCAATATCAAACTGTGCCACCAGTAACAATGTTTCATATGTTTATTATTTTGAAAACTTTAGCTACAAGAGTGGAGACTGCTGTTTTTGTGTGAGGATGGATTTTCGTTTGTGTGTTTTTATGCCACTTGTCCAGATGTTTGTAAAAGCAATACTTTGTAGGTGTACCAAAATATATTATAAACTTAGTTTCAAAGCCAGATTTAAAGATATTGTCAAAATTCAATTTTGTCACATTTTAACCCCAAATTAAATACCTTTTCTAAGTGTTTGTAGATATTTTGTTCCTTCATATAGTTTTTGAACCTTAAAAATGGTGTCACATACTGTGGTTTCTGTTTCAGCAACCTGTAACGAAACGTGGAAGCCAGCAGGGCAAGGCGAAGAGTGGTGCGAAGCCGCCTATTATCCAGTACTCACTGAAGACTGACGTGAAGTTGAGGGAGACGGAGAACGCGTGGAAGCCGGCGCGGTTGCGTGGCAGCCAGGCGGAGCAGGACAAGACTGCGGTGAGTTGCAGGGGCAGTAGTGGCACCAGCCCTGAGAGTAAAGTGGGGCAGATGCAAACTTACGAAATCAGTATATTTAGTACTTGTCAAAGACGAAAGAAGAGTGTTACCAGATAACTTGAGCAGAATCTATAAGGATTAGTAATTGGGAAGCAAGTAACCTCGTTACCTCGCCTGTGAAGTGTGTATATTACAGGAAAAAAAACTTAGTTAACCAGTGCTTAATGTTAACTGTGTGTAATAGGATATGTTGGTGTGTTTTCAGGATCTTTACAAGAAAGTTCGTGGTGTACTGAACAAGCTGACGCCTCAGAAGTTCCACACATTGGTGCAGCAAGTGCAAGCCCTGCCGATCGACAACAGCGAAAGGTTGCACGGTGTCATCGATCTGGTGTTCGAAAAGGTGAGGATATGAGAAATGCAGTCTTTTGTGGAAAGTAGGTAACTTCGTTTTGGTTGGAATGGTGAGGTTATGTTCTCAGGATACCTGGATGTACTTTTCTTGATAACAGAACAAAAATCTAATCTGAATTTATGTGCAGTAAATAATCGCCAATGGATGCTCTCAGGTACTGAAGTGTGAGGTGAGGTAAAACAGTCATGTAGCAGGATGTGCCCATTGAAGCACTTGAAGAAAAAGAAGAAGAAGAAGAAGAAGAAGAAGAAAACACATTGTATTTTTCATATTTTGGTCGTATTTCACTAAAATATGTCTGATTTTGTGCAGAGTGAAGATCTTGTGAGCGGGTGATTGGGGGCATGTGGGAAAAGCAGTTGTGAAATCTGTATGTCTTGCCACACTAGTTGCTGAGTCACTCAGTTGTTTTGCAAGCATGTTCTGAGCCGATACTGTATCTTCTACATTGTTCTTAGGTGTGATAGATTGTAAAATTTGTGTTCCCACAGTCGCCGAAGAGAGACTGGATACTGGGCCTGTAAAAGGTGAATGCTGTCTTTTATTTGTAACACTAACCATACTAGGTCCCTCAGTAGCCTCATCCCAAAAATTAGAATAGCAGGGGGAGAAAAGCTGCACTTCAAAATGAGAACATATCGATCATTGTGATGGACAGTTGACTTTCCTTCACAATTTGCACACTTAAATTACTATTAAATCACAAACACCAACAGCAGTGAGAAATAACTATTAACTCTTACTGCACATTTACTCTCGGCAATGCCTGCAATGTACATGTGTGTTAATAAATAACAGATAAATGTCAGCATTCACCTTTTACAGGCCCAGTACCCAGTCTCTCCGACTGTGGGCGCACAAATTTTAAAATATCTCGCATCCCAGAACAATGTAGAAGATACAATAATGACCCCGAATGTGCTTGCACATGACTATGGCAGTCAGTCATTTTTGAGACAAATAAGATGCAAAATATAGTATTGTCATAAGCACCGAAACAATTAACTTTTATTTACATATGAAGCAGTGAAGGGGTTAAAATATCTTGGAGCTACACCCAACAATCCATTTAAGACTTCTTTTGAAACACTTTAGCCTATGTTCTCTGGAAATTTTGTGGTTTTTCACTTGTTTAATATGTGCACTGATGCAATTCAGTGTTGTCTCAGTGGAAGAGATCACGTACCTTAAACTTCGCAGTGTGAAGAAACAAAAATCCTAATCTGTCGTATACAAGGAAGCACTTAGGGCATTTAAAGTCCAGAGACAGAGTGCAACAAATGGTAAAATCCAGATAAACCTTTCATGAAACATACTTATGATGGCTTGTAATGGCGTCTTTTGGAACTTCCTGAAGCATTGCTTTCGAATCTAAGCTTCAGGTTTATTTTTAAAGCCAGAAAATTGGAGGGGGGAGAGAAAAATAGCGGCTTGCATTCGGGTAAATACAGTAGTTTTGAG
Source organism: Locusta migratoria (assembly GCA_026315105.1). NCBI lineage: Eukaryota > Metazoa > Arthropoda > Insecta > Orthoptera > Acrididae > Locusta > Locusta migratoria. Next base: position 138,630,435 of record CM048752.1, on the reverse strand, counting down.
TTGACGACAGTTGTTCATGATAACAAACATTATTTTTGTAGTAGTTGCTTCATTTTTCTCCCATTCAAGATGTTTACAGCACTTATCACTACCCGTGTGGCTTCGAAGGGCGGATTCTTCCACGCTTATCAATATTTGTATCTTTCACACACGCACGACATTTGGTGGCATGTTGGGTCTTCCCCGAAGTAGCCAGTCACTATAATGGCTGTCTGTTAACACCAGGCATTTTTATGTTAAAAAAAAAAAATCTAGTGGTGTGGGCACACGAATACGTCAGGCTTGACTCGCATCGGCATATCGCACTAACACCACACAATCACCGTGGTGGCGAAATTGAAAGATGGCCCACAATGCAATGTTCACAGAAGAGCATCGAGCTGTTGACAGTAGGAGAGCAGTCACAGTGGGAACATATCGCCGAACAAAAATAAGGAAATAATTACTAAAACATACTATTCACATTTTTATTATTAGGCAGATTTAAGAAATCGGGCAAAAAGAAAAGTGTTTCTTATTTTTTATTTACAAGGATATTCCAGGACCTATGTTGAAAATTAAGGACTTAGAAGGCCTCTAACATACTTGGCCCGTTTACAAGGACTTTCGAAGGAGTGTACGAACCCTGCCGACCTGCATTAGATAATCTTCAGTTTTTGCTAACGTACCTGGGCTGCCTTTCCAGGCCGTCGACGAGCCGAGTTACTCCGTGGCGTACGCTCAGATGTGCAAGGTGCTGTCGAACATGCAAGTGGCGGACGGCAGCAAGGAGGGGCAGCCCGAGAACTTCCGCAAGCTGCTGCTGAGCCGCTGCCAGCACGAGTTCGAGAAGAACACGCAGGCCGACCTGAAGCGCGACGAGCGCCTCAAGGAGATCGAGCAGTGCACGGACCCGGTAAGTGGACTGAGGTGAACTCTGAAAAATGCTTAATATTTGTCAAATATCAGAATAATAAGTTATCCATTTTTAACAGGAAAAGAAAAAAGAACTGCAATTAGAATTTGAAGAGACGGAAAGGCGGTTACGAATGAAATCTGTAGGAAATATTAGGTGAGTTCAAAAGCTAATGGGTATAAGTATGTTATCTTTAAACTTTCAAATGTGTGGATCAATTAAAAAAATCTTTTTATTTAGTTGTGCATATTGATGTATTGATTTTTGCTTCAGATTTGTAGGAGAATTGTTCAAGCTCGGTATGCTGACGTCGAATATTATGCATCGCTGTATACAGCACCTTCTCAAGCAGAGGGACGAGGAGTCGCTGGAGTGCCTGTGTAAACTGCTGACGACGATAGGAAAGGACGTCGAGAGCAAAAAACATGTGAGTGCAAGTATAGTAGTTATCTTGTCTTCCGAGGCCGAGGTCTCTGGCACAGCTGACCGATGAAACGCTTTTCGCTGAGATCACAGTAGCCAAGGTAACTGTCTGGGAACAGAGCACCCGGGTAAAATTCTGAGGAAATAGTATAGTTATCTCTTAAGTTTTAGTTTTTGTCAAGAGATGACAGGGATAGGACGGTTAATAAAACAGATACAGCAGTCAACAACCTGAAGTTTGATTTGAACACCCGTGCTTTACTAATGGTCATACTCGTAGGTAGTAAGTCGTTGCCTTCCTCCGACCTTTGAACTGACTTAGTCAGTGACGTACACTTGGGACCTAAACTTTTAACATGTAGACTGCCACGATGTCAGAGGCGCGCCACAGCCTGCCTGCTGTGGCCACACAGCAGCGCACGTATTAACGTGGATTCTACATCACGGTGCTACTCGACGTTTTTCACATTGGCAACATTTCATAGGTGAATGAAATTAAAAGTGGCATCTTAAAAATCCCGTGACTTAGTGGAGATGATACCTTGTGACCTTTAGATTTGTTGTCTGGCACTCTTACCGATGTGCTGCTGAACCACACTGGGGGAGGGGGAGAGATAAAAGTTAAGTAAATTGATAAGGAATGATATAAAGGTTTTCAAATAAAATTTTCAAACTACTTGTGATAGTATGCCACTGACATGTTATTGCTGATCACTTTACAATGGCTCTTTCACTCAATGTTATTACTGATCACTTTCTTTCAAATAGCGAGATGTATGGAATTTGTCGCAAACATTCAAAACAGATATTTCCAATGTCAAGAAAATGTAATGAATGCGATCTTTTGATGACTACGTTGCTCCTTCTGAAGAGACTGTGAAGAATGGAGTTGGTTTACACAAATTTCTATTTTATTTAATTTTTTTGTTGGGGGCAGCAACATTTATCTACTGATGCCGTCAATTGTTCGGCATAACGTGGGGTGATTTGCTCAAAAATGGAGGGGTGTTAAATCAATATATCTTAGTCCTTAGTTACAGGTTGTACACGAGTGATAGGCCAAATTTGAGCTGATCAGATGGCTGTGCCTGCTGCCTTCCCCTTGTTAGTACAACTTTGAGTAGTGACCCAACATACCCATTGGAAATTTGCTTATTAATAGCAAAGTTCAAAATTATTGTTGGGAAATGAAGTCGTTCCGTATCCTCCAGGTCAGCTAAAGTAGGTGTTCTGGGTGGAAAGGGACGGTACAGTTATTGAAATTTTCTGTGTGTGACATATTGTGCTGTTAGAGCAGCTAGTTACTTTTGGCAGCACATATTATATATAATTTTAAAAAAATTGCATTTTATTTTACCACACAAGGGATTGGAAGATGTGAATGTGCTATTTGAACTATGCTCCTTTGGAATCTTCGTAAGTATGATTGTGGAGATAGAGGTTACTTCTAACAGAAGGAAATGAAATTTAGTGTAAATTACAATTTACTTAAATACTATACAAAAGTCGGAAACCATGTGACATACAAATAATTGTTCAAAGTGTCTGTGTTTTGTATTAATCCCTGCATTGGTACATTGCAACACTCAAAAGTTTCATATGATAAATGAAATGCTCATCTACATTAATAAAAAACTATAGCAATCATATGTTTCCAGTGGCAGAACTATGTCATGTAGTTGGCTAGTTGCATGTGCACAATCTGTGCATGTGAAGTGGTGGCGTGTATGTGCTTGTAATAGTTCGTACCTTGAGTTGCAAACTATCATTGTATTGACATACCAACATGGACCCCCCCCCCCCCCCCCTTCTGTTAGACTTAATTTTTCGCATGCAGTCTGCCAGCTTAAGGTATTTCATATTTTAGAAAGTTACTTCTACTTTATAATCTAATAGATGATGTTTTTACCTGTCACATTTTTAAATTTCAAGTGTCAGACTGGTTAAAATTATATTTGAAAGACAGGCACACCTACCAACCCTGCACACCATATTTTGAGACTTGCATCTGCTAGATTAAAGGGTAGATCTCGTTATTTTGAATATAGTCAAAACAGAAGGTCCAGGTTGCAACATATGTACAAGGATTGTTATCAACTTAGTGTGAAGAAGATTGCAGAGTTTCACAAAGGTACATGCAGTAGTTAAATTCTCAACTACTGTCTTCATTACAGAGAGCATTGACACAATCACATAGGCACAGCTCTTGCTCATGATAACCGTCTCCAGTGGCTTTTTCAGTTATGTCAGCTATATGAAATAATGAATATAACATTTTTGTTGCCCCCCCTGTATACCTTAGTGGAACTATGCAATAGCTGTGGCTGTTAAATAATGTAGGTGAGTTAATGGTACGCTTTAAAGCACTTACCACATGATAAACAATTTAGTGTACCAGTACACAGATGTTAAAAAATTGCTTTCTACTTTGCATGCTTTTTATAAAAGTAAAACATTTTACACCATTTAAGTAATTATAGTTTCTACCCCTCATGTCATAAGCACACGGCCAGTTCTTAGTTACATACAGTAGTATTGGAAAAGTGTCGTATCGCAATGGACTTTGTGAACACGATGTATATTATTAAATTGTTGCTCTTTTCCAGGATCTGTCGAAATATTTCGAAGAAATGAAGGTACTTTCAAAGCAACGAGGTCAGATCTCTTCCCGTGTGAGGTTCATGCTCCAGGACGTTATCGAGTTACGTGACAACAAGTGGGTTCCTCGGCGGGATGACTCCGCACCGAAAACTATCGACCAGATTCAGCGCGAAGCCGAGAGAGAGTCGATGATGGAAATGCAGATGCCGTCCGGAGGTGGAGGTGGCAGTCGTGGCGGTGGTGGCGGGAGAGACGACAGAGGTGGTGACAGGAGAAAGCGTAAGTTGGTGCTTTAACTCTGTGGAAATCACGGGGGTGTTAACCTCGCGTGGATACATTTTTTAATTTATTGAAATGTTTTGACAGGTGGTGGGCCTAGTGAAGATGGGTGGCAGTCTGTCCAGAGGAAGAACCTAGACACCAGCAAGCTGCGTATCAAAGTGGTGAGTCCTATTATTTACACGTGGGTATGGGGTTGTGAATTATATGGTGGCATCATTTGGGCTCGTCAGATTTCCAAATAAATACTTCTGTTTTTAATTTCACTGGAAGTTGTTTTAAATTGGAAAAAAATCGTATTGCAGTCAGACCTGATGAACGTCTCGCTGGGCGGAAGCAACCAGTTTGCCGCCTGGACGCAGGGTGCGGGTGGCAACTCGGACTCGGATCGCAACTCGGCATTCCCCCATACGAGCAACACGTTCGCAGCTCTACAGGACGTCGAGGACAAGAAGAGTGGCGTCGGCATGTTCAGGTGAGCCTCACCGTTGCTACCTACAAATGGACAGCGGGCTATCAAAACCAGTTATAATTGTGTCGAAGGGGCCTGAGCTTCGTGGCTGTTAACAGCTGATAACTACAAAACTGTTTTTAAATACTCAATTTTCTCAATTTTACACTTTCAAAGGGTAAAAAATTACAGTATCAGAAATAGTTGACTTGGTTCTTGCGCAGAGGACTTTATGGGCAAAAACAAAAAAAAACTTGCAATAAGCTTTGTAAACTTGGGCGGTACCAAAGTGAAAAAGAGTATTCTATACCCAAAACAGGTTTTAATGCAGATCTAAAAGTACCAAATGTTAAGTCATCAGTGAATTGCATACATTCGTGTGTGTGCTGGCAGTACAGTGCGATATGATGCCTCACTTGGTATAGACAAAACGAGGTGATTGCTGACATACTGTGGAAGTATCAAATGTATGCAGTTCACTGATAATGATAGAGTAACAGACAAACACAATAGAGGCACATTAACAAATCTTGCACTGTAGGTTGAATTTCAATAATTAAAGAATACTTATTATAAAAATTGAGTTTGTATTATCCATTGAGTGGACACACTACGGCATTTAGACAACAATTGGGTGTTCACATAATTACTGTTTTTAGGGTATAAAAAGTAAAAGTAAACAACTTGGCCATTTTGTTTCTTATTTATTTCTTTTAAAATGATAAAAGCCAGCATTTTTAAAATATTTTATTAGTGAATAAGTATTCTGTTCCTTGTCTTGGAATTAAGTTTCATGTAAATGCAGTAAACGCACAACTATTTAATTACAGATTTGTTTTCTGTAAGGATCGGCCTTTGTCAAAACATAGGTTTTCTTTTTACCCAAACATGTTTAACTGCAGTTGTAGCATAAAATTAAACATCAGAAAATATTTGTAAGTTTGCACTTCCTTGTATTATCTTCTCGTGCTTCATCTGCTGATTACTACTTACAACTTAAGAGAACAAACGATAAAATGTTTTGCTTCAGGTATTTGGCAGTTAATATCAATTAGTGTATTGATAATTAAAAATTGGTGTGATATATTGATAAATTTTGCTCATCCTGTGTGGTTACACGTGTTTTCTAAAAATAGGTTTATAGGGATCCAAAACAGTACCTGGGAGTTGAAGTGTGCTATGTTGAAGCTTGTCAGAAAAGTCTGTTCCAGATGCGAGGATTATGCCTTTGGCACAGTTTTGTCATATTTTCATCATTGGGCTTTGCATTGATGTCTGGTTACATGTGTTCCATTAGTGATGTAAATTTCAATATTATCTAAAGTCGCATAAATTAGCCCTTCCTTCACTCATACACATACTAACATTTACATTTTTAGCTTAAAGGTCTTGTTACCTAACTAAGATTTAAAATTTGAACAAGCTTAAACTTCCCCAAATTGTTTTATAGGAAAGTGAAATAAGCATTATTATTTTAGTTATATCAATAACAAACAATTATCATTATAATTTATTTCATTAATAAAATATTCCATGAAAACATACTGGAAAATAATTTTCAAGCTATAAATTAAATAAAAATTGTCAACAATGTTCTTACATAAAGAAAATGACATGAGAGGTTGCAGTTAGACACCATCAGTATACTAACTACTCTTCATGGCTATGTGCATTTTCTAAAATTTACTTTGAAGTCAAATATTCAGAGTTTCCCTAATTGTAAATTATTTCATTTCACAAATCCAAACTGGTAGGAATAATGCTGAATTGGTGTATTGCTGGTGGATTACAAAATGCAGTACTTCAGATATTTGACAGCCGATAAAGTTACGTAGAATACAGCATATCTTAATATTTCAAAGAGATCAGTCAACTACAGAACATAGATAATCAAAGAATTCCTCAATATTCCACAAATTTTTACATTTATTTTATTAATTGAAGATCATTCATTGAGTAACTACATTTTCACACTGTTGGCATTTGACGACTTGCTGCAAATGGATTGAATGAAATTCTTGGCCATGATGAGAAATAAAACCTATTCCATAGGTTCTGCTTGCACGCACTCAAATTTTCGTTCATTAATAATAAGAGATCAATTTTATGGCACTATGTATTCCATATATTTATAGGTAATTACAAATTTTATTCTCTATTCTGCATAGAATTGTGTGTTTAAATGCAAGTAATTAAGCAGCAGCTAATTGTTTTGGGACATTATTGCAGTCGGCCATACGGGAAGCAGCCTCCTTCGAGCAATGCGGAGCGTGAGAAGGCTGTGAACTCTCTTCGTAATTTTGTCTGTAAGTAGCTGCTCTTCCAACCTTAAAACAGTTTTAAATGCTAATTGTCTTCTTACCTGTAATTAATGTATCTGTTAAAATTGTTCAAGAATATAGTAATAAGGACAGTTCAAAGCTCACCGCAAGGAGGTGACGACGAGCTGCGACAGGCACATAAAGACACACGCACAATAATTTCAGCTATCGGACTACACAATCACACCGGCGCACAACACATACAGCCTTCACCAGTGGCTGGAGGTGATGCTTGTATGACTGTTGTGTGATTCTTTTCTCTGAAGAAAATGTCCGATAACTGAAACTTGTGTGTCTTTGTGCCTGTCGCAGTTCGTCACCACCTCTTTGCGGTGAACTGTGAACTGTTCTTATATTAAGTCCAACCTGGACTTTCCATTGTTGCAATTGTTTGCTACTTGAAAGTCACATATTGTTACATAACTATTTGAAATTCCAAGAGTATTGTATTGGTGGTAATTTCTTTGATAGTTAAAAATTGTGTGTATCTAAGGTTGTGGAATAGTCGGACATAAAACTGCTCATTATGGACATGCAGGGATGGAGTGGGGGGAGGCTAATTGTTCAGATAGTAGTGAAATTGGGGAGACTCATTGTGTGGAGTGTAAATAACATTTCATGCTTTTGATAGGAAAAGTAGAGTAGAAGTGAGGACAGACAAAAATGGTCGGATACTGAGTTGGTAAACATGATTCAAAAGAGGGAGAAGCAACTTGCTGCGAAACACATTTCAGATAAGAAAATCTGTGGATACTGTTGGTGCTGTTAGAGGAATGGCAATAGTTGTGCTGATGATTCTAAGAGGCCTGTAAGTTGGTACTTGTCTTGAATTGTATGGATTGGACATAGAGCAAAAATGGCCGTCACATGTCCTGTCTGCTCTGCACAAAGGTTTTGTATCCTTAGAGGGAGAAACTTTCCCAAAGTCTCTCTCTCTCTCTCTCTCTCTCTCTCTCTCTCTCTCTCTCTCTCTCTCTCTCTCTCTCTCTCTCTCTCTCTCTCTCTCTCGTGTGTGTGTGTGTGTGTGTGTGTGTGTGTGTGTGTGTGTGTGTGTGTTTTAATATACTTCTGTTAAAATCTGTAAACAATTAGACATATATATATATATATATATATATATTATAGAGGAAAAATTCCTAACAGGAAAAAAATATACGTAAAAAATAGATGAAGAACACTTACCAGGCGAAGGGGCACAGGCAGTAATAGCAACAAATAAACACACAGACACACACACACACTCAAAAATGCTAGCTTTCGCAGCCTAGCTGCTTCATCAGGCAGAAGGGAAGGAGAGGGAAAAGGAAATGATGAGGGATTTAAGGAAGGGGGTAAGGAGCCATTCCAATCCCGGGACAGGAAAGACTTACCTTGGGGGAAAAAATGGAAGGTAAATAAATGCACATACACCCACACATTTACACAGACACAAGTACACTTAGGCAGACATACTGTAGAACTGTAGAAAGCCTCTCTACAGTATGTCTGCCTAAGTGTACTTGTGTCTGTGTAAATGTGTGGGTGTATGTGCATTTATTTACCTTCCATTTTTCCCCCAAGGTAAGTCTTTCCTGTCCCGGGATTGGAATGGCTCCTTACCCCCTTCCTTAAATCCCTCATCATTTCCTTTTCCCTCTCCTTCCCTTCTGCCTGATGAAGCAGCTAGGCTGCGAAAGCTAGCATTTTTGAGTGTGTGTGTGTGTCTGTGTGTTTATTTGTTGCTATTACTGCCTGTGCCCCTTCGCCTGGTAAGTGTTCATAGTTAAAAATTGCTTTGCTTTCTACAGTATGTCTGCCTAGGTGTACTTGTGTCTGTGTGAATGTGTGGGCATGTGTGCATTTGTTTACCCTCCTTTTTTTCCCCCAAGGTAAGTCTTTCCTCTCCCGGGATTGGAATGGCTCCTTACCCCCTTCCTTAAAACCCTCATCATTTCCTTTTCCCTCTCCTTCCCTACTGCCTGAAGACGCAACTGGGTTGCGAAAGCTTGCGATTGTGTGTGTGTGTGTATTCATTTATTTATTTGTGATGCTGTCACACCTGTGCTCCTTCGCCTGGTGAGTAATCTTCGTCTATTTTTTATATTTTATATATATATATATATATATATATATATATATATATATACGTAAAAAATAGATGTACACTTACCAGGCGAAGGGGCACAGGCAGTAATAGCAACAAATAAACACAGACACACAAAAATGCTAGCTTTCGCAGCCTAGCTGCTTCATCAGGCAGAAGGGAAGGAGAGGGAAAAGGAAATAATGAGGGTTTTAAGGAAGGGGGTAAGGAGCCATTCCGATCCCGGGACAGGAAAGACTTACCTTGGGGGGGGGGGGGGGGGAGGGTAAATAAATGCACACACATTTACACAGACACTATATCGTATGTGTGTTTGTGTGTTATTTTATTTTATTTGTTTCTATCGACGAGCCGGTCCTTTGGTAAGTCATCTCTTTTCTATTTTTTTATTTATTTATACACACACACACACACACACACACACACACACACACACACACACACACACACACACACACACACACACCCAAAATTGATACTGGCACCAGTATGCAGAGCAGCTTGGAGCTAAATCTCTTTAACTGCTAAGAAACGGTGCAACAGCAATCAGTATGTGCAGTGTTAGCATCTCATTCCTGTGTGTTTTGAGATTCGCTGTTTACTGACATACTTTATTGAATCGATGGCTTTCTGTTTGTGTGAAGATTCATAGTTGTAATGAATGAAACGTTGAAAACAAGATAATGGTAAATAATATCTACACTTTTCATATTTATTCATGTTGTTTCTCACCACGAAACGGTCTGCCACAATTTAAATGGGCCTGCTTTCAGGTAGTGAGTTGGCCAAAGTTTGCAGGGGTGAGAGTCTGTTGCCTATAAAACGGAACATGTGCTTCCCTAGTGTCACGTTATACTGTGGGGGGCTTTGATATAGAGGGGGAGATGGGGCTGGTATTTTTAGTTTGTGGCATTGTCAGAATAGACGTTTGAATTGCCTGTCATTATCCTCACTGAATGAGTTATCGCATAAGTTAGGGAAATGGCATGGGAAATAGTGAGAGGGGCCTACGTGTTGAATGTGTAAATTATATGCTTGCACTTGCACACGGTAACCAATTTAAAATACTGTTCATGTTAATGATAGTAACGACCTGCACTACGATCTTAAATGTAAGTAATTAAAATTTTCAGCTGCCGAGAAAGAGGAACGTCAGGCTCGAACGGCGAACAGTGGAACGCCTTCTCGATCGTCGTCGCGGGAAGGTAGTTCGGCGAGGCAGACGCCGGCTCCGTCGTCTTCGCAGAGCCGCGACGACCTGGCTGCGGGGGCGCAACCCGTGGCTTCCGGTTCTTCGGCCGTCTCGGACCAAGATGCGCGGAAAAACCTGCCGCACCTCAGTCCGGACCAAGTTGCCAAAAAAATTCAGTTTATTATGGAAGAGTTTGTCAACAACAACAATTACGAGGTAATTAAGTTTTGACTTCTCATTCTCCTATTTGACAAAAAAATTATCCATGTGGTGATAAGTTGGTTCAAAACTAAAATATATCTAATGCTAAGACCTGTGCATTCCTTACGGAAGCAGCACAGGTGTGAACTCGAGCGTTTCACAGTAACTGAAACGTGTGTTAATTCTCCAGGAGAGTGCGCTGTCTGTATCGGAGACATTCCCACCTTCCAACATGGGCAATTTCGTCATAGAGACGATGAACATACTGCTGGAGCGATCGGCGCCCGTCCGCAGCAGTGTCGGCAAGCTGATGGGCCACCTCATAAAGGAGGGCATCCTCACCACGGAACAGTTCCTAGAAGGGTGAGTTTGCAGCACAGGATGTCTTAGTCTACTAACCTTACAGTATGAAATAGTACAAAATAGCCAATATGTGAATAGTAAATGATGGAAATTATACTTCAAAGGAGATAGATTGGCTGGCCAGTACTTTGTGCTGTATCGCTGATAGTAAGACAGGGAAGGGAAAAAAATGAAGGAAGGGAAGAGCAATCTTTCGGAACAGGGTTCCATCATCAGGTGGGAGAGAATGGAAGAATAAAGGAATGGGAACAGAAAGGGAAGGTAATTAACAACCTAGGTCATGATGATGATGTTGCTTAACAATCATCCTCATGACCTGGGTTGTGAACTACCTTTCCTTTGTTCCCATTCCTTTATTCTTTCCTTCCTTCTCTCCAGCCTGATGAAGGAACCTTGTTCCAAAAGCTTGTTCTTCCCTTTTTTCTTTCATTATGTTACTATCAACTTACAGCACTAAGTAGTAACTGGTCAATCCCTCCTTTAAAGTATAATATGTAAGTAGGAGCACATGCTGTTACAGTATAAGAAGATTGTTCTGTAACATAGCACTGCTGTGGAGGAGAGTTGTAGTTCCAAGAGCTGAATTTTTCTTAGTGTTTCTGTGGTGGATGGCAATATTGTGGTGTGGCTGAACATTCTGCTGATGTGTAGTGGTTGGATGCCGAGGCGTTTCCATTGTCTTGCATCTGGCATACAGTATTTAAAGTGGCTGGACGATATTTCCCTGGCCAATACCTCCCAATATCCAATATCTTCCTTCCTCTGTCGTGCCAACTGCTCTGCAATGTCGAGGCACAGTACGGGAGCAGTGAACTGTGTTCTGCTAAAGTTTGAAAGGGGGCAAGCACGTCTAGAGGCACTAGTCATTTTTCTGCATAAATGAGAGCAGGATACAGTTAGCGGATGTGAAAAGTTGTGCTCTGTATACAAACATCACACAGTGTTATAAACTACTTCCTGCCTTCCATTTGTATTACTTTGAAGCAGTTCTGCTTTCCTAAACTTGACAGTAGTGTGCCTCTTACTTACTACTTTCTTAGTACACTTTACTTCTCCTGTAACTTTCACTGTTATTGAATCAGTCAGTTGGACCACTGTATAGTTTTCAACTGTTTGATGGTTATTTATAAGTACATTAAATGATCTTTTATAGTCCTTTCACCAAAGCATTGGAAATTCTTGCCAAGAGGTGTTAAAGTGAAAAGATAACTTAAAGGGTACATAAAATGGGTTTTCGCTAGTACCCTGTGTGTTAATTGTCTAGTTGTAGCTTACAAACAATTCTTTGTGTGTTTGTGTCATACCTATTAGTACTGTAATTGTCTGAAGGTCAAACTGTAGTTTAAACTTAATGGAATGACACATCCTACACCTGTTGAAGGTTGTTTCAGAAACACTCTTTGCCCATAAATCTTAGTTTCATCCATAGCTGACTTCTGCACTGCAGTGGCTCATGTGAGCAGTGGTGGCACTGCAGTATTTCACCTGGTGCAATAAATGCTTCGCGAGAAGCTATACCGTCTGTTCCCAAGGAGTGTCTACATCCAATGCTTTAAGAGAGAAGAAATTGATTAGGGCATATTGTAAAGGCACACACATGTAGGAAACTATAGAAAACATTTTCTTTGTACTATGTATTCTGCAACAGTAAAGTGAAATAGCACTACCACATGATGACACAATGTTTATCTATACTTAACTGTGATGGTCTAAGCTCAACAGGGCTGATGGAAGTGACTCATATATTTGCATTTGATATTAGATTTGTATCATGAGACATACTTCACCAAATTTTATACTTGCAGGTTCAAAGAGATTGCGGAAGTTGCTGATGATTTGGCCATTGATGTGCCAAAAGTGTGGCTGTACTTGGCTGAAATCCTAGGTAAGTCTTAGAACATTTTGTGGTGGTGGTTGTTTTATGCAACATGAAATATTGAGGGGGGGGGGGGCGGGTTATTTGATGCCAAACTCAAAAAATTTGAGAGCACCAATGTTTTTTTCTTATGTATGACGACTGATGAAAGAATGGTTTAGAATCAGAGTATCTTATGGCAATCTCATAGCTGTACACATTGTATAATGTGTACTATCAAGAGGAGGCACCTTGCAACCTCCAGCAGTCCATAAATTGTTGAATTCTATTCACAAACATTACTGGAGAGATAACATGTAAATAAGGACCTGAAGATAAATACATTGAAAATTACATTCACCATTAAAGCCCCATTTGCCACTAAAACTTAGGGGAAACTTAGACTGGGAAAATTCTTTTTTGCTCCTTGGGGTCTGCGTCAGTATAAAGGTCGTATGACATTAAAATGGTCCAAATTTGCTGCTAGGTTGAGATTTTTGTTTTCACAGCATACTGTTTACAGATTCAGCTTACATTGTCATTTTCAAGTGACCTGTGGATATATAATTATTTGTACACATAACTAGCAAGTCTGCAAAGATAAGTAAACAGGAACAGGAAAACATTGGTGCTCAAGGCACACACTAGCGCTTTGGAGTCCATGTGGTCAGAGCACTACATCAACTGTTTAAATTTCAGTGGTTAGAACTGATCAGCATACAGGAGACAAAAAAGGTTCTTTCAGAGTTTTACAACAGGGACATTTTATTTTCCCCCTATTGGCACACAAGAGGTTATGTGACGCAAAGCGTGTCACTTAGTGTTAAAACTGCCGTTTAATACTGATTGGTAACTGTCAGCAAAAAGACACAATGCCTGCTGCAGCTAAGGCCAGCCTATACAATCTAACAATGTGTACCTTCCTAAATGTTACTTTCACTGTACACGATAATGAAAGTTGCTATAAATTTCTATTGTCAATCTTTATTATTTTTGTCACCATTTATCTAATACATAAACATAAATGTTTGTAAGCTTGTTCGTATTTTATGTGCGGCTGTGTAACGTCCATTCGGTTGCAATGAAATTTTGCCAACATATTGCTTGCACTTTCGCTACGGTTATTGACATAATTAAATGACTGTAAGACACATAGTTCAGGAGATATGACAATGAGATGTGTGTTGTGCTGTCTCGAGAAACCCAGATCCACATGCAAATTCGAAAGGTAAAATGTCTTTGCTGACAAGATTGATAAGGTTTTCAGTTGTTGTCTTCAAATTTGGCAGAACTTCTGCATCTGTCTTAGTATTTAAATAAGTAGTTATGCTACTTTGTCCTGTCTTACACAAATGTTTCAGCAAATTTTAAGTTGCACTTTTGTGTTTAATGTAAGAATATACTTTTTTCAAATTGACAATTTACATTTGTTCTCCTTCACTGTCAAGTCATCTCTTTTCACTTTACACGATATAGTATCCGTTGACGTGTTCATTTTAAGAAAGAGCTGTTGCCGTATCCACTACAATATACGTTGTAAGTTGATCACTTAGAAGCGCAAACTGAAGGCAGCAGAAATTTGTCGTGGCCCCTCTGGTGGGCCGGTTTGCAACCCAGAAAGCACTTGACAGACCACAGATAAGACAGTCGCATGAACGGATTAGGTGCTGGTTGCTCTGGTACAGCTACGTCCACTGTGGCCAGGGGATGACAAGCTCTACATGGATTCCAAGAATGTCCACAGGCTTGAAGTTATTAGCTATTTATGCAGACTTGCCAAGTATTGGGTTTTGTCTGTAATCATGACTCTTTGTAGGCAAAAATTAGTTTTGTGAGAGCCTGTGCTAAAATCAAGGAATTTATTGCTTGGTTTGACATCACTTTTTTCCTTGGGTAATTTTATGATCCAGAAAGATCGTACAGTATAATGTACACACACTGAAGTGGAGCCTCAATAATTTCACTACTGTGGGTGCATAGATTTCTAGTTACGTTGCAATTTGGCATGCTAATTTTGATGCTTTTATGTTATTAGAGAGTGTCAATAATTTGAGTAAATTAACTCAATTTTTTAGTGTTTCGGACATGTGCAAACAAATGTAAAGGTAATTGTTTCTTATAAAGTCACATATACTCTGCCAGGGGTATATGTACATTTTTACTAGGTGCCTTCTCACATCGTAAGAATTATTCTTAAACTTTGCAGTTAAGCATCAAACACACATTTTTACTGTCAAGTTTTGAAGTAAATTGCAGTGTAGGGCCTCCTTCATAAATTTGAGCATTCACACAATAAGTCGCACAACCGTCAGCTCTTGCTGCGGCACTTGGAAATGGAAAGAATGTAAGCTGAACCAGTCTGTAGTGAAAATAAAAATATCTTGACCTAGCAGTAAATTTGGACCATATGAAAAATGAAGTCTGGTAAGAATTTTTAGATACACCTGATTGGATTTCTGAAGGGGGACAGTTCCCACCCCTCTGTCGAGAATTAAAAATAGGATCTTTTTTTATGCTGAAAGGTTTTCCAGTTCTGTTGCAGTAACACAGAGCTAGACAGCAAATGCAGTTCTTGCAGTTAAAATGTTAACTATATGCCTATCTTTGAGCTGTGACTCTGTGATGGTCATACTACAGTTAAGACTATTTTCTGTAAAGAGGTTTCATAAGGCCTTACTTTCTTTGTGTGGGTGTCATTTTAGAATATTACTGTTGTACTTAAGAAACTGCACAGGTGACAAGAACACTCTTAACAGTGTAGTGTGTGTTAAACTATTCTGCACATAAATTTAGGAATTGATGTGGAGGAGTGAAAGGCTAATCGGCAAAAAGTCTGTCTCTTTATCTTGATATGCTGCACCACAGTTACGGCATTGGCAGTTCAATTAAATCATGTTATCGAGCTCTTCTTGGCCTAGAATTAGGCTTGCATTATTTCTTTTGGAACCTTAGTGTTTAGTCTGTTGTGGTTTTCGAATTTTTGGAGGGTAGAATTATCTTCAGGTTACATAACTCCAGTTTTGTTATTACTGCAGAGGTGGATTTGCAGTAATTAATTTGGGGGAAACGTAGCCAAATGCAGTGACAAAAATGTTTGGTGGACATTCACAATCCAGTATTATCTGCAATATTTACCCCTTGTCTGTGTGTGAATTGGGGGGGGTTAGGGCGCACGTGTGTGGCGCCTTGTCTGGCCCACAAGTCCAACGTATATGAACTGCTGTACAGAAAGGAATGTCGTGGTTTATTTTGTTTGTTGCTTTGTATATTAAGTTGGTTACTTAGTCTGCATTACTAATTGTATTTCACTGAATTAGAATACTGACTTTGCAGGGTACAGAATTTTTGTCTCAAATTTTTTGCCAAACAATTTTCAACAACAGAATGACTAAATTTTTGCAGTTCCGATGCTTTCTACGGAAGCATTATCTTTTTCGGATTTGAAGACTGCCGCCACAGGACTGCACAAGTTGGTTGTCGAAATCCTTCGTCTCCTTGTGAAAGAAAAGGTGAGTTACTCTAGTATTTGTCTTACTTAATATGTTGCTGAATGATATGTACTTGTCGATTCTTTCTGATGTTAACCCTTATAGTGCCAAATACGATCTAATGGTTACGCGTGAAAAGTGCCACGTACAATCTAATTGTACTGCCTTTTTCGCACACTTTTTCTTTCAAATTAAGGCACAGATCGTGGTATATCAATGACGTGAAGACAAACGGAAGGTCACAATAGTCGTCAAGTACTTTGTTTTCATTGTCGATACCAATATTTTTGAGTTGCAGACACGAGGTTGGTTTTTAATTTGTTTTGAAGGTAATATGGCGCCACCGAGCAAGTCGTCTAGTTTGAGTGCAATGTATACTGCGGAAAGTATTGAAAGTGAGAGATTTTGCAGGGTTTTTGGACAGTGGATCAATCTGAGAGTTGTCTAGTGGTAATTATCATGTGAGTCATTAATAGCCGAATTTGCAGCCACCAACAATGAACATGGTATTGAAGAATTCATTGCAACCGGCGACACATTTGCTCAAATTGGAACTGATGTTTCGGACATTCCTGCTCCTCACCACTTCACATTTTCAGCATTACCAGGCCCCAAACACAATGCTACGCCAATTGCTTTTTAACTCCCCCAAGTGCAATTATTGACGATGATGGCAATGGAAACAGATATGTTCTTCCATTTCTCGAATCAAATGTAAATTTATCAGTTAACTCTCGTGTGAGAAAATGGTATCATACCTCAGTGCCAGAAATGAGCTTTTGAGGCACTAATACTAAATACGGGGCTCGTAAAGAAACCTACAATTTTTAGTTACTGGTCCACATAAGAAAATAGGGTAACTCCGTGGCTTTCCAGAAAGTTTTCGCGAAATAGATTTCAGTAGCTTCTAAAATTTTTCCACTAGACAGACAATAGAAAATGGCACACTCCTGGGAATCCAGCATACAATCGCATTGCAAAGTTTGATGTTATGCTGAACATTGCCAATAATGTGTTTCATCACCATTATATGCCTCATCAATAGCAGTGTGTTGACGAAAGTCTTGTTTGTTCTATAGCCCATTCTCAACTCGTCCATTATCTCTCTAATAAACATCACCACAAATTGGTTGTAAAGTTCTGGATTCTATGTGATTATATGGTGAACTACTGCCTAGGATTTTGCGTTACTGTGGAACAAGATGTGAAGCTGACAGTGGGGAGGTAAGAGTGTGGATTATGCTATGTTGTCATTCCTAAATTACTTGCTCTTGGTTATTATATGAACAAAGGGTACCACAGTTTCTAAGACAATTTTTGCACATCAATACCAGTAGTGAAAAACTTTATTCCACGAAAACGCTCCTCGCTGGCACAATACAGAACAGAAAATTTTTCCCACCTTATCTTCTTTCGAAATTAACATTGGGTTGGTCGAATTCTTTAGAAATGCCTTTGTGCTTCTGTGACTTCAGGGAAAGGGAGTAACAGAAAAATTCAGTTCTGTTGATCAGTTCCTCCTCTACTGCAGCAGTGTCAAAAGTATTCGCAAATGATAACCTTCGAAGAATCCTGATGTCATATTTGAGTATAAGAAATACATGGGAGGGATTGATTCCTCAGGTATGACACATTATCTGGATAACAGGATGACTGAAATTATGGAAGAATGTGGTTATCAACATATTTGGCAGAATGTTACTGAATGCTTACATTCTTTATAAAGTAAGTCTATCTTCGTCCTAGAAACGACTCACACGTCTAAATTTAATAGTAAAATACAATAGCAATAATACAAAAGATACGATGAGATAATAAAGACCACCTTCCAAATGTGTTTGCAACATTTGTTGTCAATAATGATCCTAAAACTTAATTGCTATTATGTTGTTTTCTGTTGGAACTAATAACAAAATTGTAGATGTTGTCCGTTTTTCGCATCTTTTTTCATTCCTTTCAGGGTGAATTTCCTAAATATGTGACACACACACAAATATTACATCGTTCAGAATACTATGTAGGTTGATAATATCAACACAAATTCTAAGTTCAATTATAGTACATGGGGTTAAATATTACTTAAAAGTTTTAATTTTTCCATACAAAAACTGTAATACAAATATTTTCTTTAGAAGTATGGGTCCTAATAGTGTACTCAGCTCATATTGCTGTAGCTGAAGGTACTAGCTATAAAAGAAAAAAAAATTAAAGTACTATGATAAACGGTTCAGATTTTTAGCAATTTACCACAAAATCAACTGGCGCTTTTCAGCTGGTAGCTTGAAAAATCTCATGGCACCAAAAGGGTTAAGAGTAATTACATGCAAGAGTGATAATCATTTTATTTCTTAATTTATATTTTAGTGATATTTGGGCTCTGTGTATTTGAAGGTGGTGTAATATTTCTTGAATTCTCTCAAAAGTTCTGTTTGTGAAGTAAGATGTGACTGTTGCAGAGTCCTGGCTGGATAAGGCAGCGGTGGGACGTGGCTGGAATGAGTTGGAAAGACTTTGCCCCTGCTGACAGCATAGACAGGATAGTGAAAGAAAATGTAAGTGTTTAATGATGTAGTAGTAGTAGTGACAGGTTACATAGGAAACCTGGTAAAATTTCTGGCATTAGTGGATTTCATTGTACTGATTTTCTGAAGAGCAGTATTCGTTAGTGTATTAGTATTTGTGTGGTGTAGAGATCAAATTAAATTCTGAAAGCTAGTTGTCTTGAAATAGGAAGGTCATATTCTTAACACTTGGTGTGTGAGGCTGCTAGAAACACAATGTCAGTTTAGTTGAAAAGGTGACACTGCCATGTGATGACATAATTTTTCTCCATAGCTACTGTGATGGTCTAAGCTCAACAGGGCTGATGGAAGTGTCACTTTCTCTTCAAATGTGAATCACTTACAAACTGCAATGCTCTAGTGCTTAAAATTACTTCTAAGACTGTAGACACTAGGAGTTTGAAGAATTAAAATGTACAGTACAGTTCCTTCTCTCGGCAATATCGTATTGAGGCGAGTTTGTGTAGCGGCGAGTAGAAAAAGCAAATGAATAGTGCAAAATCCTCTAAACGAGGAGAAATTTAGCTAGTCCTTCTGTGCTGTTTGAGCAGAGCTGAGAGGAGGCCTTTTGGGTTTTCAGAAGTTGGAGTTCACAGTGGGCGACTCGGTAGCGCTGGCTCCGGAGGTGATCCACGCGAAACTGCTGCAGATGCTGCGGCCCGAGCAGGGACCGCCCGCCACGACTGACGACGTCACAAACTGGATTTCTGTGAGTACTTCCAGATGTTCACATTTGTTTTATGTGAGGTATATACTTCAAAATATAAAAGTATTAACAGAATTGTAAACAGTCACCTTTGTGTACTATTTAACAATAAGCAGCTTTGAAACTAATGTGCATTACTGTATTTTCACTGGCTACACAAAAAGTAAACTGTTTAGCCCTTTATGCCATAAGAACAGTTTTTCAAATCATTAGCTAAGATCTGCCAATCAAAACATATGAAGCATAATTACTTAAAATTATTTGTAAATTGTTAACCGTTGTGAATGTCATCCGGTTCCTAACTTTTGAGACAATGCTCCCTCCCCTTCTTTTAAACTATTTTTTCGCCTGTCGTTTCAAATTTTCTATATTCAGTGTTAATTCGCCACCGTTTTACGTTAACGTGCTTCTATTTTTCTCGTGTTTTAGGCTTTATGAAGCCATGTTAACAGAGAATAAATGGTGTAATTGACATAAATTAACATTGGCATGGCTTTCACCTTCAAGCATAGTGTTTATAAATGTTATGCAGTTAAGTTACTTAACACTTAAGGTTAATTAAAATGTGTATTTCACCTTTTGTTTGCAGTAGGCTATGTGCTAAGTTGACTCACGACACAGTAGATAATGGGAACATCCCATCAGTCACTGCGCCTAGTGTCAGTTGAGCTTAGTTTACGTGACTGGTAGTTTATCGTGGTGTGCATGGCTTGTTACGAAAATTTATATGTATTGTGAAGTGCAAATCCTTTTTTTATTATTATTAAAAAAGAGAGAGGGGGAGAGAGAATGATGATTTGTTTTGCTACATATCGTAGTGGGCACAGTATGTTACCACCTCAAAAGACAATTTCAATCAGACATGTTGCCTTGCTCAAATGTTAAAAGAAATACTTGAGTGTATTTGTGCTTCAGAATGCGAAAAAATTCTGGAATGTTATTGTGCAAAAAATGAAAAAATACAGAACTCTATTACTAGAGGCAGGAAAAATTCGTTTTAACGCAAAATCGGCGGTTTTGATGCAAAATCGGCGTTAATGTAGAAATGTTCCATATCTATATGTGGTGGCTATCTCAGACGTTCAAACTTCTGGATACGACAAATACTATTGCAATTTAATATATACAGGGTGTTACACAAAGGTACAGCCAGACTTTCAGGAAACATTCCTCACACACAAAAAAAGGAAATACGTTATGTGGACATGTGTCCGTAAACGCTTAATTTCCATGTTAGAGCTCATTTTGGTATTTCTCTATAAATGTAAATTGAAATAATTCATGCAGACAATTGTCAAAATACCCAATTGTTTCGTTAGTATGTGCTGTACTTCCTTGATTCACCACATTTGTAAACATTGCACTGACTGCAAAACCACGTTCATGATGGACACTAACAAGTTGATGCTACGTACTGATGTACTTGATGCTAGTACTGTAGAGCAATGAGTCACATGTCAGCACAAGCACTGAATTCAACATTACCTTCTTTCAATTGGGCCAACTGGTGGTGTTCTCAAACTCCTGTTGACCCTACACTTGTCTCCACAATAAGAGAAAAACTTTTTCTGATCAAACAAAGTATGTTCATTTCAGTGGTGCCCAAAAAAATATTTGAGTGATCCCTTTTGTGGTATAACATTGAAATTGAGCCAAAATTGATTACTTTTTGAGCAGATTTTGAACACTCATAACTCAAATATTAGCAATTTAGGTGCCATTTGCAGAGCTTTTTGACAGGTTGCAGATATTTAAAGAATCGGCTTCAGAAAGTTATTCTCTTAGTAGTATAGTCAAAATTTTGTAGGACAAGATTGATGAGCCACTTTGACAGGGCATTATGATGAATTTACAATAGGTTGATCTTTTGTTCTGCATTTAAGCTATTGTACCCAAAACGTAAAGGGTCACAAAGTTGATGTATTCATTTAAGTCGCAATTTAAAAAAAGAAAGAAAAAAAATAGCTAGCCTTCTCAAAAAGGTATCTAGTGGTCCAACTGTACTACTTTTGTTGCTGTAAAATGACAATGCTTCATGTAAGTCCTATACGTACATCCTGTGCAAATTCTATCAAAATTGGAGAGAGTTGAGTAGTATTTTTTAAACATCGCTAACACTATCATCCTATCCAGCAATTACTCTCTGTACTCTTCATGCGCCACCAACGGATACTACTTTGCAGATGATCCTCGTAGAATATTATGTAAATTAAGGAATATTTTTACTTCTAAGTTGGTGTTATGTTTTGTAAAACCAGTAATCCCAGAACAATTTAACCTACTTAGTCATTTGATTCAATACACACACACACACACAAACACACACACACACACACACACACACACACACACACACACACAATTCTTTAGTGTTAGTGAAGTAAGACAAATAAGGAAAAGTGTGATTGAGAGACAATAACTTAAAGTTTTAGTGATTAATTCTGTTTCTGTGATACAACTCAAGGCACTATTTAGTCATTCTTTCTTGTATTATTATTCCATAGGCAAATGTAGGAGATCGAGCTAAGACACCAGAATTCATCCGTGCACTTACGACAGCTGTGTGCGAATCCGTGTACCAGGGTGAGTATAAAAAACCTTTTCATACAATAAACACCTTAGTAGTAACACATGTATTGTAATTATTATAGCCCAAAACATTTTGCGAGGGGATCTATAATATTAGTGAACGGCCAATTTTGTTATGTCTGTGAGGCCAGTAGTGGTGGTCTTGCTGCTTGCTAATTCAAAGCTTTTCACAGCAAAAGGTATTGCCTTTTCCCATTGCCACTGTTCTTGCCAGTCAGACATAAAAGAAACCTCACAAATATAAGTAAACACAGCTTGGCATTCATCGTGCTTAGTTACGCTGACTCGTGCAAAATATGATGCAGCAGTTTACATCAGCCTCATTTAATGTGGCTTAAATGGACTCAGGTATTTTTTAAAAATATTGCCCCTGCGCCACTGAGATATTGATCAACGTGCTTGTCTAAGGATTGAATGATATATGTTAGTATTTCTGAAACATTGTAAACTGAGTTTTTAGTTGCACTGTTTGATAGTTCCTCTGTGTATCGCCCGAAGATGAACCACAGTAGTATTTTCCTGTAAATGTGACACTTGATAGTTAGCACAGTTGAGCTGTGAGGTGAAGTTGTTGTGTGCAGTAACTGGTTTTGTGTAAGATGGCGGTGCAGCATTGCCTTCATCTCCACTGTAGTGGCACGCCTCGGCAGACTTCTAGACAAAATTTGTGAATTGTGTGCACAAAGTTATGAGCTACGGTGCTGCATTAAATTGTGAAACTAGTTGAATGTACTGATACTTTTCCCATACCTTCAATTAGTATTCAGTCCGCACAAATACAAAATAAAAATAAAAATAATAATAATAATAGCAGGGCACAAGGGCATGCCCGTGTGGTTGTGGGCGTCATGTCAGAGACTGCGCTGCCGCTGCTCACTGGGGCACAGAATGTGTGTGTCGTCCTTAAGATAGATTGGTTAGGGGCTGATGGCCTGAAGTTTGCTTCCATATGTTTTTAGTAAAAGCAAAAGCTTTATTTAAATTTATATGTTGGATGACATCATTTGCAAACTATTTACAAACATTACTATTGACAGCAAGAAGCTGTGGTCAGTAGAAGATATTTACCAATTGCTATTATCTGCAGCATTGCTATTCTAAGTGACAGTGTGCATTTAGATTAACGAATACAGTAAAACCCACTTGTGTTCTCAAAATTAACATTTTTCCCACCATTAACATTTGTCGGCCCTTTGCACTTTAAATCTCACACAATTTATTTTGGAAAACATTGAGCATGTAGAAAAGGGTTGAGGTATAAGAATTCCATGTGGGTATGTTTACGATGACGAACTGCTTCTCACATATTTCATTGGCTCAGTGGACAGGCTGGCGAATTATGAACAGTGGGCAAGCATTCGAATCCCACTGAAATAACTTTTTTCTTATTCTTTTCTTTTTACCTCTGGCAATAAATATTTTTAAATATCAATATCTTCTTCCAAGGAAGATTATTTTTGAGAGGTCAAGAGTAACACCCTACAAGGATGTTTACTTTTTTATAGGAGGTAAAATAAATATTACCTTCAATGAAGATTAATTTTAGATAATGGAAATTGACAAATTGTAATTACTTACTAAAGAAAATTCCCAAAAATGTAAAACCAATATAATTTAATAACAAAAATTAACTAAAGCTAGGAACATTTGCACCGCAATATAAAAAGAAATTACAAAAGTAAAGGCTTTGGTGTCCAATCCGATAAACAACCCGGCAGGCAGGCAAGCACTCTGAGCTACGTGACCTCTCTCTTTAGTGTAATGGTCAAATAGTCCTACCGGAATTGAAGAATGAATATTAAACTGGAAACAGATAATGGAAGGCACAGGCACACTCTTGTAAACTGCATGTAAGGACTTCAAAAATTATGCCTATCCGCTGATACATTTATCTTGACACTAGATTCACCTCATGATTGAATTTCTCCAGTAGTATTCGAACTCGCCCTTCTCGTGTTAGTGAACTGTCGGCCTATCCATTGACTTCAGAAAACAATTCGTGTGTAAGAAGCATTTTGTTGTAGTAAATCTACCCACATGAAGTTCTTATACCTCAACCACTTCTACGTGATCGAAGAATGTTTCCCAGAATAAATGACACGAGTTAAAGTGCTATGAATCTCAACATGTACTGTATCCTAACCATTACATTCCTTCTATTGGACACAAATCTGAAGCTCCAAAGACCTCTAAGAGTTTGCAACACTTGCAGTTCGGAACCAGGACGTGCACAATGCTCTGTTCTCGGACTTTAAATTATTTGGGCTGGGTAATCTTTTTGTCCTCCGTTGTACATATTTTCACATTTTTATGTTTCATGAAACAATGTTTGTAGAGAGAAATGGATGTAATTGATGAAACACTGGCATGGCCTTTTTTAGTTGCCCATAATTCATATGCAGCCGTTTCTTCAGTTTCAAACACACACACACACACACACACACTCACTCACTTCGCAATTTGTTGTTTACAGTACCCATCATGTTACATCGTGCGTGGTGGTTGATGGAGCATTGTGAAGGTTTTTTTACAGTATTTACGATCACTTGCACTTAGTTTGCTCAGCTGGTAGTTTTTTATACTTAGTTTAATGCATTTGGAGAGTTTACTCTTTTATAAAAGTTCTGTACATATTTTTGCTTGGGACTGTGACAGGTCTTACCAAATACATACATTATAAACTGTCCAAATCTCTACCTCTTACAAAGGAAACAAAAATTACACGAAATTCACGTATGTAATACAGGTTATTGATAAGTCTCCTGGGGATTATTTGAATGCCTATTATGTATATACATACATAAACCACTGAAATGAAGGGGTATCCTAAGCAAATTTCCCTTAATATAATATATAGTTATATAGCACTTCATGGTTTTGAATTGTATTGTACAGTGGAATTAATTACTGCAATTACTTTATCAATAACTAGACACCAATAACCATTAACAATGGTGTTTCTAATTTCTCTGTAATTACATCTAATCCGACATCCCCATGGCCTATTTGCGTTGGATTAAACAAACTGTCGATGAACCTGTGTTTTTTCACCTGTTAATTTTTTAATATATTTTTCCCCGACAGTTTCCTTTGTAATATATAATACATAACATCAGTGCTGCTTCATTTTATTTTAGCACACCTTTATCGGCTTTTTCTTCCTTATTTTGTTTCCTTTCCACTGTTAAAAAGGCTGGCAATGTCTTCTTAAAAGTTGTCAGTCACACATTAAGATCCTCATCAATTTAATGTACACATCCAAGGAATTTTTCAGCGAAGGGAACGTTCTATTCGTGTTTCCCGTGCTAATTTCTCCATTGCCAGAATATTTTCTCTCCTCATGTAAAGTCTCAATTTTGCAAGTGTCCCCGTCTCAACACTGTGCCAAAATGTTAGCCACGTTCTACAAATACGATGCAATTTCACAATCTTTTCATCCTTGATCAATAGTGTCAATCAAAGATTACAAAAGATTGCCTCATACACGAATTGCTCCATAGGACCATTAATACCGCAATATTTGGTGGCGGTGACAATACTAGATGTCACTAGAAAGTGTATACATTATACTCAACCATACGTAGGAAAAGAAGTGTGCGCGCACGCGCACACACACACACACACACACACACACACACACACACACACACACACACACAGAGACAGACAGAGAAGGGGGGGGGGGTTAGGATATCATTCTCTTGCAGAGGCACCTGTGATTTGGGGAGTTAGCAATCATTATCACAACTTACAGCTGTCATGAATGCCCATGTCCAGTAAAGATTCTGAATACTTTCTCTCGTCACTATCTGTACTGAGGAAAGAAAAAACAAAAGGAAATGTTAATACATGGCAGGCTGAAGTAGCAGTAGGGAAGAGGAAGTATCAACTTTGAAACTAAAGAATCATGCGATAAAAACCATTAGCAGCAATATATGTGCAGGTCTTCTACAAACATGATGAATATGAAAATGGAAGAAAGGTTTACATCTACTGGTAAAGGGCATTCGAGGTAATGAAAGCCTTGTAAGGACAAGACAATACAGGGCAAATATCAACTAGGAATCATCCTGTGCACAGGCAAGAAAACCAGCAGCAACTTTGTCAAGTGCCACAAAGCCAGGTGTGGAAAATGTACACGTAAATCAGAATTACCCGTGTCTAGCATATTGAAGAATACAGTATAACGTAGAATAAAGTCGTGGCTATGTATCGTAGACTGAAACACATAAGTTTACAGTTATGGATACTCACTAACGTGAGCATTGATTCATTAGTAAGGTAGTATTTTATTGTAATCAGTAAAAGTATTATTGTTAATAATGTTTAAAACTTGTAAAATAGGAGTAAAACAACTAAAAGTGATTGTCTAAGTAATAGATGAAAATAATTTGTGCATGATCAAAATTACCCATTACTACAATTTTAGGAATGTCATTCTTCCATCTCAGTATTGCACGATTCACCTGTCACTGCCCTCTTCTAATTAATAACAGCTCGTAATCCTCCGTGACCGAACTAATACGGTCACTGGCGTACGTACATATGTTAACGGAGGTCCGTTAAATTTTTTGCAGCCTCGAGTTCCAAGAAGTTCGAAGAGGCGTTGTTCACGAAGTACGTGGCGCTGCTCCAGAAGTACATCGACACGAACGAGGAGCTGGAGCTGCACTGCCTGTACGCTGTCCAGGAGCTGAACCACCGCCTGGAGCAGCCCAGTGGTGAGTGGCCTGAAAATTCCAGCAGACTTACACACTCATTTTAAGCCATTTCAGTTCCCAGTCGAGGTTCAGTTTGCACTAATGCTAAACGGCATTCCTAAAGGAGAGGCAATAGGATGGGGGGGGGGGGGGGGGTTGGAGAAATGGCACTAAGGGGGAGGGGGCTCTACAGTGTATCCAGTTCCCATAAAACTACAGTGTGAAGCATTGCTTTTATAAAGTGTGTTGGAAAGGCAAAGTTTGTATGCTGCATTTGGTTATGTTGTGTCGCTTTGCACAACAAATTTAATGCAATTCACACTTCACTAGAAAATATAAAACTGACAAATTCAGGTCCCATTTTCATCTTCCATCACTTACAATAAAAATAGATTTGTTGAAGATTTTCAATGCATTGTTTTTTTTATTGTAAGTATAATTAACAGTTCAGAAAGACTGCACTTTAGCTTTACTAAAGTGGCGGCCGCGTAATTTTTAGTACAGTTTATTGTGCAAAAGTATCTGTAACATATCTGCATCTGTTATGCACATATATGATGCACAATGGAAAATGTTGTATACGTACTATTAGTGTTTCTCTTAAAATTTTAAATTTCACACAACTTTTTTACTGGTCCGTGGAAAGCGTTTTATTCTTTCCTCCTCCTCCATTTTTACACACTGTTACTACAAGTATTCCTTTTATTTACTGTGAAGACAAAAACTTTTTGATGGCTCAAGGGTTGTGGTTAGTTTTAAACACAGGCAGTGTTGCGAGGTCAACAGTTGACACACCTAAACCTAAAATGAGGTGGCTCATTCTGCTGCCTTGTTTCATATATTTAATGGTCCCACCACTTGTATTCCTAAAGTTGTTCAGCAAATGAATTTCTCACTGGTTCCACTCTTGTACACGACCTGTCAACATCTCGAATGAATCTTTGTTAAAATACCATTTCAGTATATGTCAGATGATTCGCGATGTACTTCGGTATCGTAGAACAATGTGTAGTGCCTACACCTTTCAAAAAATTTCTAGGTTTCTTTACATTTTGTGACAATTCCTCTCGTTCTCGTGATTGTATAAATGGTGTCTGTTTGCAGGTCTGCTGTGCTCGTTATTCCAGTCGCTCTGGGACTACGGCTGTGTGGCGAACGAGACGTTCCTGAAGTGGGAACAGAGCAAAGACCCGGCGTTCCTGCAGGGCAAAGGCATCGCACTGAAATCTCTGACAGCGTTCTTCACCGCACTGCGGGAGGCCGACGACGACTCGAGCGAAGAGTGCGCCTCGGGCCAGTGACGGGTGGAGGAGGTGTTTCTTCCGTCGCGGAGATTTCGACTCGGCACTGGGAACGAGATAGTAGAGCTTGGAACTTCGTCGAACGGCCTCTGTATTCCTTGCCTCCTAAGGAGGTCGTGACGTTTGGACTGTGGGATATGAAAATTTATATATACATATTATTATATATAAATACTTGACTATAAATACTGCAGAGACTGTATAAAATTAAATAAATTAAAAGTTTTTCCTGTAAAATGCAACACGGAGCAAAAGATGTTAATATTTTGAGGGTAACGTTTGGGTGCGGTTGGAGAAACGGGGCGTGGGAAAGTGCTGTACCTTCGTATAAGGGTCCTGAACTGAAGTGGTTTCGATTCTTTTCCACTGACTCTGGCCAGATGGCATGCTTTAGGAGTATATAAAATACATAAAAGATATTGCAAATCTGTTACAAAATGTTATTGATTCTTACAGCATTGTTAATGACTTCCATTCTTTCCTCAGTTTCTTTTGTTTTAATTTAAATTTGAGTAGGGTTTGAAATGCAGCTCGTCCGGTCTAGGTAAATCTTTCCTTTCTCCGCACTCTGTCTGAAATTGCCCATTTTAAAGCTGAAGAAATTTGATGTGGACACATTTAGGTAACGTGTTTATTTTTCTGGGAGACCATTCTGTAAATTTCTGTTGTGTGCACACGCCTGTCGGTGCTGCGTGTACGCGGTGTTATACATTGTTTTAATGTTAGGAGCAAGTAAATGTTTTGTGTTTCTGTGATGGGGAGTGAGAAAATACTATATTACTAAATGTACACATACTTATTATATATATATTTAAATGAGAGAATGGTAACTGCTGCTATTTGTAATGTAATGTAAGATTGCAAATGCAAAAATATGCTATTTGTGTAACTTGCAAGATGTAAATATTTATATATATATATATACATATACATATACACACATTTATCTTAATTTTTTGTATTTAACCTTTGTTGAAATCTTTGCCTGTTAGCCGTTCTTCTATCCTTTATCAATTACTGTTCTCTTACGGCTACTGAGCTGACCACTTTGTTTCTGCCTGCCTAAGTTAGTGACTTAAAAAAAGGCAAAGGGGAGAAATTTCAAATTGGAAGCCATGCAAAAATTACTGTGAAATAATCTGAAAGATATGGAAAAATCCTTAAGTGGAAATATGACGGATTAGTATACTATTTAAGGTACGGAAGCAGTGTATTTAAAAAGGATTTGAAAAATAGTTACATATACAGCACTGTGTTGGAGTTTCTCCCGGTAGGTTAAAAGTTATATTTGATAAGAGCTACTCGCCAGCAGAGGATGGTGTAGTTAGGTATTAATAAACTTGGACATTGAAATTTTGTATCACTCTGAAATCGGACCATGAAAAATTACGAAAAAAATTATTGCAGATCCTACTGACTATTGAAAATTTCAGATCTGAAATGGTAATTTTGAAGACAAGGGCTACACGAGAGATTAAGTTTTGACACGAAAACCAAACCATCCATTGTTGGAGCAGTCCAACATGGCTGAAAAGAAAAAGCACCACAGGGAGATGGGAGGAATCTTCTAACTACAGTCACACCTAGCATCATATAAGGCATTTCTGCTCATAGAGGCGGTGTGATAGGGAAGTGTGGAGGGGAAGAGCTACGGCCGAGCCTGCGGGAGAAACACTGAGTAACTTGCGGCCAGCCACGCCC
Source organism: Locusta migratoria (assembly GCA_026315105.1). NCBI lineage: Eukaryota > Metazoa > Arthropoda > Insecta > Orthoptera > Acrididae > Locusta > Locusta migratoria. The sequence goes on along the minus strand of CM048752.1, from coordinate 138,600,725 downwards.
TACAAAGAGAAAGCTACTGGTTGCCACTGGTAGTGGAGGGGATGCGCAGAACGGCCTAAAACTGGGCAGCCTTCATAAGTGATGCTGACTATAAAACTCATAAACTTCGTTATACGGAGAGAATGGGGGGAATTGTTAACGAAAGAAAGCAGCCTTATTGCTGAGAGATGTTAACTTGATGAGAAACAGCGTGTTCTAGCTTCATGTTTCTACAGAGTTAATCGAAAAGGATAAATGAATTTCAATACATGAAACGTATCTGTGACACATTGCAGATAATTACATATTTTATGATGTACTGATCCAGTTATTACTACACTAGTGTTGAAATTGCTTAACTTTGCAGTGTTTAAGTAAATTTAATTAAAGTGAGAAAGGTTGTGCTTTTGTTAAAAGGTGAGTGTAAGTTGTGATTTGCGTTTACTACCAGGCAGGGAGTTGTGCCATCAGAAAATTATTTTCCTTAGCGAACACCTAATCAAATTCAAAACAGGTGGTAGGAAAATAATTAATATTATCTACTGGAATAAATGAACTCGATATCAAATTTGTGGCATACTGTGTGTCTCACTGAAGTGAGAAAGAAATGCCAGGCTTTTGAAGAGGGGCGGGGGGGGGGGGGGGCAGGAATGCAGCCTAAACATTCATTAAAACTATTTTCCTGTCTTAGGTTGGTAAGTTTGTGCAAAGGAAAAGAGCTATGTTTTAATTGAATATGAAGCCTCTGGCGAAAGATAACTATTTTTCTAAAGGGACAATGAAACAAAATTTAAACATGGTGCAGTCAATGTGAAGGTCTTACTGTATAGTAAGAGAATTACAAGAGGAATGGTCTACATTTATTAATTTGTTTAAAATACAAATTTTTTATCATTATTCAGTCAAAAAGTATTTGCTTAAAATGGAATCTTCCAGATCAAATTGTTCATCTTTCTTTAGTATCAGTGAGACAGCTCATGAAAATTTCTTTTCATTGGTTTATATAATTTTGAGAACTTTTAAAATAATTCAAAAAATGTTAATGGCCAAATGCTGTTTACAGATTTAGTTCAAACATTTTTAATGAAGTAATTCAGATTGCTCATTAGTTGCAAATAGACAGTGCTCTATGGTAGTGTAAAAACTAGTAAGCATACTGGATCTAAACTTATTTCAGTTGTAAATTTTGCTATTGTTTCCCCTGACTGAAGGGTGAAACTGCATCTTAGACACCTAAAAATTTTAGTGAAATAATAGTATTGACCTGTTTTTGAAGACATTTCCTCTGTAAATGAAGGGTTGCAAGAAATTCCAACAAGGCTTTAGTTGCATTCATTCAGTTTTTCTTGTTTCATTGCGTATTTAGCACTTCACTGTCCTGTTGACACATTCCAGTAGAACCCCATTTTTTTTTACACACTTTTCAAGGGACTTTGTGTAAAATGCAGAAAAATGTTTTAAATGGTAAAATTGCTTACTGGCACCAGGCGTAACTGGAAACTTTATCGGAAGTACAATTTTTTGACGTGATTTCAATCATCATAAATGACTTGGACAGCAAGCCTTTAATTAGCATACATTATTTAGTTAGTGAAACTACAGAAGTTACATACTTTGAGAATCTATTCCTGTTCTCAAGTGCAAATATATGCAGAAGTATTGCTGCGACATTAGCACACTATAATCGCATTTTTGATGTTATCATACAGGCCTACCGCTCCCCCCTTCAATGTGCAGAAAAACATACAGTACACAAGGAAACCATCAGTTTCATTGTTTATAAAACTTCACACAAAAAATACTTGGATACGTATTTGTACTTCACAGTAAGAATAAATTCTCAAAATGTGTCACACAAAGTATGAGAAACTACCAGTAAACAAAGCAAGGCCCCTACACTCTTTCCGATTTGTCGAGACCAAATTATTGGCACTCCAATAAATTGGGTGTGTGGAGGAGCTTGTCGACAAACTTCGTCAGATGGTTGGTTGGTTGGGCCTGACCGTCACTCAGACCCCCCTCCCACCACCACTGCACCCTACAAACTGTACAGTGTGTAGCCCTAGCTGACTAACTTCCTACCTGCTTTGTCTACCCTGCAAACATGAAGAAAAAAAGTAGTCCGTTGGAAAGAGTGTAGATTCACATCTATTCATTATAACACACGAAAACAGGGAAGCACTGCAACCGCTGTGTGCAGTTGGTCAGGACATGTATAGGCTGTTAGGAGAAATCATGAGTAGGGACTTGAAAATTTAGCCTCTATTTTTGGCCAAATTAGCATCTATTTTTTGGACATCATTATAAAGTATACAGCCTATTAAATAAGTATCTGGTTACTTCCTCTTACAAATGTACAGTATTTTACACATTTTATGTGATAAATGCTTTATGAACAGCTATTATTTAATCAATCTATTTAATGAAAGGAAACTGATGTATACAACATTTTAATTTTTTTAATGTTCAAAAGAAAGGATTGTACATATTTCAGCATTGCTCTCTTTGAGATTGTTTCTCCTATCTGTCACTACTGTGTTATAGTGAGATAAAATATGCTCGCTCTCAACATTGTTACTTGGGAGTCCACAACAAAATCAAAAAATGCTTTGCAAACATTTCATGATCTTTTTCAGTGTGAATGGCACTCGCTTTATTGATATCAACACTACCACTTTCTTTAAGCTGCTGTTGTAAAATTCTTTTTAAATGGGCATAACCACTAGACACCGCTTATCTTTATATACTGAAGATATAACCTCCATTAGAACAGTTTTGTCAGGATTGTTCAAAATTATATTCCTTGGAAAAAGCTTCTGAGTTATAGACTCAAATCCCTTATGTTTTGGGTCTTTGTTTCTCAATCGAGCCAGTTTGCGCTTGGCAGAATTAGCTGTCTTGCTAAACACATCTTTACATGCAGCCTGCTCTAAAGTAGTTAAAGCATGCAATGCGTGGGTGTTCTTTCTGAGAACTGTCCTTAACATACAGTTCACGAATTCATTCAATTCACACAATTATTGTGAAGCATTTGCCAATTAAACTGAGTTTGTGCACCCAGCACTGCACATGAATCAGTCACCAATAATCACTTTGAAAGTATCATATCAGAGTGTCATGTACGAAGCCTGTCACTAACAAATACATGAAAGCATCATATGGCACTTTGTGCTCATTTAGTGTTTCTGCAACAGTTTGTGGCATTTGCTGCTTCTAGAAACTTCACAGCAGCAAGGAATACCACCTTCCATTCTTCTTCGTCACAGTTGGAGATAACACCCCCCCCCCCCCCCCCCCCACACACACACACACACACACAGAGCGTCCCTTATGTCTGTTGTTTCATCACAAAGAATTTTTTGCCAGATATAGCTTCAGTGATCGACTGTTTGTGGTCAGGAGCAATTACTAAGAATAAGGAAATACAATCATGTAACACAAAAGACATAATAAAAAGATTGTCATAGTATCTCTTACTCTTAAAGACATTTTGTGGAGTGAAATTGGTGTGGATCTGATTTTAAAATTAATTTTATTCATTAGCCACAAAATAAACTTGCAACGGTAAAAAAACTTTTTTTCTTCTTTGTGAGGGACTCATTAAGATAAAACCAATTGTGCTTTTACTAATTAGAACATAATGCAAGCACATGAAAATTTTCCAGTATGTAGGCATACTGGTGTATATTTTATAGCTAGTGCCAGATATAAAAGAGAACAAAGGAAATGTGGAGCTTATGATTTTTTGCGTAAAAGGAAGTTCAAAATTTTGTTAACTACAATAAGTTGAGGATTTTTATGTTCTAGTTGCAGAGGAAATTCGGCAGTGGTTATGGGTAAGATGATATTCATTTGTCTCGGAGCGCTACCAATTTTTGTTTGTACCTCCCAAGTTTTCGTATAACCACTGCGGAAAGTAATAAGCGGATCTTTCCTCCCACTACTACTCGACCGACCATTTAAACGGCACAGCAAGGCACGCCCCCTGCCGCTCTCGACAGAGACTGCATGAATCGTCAATTTATTGTGACTAAAAGCAGCAATTCATAAATGTAACACTAGCAACGAAATACAATAACAAAAACACTTTGCAGTGGGCTTAATTACGAAAATGCATTCGAGGAAGGGTAATTGAAAAAATGAATAAGTTATGAAAGTCGCGACTCGTAGCAGAAAAAGTCCAACCTACTGTACTAATTTTGAAGAGTATCGAATTATATGTTCGGAATACGTGTTTCTTGCGCACATTACTTGAACTGCAAACTTCCATTCGTTGCAAATAATGCAATATTCTCATTGCACACAAACATCGCATATTCTACGGATAACATTTAGTGCACCGAAACTAAGAACTGTTTTATTATTATTTGTAACATTCACAATAGAATACTGTCAAGTCACATCTACATTTACATACATACTCCTTAATTCACCGTAAGGTGTGTGGCAGAGGGTACACTGTACCACCACTTGACATTTCCTTTCCTATTCCACTCCCAAATGGAACGAGGAAAAAAAATGCCTATATGCCTCTGTACGAGCCCTAATTTCTATTATCTTGTCTTTGTCATCTTTACGCGAAATGTAAGTAGGCGGCAGCAAGATCGTACTACACTTGGCTTCAAATTCCGGCCCTCTAAATTTACTCAACAGAAATTCACGAAAAGAACGTCGTCTTTCTTCCAGCGATCCCCAATTGAGTTGCCGGAGCATTTCCGTGACACTCGCGCATTGGTCGAACCTACCGGTAACAAATCTAGCTGCTCGTCTCTGAACCGCCTCTGTCTTCCTTTAAACTGATCTTCTGCGGGTTCCAAACACTTGAGCAATACTTAAAACGTGGTCGTACAAGCGTTTTATTTGCGGTGTTCTTTACAGGTGAAGTACATCTTCCCAAAATTCTCCCAATAAACCGAAGTCGGTTGTCCGCCTTACAACTGTCCTTACATGCTCGTTCCATTTCATATCGCTCTGCAATGTTACGCCTAGATATTTGAACGACGCGACAGCATCAAGAAGCTTACTACTAATGCTGTATTCGAACATTATGGGATTGTTTTTTCTACTCATGCGCATCACCTTTCATTTTTCTACATTGAGAGCTAGCTGCCAATCTTCGCACCAACTAGAAATTTTGTCTAAGTCATCCTGTATGCAATTAGTCAGTTACAGACGACACCCTCCCATACACCACAGCATCATCAGCAAACAGCCGCAAATTACAACTTACTCTGTCCATCAGATCATTTATACAGATAGAAAATAATAGTGGTCCTATCACACTCCCCTGGGGCACGCCTGACAATACACTAGTCTCTGATGAACACTCGCTGTCGAGAACAACATACTGCGTTCTATTACTTAGGAAGTCTTCCAGCCAGTCACAAATCTGTGAACCTATTCCATAAGCTCGTATCTTCGTTAGCAGTCTGCAGTGTGGCCCCGCGTCGAAAGCCTTTTTGAAGTCGAGAAAAACACAATCCGCCTGTTGCCCTTAGTCCATGGCTCGCAAGATGTCATGTGAGAAAAGGGCAAGCTGAGTTTCACATGAACAATGTTTCCTAAACACGTGCTGATTCATGGAAAGATGATTTTCCGTTTCAAGGAAATTTACTATATTCGAACTGAGAATATGCTCCAAAATTCTACATGAAACCGATGTCAACGATATTGGCCTGTAATTGTATGGGTCAGTTCTCTTTCCTTTCTTATACACGGGAGTCACCTGTGCTTTTTTAAATCACTAGGAACTTTGCGCTGAATTAAAGATTAGCTATAAATGCAAGCTAAGCAGGGGGCCAACGCCGCAGAATAGTCTTTGTAAAACCAAACTTGTATTCCATCCGGACCAGCAGACTTTTTTCGTATATAGCTCTCAGCTGCTTCTCTACACCGGAAATACCTATTGCTATGTCCCCCATTTCGGAATTAGTACGTTGATCAAATGATGGTACATTTGTGCGGTCCTCCTGCGTGAAAGATTTCTTAAAGGTTAAATTTAGAACTTCAGCTTTCCATTTGCTTTCTTCTATTACTGCCCTGGAATGATCGAGTGACTGGACAATGGGCTTTGACCCGCTTATCGATTTTACATAGGATCAGAATTTTATCGGGTTCTCGGAAAGATGTTTTGCTAAGGTATGGCTGTGATAATTATTGTATGCTTCGCGCATCGATCTATTTATAGATGCACGAATCTCTACTAAAGTTTGCCTGTCATCATTTGCGTGTCCTTTTTTGAATTGAGAGTGCATCAGCCTTTGCTTTCTCAGCAGCTTTCTAACATTATTATTATTGTAATACCACGGTGGATCTCTTCCATCCTTAATTGTCTTTACTGGCACATATTTCTCTAAACCTTTATTAACAATGCACTTAAATTTAGTCCACAATTCCTCTACATCCATAGTCCCGGAATTAAACAATGCCCATTCATTTTCTAAGTGCGATCGTAACATTTGCTCGTCGGCTGTTCCCAACAAAAACACGCTCCTAGCCTTCTTGATTGGTTTATGAACTTTGGTCACCATCGACACTATGACGATATCATGATCACTAATTCCTGTCTGTACACAGACATTGTTCATAAGGTCAGGCCTGTTTGTTGCTATTAGATCTAGAATATTTCCATTGCGCGTGGATTGCCGGTTTAACTGCTCAAGACAGTTTTCGGAGAATGTGTCCAAAAGTAGCTCGTAAGACTGCTTGTCTGTACCACCTGAAATGTAACTAGCGAGGTCCCAATCTATACTCTTAAGGTTGAAGTCTCCTCCGACTAATATTACATGGCCCGGATACTTATGCACTACCTGGTGTAGACTTCCTTTCACAAAAGCAAATAACTTGCCTAGCAATGTCCTTCTACATGGTAGCTTTTTGTTATATATTTCGGTAATCCATGGCCGTACGACTTAATTTGCAACCTTTTTATGTGGAATGTTGGCTTTTGCAAACACTTAAACAGTCTTTTTTGCAAAATTGCCTTTTTCTAATTTTCTTCTTTTAGCACTGTTTAATGTTTCAACAATTGATGATTGTTTGTGTTAAGAAGCACCAGCATTTTCTCGCACGTAAACGGAGCGCATCTCTGATTTAATCTGTTTTTCAATATTGTCTTTTCTTTTCCCATCCAATTTGATAGTTGAAAAAGACTGTTTTGCTATCGATTGAATACAACTCCTGACTAGCATACTGTTGACTCCTTTCATACGCATTCACAGCCTTCTATGCCATATGTTCTGACTCCCTTAGTGCCCTGCAGAGTCTTAAGGACCCTTTCTCGAACCATCCTCTCGTGTATCGGATCCAACGCTCTGTCCAGTTGCTGGCTGATGACAGCTGTCACGTTTCTTTCCTGTGGGTTCCTGGCCATGTGGGTGTGCCCGGGAATGAGGCCGCCGACACAGCAGCCAAGGCAGCAGCTCTTTTGCCTCGCATGGCTACCTTTTGCGTCCCATCGGACGATGTTCAACGGGCTCTTCGCCGGAGTATCGTGTCGCAATGGCACAGTGTGTGGCTTTCACTGTACAATAATAAATTGCGAACTGTCAAACCGATCCCGACCGCTTGGAGGACATCCTCACGCCCCTCTCGGCGGGAGGAGGTCATCCTGGCTCGGTTGCGGATCGGTCATTGCCGTTTCAGCCACCGTCACTTGCTGTCCGCCGAACCTGCACCGCTATGCTCCTGCGGTGAACTGCTGACAGTGCGACATGTTTTACTGACTTGTGTTAATTTTAATCGTCTCCGTGTAGCCCTTCACTTTCCGTCTACTCTGGAGGAAATTTTAGCTGATGACACACGAGCAGCTGCTCGGGTTTTGCGTTTTATGAACTTGGCCAACCTACCCAAGGATATTTAACCCTTTTAATTGTCTTTTATCTTTCGTTTTTAGCCTCTTGTTGATGTTCTGACAGTCACCATTTTTTTGAGATCATAGCGAATCTACGTTCTTGGCTGGGCGCTAATGACCATAGAAGTTGTGCGCCCTAAAACCACAAAAAAAAAAAAAAAAAAAAAAAAAAAAAAAAAAAAAAAAAAAAAAGCATTCACAGCCTCGCGACCCATATTCGGCAGCGCTACACAACACTGACAAAAACGAAAACAATAGAAGTAGTCAGATACCAAACTGAACGCTGGCACGGATTCCCCCCCCCCCCCCTCTCTCTTCCCCCTTTGTTAGGTGACAGGCCCCACGTGACACGAATGTCCTACATCGCCCTATGTGGCATTTATCTGCACAGAGCTTGCTCCAAAATGTGACAGTTGAGCGCGGCATCCCAGCTTGTAAGCTCAATTACATACGCTGGAGTTTGTGTTCAGGTGCACTCCCCGATACCCACCCCCATCCCGTCTATTTTTCTCTCGTTCCAAACCATACAATACTATACAAATGATTTTTAATTAGTTTTATATGCATAAAATGGTGGCAATACACAAAATTCACAATAAAATAGCATTTATTATGTAATTCCACATTTTGAGCCGGAATTCGCATGTAAATTCGCATTTACCACAAGTAGCGAATTTCTCAGGTTCCTAGTCATGAGTCGACTACTAGCTCGTACTGCTAACAATGAAATGTGAAATGTACATTTGAATTAACTTGGTGTCAAGAAACTAGACCGAGTAACATTTATAAACACTACACCTAAAGGAGAAAGCCTTGCCAATGTCAACTACGTAATTTTTTTCTTCATGAACATGGTTTCAAAAACGTAAAATACAGGAACGGTGTAAACATAATGCAAAAATGGGGGCAAATTAACATTGTGAACACAGGAAATTTGACAGGACTGACAGGAAAAAAAAAGTGTAAATGGGGAGAAAACGTAAAATCCAGGAATGCAAAAGCAGGGTTTTTACTGTATTTGGTTGCACAGAAAAACTTGTGATTGTCAACAGTATGTTGACAGTTTGCTCTTTGAAAGAGAAGTGAGCATCTCGGCACCAGCACAACTCCGTTATCAGTTGCACTTGGAGACAATTGCAGATGTTTCAACTAGCCAGCTTTTGGCAGCCCAAATAAAATCATTGTTATGAAGGACATTATTTCACTTTCTGGATTCTATGAAAACATTACATTTTGAACTTCAGATTCCAGTTTATTCTGACATCATTTGCAATTGTGAATTTTCACCCCTCTGATTTGATGTCTAAATGTTCTTGTTGTGGTCTTCTATTTGGAGACTGGCTTGATGTAGCTTGTCCTGTGCAAGCCCTTTCATCTGAGAATACGTACGGCTACCTACATCCTTCGGAATCTGCTTACTGTATTCATCCCTCGGTCTCGCTCTTAAGATTTTTACCCCACACACTTCCTTCTAACACTAAGTGGAACAATGCCTTGATGTCTCAGAATGTGTCCCACTGAGCTACCCTCTTAGTCAGGATATGCCAGAAACTCCTTTTCTCCCCCATTCTGCCAAGCACCTCCTCATTAGTTACATGATCTAATCATCTAAATATCATTTGTCTGTAGCACCACATTTCAAAAGCTTCTATCACCTTTGTCTGAACTCCTTATCATCGCATGTTCACTCTCATACAGTGCTACACTCAAGACAAATGCTTTCAGAAGACTTCCTAACATTTAATCTAATATTTGATGTTGACAAATTTCACTTCTTCAGAAACGCTTTTCTTCCCATGGCCCTTCTGCATTTTATATCTTCTTTGGCCGTCAGAAATTACCTTGCTACCCAAATAAGAAAACTAGTCCACTACTTCTATTTTCTCTTTACCTAATTTAATTCCTTCAGCATTGCCCAATTTTCTGACACTGCATTCCATTACCCTTGTTTTACTCCTGTTAATCTTCATCTTACCGTATTCACCTGGCGATAGACTACCTCGATAATGACTGTAGTGTGACCCGTGTATTTTAGCCTTTGCTGAACACTATGTAAATTGTTTTATTTTGATGTATCTTGAATTTTTCTTGCAGGTTCTGTAAAAGATTATACGAATAAGACTCCTTTTTAATGGGCCCTGCTAAGCAGTGCTCAATGAAAGTAATTAATTTGTTTACCTTTAATTTGGACTTCAAAGTTCTTGCTGCTTGTGGGAGGATGACTGCATGTTCGCCTTATATATAAATAGCAATAGCTACTGAATAAATAGGCATGCAAGCTTCATTTGACTATCAAAGTGTATTTCTCTTAAAATACAGATTCCAACGTGACTCAACATTCAGACATTGAGTGAACATAACTTATTTAAAAACAAATGAACATTAAAGTATTCTTCTCAAAGATCTTCTTTGCTTCTGTATGAGTTCATATTCAGGAGAGTAAGTATAGTCTTTGGATCCTGTACTTGTCAATTGGGCAAAACCTGTATAAACAGATTTCTTGGATCAGTATTACTAATATTTTGTTATATATTAGTTGTTATATATTGACTCTGAAAAAAGAAGGGTCTTAACAATAAAGACTTAAGTAATATGGAAAGGGGACTGAAAGGCTGGTGTTCTACAAGATAGTAGTATGAAAGGAAAAGAAAACCTAGGTATTGGAGCCGAAGAAAGAAAAAAGAAAGCCCCCTTGTCCCTTCTGTACTGCAACAGATGGGGGGCTAGATGTGAGCCTGTATTGTGACATATATCTTGTGGTGTGACAAATAAATTTAAGAGTGGAGTAACAGGTGTTTATAAATCCAATCAAAAGCCGTCCTGGCTCCAACTCTGCTGTCACTCAAATACCACTCATATATGCTCCTTTTTAACACGGTCGCCTTAGGATTCTTGATTGGATTATTTAAGGTACCCGCTAGTCGGTTTCCTCGATCCACTCAAGTGCATACGATCTCATATCTTCTTGCAGGGACGATGTCACCTTGAAAAAACACTACGTACTGAGACTATTGATTCAACACTTTTCCATTTTAAGACACATTAAAACATTAGATCATTCATACAATGAAGAATGAATAAGTACATTTTAGTAATTATCATTAGTAATTAGATACCGTCCAACTTCCACGATATCTCAGTTAACAATGATAAAACAAAACGACCTCGGAAAGAAGATTACATCATTTCTCTTGAAATGTCTGTGCAGCGGCTTAATTATTCTTGTGCTGCGCACTGTTATTCACTGTGCGTCGCTTCCGCTTCCAAAGCCAGCACTTGCATTCTTCGTTCAACATTTTCTTGCACCATGGAAACAATATTACAGTCGCACAGTTTTCTGTTTTGTTAATAAATGGCTTATAGCAACTATCTTATGTTGGGAATCTATAACTTATGTAACAACCATTTAATCGTTACATTACAAGCTGCCCCACTTCAGAACAGATTGCCATAGCTCTGCATCCAGGACCCCGTGAAGATAAGCTCCAACACCTACTATGGAGTGCCTATGATTTAACATTGCTTGTGTGTGTGTGTGTGTGTGTGTGTGTGTGTGTGTGTGTGTGTGTAAAGCGTACACCTACCCACAGGTGTGGCACACTGGTCTACAACTGAAAACCTCCCCAAATACAAATACCTACAAACCCACCCCAGTTTATAGTTTTTTAAGATAATGTATAAAAGCCTGAGAAAATAAAGTTTAGTTTGTTTCTCTTAGAGACAGACAATAATGGTATTCTATACCACAAAGAAACTGAATATGCTTTATGTGAAAACATCAATAATTTGCAGGGACACTATTCTCCACTATAAATGTGGGCTTGCCATGTAAGCAGCAAACACCACTGCATGTTTCTGGTATAGTTTTATTTAGTAATATTCTTTGTCTATTCATAGTAATGAATTACATGTAATTTTTTATTATTAAAAGACAAAGAAATATTGTTTCAAATAATACTCCTACAATGTCACATTTATTTCATATATGGAAGTTATTCTTACTCGTATTACCTGGCTATCATAATAAATTAACTGGAAGTGCCATTTCATGTTGAAATAAGTCAAATCTGGGTAAAATAATAGTATAAGATGGAGTGCAAGAAGATTAATCATAGAATAAAGGATAGTTAAAGTTATCGGGGGGGGGGGGGGGGGGGGGAAATATCCGATCATACGACTGAGGCCCGCCAGTTGGCACTATGTCAAATTGAGAGAAAAAAAATGTCGATTCCTCTAAGGGTTAATTGTATGCATTTATCGAGTCCACATTATATAACCCTTTATCTATTCCGGTGTTAGGAACTTACAAGTAAAAAGCCGTTGGATGTGGTACATCTGTTACCACAAAAGCTCCACACCATTTTTTCTTTGATTTGGATCAATTTTTAGTCTTTCTTGTGTGTTACCTGGCCAATATTTTTCTTTGAATTTCAATTTAAAATCACCCCAAGACGAAAATTCCTCAGCATCAGCATTTCCAAACTCAAATGCCTCATCACTTAGATAACAAAGTAAAATCAATCTTTTTTAGAATCTTTCCAATTACTAGGTAAGGCCCTTGAGAAGACTCAGAGGAAATGATTGGGATGTACATGACCGTCTGGTTTGAATTTCGGAAATTGTTTTGATAAGTTTATACCAGAAGTAAGGCTAAAATTGCCCCCAGATACATTGAAACGTAAATGGACTATTTTGTTTTGAGTTTTAGAATGTAACTGTGTCCCCCCCCTCTCCAAAGTTCAGCCCAAGGTTTATAAAACTGTTGTGCTGTTATTTTTTAATCTAGACTCTTATCCTAATTAACCAGTGAATTCTCCGTTTTCTTCTTCTATTTTCTTTAGTACTATATCTTCTACATCCTGCTACCAGCTCGAAAAGCCATTTAAGGACAAATCTAAATCATTACAATTCTGAAAATTTTCTATCAATTCTATTTTATTTTTATTCTCGAGAACCCTTCAGGATATTTGTGAAATCTCACGGATTTGATTCTAGATTCTACATTTTCTTTTGAAGAGGTGGCTAGAGGACAAATACAGAACTGTAGAAGAATGCATAACTAGGGGAAAGATAGATACTGCCCACAGGAAAATAAGAGATATTTCGAGACAAGAAAAGCAGCTGTACAAATATCAAGAACTCGGACGGAAAACCAGTACTAAGCAAAGAGGGAAAGGCTGAACTGTGGAAGGAATATTTAGAGGACCTATACAAAGGAAATAAACTTGTAAATCAAAATCTATTTTTTGAAATTTGTAACTGTATCATTATTTTCTTGGTAATGGGCCAGAATCTCTTATTAAAGAAGTTTCTTTTCCAATTTGATTTGTTCTTTCACTACTTTAGTAGAAACTTCTACATCTTCATCCTTCGCAATGATTGTTTCATTTTATTGATATCAGGTCTAATCAGTTTGTAGTTATCCTGACAATCTTTGGCATGTTTGTTAAGTTCTGTCTTGAAAGTGCTAATGTCAATTGAAACTGTTTTTAAATTGCTACTAATTTCCACTTGTTCTGTACAAAGTTTTTCTGTTCTAAACAAAGGTAAGTCCCAAGTTTTTCCTGATTTCGTCTATAAATTCTGTGAACAACTGGGGAGCACTCTCGACGCATTCGGCAATTAAATTCACTACATTCCGCGTGATCGGTATTCAGTACACAAATAAATCACTTTCACTTAACAGATAGGGTACACTCGCCACGTTAACAGCGACCTGCTACACAGCTCTGGTACTGAGAGTGGCTGCCAGTCTCCACGCTGACCTGGAAAGTGTTGACCCACGACCTGTAGTCTCAATGTAGCGTAGTCCAACTAAAGTATCCTTCTTATGGATGGTTATCAATTATGCTGTCCAATGTTTGTTGATTCTTATAGAAAGTTTGCTGCTATCAATAACAGTTCCCATTTTTTGTCTTCATTTCCTATTAAAAATAAAAAAAAAAGCTAGGAAACCGCAGAAGACCGGCCCTTTGGCAGAAGGACGTCGTTTTTTTTTCACTCAGAAATATCAAGATTTCTTTACTTCAATTACAGTACAATCGGTGAAGGTGGAATGTTAGACCTCCACACCGAACTGAAAGCGTAAAAAAAAAAAATAGTTATAGTAAGAACATATTTTTGGAAACATTTTTTGTTTCTCTACTTTTGGGTTAACAGCACTCTATTTAAATTTATTAATAAAGAACAGTATAGAATGCACTAATTTATTTCATTCAACTAATCCTCTTCCTAATGACCCAGCTCCCCAAGACATCATTCAAATCGAACCCTGCCTAGAACAGTTCCGTCCTCCGTCACAGCGAGACCCACCTGCTCTTCCTCAAAATCACCCTCTTCAAACCTTCCAGGAATTCCTTACTTCCAACCTTGCCTCCCAGTCCTTCCTGAGAAACCTTAATCCTACTCCCAACATTACCGCAGCTGAATCCCGAGCTATCCGTGATCTGAAGGCTGACCATTCCAACGTCATTCTCCCTGCCGACAAGGGCTCCACGACAGTGGTACTTGATCGGCGGGAGTGTGTGGCAGAGGGAGTGCGTCAGCTTTCAGATAATACCACATATAAAGTTTTTCAAGGCGATCCCATTCCTGATGTCCAGGCAGAGCTTCAAGGAATCCTCAAAACCTTAGGCCCCCTACAAAACCTTTCACCTGACTCCATTAACCTCATGACTCCACCGACACCCCGCACCCCCACCTTCTACCTACTTCCCAAGATTCACAAACCCAATCATCCCGGCCGCCCCATTGTGGCCGGTTACCAAGCCCCAACAGAACGAATCTCTGCCTACATAGACCAACACCTTCAACCCATCATGTGCAGTCTCCCATCCTTCATCAAAGACACCAACCACTTCCTTGATCGCCTGAAATCCTTACCCAGCCTGTTACCTCCTGAAACCATCCTTGTAACCATCGATGCCACTTCCTTATACACTAATATCCCACATGCCCAGGGCCTCGCTGCGATGGAATATTTCCTTTCACGCCGACCACCCACTTCCTTACCTAAAACCTCTTTCCTTAATACCCTAGCCAGCTTCATCCTAACCCACAACTTCTTCACTTTTGAGGGCCGGACATACCAACAACTAAAGGGAACAGCCATGGGGACCAGGATGGCCCCCTCGTACGTGAACTTATTTATGGGACGCTTAGAGGAAGCCTTCCTGGACACCCAAGCCTGTCAACCCAAAGTTTGGTATAGATTCATTGACGACATCTTCATGATCTGGACTCACAGTGAAGAAGAACTCCAGAATTTCCTCTCCAACCTCAACTCCTTTGGTCCCATCAAATTCACCTGGTTCTATTCCAAATCCCATGCCACTTTCCTCGATGTCGACCTCCATCTATCCAACGGCCAACTACACACATCCGTCCACATCAAACCTACCAATAAACAACAGTACCTGCATTATGACAGCTGCCATCCTTTCCACATCAAACGTTCCCTTCCCTACAGCTTAGGTCTTCGTGGCAAACGAGTCTGCTCCAGTCCTGAATCCCTGAACCAATACACCAATAACCTGATAACAGCCTTCACATCCCGCAGCTATCCTCCTGGTCTGGTACAGAAGCAAATTGCCAGAGCCACTTCCTCATCTCCCCAATTTAAGAACCTCCCACAAAACCCCAGAAGTGCCCCTCTTGTCACCGGATACTTTCCGGGACTGGAGCGGACTCTGAATGTGGCTCTCCAGCAAGGATACGACTTCCTAAAATCCTGCCCCGAAATGAGATCCATCCTTCATGACATCCTTCCTACTCCACCGAGAGTGTCTTTCCGCCGCCCACCTAACCTCCGTAACCTCCTAGTCCACCCCTATGAAATCCCCAAACCACCTTCCCTACCTTCTGGCTCCTACCCTTGTAACCGCCCCCGTTGTAAAACCTGCCCTATGCACCCTTCCACCACCACTTACTCCATTCCCGTAACCCGGAAGGTGTACACGATCAAAGGCAGAGCCACTTGCGATAGTACCCACGTGATCTACCAACTGACATGCCTGCACTGTGAAGCGTTCTATGTGGGAATGACCAGCAACAAACTGTCCATTCGCATGAATTGACATAGGCAGACAGTGTTTGTTGGTAACGAGGATCACCCTGTGGCTAAACATGCCTTGGTGCATGGCCAGCACATCTTGGCACAGTGCTACACCGTCCGGGTTATCTGGATACTTCCCACTGACACCAATCCTTCAGAACTCCGGAGATGGGAACTAGCCCTTCAGCATATTCTCTCTTCCCGTTGCCCACCTGGTCTTAACCTCCGCTAAATTCGAATTCCCACCCACCATCTTAACATCTTTGCCTTGGTTCTCTGGACAGAGCCTCTGCCTCAAGTGGCATCTCTGTCTGACTTCTAACTTCTTTGCTTTCTACAGTATGTCTGCCTAAGTGTACTTGTGTCAGTGTAAATGTGTGGGTGTATGTGCATTTATTTACCTTCCATTTTTTCCCCCAAGGTAAGTCTTTCCTGTCCCGGGATTGGAATGGCTCCTTACCCCCTTCCTTAAAACCCTCATCATTTCCTTTTCCCTCTCCTCCCTTCTGCCTGATGAAGCAGCTAGGCTGCGAAAGCTAGCATTTTTGTGTGTGTGTGTGTCTGTGTGTTTATTTGTTGCTATTACTGCCTGTGCCCTTTCGCCTGGTAAGTGTACTTCATCTATTTTTTACGTATAGTTTCAGACTTATTTAGACCATCTTCAGGAATTTGTCTCCATGGATGTTGTGGAGCTGGCAGGTAGCTGGGAGCCTTATGTTTCTGTTATGTTTATATTGTACTTTCTTTCAGGGGAATAAGCTGCAAATATACACACATTCATAAGGAATTTCTGGCATATCTTGCCTAAAAGAAGGGATTAATTGATAGGACACAGTCTTAGACATCAAGAAATTGTGAATTTAGCATTGGAGGGAAATGTGTGAGGTAAACATCGTAGAGGGAGACCGAGAGACACATATAGTAAGCAGATGCAGGTTGCAGTTCTTATGAGGAGATGAAGAGGCTTGCTCAGGATAGAGTAGGGTGGAGAGCTGCATCAAACTAGTCTCCAGACTGAATACAACAGGTAATATGACAACAGTACTAAAAGCCGATGGTTGGTATCCTGCACCACTTGCCAACGTGTGGTATCATGCTTTACTTCCCACTATTTATTATAAGTGAAATGACCGGTAATCACATTACTATGATTCACCATTCTTAATGAAGTTACAGATTGTGCCTGTGAGTTTATTAAACATCGATCTGTCTCTATGACTTTATTTATTTTTTTTTTTTCATTGTTTTGCACATAATATTGATCTGGGCTTTCCTGTGGCTGCAGTAAAGGTACACCTGTCTGCATCTGCTGAGGCTTTTTCCTCCCTCCCTCCCTTCCTCCCCCCCTCTCTCTCTCTCTCTCTCTCTCTCTCTCTCTCTCTCTCTCTCTCTCATAATCTGAAACATGAAGATTCACATCAGGATTAAACACATGCAGGGAAGGGCGTACATAATATTTTTGGAAGCAGTTTAAATTCATCAGAATTTGTGGTTTTCTAGGCAAAATGATGACACTGTTTAATGTGATAAGATGGTATTCTGTGTTTTACTTGATACCAGATATGGCACATCTTATATGTTCACTGGTTCAATGATCCTCCAAAAGAAATCTCATCATGAAAAAAGTAAATAAACAAATTAAATAGTGTTTTTAAACTATAATACTTCATTTCATTCTTTTGTCAGATTGTTTTATATGCACATTCCAAGTATTATTATTGCACAGGTCGAGGAGACAGCTCGTATACGAGTCATAGCGTGGCCACTTAATATAGACGGCAGTGCCGCAGCATTACAATGTGCACGTGCGGCTGTGGCTCAGATTTTTGGAACCCACCCTGGAGGCAGCTTACGGCTGCCCCCGAGCAGGGAGGGGAGAGGGGAAACGCCATTGATGTTGGAGCTGGTAGAGACGCCAGCTCCTGGCTACTAGAGCTCTGGCAGTTGCGCGCGAATGGTCCTGAAGCAAAGGCAATGGAGATACTGCACACCTCGGCTTGCACGTGAAGGCAACATCCACCCTTCACATGTGTTTTTAGCACATTGAAGATTCATCAAAAACACATCGTATTTGCTTGTTGTTATGGTCTTCAGTCCGGAGACTGGTTTGATGCAACTCTCCACCCTACTCGATCCTGAGCAAGCCTCTTCATCTCCACATAAGAACGGCAACCCACATCCATTTGAATCTGCTTACTATACGCGTCTTTTGGTCTCCCTCTGCGATTTTTATCCCACACACTTCCCTCCGATGCTAATTGTAACTCCTAGGTATTTGGTAGAATTCCTCAATGTCTAAGAATGTGTCCTACCAAGCAATCCCTTCTTCTGGTCAAGATACGCCAAAAATTCCTTTTCTCACCAATTCTGTTCAGTACCTCTTCATTAGTTATACGATCTACCCACCTAATCTTCCGCATTCTTCTGTAGCACCACATT